>CM076584.1:1279752829-1280477060 GCA_034641835.2 Pinus albicaulis | reverse complement strand
TATACTACTTATTTGCTCAAAGAAGCATGAGAAGTAGATAGGTTTTAAATAAAAGTTGTACAAGAAAATAACAATTGATAACTTAAATTTAAGTTAATTTTTTTGTATTTTTTTCTTAAGTTTATAATATGTAACTATATTAGAATTGTTTAACAAAAACATTCTCCAATGTCATTAGAACCGCATGGTGGAATATTAAATACTAAATTGATTACATTATATTTTAAAGTAATCTAACTAATAGATGAGATGATATTTTAATTTACAAAAATTGAATGTCTCAAGGATCCATTTATACATAGAGTGGTTCTAAACTTCTAATAGTTAAGAATGCATGCCTTCTTGTAAAAGGTTAAATGTTCAAATTCAAAAAGGTAGAAAATAGACATCTAGGAATCAAATCACTAAGCAAAGACATCGAATTCATATTTAAGTATAGCTTCCTTCATAAATCATACATTGCAATAAAAAATAAGCTTTATCATAGCTATATAGCAACAACATGTGGGATTCAACTAATATAATTATCCCAACTTGCAAAAGACGAATTGAAATTTAGTTAGAGTGTAATGGTAAAAAACCCAACTTGGAGAAAGATTCGTGGAAATTCAATTACAATATAATAGAAAAATGTGAAGTAAATCTAGTTAAAATAAATATGTGAATTAAAGATTTATTCATTACTTTATAGTTTAAATATTACTTTATATATTAAATATTAATTAAATATGTGAACTTACTATTTTTTTTTACACAAGTCTTACTAGTGACATGTGAGTTCAAATTGGGCAACTTAGAAGTTTATGGTTACTTTCTATAAAGAAAAATAATCTTTTTGTAAAGATCTCTAATTCTATTAAAAAAAATAAGTTACGAGGGAAAATTCCTAAAAATTTAAGAAAATATGTGAACTTTCTATTTTTTTTACATACATGTCTCACTAATAACATGTGTCATTACCAAAATGAATTGATTGACAAAAAAAAGCAAGTGTATTTTCATAATGGTTTCACACAATCACCATTTATAAAGCACACATTAAAATTCTTTAGAGCTTAAGACTATAAAGAAAAATAAAATAACCTAACAAAACAGTTAAGCATATACTAGTGGAACCATTCGTATAATTCATTAATAACATGAACTAAATTAAATAAAATAACCTAACAAAACAGTTAAGCAAATACAAGTGGGACCATTCGTATAATTCATTAATAGCATGAACTGATTTCTTTATTTCAAGCAGAAATTTTTGTACTTGGAGAAACATTCCATGGTCTCTCATTTCTGCGAAAGGTGGCGGACAGTCGAACAGTTTTGCGATCAGCGCTCAAATACCAGGGGATTGGTAGTATGATGGGTCATAGATTTTGTTGCCGCATTCGCATTTCCACACAATTGGATCGTCTCCACCTATTGGAGTGCCGGGGCATTGCAGTTGTGGAGTGACGGTGCACTGCACAAGCGTACATGGATTGCACCCCTCGCATTTATTATAACATGACGGCGGCCCAGAGCCAATAGTGGGCAATGCAACTTCGCTTCTACGCTCTCCCATCCCCTTCACCTGCCAACAACAGTTTTTATCATTCAAGTGTGCACCAATATCTTCAATCCAATATTATTTTATCTGAAATATTAAAGAAAACATGGATTTAGAAACGAATGACTACAAAGAAAGCAGAGCCAAAATGTTCCGACGAATAGGGGGTTTGTTCATCACTAATTTCTCTCCCAGCGATCCCTCATTATTAGCGAAATAAAAGGGTTACTGTATCATATTAGTTCTTTCGCAGGCACATGAGAAAATATTCTCTGCAAAACATATTGAATACCCAATGAATTCATGCAAATTACGCACCCCCAAAGCTCAATAGGCCTAAAGCAAAAAAACAGAGTCTTCATCATGGAATAACGTGAAAATGCAGCTTCCATAAGCGTGTTTTTCTATATCCCAATAGAAATCTCTTTGAATAACCTACTCTCCCCAGTCTCTTTAACGTATGCTCCCCAGCAGAATTTCTTCGAATAAGGTCGTATCCTCCACATATGGTATATATCGAATATGAAGAGCTACGATGCAAATAAAAGAAAGCACAAGGCAAGAGTAAAGCATTAGCAAATAAAGCATATTACCAATAATGCATAAATCATATTACCCAAATTAGAACTGGAAACTCAGTGTCATTTTTGGTAAAAAGTTATCATGTTCTTATGCTTTTTTTAAACTTTATATATATATGATGAAGGTATATTTCTTTGTTTTTTTGAATGGTTATCTTTTATGATTTTTATGATAAAGGTATAGTATTATTTTATTTTTGGAACTATTATATTTTATGATTTTTATGATCAAGTAATTCAAAAAAATGAGTTATGAGGGAAAATTCCTAAAAATTTAGAGAAATATGTGAACTTGCTACTTTTTTGCACACGTCTTACTAGTGACATGTGTCATTATCAAAATGAATTGGTTGACAAAAAAGCAACTGTATTAATTCAAAAGAGAAGGCCTATCGGCCTAAAAAATATTTCAACTAAAGACATTAGTACTCCTAATGGAATATAATTTTGCAATGGTAGAAAGAATTTCCTATTTGCCCCCTCAATGATCCGGTGGATATTGTTGGCCACCTTCTTATTCCGCTTGAATTTCATTGTTTCTTTCAATTTTTCGTTTCCTTAATTGTAGCACAATTTACTATTTTTAGCGAGTTTTCGGTCCTAAATATCTAGAGCCGTTTTGAGGCCTAAAAAACATTTTTTGGGAAAATCATGAATGTGAGTCTTTGACTCAATTTTTTCCTATCAATAGTTGTATTCCTCGGATAGAGCTTTCTAATGATGTATCATGTGCATCAAACGGAGATAGTATGCCAAAGTTACGTCCCTGGGAAGTTGAAACACCAATTTACCCAAACGGGGCCCATAGTTTTGGCGCTTCATCTCCTAGGGTTAGGTTTTTTGGATGTTTAGGGTTATCCATTGTTTCTCAATAATAAATAGGCCCTCGCGCCTCATTGTAAAGCAGTTCAGAGGTCTGTAGCCACCACATCTCTTCTCAGAGATTCGCTACCAGCACCCTAGCTATTTTATTTCCATTATGTCTGTAAGCATCATTCTGTTATGTGATGTTAATGAAATGAAGTCTTATTTCTATTGTATCTCTATGTTTATATGTATTTTTTATTTTATTACATTCCTGCATAAATCACGGATTAAGTGGGATCAAAGTGGCCTTCTCTTTCTTGATCCTTCTTTGCATGTCCCCAACAAGGTCGGGGTATAAGGAGCTAGGGCTCGATCTGGTGGAACCTTTGCAAGATCAACCTCGCAAACCTCGATGGACGCCCATGGGGGACGAAAAGAAAGATGAGGGAGCAGGAGATCCTAGGAGCAGGAGATCCTATCAAAATATGGCTCAAGGAGGCCCTCGAGAAACAAAGGAACACGGTGATGGATAAATTTTCTCATATCCTTCAACAACTTCCCACCGGTGGCACATATGCCTCTTGCAGCCACTATGGAGGTGCAAATCCTTTTAAGTTACAAGTAAAATTTGACATTCCCATATTTGAGGGCTAAATAGATGCATGCGTCATAGATATATGGTTGAATCTATTAGAAGGGTATTTCTTGGTTCATGACTTTTCCAACCAGGAAAAGATTACTTTTGCACTCCTCAAAGCCGTGCCCCATGTCAAGGATTGGTGGGAAACCTACTGTGAGAAAAAGGATGAGAGGAACCCCTCTCTATTTTTAGCTGCACCCACTTGGGGTTCTTTTCGAGACACCATCAAGGAACAATGTTATCCCATGGGGAGTTATGAGGAAAATTACATGCAATGGAATACGTTGCGGAAACAAAGGGATCAAGATGTGCATGAGCTGACGAATCTGTTACATACCCTGTGCACAAAATTGGGTATCAAATATTCAAAGAATTATTTGGTGTTGAAGTTCCGCGGTTGTATGCATAGATACATTCAAGAGGAAATGGAGTTCCTCGACATCTCCTCGCTTGGTGTAGCATCCTGGTATGCTGCCAAGATCGACTAGAAGTTCAAATAGAATAAGAGAGACTTTGGATCTGTGAATCGGAAGCAGGGGGAAGGTGCCCCCAAATCATAGAACAAAGGACAAAGCCAAGGCGAGGTGGCCCAGGATAACCCTCCAAATTCACAAGAAAATTACAACACCATGAAGCCAAAGAAGGACACAGGAAAGTGGTGTGAGTTCCATAAGGGCTCCACTCACAACACAAGTGAGTGTTGGGTCAAATAGTCACTAGTGGCCAAGCTGAAGGCTTCTAAATTAGATGCATGCTCCAACTCTGAATCAGAACCTAACAAGGGGAATGAAAAATGGAAGTAGATTATCGATGTGGATCCCAACTCCACCGTTTCCACCACGAAGATCCAGAAGAAGGAACTAGAAGATCTCAAGGAGGGGGATCACCTCTTCCATTCCCAGATGTGGGTTAAGGGTTCCCCGCTGCAGTTCATTGTAGACAGCGGGAGCCAAAAGAAACTTATTTCAGTAGAGGTCGTGAAGTGGTTGGGCTTGTCGAACACAGCACACCCACAACCATACACCATCGGGTTGCTTCACCAAGGACGAGATCTATGCGTCAGACAACAGTGCCACCTTCCCTATAATTTCAAGCCCTTCACGATGAGGCATTATGTGACATTGTTCCTCTTGATGTTTGTGATGTATTATTAGGCCAACCATACTTGTGGAAGCAACATTTTGTGTATGAGTCTCAGCCTCGTTCTGTTATTGTTACTTTTGGAAATAAGTTGTATAGGATACCGAAGGTACAACAACCTGCCACCATCTCTTTGGTTACTACAAAGAAATGTAGTAAACTCATTTCCAAAACCGGGAATTTTTTTTTCCTGATGATCCGCCCTCAGGGAAAGAAGAATATTATGGCCACAACCTCCAAACAGGGATCCTCCGCACGAAAAAAGCAAATGGACAAGGTTGTAAAGGAGTACGGTGACATCTTCACCTCACCTGCAAGGGTGCCTTTGCACTGTCAGGTCAACCACCCCATCGATCTGACCCCAAGTGTGTTGCTGCCCAATGGACCAATCTATTGGCGCTCTATTCTGGAGAACGACAAAATTAAGAGGCAGATTCAGGAGATGCTATAAAAATGTCACATTCGACCAAGTTCATCACCTTGTGGGAGCCTGATCACGTTGGTGCAGAATAAGGATGGGACTTGGAGACTCTGCATTGAGTATTGAGCGTTGAACAAGATCACTATCAGGAATAGGTATCTGATCCCATGGATTGATGACCTTTTAGACCAACTCAGGGGGGGGGATATTTCAGCAAGATCAAATTGAAGTTTGGGTATCACCATGTACCAATCAAACCCTCCGATGTGTGTATGACTGCCTTCAAAGCCAAGGAGGGCCTTTTCGAATGGTTGGTCATGCCTTTCGGGTAGACAAATGCTCCCAAAACCTTAATGAGGCTGGTGGATGACATCTTGTGTCCATTCACCAACTCATATGTAGTAGTGTACTTGGATGACATCCTGATCTTCAACCAAACTTGGGAAGAGCACCTCCACCACATTCAACAAGTCCTCCAAGTACTGTGGAAACACAAGTTGTGTGCCAATTTGGAGAATTTCACCTTTGGCATGACCTAGGTTCCATATCTAGGATACATTATTGATGAGCAGGGGGTGCATGTGGATCTATCCAAGATCCAATTCTTTCGGGATTGGCTAGCCCCAACCACTCTAGAAAATCTTCGTAGTTTCTGGGTCTTGCTAATTTCTACCGCAGGTTCGCATTGGGATTCTCTCATATCACTTTTCCCTTGAGTCAATTCACCAAGGGAAGAGTGAAAGAAAAAATATTTTGGTTTGAATCTCAACATAAGGCGTTCATAGAGTTAAAAATTTGCCTCCGATCTGCCCCAGTGCTCACATTACTAGACTTGCAACAACCATTTGAGATCCCTATGACTATGCTATTGGGGAAGTTCTTACTCAACAGGGGAATCCAATGGCATATCACATTGAGACATTTTCCAGTCTAGAAGTATCCCACTTATGAAAAAGAGATGTATTCCATTGTACAGACTTGCTGACAATGGAAGCATTACATTTTGGGGAAGGAATCATTCATCCACACAGACCACTGACCCCTGCAGTTCATACAGACACAAAGGAATTTTTAGAACAATCACCATCAAAATTTGTCCACATATCTGCAACAGTTTCATTTGAATATCAAGTATAAGAATGGCAGCACCAAAAATGTTGCAGACTTCCTCAACTGACCACAAATCGTGGTGCTAACCACTGTGCTCAACTCTTGTGGATATGAGAGTTTTGATTGGCTGCTTCTCTACAAGATAAATCTAGAATTTGGCCACACATACAATATGCTCTTGGAGGGTAATAAATTTCCAAATTTTCACCTTAAGAATGCACTGCTATGTCACCTGGGACACCTTTTTGTTCCTTCAAGCGAGCATGCCAAGATGATTTGGGAAGCGCACTACAGTCGGTTCATTGGGAATTTCAGAGTCGAGAAAATTGTGGCAGTACTGCAGAAGTATTTCTACTGGTTGAACCTTTGAGAGGATGTCAGGAAGTACATCAGATCATGCACTACCTTCACCATTTCCAAACTGACCATCAAGAAGCAAGGCCTCTATACTCCGCTGCCTACCCCTAGTTGACCTTGGGAATCCATCTCCATGGATTATATTTCAGACCTTCCTTCTACTAAGCATGGAAATGACTTTTTTTTCATGGTCGTCAACAGATTATTGAATATGGCCGTTATGGAGGCCTACAAGAAGAATATCATAGCATAAGCCACTGCTAAACTCTTCTTTGAATGAGTGTTACTAATGGCAGAGCGACAAGATGGCTTTTACTTTTGCAAGAATTCAATATTACTGTGTTGGATAGACCAGGAAAACAGAATACAGTAGCTGATTTCTTGTCTAGGATTCAGAATACTAAAGAAGATTCTCCTGTAGAAGATAAATTTCCTGATGAATACTTGTTTGCAGTAACTATTAAGACCCTTTGGTATGCAGATATTGCTAACTATTTGGTTACAGGGAAACTACCTTCACATTTATTTCCAAGAGAAAAACGAAAGATTATTCAGGAGAGTTCAAAATATTCATGGATTTCTAACGAATTGTTTAAAACAGGGCCAGATCTTGTGATCAGAAGATGTGTCAGGGAAGATGAAATGCCTTATATTCTTAAGGCATGTCATGATGAACCATGCGGCGGACACTTTGCGGACAAAAGGACGGCCTATAAAATCCTTTCCTTGGGATATTATTGGCCTTCTCTCTTCAAATATGCAAAACAATATGTCAAAAGGTGTGATAGCTTCCAAAGAGTAGGGAAACCTACCCTTTCAAATGAAATGCCATTGCAAACACAGGTACTCATTGAACCCTTTGAAAAATGGGCTTTAGATTTCATTGGACCTATTAATCCACCATCTAAGCAAAAGAAGTATATATTGGTTTGTACCGATTATGTTACTAAATGGGTAGAAGCTAAAGCATTAGTATCTGCTACTGAAAATTCAGTTGTTCATTTTCTTTATGAGGATATTTTTACTCGCTTTGGTGTTCCAAGAGAAATTGTGACAGATCAGGGGAGCCAATTCACATCAAATTTAGTGGAGAAGTTGATGGAAGAATACAAAATCAAGCACAGAAGATCTACTCCTTACCATCCACAAGCAAATGGTCAAGTGGAGTCCACAAACAAAGTTTTTATGTTATCATCACCAAAACTCTGCATCTAATATAGAAAAGATTGGGCAGAAAACATTTCCCGTGTTTTGTGGGCCTGCTGCACCACATGGAGGAACACAACAGACATTTCATGAACTTGTTTATGGGAAAGAAGCCTTGCTCCCCATTGAATTCCAAGTCAAGACCTTCATGATAGCAATGGGGATGGACTTATCGTAAGCCCAAAAGCACAGAATGGAGCAGCTTGAATGAGCCAGATGAGACTGCATGTTAGCCACCCCAAGAACCCATCTAGTTCAACATCAAAGAACCAAGTGGCACAAGACAAATATATCAAAGAAAAGAAGTTTCAAGAAGGAGATTGGGCATTGTTATTTGACCTGGAAGTTTAAAGAGATTTTCAAGGAAATTTCGCACTCATTGGCTTGGGCCATATGAGATTGACAAGATCTTTAGCAATGGGAGCCTGTAAGAATTAAGACTATTGATGAAAGCCTAAACTCTTATTGTGAATGGCCATAGATTGAAAGTTTCTCCATCATAAGCCACTCTCTAAAGAGGATTTTGTCAAGATGTTTCAAGAAAGTTTCGTATCAAATGGGCAGAAGAATTCTTCTTCTCCACCAAATTTCAGCTTTTGTTTTTTTCGCTAAAAAAATAAATAAAAATAAAAAAATGTGTATAGCCTCGAAAACCAATCATTGATCGTTTTCCATACGTAAAATAGGGTGAAAACTGTGACACCGACACTCTATATTTTCCAAAAAGTATGTCTTTCTATTTCATTTCATTTCTCACTCACCCACTCCATTTCATTCCACTTTATCTCCATTTCATTTCGATTTCATTTCACTTCATTCCACTTCATTTCATCCATTCCATCAATAAAAATCTTTTTTATGACCATTTCCACTCGGTCATTTGTCATTTGTTCATTTCTATTCAACCAAGTAATAGTTGTAATGGGCTTTCCGGCACCGACATCTCTGTTTCCGCAACCGACCTGGGTCAGCAACGTAAGGTATCTCAGCCTACTACTCTCGTCAAAGAGAATGTGCGTTTAGATGTTATTTTCACAATTATGAAATAAAATGTGAGAGGATCAATGGAGTACCGTACACCAATGGAGATCAATCAGCAAAGATTCCAAAGGTATGAACAAATTTATTTCTAAAATAGTATTGAAAAACACATTTTTATACAGTTTCAAACCATGAGCTCTATCCATCGCGCGCAATGATTACATTTATTTAGCTCATATCCTTCCACGATCTCCATGTTATCCCCTTGCATTTATTCACAAACGGTTTCATCATTAAATTTCTATTTTCACTTTATGATCCACATTCTACCTGACAATGAAGCTTTATTTGACGGACGCAGGGGACTTTTTGAAGCCGCGACATAAATTTACAATTGGGCGATTAAACGTGTTTCATATTTAATTGCGCAACACTCGTACCAAAATGCTATGGTTAGCGGCACGAAAATGCGAAAGAAGCTTCACGATAAATGCGAAAATGGCAACGGCCGCAGGGGCTGAACGAAGTACATATTTTATTTCAAGCAAGCAACAGAGACTTCCGCCTCCTGAGACTTCCCCCCCCCCCCCCCCCCCCCCCCCCCCCCCCCCCCCCCCCCCCAGATTATTTTCCAACATCTGCCTCATCTGAATTAATATTCATCAGATCCACCATGGGGCTGAATTTTCAGCAATCATCCAGCATCCAGCCAATCACAGAATGAATGATTTTTAAGGAAGAAAGCTAGCTGAGCTCCTAGAACTGGACACATTCAGCGATGATCCATCTCTGTGTACCACACACAGAGCAGAGAAAGAACTTGACTAGCTGAATTATACCCGCCTCTAACATTTCAGAGGTCATAAGTTCAATTCTGGGCCTCTTGGACGTAAGGATATCTATAAGGCGATGTCCGGAGGAAATACTCGGAATCAAATTAGCATGACTATGATCACCATTAGGTGGGAGTCCTTTCGTATTTCAAACACCTTGGAATGATTGTCCAAGACTGTTGGAGATCTCATAATAGATGATTTTGATGTTGAACTTAGTGATATAATTGTGCAATTATTTTTGTTCTTTCTCTTTTTTAACCTTAATATGAAATTAGAGCTTATTATCCTTCCGGCTTCCCCCCCGTAATACCCCCGTAATTCGATTTCCTTCTCTGAAAATTTTTCAAGAAAAGTTCTTGAAAATTAAAAGCTACCGTCCTCAAAGATTGTAACCATTGTACTTCCGGCACAACATCACACTTCCCATAGGAATGGTGTGTGTTACCGACCATTCAATACATATTCCTCCATGGTTAGCTTGATATTATGTATATATTTTTCAAAGAGCAATTTATAGTTCCTCCATTTGCAACCATCGATATCAAAATGTATAGAATAATTAATCCTCTGTCAGCATTGTTCAATGTTCATGCCTACTCAATCAATCAACACTATTAATTCTTCTTCTCATATGTCCCTCTATATCGAGAGTTTTGAGGAGTGGTAATTCCCAATGTTGCATTACACGTACAAGGTCGCATTCATTTTCTCTTTCTATCGGTTTCTGTGTATATCCTTTCTTGTTCATTTTATTCTTCTCTTCACAATCTATGTAAAATAATTTCTTCGCACACTTATGACCTTTAGTGGGGTAGCCGCTACTGCAAATCGTAGAAAAGCCTTTGCTCTTTTTTTCTTCCAATTTTGTGGTGTCAACCTTGTAGGTCAAATTCAGGTTTAGCAACACTTCCTTCTTTATAGAATTGAGTGGTAGGCTTTGTTGCCACTATATTCAACAACCCGAATGCCTTCTCCAATGAATCAAAGTTCCAAAACATTTAACTTCATGTTGATGTTATCTTAAAGTGCTTCCAAGAGATCAATCCTCAGTAAGGTTCCTTCCGGGAATATCAAATACCCTTATATTCAATTTTTTGAAGTCCTCAATGTGCTGCCCCACTAAACCCCTTTGTTTGAGATTTATCAATCGGGCTAAAGAAGGTGTTGCTCTTTTGTGATTCTTACAATGTGTTATCATTTCTCCTCCGTAAAAATTGGACTAAGTGAAAATTTTTATTAGAGCAAAGCCACCCATACCATACAAATGTATTTTGTTCTAAATGTAAAGTTGCAATGTACACATTTTGTGTGTTTTATTACTATGTGAGATCAAAATATTGCTCCATCGTAGTATCCATGTTATTATGATCCTTTCATCAAACTTCCTCATATCCATTTTTGGAATATGGTGGTTCTTCCCACCAACATTAGAGTTTATGAAACTGTCGATTAACATTTATTTTGTTCTCATCATGAGGTTCTTCTACTATATTTCCACCATTAGGAATCATTTCTTGTTTTAATCTGCTTTATCAAGCCTTCCATGTATGTTTAGATCATCCATCTTAGCTTCCAGTTTACTTCCATGCCATCCATCTTAGCTTCCCCCAGCATGCTATCCATCTTGGCTTCCATGCCATCCATCTTTTAGCTTCCATGCCCTTTCTTCAAACCGTCCATCTTCACTTCCACACCTTTCTTCAAAACTTCCATTTAATTTTTTGCTGTTTTTACAGAGTGAAATTTGTTGCATCGGTTTTGTGTAATTTTGATAGATCACGTTCGGCACTTCTTTCATCTTCTTCATGAGTTACGAGAGCCTCTCCTTGGCGGCTAATGCGTTGAACTATTTTATGTTCTTTATGAACCTAACACTGCTATATTCTTACAATATGCCCTGGAATCAATTCAAATTTATTCTTCAAAGAAGACCAATGCAATCAGATAAGAAAATATACACACCTTTTTTCTCGCTTTTCAAGAGCTTCCGATATTAAAATTGGATAATCTTGCGTATTGAGCACCTTCATTATTTGAACTTAGCATCACCCAGCCCCATGAATTATATTTTCCTAATTCCATAGGTTCCACCGCGATTTGGATTTTGCAAGGCAAATTTGTGTCCAATTTCCCACAATGACCCAATTCTAGACCCGGTTCGCAGAGCGAACTTGTAATGACTTGCCACGGTCACCGTCTGTTATCTCCGAAACGACACAGAGACCACAAAATCGGCATTTACACCACCGCTGAACTCAAATCCGTACGTTCGTAGAGAGTTAAGTTGAACTTTTCTCACGATCACCTATTTAAGATGAGATTCAGGAGCTCGAAAGCACTACATTCTGCTGCATCATATTCCAAAATATTGGTGAACCAAGCTCTGAAATTTTCTGAAGAATTTCCTCAGGATTTCAGCTTAAAACTACATGAATTTTAGATTCTAACCTTCGTAGAAAAAAAGTTATATGCAAATGCTCGATGACCTGTTTAGGAGTTCGAAAAGACCTAAATTCACAGATTATATTCTGAAAATGTTGCGGAACAAAGTTTCTGGAAATTTCTTAGAAGTCCCTGAATTTCAGCTGTACCGTAAAATTTCAGCTTGGAAAATTGTAGAAAAAAATTACAGCGAAAATCAATGGACACCGTTTTGGAGCAAATGAAATCAAAATCCCGTTCATACACCAAATGCAGTCCAGCTCCAAAAACAGAAGAAAATAGGATATCAACGCCTTAGAAATAAGCCACTTTCAAGGGGGAACTTCAATATTACACAAATGAATAATTTTCAGATAGCATAATTACAAAACCCATTCATATATGAGTCCATAACATAATAAATAATCCTAGAAGCACAAGAATCCTAGCCGACCCAACAATAATAATTAAGGGCACAATAATAACAAAATGGGGGTTACAGAAAAGGAAGAAGTTAACAATACAAAAGTCATGTACCGTCCACCATGTGCTGTCGAGAACATAGGGACCCACATTCAATGTATGTATATATCTAAATGAAAACACAATCAAGCTTCACACCTAAACATAGAAAACCATAAACAAACTGCGTATTAAATATACAACACAATCCATAAAGGAAAACAAGATTTTTTTCATCAGAGAACCAACAAGTAATCTTGTTTCTAACATAAATAATAATCAATCAAAAATATTGGCATGATACAGTTTACGTGAGCAGTGATTTAGAAGAAGATAGGGTTAGAGATATACTTAATCTTAGAAGAAAACTTGTTCTTGCTTTGAAAGTATTAACACATTAGCCATTGAAGTTGTAGGAATATGATAACAAGGATCATGACAAATCAATAGATACCACAACATAATATATATATTATTTTCAAGGACTTGAAGCTGTGATTGTCTCTCTAAGATCATATTCAAATTCAAACAAAAGAAATGAAGACCTACTTAAAACTATTTCATGAACAAGAGAATGGGATGAAGGAATAGATTACTTAATTAAAAGGGAAGAAAGGTTGAAGAATGAATGAGGAAGAAGTATCTAGAAAAAGGAAGAATAGTGTGAAATATCAGAGGTCGAGGTCAAAATTTTAAAATGTAGATTAGAATAAAAGGATAAACCCTTGAGATTTCCAAGAGAGTACTAAGAATTCTGGGATGTGACATTCTCGAGTACCGAAATGTTTCCCTCCATTAAACGACCTTGGTTTGATGAAACTATAATATGAGAATACAACTTCAAGCAAAAAGAATTAAGATATTAAAAAATAAAACTCGAAAGACTTGATAAAGAACAGAATTGAACCAAACCAACAAAAAATATAGATAGAAAATTTCAAAGGAACTTGCTTTCTCCTAACTATAGAAGTATCAAACAATTCTTCCTCTAGAAAATGGTATTTAATTGATTATCTTCCACAACTTTGGACACTTTGCAGCCACTGCAGAAGTAGATTCACAAGAAAACCATCAACCCTAGGGACTAAAAGCATGTTTCATTAAGGGATATTGCTTCTGGCTTGCAACATGTTTAGAAGAATATATTAATTTCAATAGGGAGGAACATTAAACAATAATATGATTCCGTGTCTTTTTATATTGCAATATTTACACCGTAACAAGTTTGGACATGCAAAAAAATAATGCAAGAAAATGTCAAAGGATCTTCATAAAAAAACAAGGAAAGAAATTAGACAATTAATGTTACCAAAATACCCAAGAAATATGGATGTACCAACACTTTTCATATTAAACAAAGTGGAAGAATAACAAATATGGTTTTGAATGATGTTTGCTTCAAGATGAAGATGAAAGCTAGATAGACAATGGATGCTCTCATAATATATCTTGAGATAAGAACAATTTTGAATATCTCAAGAAAACAAAAGGAAAGGTTATTCTTGAAAATTGTGCTCAAAAAAGGTTTTAGGAAAATATAGATCCCAACTAGAAGTATACAAAGAAGTTGATGCATTATTAGTTCAATGGATGTGGCTGTATCGTTCATGTACGTCAAATAGTTAAGATAAAGGACATATATAATTGTGTTTACATCAACTAAATGCAATTTTATAGAAGAACATAATAGAAATATTATAACAAAAGTATTTAGAAATGTTAAAATTATATGCACAAGTAAAGAAGAACACAAGAAGAAATAAAAGGCATAGTTCATCTTGTTCGTATTGAGAGTAAGACCGTATAGTCCCCACTACAAAGCCATTTTTTCTTAATGCATTTTTTTCTAATAGAGACTACAAAAGTAAAAAATGAGAAGTATGCAAAAGACCATATGTGATGATTATTCTAGTCCACAAAAGATCGTTGTGTATGATCTCAAGGGGAGATATGCATGTATCTTGACACGATTCCCTATGTTGTTTTGATATTATTTTAGTATATTATTGACATCAACCGATCAATTAACATGAACTCGGAACAAAAAGACAAGTTTAACGAGACATGTGGCTATAAATAATTAGTTGCTTATGTCTTTACGTGTATCATATGAAATAAAGAAAGACGTGTGTATATGTATGTGCCTGCATCTGTTGTACCAGTGTATGCTTCTTATCAATGAAAAAGAAGTAACAATTCATGGAACTTCCTATTCTTCCACAATTTATTATTTTCTACAGTCCTTATATTGATATGTCGTAGATTAACATGAACAGCTTCAGAGATGATGATTCATGATAAGTGTTGTTGTTGCAAAATCATATATTGTTGATGAAATGGTTCATTTTATGCATTTTTTGTTTACTAGACTTGGGTATGATCTGATTTTGCGATGAAGAAGTGGCATAGGTTTAGAGCATCCGTTATGCTTCTAATAGTTCATTGTTGGAATTATGGGTTTTATACCCTTGTTGCATGATGGTGTTTATGATGAGTTCATGATTTATCATTGTTTGTTGGTGCACATAAACAAATACACTTCACATTGTTGTCATTAGGTCATGGTTATCAATGATGGTTAGGTTGACATGGTGAAGTTGCTACGATCTTTAGCCGATAATGGTGTCTTTGTTCTTGATATTGATAAGAATACATATGTTATGATGATTAAAAAATGTTGGTTTGCGATGTCGTTGATCAACCCTATTCTAGAACAAGGATTTGTAGATTATTGCAAGAATTTTATCTAGTCACATGTCGATGATATTGAAGAAATTGATGCTACATTGCTCCATCTGTACGAGGATGTTCATGTTGTTTTCTTATGTTGTTTCATTAGATGATTATGTTGAAAATTCCTTATATGATGCATGGTGATTACTAATGACTACTGGTGGTCTTGGCACTGTTTGTGACAAATTTTATAACCAAATATTGATATATATGCTTCAAGGTTCCTCATAACTACTTTGAAACTATCTTTTTCAAGAAAACGCTAACGAAACAAATACACATATTTTATTTTTATGATAGTGATCGAACATGTGTATTCCTATAATCGTGCTATAAAGTCATGAAAGTTGGGCCTTTGGTACCCATCCGAGTCTTCTTTCCAATGCCACAAGTCATACTGATATTAGATTCAAAAAGGTAAATTTATGCCCAATATCCCACAATGACCTGGTTATGGACTAGTTTAAGAGAGCAAAGTTGTACATAATGCCATGTGTCAATATTTCAACCTTCGTCCCTGAAAATGATACAAGAAAATTTTCTTGAGAATGAATTCTGGAGTATGAAATAATGCTAAATTTTTTTTACCATATCTCAGAAAATATAGTGAACCAAGGTCTGAAATTGTTATAGGAAGTTCACTGAGATTTTGGCTCCACATGGTCAAAATTTCATTTTATGAAGCCTCTTGGAATAATATTTATAGAAAAAAATACAAGATGAGCTATTTGAAGGAGCTAAACCCTAAAATCCAAAGTTCTTATACTAAATTTTATGCAACGAGATCACAAAAGAGAACAAAATATAGATCAGCAGCCTGAAAATGAGCCTCTTCGAGGGGGAAACCTCCTTTATATCATATAAATGAAAAAATCTTCGATTATACAAATGACAAGACCTCCTTCGTATATATACGAGTCTAAAGGGTCACAATATAATCAAACCCTACATAAAAATAATAATACAAGGGAACAATAATAAAAATAGTCAGTTTTTATGGGCGCTACATGGGGACAACAATAACAATAATGGGGTAAAACTAGCAATAACAACAAGGAGCCTACACTAGTATTATAGTGCCCTAACAATGTATTCCTATAAACATTGCCCTTGTCTCTACCTAAACATTAGAGAACTTTTGAGGTCTAAAATAGGCCTCATAAGACAAATTTTCAAGAAAAATAAAATTTATAAGAACTAATAGGATTCACAATGATGATGTCAACCATGGGGGGTGATTACCCATTTTTGGGGTAAGAAAGTAAAAATATTAGAAAATTATAAAATAATTAAACTATTTTTTCAGCTTGTATGTTCAACTTATCTCCCTAAAGTTCTCAAATTTTGAGTGGGAGTACTCATTAGATGAAAAATTTAGTTCCTCAACCAAGGAGTACTAGTGTTGCATACTTTTGATAGACCCTTCTATATGAAAAATGATAAATAAATGAAAATACCTGACTGTAGTAACTTTTTTCATGTATTTCTCATTTTTCGTGTAATAGGGTCCATCAAAAGTATGAAACATGGGTACTCTTTGGAAAAGGAATCAAATTTTGCATCCAACGAGTATTCCCGCTCGAAATTTTACTAAACCCATAGGGAGATAAGTTAAAAATATGAGTTGAAAAACTAGTTTATATTTTTTCCCTCTAAAATTTGATGATGTAATATAATCGTATATCATTATTTCCACTATTATTTTAGAATTTCCTTTGGAGGCCCGTTTTAGACCACATAATTCCCCTAATGGTAATGCCATCTGATCCTCTGGTCTGCTACATACCTAATAGGGTTGAATTTGGAGTTTGTGAGAGTTTTTAAATCTTACCACTAGTTACTAGAGAACCCCCCTCCCTCTATAGTTAGAGTTTCCATATGGATTTCCCACTAGGTGAAGGCCTAGCCTTCTAGCCTCAATTGGCAAAAATAATTTTCTTTTATATCAACAAACTTCTTTTGATTAATCAAGTCACTGCAAATTTCACAATGTCAAGTGAGCCAACATGAAGTTAATTGAAGCAACACTAAATCAAGTGGGCTAGTACAAGAGAGTGTGACGAAATGGGAAAAGGTGGTAAACGTCTTCAAAGAGTAGTGATGGAAATTAAAGATTTGAAAGAGTGCAACCACAAGTTACCGAATGCAATTGAGTTACTGGAATGGAAGTTGAAGCATAATCAAAACTTAATCGATCAAATGACCAAGACATTAGAAGCAGAAAAAGACTTTCAAATTGAGATTGAAATGAAAGAAAAACTCATTAGCGCACTCCAAATTAATTTAAGTGAAAAACAAGATTTACTAGATGCACAATCTACAGAGAATTTAGATGCAAGTTGTGACACTCAAGACCTCATCTAGGTATTTGGGGAAAGTTGTGATACATTTGATGTAATCCACCTAGTTGATGTCATTTTTGACACAACTGACCTTATCCAGCCAGTTGTACTACTTAATCATAGAACGAGTAATTCCAAAGACCAAATTTATCAGTTACATGCAGCTTTTCAAACTGATGAACTGTTAATGATTGATTCCCAGTGTGATACAAAATATTTAATAAATCAAGGACAAAATATTGACAACCACAAGAGGTGATAATAACAACAAAAAGATGACCTTTCCATGAAAATGATCATACCTTGGGAAGAATTCTCCTTCAACAAAGATTGACATGGTCTAGGTTACACCAAAGACAATAGTTTGTATGTTTCAGATTACTAAAAACCAGTGCAGTTTGTAAGTGTGAGCTTTCTAGACAATGCTCATAATCAGTGCAACCATTGTAAGTGAAATGGAAATATGGAGAGTACATGCTTTTACCTCCATCCTTGTCACCATTGTGGCAAGAAAAATCATTCATCATAAAGATGTACTAAGAGGAATCAACCACCCAAAGTGAAGATCAGTTAAACATGGATTGATCCTTGGAAGGGGTACTGTACAGTAAAACAATTTTCCATGTGTTATCGACACATTCAATCTCACATGAAGACAAATTTTCCAGTACAATGAAGATGGTGAAACTCTCCTACACCTAAAGGGGTGGAGTTCTAAAATGAAATGACAATTATTATCTCTCCTTTCAGCTCACAAAGAGGGGAAATGATAATGAAATTGAAGGTGGTTATGAGGCTGAAAGTTTCGACAACATCAAAAAAATTAGCCAGTGGGAATATTCATCAGCCAATGAGCATAAAAAAATTCACCACTGGGTGGTCAACAATAAGAGTAGCAGTGAGCAGTTTTCGACAACAACAGTGAGCAGTTTTCGACAACAACAATAAGCAGTTTTCAAAAACAACAATGAGTTGTTTTTTACACCAGTAATTTGTAGTTTCCAATAGCATCATCAAAATCAGCAATGAGTTTTTTTAACATCATCAAAATTAGCAGCCAGTGGACGATTATCTTCATCAAATTCGTTGGTGGGAATTCTCAATATTTTGTCAGTGGACAAGAAAATTCGTTAGTGAGCGTCAACAAATTTTGTCAGTGGAAAAAGGATGATAATTGCAAGAAAAGGAAAGATGGATCATTTTTCAGTTTCGCACATGATGGAGTTTTCAAGAAAAATTCAAAGATGAATCAGAATTGCAACTGACTCATGTTCTCTTCAAATTGTAGTTGTTTCAGCATCCATCTTTGACAGTTTTTTAGGTAGTGTTTTTGAGGATCAATAGTTTCATAATGAGAACTTCGAAGATGGTTCCTAGTCATTATTTTGTACTTATGATTGAGGGGGGGAATGTTAGCCTCACTCTCATGTGAGTAAAACAATTATAGTTCCAAAATTATTAAATTAATTATTATCATGAAATTTGGGATTTGATGCTACCTTTCTAGATTTGGTTTATTCATGATAGTTAGGAGTCAGTTTAGGTCTAGTTGGTTGAGGGATTTTCTCCAACTAGTTAGGATCCTAGATTAGTGTGTGGTTGAGATATTTTCTCAACCAAAGTGTCCAATATAGATGCACTATCTTGAGACAAACTTCCGCATGTATTTACAGGGAGTGAGAAATACATTAAGGTTGTGGCCTTTCCTGCCATGTATAGTTTTTTTATGTCTCTCGTATTTTATTTTATTATGAGTGTTAATTTTGGCTCATTATCATTCAATGAATGCTCCAAATAGTGGCTTAATTTTAAATCATTAATATCACCTTTATATGGTTTTATGTAGACCTCTGGTTCCATATTGAATAGGGACTATCAATGGTTCACGATAGTCAAACTAGGTTGTTATTTTTTACTTTCCTTCCCTATCTACTTCTCTATTTTGTCTTCATGTACAAATTTTCACTCTCATAAGAACTCTAATTTGTAACACCAATATTCCCCAATTAAATATTGTTTGAAACATCAATCATAAGTAGGTCTGCTCATATTGCAACTAATATTGCAACCTTCTCTTCCATCCTTGGAAACCTCTGTTACACAAGAATTTGTCCTGACCCTGCAATCCCTTGCCTTGCATATTGGAGGATCTTTGCCATGACCTATGAGTAGTGTCATCCTCTGCAAGCACCTTTCCTATATCCTTCTATACAAGAACATCATTTATCCTGCTTTAGACTTTCTCAAAAAGCCCATAAAAACCTATGTTTTGGCATTGGCGCGGGTAGCCAATTCACCCCGCACGCCAATCTGGAGAAAGTACACCAGAGGCCACGCCAACTGGCGCTCTATCCCTTTGTTGTACCCATGCTAGAATTTTTGGGAACATTTTTTAACAAACTAGAGGTGGAAGTTTCCTTCAACCACCTCTAGAATGAGTCACGGGAAGTGGTTAACTAGATGAAGCACAAATCTCTCTCTTTAGGTAGTGGTTCCCTTCTCTTATGGGACACTCCTAAAAGATAGATATCCCTTCCATGATTATAGGGATCCTAACCTCTCCCTCTCCCACTATATAAATGAGCTTTCTCCCATCATGAAAGCTAGCTAAACAAAGAGGATTATGTAGCTCGAATGTTGAACTTGGAGAACTAAGCCATAGTTGAATAACTGAGAAGGTAGATCAAGAAGGAATTCCATTGAGAGGTCCCTTATCCCATAAAAATTCCCCGAGGAGCTTTGAGACATGCTTCGCCTGAGCCCCGCTGTAGGAGACTGCAGTGTCAGAGCATGGTTGTATCTCTTCTTTCTACCTATTAATATAAATGACTATAGTATAGTTCCCCACTTGTGTTTTGTTCGTATGAAATGCAATATTCTAGTATTATATGACTGATTAGTAGAGGTTGAATGGAATTATTATATGGTATGTGGTTGTCATTCTCTGATCTTTTCGTGGGTGTCCAAGCACGATAGGCGGAAGGATGGTGACTTGTCTTCGATCAGGAGTGAGCGACTCTCATCATCACTATAGGTGTCGACGATAATTTTGGACCACAGGTAGGCCATCTTATTGCATCATTTTCATTCAAGTATCTAGGAACCCACACTCTAGCATGATTCTTTGTTTCTAGACCCACCCTAGGGCGAGTGGGATTTCCTCTGTCCGTAGAGGCGATCTACCTAAGTAACAAGTTGGCGACCATATTGGGGATTAGTGTGAGTTTGTCTTTCATCTATTAGATCTTCTTCTTGGTCTATGCTTGCTTAGATTTCCTTTTCTGGTTGTTTTGCTGAGTCTTAGACCCATGTTTAGCCCTAGAGGATCAGATCTGACCTCTGTTTTTCTGTTGTGAAACCAGCTCCAAAAATAGAATAAAAGAGATATCAACGCCTTGAAAATAATCCACTTCGAGGGGGAAACCTCCAATACATTACATGAATGAACAATTATTGGATGATACAAATGAAAAAACCTCATTTCTATATATAGGAGTCCATGGGACCACGATGTAATCCTAGTCAACCTAACAATAAAAATGTAAGGGCACAATAATAACAATATTAGGGTTAGAGGGGGCTATAATAATAACAATAAGGGGCCTATACTAATAACAATAGGGGTATAAACTAGTAATATAGGGACTTAACATGCCCCTCTCCTTCAAAAAAGTGTTTTCCTCAATGCTTGAGTAGCTTTGGGTGCTTCTGTATAAAATTATCATCCTCCCATGTAGAATATTCAGTGGGAAAGTTTTCCACTTGATGAGATACTCTGAAATTGATCGATTTCATAGCTGTCGAGTTCTTGTTTCCGTTACCGCTTCAGGTTCCAATATGATTTTTCCTTCCTCATCAAGTTCTGGCAATATTGTTTTAACTGGAAGATTTTCTCCTATAACCTTCTTTAAACATGAAACATGGAAAATTGGATGCACTCACGAAGAAGCAGGAAGCTCCAATTTGTATGCCATAGTACCAATATTTTGAAACACCTTGTACGAACCATAGTACTTTGGTGATAATTTATTATACTTCTTAGCTTGCTTGAGGGACATTTGTTTATATGGTTGTAGCCGTAAAAATACCCAGTCTCCTACATCAAAACTTCTCTCCCTGCAATGTTGATATGCATGTTGTTTCATTCGATTTTGTGCCAAATTTAGGTGATCCTTTAAGAGTTGGAGAACTTCTTGTTGATGGTCAATGTGATCTTCCACTGCTTGAACCTTAGAATTTTCTCTTAAAGATGATGTGATGGACGGTGGATGATATCCATAAAGTGCCATAAATGGGGTCATTTTCGCTGCAGTATGGAAGGAAGTGTTATACCACCATTCAGTGAGAGGTAACCACTTGACCCATTGTGTTTGTTTATCAGATACAAAACAATGAAGATATCCTTCCAAACATTTATTCACTATCTCAGTATGACCATTGGATTGAGGATGATAAGATGAGCTATGAGCTAATTTAGTACCCAAACATGAAAATAAATCTGTCCAAAAATTTCCAGTAAAAATGGGATCTTTGTCGCTCACAATAACCTTTGGGTTTCCATGTAGCTTTTGAATTGTTTCCATAAATGTAGTAGCAAATGTACTTGCTTTAAATGGATGAGATAATGCACAAAAGTATGCATAATTGGTAAGTCGATCAACTACCGCCATGATGACACTCTTTCCTTTGGACTTAGGTAAACCTGTGATAAAATCCATTGAAATCTCCTCCCAACATTGGCATGGAATGGATAAAGGTTGTAGAAGACCCGGTGTCTTAATTGTCTCAACTT
Source organism: Pinus albicaulis (assembly GCA_034641835.2). Classification (NCBI taxonomy): domain Eukaryota; kingdom Viridiplantae; phylum Streptophyta; class Pinopsida; order Pinales; family Pinaceae; genus Pinus; species Pinus albicaulis. Next base: position 1,280,454,688 of record CM076584.1, on the reverse strand, counting down.
TATTTTGTTGGCGAACAAAAAATTCCGCCACAAACTTTTAAATATCAGATTTAGGGTCATCCCAAAAAAATTATTTCTTCACACTATGGTAAGTTTTTAAATATCTTGGGTGTCCTCCTAAAGCAGAAGTGTGCAATTCCAAAAGAATCTTTTGTTTTAGTTGCGAATTATTACAAAGATATAAGCGATATTTGTACCATAAGGAATAATTTTTCCAAATAAATGTATCATATGTACTAGTATCTTGCTGCAAATTTTGAATGAGTGTCCACACTTCTTCGTCCCTCTTCCATTCATCCCTTTCTTCGGTTATCCAATCTGGTTGGATGATAGAAATGGCACAAAGCAATGCTTCCACCTCATCATTTTTTCTTAAGAGTGCATTTACAACAACATTTAGCTTCCATTTTTTGTAGATTATTTCAAAATCATAACCCAACATCTTTGTGACCCATTTTTGCTACTCTTCTTAAGATAGTCTTTGTTCCAAAAAGTGTTTAAGACTATCATGATCAATTTTTACCTTGAAGTGTCTTCCCATTAGGTAAGGTCGCCATTTCTTTAGTGCATGTATTATTGCTAACATTTCCTTCTCATAAATATCTTTCTGTAAATACTTTCCTTTGATTGGACGACTTTCAAAAGCAATGGGTCTTCCTTATTGCATTAAAACAACACCAATTCCATTTCATGAGGCATTGCATTCCACAATAAAGGTTTTTGTGAAGTCTGGCATAGCTAAGACCAGTGCTGGGCACATTGCCTCTTTAAGATGTTCAAAGGCCTTAGTTGCTTCAGGAGTCCATGAAAATGCATCTTCCTTCAATAATGTTGTTAGAGGTGCTGCTATTCTCCCATAATTCTTAACAAACTTGCGATAATACCCTATTAAATTGAGAAATCCTCGCAACTGCTTTATAGTTGTGGGGACTTTCCATTCCTTAATGGATTTAATTTTGTTAGGGTCTACCTTAACACCCTCGTGAGATACAATATGACCCAGATATTCCACCTCTTGTACTCCAAAGAAACATTTGGATGATTTTGCATATAATTGTTTCTCTTGCAATAGTTTGAGCACCCTGTCAACATGTTGAACATGATCCTTCCAAGTCCTGCTGTAGATTAGTATATCATCAAAAAATACTAGCACAAATTTTCTAAGGAAGGGTTTGAAAATGGAATTCATCAACCCTTGAAATGTAGAAGGTGCATTGTAAGGCCAAAAGGCATGACCAAAAATTCATAATGACCCTCATGAGTTCGAAATGTTGTTTTTGGAATATCTTCAGTCTTCATTCTAATTTGATGATATCCTGAACGAAGATCCAACTTGTAAAATAAATTGCTCCATGTAATTCATCCAATAATTCATCAATCACAGGAATGGGAAATTTGTCTTTAATGGTGAGCTTATTGAGCTCCCTATAATCCGGACACATTCGCCATGATCCATCCTTCTTGTGTACCAATACTACAGGAGCAGAGAAAGAACTTTGACTATGTTGAATTATACCTGCCTCTAACATTTCTGCAATCATACGTTCAATTTCGCTCTTTTGGAAGTAAGGATATCTATAAGGCCTGATGTTTGGAGGAACACTTCCTGGAATCAAATGAATAGCATGATTATGATCATGAATAGGTGGGAGTCCTTTGGGAGTTTCAAACACCTTCGAATGATTGTCCAAGACTTGTTGGAGATCTGCAGAAATAGATGATTTTGATGGTTGAACTTCTAGTGAGCATAATTGTGCAATTACGCCTCGCTGTTCTTTCTTTAGAAGCTTTGTCATGACATTAGAGCTTATTATCCTTCCTGGCTTCCCCGCAATACCCCGTAATTCGACTTCCTTTCCTTCTGAAAAAAATTTCAAGAAAAGCTCTTGAAAATTAAAAGCTACCGTCCCCAAAGATTGTAACCATTGTACTCCTAGTACAACATCAGCACCTCCCATAGGAATGGCAAGCATTGGACTAGTCAATACATATTCCCCTATGGTTAGCTTGATATTATGGCATTTTCCAGAGCAATTTATAGTTCCTCCATTTGCAACCATCACTTGACATTCTGGTGCTGGGTATAGGAAACAATTTAATTCCTTGGCTACCTTATAATGAATAAAATTATGGGTGCTACCTTAATCAATCAACACTATTACCCTTTTCTTCTTGATATGTCCTTCTATCTTGAGAGTTTGAGGAGTGGTAATTCCTGCCAGTGCATTACATGATATGGTCGGATTCATTTCTTCCTCTCCTAGGGCTGGTTCCTGGTGTATATCCTCTTGTTCATTTTCTTCTTCCTCTTCACAATCTATGTAAAATAATTTCTTCTCAGCACACTTATGACCTTTAGTGTATTTTCTATCACAACTGTAGAAAAGCCCTTTTGCTCTTTTTTCTTCCAATTTTTGTGGTGTCAACCTTGTAGGTTGTCGAAATCTAGGAGTAGCAACACTTCCCTCTTTATAGAAGTGAGTGGTAGGCTTCCTTGTCACCATAATTTTACATTCAATTTTTCTTGCCAACCTCAATGCCTTCCCCAATGAATTAGTGATCTAGGTGGATATATGTGGCCACCCACCTAATCCATTTGGACCCACACCATCAATTCTTGCAACTTTTCACATTCAACACCACTTACTATTTTTAGTAGGTTTTCCGGCCCTGCACTCCTGAAGCCGTTTTGGGGCCTTAATGATCCAGGTGGATATTGGTGTCCACCCACCTATTCCATTTGAACCCCTACCATTAGTTCTTTTAGTTTTTATGTTATAGCACAACTTACTATTTTTAGCAGTTTTTCGGGTCCTGAACTTCCGCAGCCGTTTTGAGGCCCTAAACGATGATTTTTGGGAAAACTGAGAGCAACATGGGTCCATGGACCGATGTTTCTCACATCAAAAGTTTTAATCCTCAAATATATATTTCTAACAAGCTATTGAGCATGTCAAGTGGGGATTGGATGCCAAAGCTATGTCCCCGGGAAGTTGAAACACCAATTTACCCAAACGAGACCCACAGTTTTGGCGCTTCATCTTCTATAGTTAGGATTTTGGACGTTTTAGTTTTTCCATTGTTTCCCAATAATAAATAGCCCCTCGAGCCTCATTGTAACATAGTTCAGAGGTCTGTAGCCACCATATCTCTTCTCAAAGATTCACTACCAACACCCTAGCTATTTTATTTCCATTATGTTTGTAAGCATATTTTTGTTATTTGATATTAATGAAATGACGCATTATTTCTACTGCATCTCTATGTTTATGGTTATTTCTGTATTATGTTCTGTTCCTCCATAAATCGAGATCAGTGGTATCAGAGCAGTCTGCTCTTTCTTTGTTTTTCTTTGCATGTCCCCAACGCGGTCAGGGTATAAGGAGTCAGGGCTCGATCTAGTTGAACCCTTGCAAGATCAGCCTCAGAAACCTCGATGACATCCCATGGCGGAAGAAAAGAAAGATGAGGGAGCAGGAGATCCTATCAAAATATTGCTTGAGGAGGCCCTCAAGAAACAAAGGAATGTGATGATGGATAACTTTGCTCAAATGCTTCAACGACTGCCCACCTATGGCGCATCTGCATCCAACAACCACTCTGGAGGCACCACTCCCTTCAAGGTACACGCAAACTTTGATATTCCTGTATTTGAAGGCCAAATAGATGCAGAGGCAGTAGATAGATGGTTGAATTTGCTGGAAGGGTATTTCTCGGTCTATGATTTCTATGACCGAGAAAAGATTATTTTTACACTCCTCAAAGCCACCCCCCATGTCAAAGACTAGTGGGAAACCTACCGTGAGCAAGAGGACGAAGGGGAAACCTCTATGTTCTCGGCCACACCCAATTGGAATTCGTTCCGAGATGGCATCAAGGAACAATACTACCTCGTGGGGAGCTATGAGGCCAAATACATCCAATGGACCACGCTGCAGCAACAACGGGATCAAGATGTGCATGAACTGACGAATCTGTTCCATACCCTACGCACAAAATTGGGTATTAAATATTCAAAGAGAAATTTGGTGCTCAAGTATCATGATTGTCTACATAAACACATTCAGGAGGAAATGAAATTCCTCAACATTACATCGCTTGGTACGACATATCACTATGCCACTAATATCGAGTAGAAATTTAAGCAAAAGAAGCGAGAGTTTGGATCTGTGAATTCGAAAGGCGCCCCCGAACCGAAGAACAAGGTGCAAGGCCAAAGCAGTGAAACTCAAAACAACACCACAAATCAAAATAAGGACATAGGGAAGTGGTGTGAATTTCATAACAGCCCCACTCAAAGAAAAAACGAGTGTCGGGCCAAACACTCATTAGTGGCCGAACTAAAGGCACCTGAATCACATGCATTTTCTAATCCTGAGTCAGAACTAGACAAAGGCAATGAAAAATGGAAGTAGATTATTGATGCGAATCCCAGTGCCATTGTTTCCACCACCAAGATCGAGAGGGAGGACCCAGAGGATCCAAAGGAGGGGGAGCGCCTCTTCCATTTTCAAATGTGGGTGAAGGGTTCTTTGCTGCAATTTTTTGTCGATAGTGGAAGCCAAAAGAACCTCATTTCAGTAGAGGTCATGAAGCGGCTCGGCCTACAAACCATAGCACATCCACAGCCATATACCATTGGGTGGCTTCACCCAGGGAGAGATATCCACATCTGCCAACAGTGCCGCCTTCCGTATAGCATCAAGTCATTCACGGATGAGGTATTATGTGATGTTGATCCTCTTGATGTAACTGATGTATTATTGGGCCAACCATACTTGTGGAGGAGACATGATATGTATGATTCTAGGCCCTGTGTTGTTATTATTACTTTGGGAAATAACTTGTACAGGATACCAGAGGTAGTACCGCCTCCTATCATCTCTTTGACTACTGCAAAACAATGCAGTAAGATTGTTTCCCAAACCAGGAAATTCATTTTCCTTACAACTCACTCACAGAGAAAGAAGAATGTTGTGGCCACAACATCAAAACAAGGCTCCCCTGCACGGCTGCAGCAGATGGACAAATTCATGGAGGGATACGAGGACATTTTCTCCTTACTCACAGAGGTTCCTCTACACTATCAGGACAAGCACTCCATTCAACTGACCCCCAACGCACTGCCACCTGATGTTGCCATACCTCCTACAAATACACATACAGAATCCACACAGGTATTGTCTAAGGCTGATAAAGAAACAAAATTTACTAAATGCATCCAACATGTCTGCCCACAGGTCCATGACATCTTCAACAAATCTAATACCCAGTTCAACAGAATTTGCTTCATCTCAGGGAGGATCTCAACGCAATGGGGACCATTAATTCCTAAGGAGGGAGGAATGATCTAGGTGGATATCAGTGGCCACCCACCTAATCCATTTGGACCCACACCATCAATTCTTGCAACTTTTCACATTCAGCACCACTTACTATTTTTAGCAATTTTTCAGGTCCTGCACTACTGAAGCCGTTTTGGAGCCTTAATTATCCAAGTGGATATTGGTGGCCACCCACCTATTCCATTTGAACCCCCACCATCAGCTCGTTCAGTTTTTAACTTACAACACAACTTACTATTTTTAGGAGTTTTTTGGGTCCTGAACTTCCGGAGCTATTTTGAGGCCCTAAATGACGTTTTTTGGGAAAACCGAGAGCAACATGGGTCCATGGACCGATGTTGCTCACATAGAAAGTTGTACACCTCTAATATATCTTTGTAACGAGCTATTGAGCAGGTCAAATGGAGATCGGATGCCAAAGTTACATCCCCGGGAATTTGAAACACCTATTTACCCAAACAAGACCCACAACTTTGGCGCTTCATCTTCTAGAGTTAGGTTTTTGGACGTTTCAGTTTTTACATTGTTTCTCAATAATAAAGAGGCCCTCGAGCCTCATTGTAACACAGTTCAGAGGTCTGTAGCCACCACATCTCTTCTTAGAGATTCGCTACCAGCACCCTAACTATTTTATTTCCATTATGTTTGTAAGCATATTTCTATTATTTGATATTAATGAAATGATGCATTATTTCCACTACATCTCTATGTTTATGGTTATTTCTATATTATGTTGTGTTCCTGCATAAATCCAGATCAATCAGGTTCCAAAAGCGTGAACTTCATGTTGGATGTTATCCTTTAAAGTACCTATGAGGAGATCAATCCTATGTTCCTCTGGAATATCAGTTACCTTTATATTCAATTTATGGAAGTCCTCAATGTGCTCCGCCACTAAACCGTTTTGTTTGAGATTTATCAATTGGCTAAAGAAGGTGTTGCTCTTTGTATCCTCATAATGTGCTATCATTTCCTCCGTAAAAATTGACCAAGTGATAATTTTTTTACAGGAGCAAAGCCATCGATACCATACAAATGTATTTTGTTCTAAATGTAAAGTTGCAATGCATACCTTTTGTGTGTTTTGCACATTATTGATATCAAAATATTGCTCCATCTGTAGTATCCATGTTACGGGATCCTTGCCATCAAACATCCTCATATCCATCTTTGGAATATGGTGGTTCTTCCGTCCAACATTAGAGTTTATGAACTCATGATTAACATTTATTTTGTTCACATCATGAGTTTCCTCTACTATCTTTTTTAGGAAACATTTAATGTATCAACGTTGCGAAACCTTCGATGTCTACTTTTATTTTTTCCATTTTTTCATCGATCTTAGTTTCCATGCCATCCATATTAGCTTCCATGACCACTTCCATGCCTTCCATATTAGCTTCCAAACCATTCATCTTAGCTTCCACACCTTTCTTCAAATGATCCATCTTAGTTTCCACGCCTTTCTTCAAAACTTCCATTTCATTTTTTGTTGCTCTTTGCGATAGCGAATTTTGGTGCACTTGCTCTTGTAATTTTGATATCTCATGTTGTGTTTCTTCATCTTCATGAGTCATAGTAGAACCTTATGAAGGCTTAATGGGTGTTGAATTTTTTTTAGGGGCCATTTTGGAACCCAATACTAATATCTATTCTTCAATATGCCCTTGGAATAAATTCCAACTATTTTTCTTTTTAAAGAGACTTATGTAATTTGAAAAAAAATACACACCTTTTTCTTACTTTTGAGGCATGCAATGTTGAAACTAAATTATCTCTATGACTTAGGATCTTCAATATCTAAAATTTGGTACTGAGGTAGCCCTTTGAATCCTCTTTCGAATGCCACAAGTCTGACCTAGTTTGGATTCTTGAAGACAAAGTTTTGCCCAATCACCTACAATGACCTATTTATGGATTGGTTCAGTAGAACAAACTTGTATGACTTGCCACATGTCCCTGCTTCCTCCTTCAACTCTTAAATTGATAGATAGAAAAATAAATTCCATGTGCTTACATCCACTTTTTACAGAATTCCAATCCGATGCTCAGAGAGAGAGTTATGAAGATTTTCCCATGATCACCTCTTTGAGATGAAATTCAGGAACCTGCAAAAGTCCTAACTTCCACAGACCATATCTCTAAAATAGTTGCGAACCAAGATCTGAAATTTTGCGACGATGTTCCTTAGGCATTCGGCTTCACGCTCTAAAAATTTTAGATTTTGAGCCTTCGTATAAAATAATTTTTAGCGAAAATTCCACGATGACCTGTTTAGGTAAAATTGAGGAGCCTGCAAAAAGACCTAACTTCCACAGATCATATCTACGAAATATTGTGAACCAAGCTCTGAAATTTTGTGATGATTTTCCTTAGGATTTTGGCTTCGTACTCTAAAAATTTCAACTTCTGCACCTTCGTAGAAAAAAATTTATAGTGAAAATTCCATGATGACCTGTTTGGAGCAGCGAAACCCTAGAATCCAAAGCTCCGATACCAAATGTTATGAAACCAGCTCCAAAAATAGAAGAAAAGAGATATCAAAACCTTAGAAATAATCCACTTCGAGGGGGCAACCTTCAATACATTACATGAATGAACAATTCTTTGATGATACAAATGAAAAAACCTCCTTTCTATATATAGGAGTCCATGGGGCCATAATGTAATCCTAGTGGGGCCACAATGTAAGGGCACAATAATGACAATATTGGGGTTAGAGGGGGCTACAAGAATAACAATAAGGGGGCTATACTAATAACAATAAGGGGATAAACTAGTAATAGGGGGACCTAACATTTTCCAAAATTTTCATCTTTTCAAGGTTGGCTTGATTGGCGTGGTTTCCAGCCTGACAGTCGTGTCCACTGGCACTAGTTGCCAGTTCATCACCCACGCCATCCCCTGTCTGGCGTGAATTATAGCCAGATAGTCATGCCAATTCCTGTAGGTGCTAGGGTTTTCCCTGTTTTGGATTTTATGGCCCATCCTGGTGTCTCTAGGTGTTTTCTTGGCTTGATTTGAATGCTTTGGGTTTGTTCCTGACTGTGATCAGCCTTCTTGCTTTGGTTTTTTGTCCATTTATTTTAGCATCATGGCTTTAGGACATTCAAGTGCTTTGGTATGCTGAGCCTCATGTAGGATTTTGGGTCTCTTGTTTCGCGGTCAGCTCCATTATTTGCTTGATTGCATCCAGCTCCCTGGATGCATTTTTAGTGGTTTCTTTTGGTGAAATGAGCCTTGAGTGAGTCTTTTCTCTTTCATTTAGTTTTGCTTCCTGATACTCCAAGCATAGCTCACATTGCTTGTATGGGTCTATGTTGACATATTTCTTCGACTTGAGATATTGTGGCATTGGCTTGAGTCTTTTTTTTGTTTTCTTGTGAGTTGATTGAATTGTTTTGTTTCGACTCTTGCATTAGCATTCTCGAACTAGTGTGAAGATTCGTTTTTCATGTTACTTAGTGCACTATTTGCTCTATTACATTGAAAAAATCAACAAATATATTTTATGCTTTCATTTTTGTTTGCATCATTGAGACGAATCTTGGGGGGAGGCCCGCAAGATCTAAAAAGTTGAAATAGATCTGGCAAGATCTCCAAAATTAGAATGCCAGAAAAAAAGAGAGAACACAAATAAAATAAAACGACAAAGAAGCTTGTTTTATTAAAATAGAATATAACTGTAGAATCTACATTATGGTGGAAAATATGTCCATTTACAAACTGAGGCTTGTTATTTATAGTCTTTTTTTGAGTTACAATACCATGTGTAGATACCATGGGTGGATACCATGGGTCAAAACCATGGGTAGATATCACTTACAATACCATGGGTAAACCCCATGTGTGGATGAATACCATGGGTGAATACATACCATGGGTCACTTATAATACCATGGGTGAATAAATATCATGGGTGTATGAATACCATGGGTCGATGCCATTTACAATACCATGGGTAAACTCCATGGGTGGATGGATAACATGGGTAGATGAATACCATCGGTTGATACCATTTTCCATTCAAATCATTCCTCCCTCCTTAAGAATCAATGGTCTCCATTGCGTGAAGTTCCATCCTACGAAGCCTTTTTTGAATATGAAGAGCCACTGAAGAGAAGGGTTTTGTGTAGTTAACCCATAACCGTGATGAACGAAGATCCAAGGATAGAGATACCCTATAACGCTTGGGACCAACTATGATATTGATAGTGTGCGACCTAGAAAATGGACTTTGATGAAGTGTGGGTTTGTGGATCAACCAAAACCATGAAAAAAGAAGATCCGAGGATAGAGATACCATTTAATGCTTGTGACCAACTGTGTGACTAACAGTGTGCGGCCTAGCAAATGGACTTCGATGAAAAGAATTTTGTGCAGTTGACCCATAATCGTGATGCTGATTTTTGACGAAGTAGCAGGTGCCTACATAGCTTGGGGTGGGAGGGCGCATCTCCATATAACCCAAGCCAAATGCTGCTATGCTAAAACTAATGAATGTGAAGTAGGTGCCTACTAAAGTGGGGTGGGAGGGCACGTCTCCAAAGGGAACCCGCTCCGAATGTTTCTCCAGATTGAAAATGAGCATAACTCGGTCAATATAACTCGAAATATTTATTATAACCTGTTTTTGGAAATGGAATGATCATTCTGCATCTTCTCATGTATTTTGAATCACTATTTGGGACTCCAAACTCTCAAGTTCACGCTGGAACTGTCTCACCGTCACATAATTTCTCAAAAAATAGTTGATTTTAAATCAACGATAACTCGCACATCCCAACTCCGATTCTACTGATTTTTTTTTGAACTTGGGTGATTTTTCAAGGGAAGCTCAAATATATAGCCATTTCTCTGAAATTGTGCACTGCAAACTGTGAAAAATAACAGGAGAGTCTCCGTCCACGAATTGTCGTCAGAACATTTTCTGCAACATTGTTGTTTTAGAATCAGCGATATCTCCCTCATCCGAACTCCAATTCTGCCAATTTTTTTTTTAATTTGGGTTTTTTTTTGCAAGGAATCCAGATATGGACTTCAATTTTGTAAAATTTTCACCAAAATTTTCAGATCTGATCTTCAAACTCACTGCCCAAGAAATTCATGGAGTTTGCTGAAGATTGGTGCCAAAAATTGAAACAGAAATATGCTTCAAACCCTCATTCCCATGCATTCGTAACCTGAATTTGATACCATTGATTTGGATCTTGGGGGGAGGCCCCCACGATCTAAAAATTTGAAATATATCTAGCAAGATCTAAAAAATTAGAATGCCAGAAAAAAAGAGAGAACACAAATAAAATAAAACCACAAAGAAACTTGTTTTATTAAAACAGAGAATAAATGTAGAAGCTACTTTGTGGTGGACAATATGTCCTTTTACAAAATGAGGCTTGTTATTTATAGCATTTTTTTGAGTTACAATACAATGTGTAGATACCATAGGTGGATATCATGTGTCAAAACCATGGGTAGATATCACTTACAATACCATGGGTAAATCCCATGTGTGGATGAATACCATGGGTGGATACATACCATGGGTCACTTATAATACCATGGGAAAATAAATATAATGGGTGGATGAATACCATGGGTTGATGCTGTTTACAATACCATGGGTAAATTCCATGGGTCGATGGATAATATGGGTGGATGAATACCATGGGTTGATGCCATTTTCCATTCGGATCAATTGTGGAATTCAAAGATCTTTCACATAACTAGTATTGGGCATTCTAGGAAAGGTTTCTCATTTTCATTAGTTTGCATCAAGTATTGTAGTGGAAGTTTTCGCATGTTTTGGATTGTTTCTATCGCTTGAAAACCTCTAACTTTATCGTAGATAGCTCTTCATTGAACGAAATGGTATTTTATGGCACGTATCTTGCATTGAGGGATTTCTAAGATCTAACATTCGGTAGGACCTTGGAATTGAAACATAAATACAAGATCAACTTAAAATTTATTCAATTAACCCAAGGCAACATTGAAACTTAACGAAACATTTAGTGGTGTAAGTTAGAGACGTGTTCTGGCGTCTTAAAACCTAGCAGATGTCGCTTTCCATCTGGCTTCAAACAGCGCTATTATGGACTTGCGCTCCCCGTACCATCGAGTATATAAAGGGAGACCCCTCTAGGTTGCAATCCTTTTGTCCGTAGGAAGCCGAGTCTTCTGCCTTGTAACCATGATACACAGAACACAGCATTCGGGGAGACTACCTGCACGTACATCAAGTCCTTGGTTGATTTTTATTTCATTTTATAACCAAGGTGTATATGGAAGTTCACGAGAACCTGGTATACCCTTTTACCTAGAGTACCTGAGTAGTGATTTTTGATCTTTAATGACTTTGGATAAATTTGAAAATATCATTGAGCACTTGTCCTTTCAAGCTCGTTTAAAACCAAAAGTTACTAGAGTCATCTTTGACTATTTCTTGACTCTTAAAACATGAAAAAACAATGTTTAGTTTCAATGTGGTAAAATAAACTACCTACGATTACATGCCCATTAAAGTTTGATTACCTGGCCTGTCTTTTTTTGCCTTGGTTTTTATCCAAGAGTCTTCTTTTTGATCTTATTCCCCTTTTTGTGTGCTACAATCAAAGTGGTAGAACCATCGGTTTCGTCTACTGGTAGTCCTTTCTTGGATGATTCATCCAAAACTTCTCAGACCTTTAGGTTTTCTGAGCTTCAACAGCCTATCATCTTGTTAGAGCACCCCTTTGGAGAAACATTTGAATTCAATTGGCCTCTTTCAAACGCTTGGTTTGGATTTGGGGTTGGGGAACATTTTCCCCCTCTTACATTCGGATCACCATTTTTTGTTGCTATTATACCTCCCAGCCCCCGTACTTTTTTGCAAGATCTTACGGTGGATTTAGACATGGATTCGTCTGGTCCTAATGGCACTAAGGGTATTCTAGTTTCTGATGAAGGATACTGACTCTTCCCCGAAGATGTCCTTCAAGAGCATGTTCCATATTCACCATTGGTATCGCTTCCAGCCAGATATAGGCCTTTGGGTCAGATTACAGCTGGTATTGCCTCCATGGCAGCATCAACCCCACCAAGGGGTCCAATTCTTCCATCATTAGGAGTGTCACCGACGACACCTGTCTCGTCATCTCCTTTTGTTACATCTATCCCAACTAGGCCTATTGTCTATGTGGCTGTATTGAAACTGGTTGTCACTACTCAGTCGTCAACAGTTTCCACTTCGATAGAGACTTCGATTGCCATGGAAATCCCTGATGGCCTTTTATTTTAGGCGTATCGGCTAGTTGTTCAGTAGCAGAGCTCCCAGACTTATCAGTCCCCTCAGGATCCTTATCGGTCTTATTTGTCCCATTATGGAGTGAATGGTACCCCAATTTATTCACTTTCGTTTCAGCATGATGAGTAGGGCAACCATGTCTATTTTCCTGCTCCTAAGGCTTATCAGTTTCTTTCCAGTTTTATACCTACCTTGCCTACGCAACCTTCTAACCAACAAGGAAAACACTTTCAGGGAAAACCTTCGGTTCAGTAGGGATATGCTTATGACCAACAAGGACAACCCTTTCAGGAACAACCTTCGATACAACAAGGGCATGTGTACGACCCATAAGGGCAACCCTTACAGGGCCAACCTTTGGTCCATCAAGGATTGTTTTACAGCCCGCAAGGGCAGCCTTACAATCCTGCAGGTCAACCTTTACAAACTCAGCCGGTGATCCCACCTGGGCAGCCTCAAGCACCAGTTGGGAAATTGGGGTATCGACCCGGACCTTCATATACTCCTGGGGGGTAGATCCATCCATCCCAACCTTTGGTGCAACCTCAACAGCCATATCTTCTGATCGGTCCAAATGTTGCACAGCCAAGAACATCTTATGGTCCTGCTCCAGGTCAACCTGGTTATCAGGTACAACTTGGCCCACTACAGCCATCAAGCCAACCTACTCCGTAGGGTAAACCTAGTGGCCCTCATCTCTGAGGTCAACCTATTCAGCCGAGTCAACCTGCACAGTCTACTTACCCTACTCAGCCTCTGCTCTACTCTATGCTGCAGCCAAATCAACCGTTGTGCCCAACATATCTAGCTCAGTAGAGGCCCACTTAACAGTAGCCTATTTGACCGCAAGGTAGTTATTTTCCTCAAGTTCAATATCAGCTAGTTTACAACCTGCCTCAAGGTCGTCCTTATAACCCTCAACTACGAGGCTATACTTATACTCCATAGAAAAATTCTTATGTTGCTCAATTGGTACCCACATATACTCAGAATCAGTATCCTAGTTTTCAACCCCATTATCCTCATCCTCAGCCACCAGCTCAACCGAATTATCCAGCTTATACCTCATATGGTCCAAATCCTTTAGGACAGAGCCAATGGGGGCAGAGGTATACTCAACCAGGGTGGAGTATAGGTACAGGACCTTATCGAAGACCTGTTGTGCCTTTTAATCCGCAGTTACTTTTCCTTTCCATGTTGGATTTAACAGACATGTCCAAATTGACAAATGATCCCATTCTTCATGATCCTTTTTGGCCTCTAGTTCAAATGAAGGTTCTCGGTGATTACCCCAAGTTCTAGGGAAAGTCTGGAGAAGACCCCCAAGCACATGTCATGACATACCATTTATGGTGTTCTTCAAATTCTTGGGTGGATGACTCTGTTCGACTCCATATTTTCCAGCTCTTACCGGAGCTGCTCCTAAGTGGTATATCAAATTTCCTCGTGGAATTTTTCAATATTTCAACAATCTTGCTATGGCATTCCTGACCCATTTCCAGTTGACGGTTCGTTATGAAGCCAGGACGCATCTCATCACATGCTTGAAACAGGACCATGCTACCATATCTCGGACCATATTCATGAATGGAGAATGTGTCGTCGTCTGATCGAGTTCGAAATTCCTGATTAGCTTCTTACTCATTGATTCGCTACCTATTTTTTTAATCAAATTGCGAAATATATTTCCATGGGGGCATGTGTAATTGAGGAACAAGCCATCGCTCGTGCCCAGTACCTCGATTTAGTGTACTCTCAATCAAGCATTTTTTATGACATCTTGACTAAGGCTCCACGACCCGGGACCTCTAAAGCACCGGAAACCCCATCAGTCGATGGCATAATTGGTTTTGTATCTTAGACTTCACGCAAGTCTTCCAATGGGAAGCATAAATCAAATTCTTCCAATAATTCTGCTCCTCAAGCTACTCTAGATTCTGGTAAAACCTCGGAGGTCAATGCCATTCAGGCCAATCATGTGGACAAGACTTCCAAGGGGAGAAATAAGGGAAAAGTAAAGGCTAAATCCGATGCCCAAAACTGGAATCGTCTAAACCTCTTGCTAATGATAGTTCACAGCGAAGGCCGAAGTATCCCTGCCTGATTTGTGATGAGGACCACTACACTAAGGATTGTCATAGATGATCCAAGGTGAGTCAACTACTCAAAGGCATTAAGGGAACTCTGGCAGTTCTTAAAGAAACTTTTCCATCTCAGCAAACCCAGATGGTTGAGCAACCTTCGCCATCTATACCATTTGGCTCTCAGGTATTCATGATGAACGATTCTGCACCTATTTCCATCACTACTCGGTCGAAGGATTATGCTGGAGCACACTAGGAAAAGGAATTCATTGATGGCCCTCCTCTCCCACCTACATCTGGTCCTATTAAGATTGAAAGGCTCAGTGCTGAGCCCATTGTATGGCCACCTTCTAAAGGTGTTCTCAGAAAATCTTCTTATAATCCTAACGCCCGTGCTGCTCAACAATACAATATTGTTGAGGATTTAGCATAGGTGGCGTCCAATATCTCCGCGTTAGAAATGCTTCAGAGTTGCCCATCTCAAAGGAAATATTTATTATCTGTGATCGGCAGGATTGATCATGTTGATTCTAGCATTCCCACTTTCGACTTAGAGAATTTCGTCCCCCGACTTCTGCACCCGATTCCGCTTGTCATACAAGTTGGTATCAACGGTCTCAACATCCATAGCGCCATAGTGGATGAAGGTGCATCTACCTGCGTCATTTCATCTACTTGCTGTAAGGCTATTGGCTATCTAGCCCTGACTTCATCACCCAATACCCTTGAGGCATTTGATGGAAGGGAATCAAAACCCTTGGGTGTTCTCGCGAGCTTGCCGATCACATTGTAAGGAAAGAAAATCAACATTGAAGTAGAAGTCATTGATGCCAAACTCAACTACAATTTTCTACTTGGTCGTAGTTGGACTCACACTATGCTGTGCGTTCCGTCCACCCTCTTTCAACTTCTGAATTTTTTACATAAGGGAAAAATTATTACTATCGATCAGTTGTCATTCTTTACCTCGTCTTCTGAGAACAACATGCCATACGTGGATAAAATTCCTAATCCCCCTAACAGCATAGGGCTGGGTATTTTCAAAGATCCCACTGTTATGGGTATTTTTCCCCTTCCACCACCAAATACCATTTATGTCAATATGATCTCTCGGTCAGATGACCCTTGGATCGTCCCTTCACCTGAACAGGTTGATTCGTTTCGAGATTTGATGCCGCTTAGTCCAATCGAAATTAATTATTTTGAGATTACAGCTGCATTGGATTCTCCCCCTCCTAAATCTACTCCTTTTAGCATTTCTCTCGACGTGTATTCTCAATCCCCCTGGCTCGGTGATGCAGATTGGCCGAATCATTTGAAAGAAGTGTTTCCATCTGATGAGGCTATCATGGAAAACATGTCTCTCGAAGATCTACCCTGGAGCGATGGGCATCATCGTTCCTCATTTATGCCTTGCCTCGGGGCCATGTCTAACTGTCTAGAGTGCTTTGCATCTCAAGTTCCTTCTCCACCACTTCAAATGCCTATTTTAACTCATGAAGTCTTCGCGGAAGGTAGCTTAGGGAACATTACTGAAATGATGTGTATCGACATTTCCATCAAACCGGGGATTGTCGAGAACATCCATGTGGGAGTCACTTGCTCTTCCAAGGAAGCACAAGTCTACAGTAGTCTCTTTCATGAATTCCGTGATGTTTTCACCTGCTCTTACGAAGAGATGCCTGGAATTGACCCCAGTATTGTGGTGCACAAGATTCCCTCCTACTTAGGTGCAAAGCCTGTTCACCAGTGCCTTCGTCCCGTGCATCCTCAGAAATCTGCTGCTATCAAAGTTGAAGTTGAAAAGCTTCTTAAAGCGGGTTTCATTTATCCGATTCCCCTGACTGAATGGGTTTCTAATATTGTTCCTGTGGATAAGAAGCAGGGCGCAATTCATGTTTGTGTTGATTATCGCGATATCAATCGAGCATGTCCTAAGGATAACTATCCCACCCTGTTTATCGATTAGATCATTGATGATTGTGCGTGGAGTGAGATCTTCTCTCTTATGGATGGTTTTTCTGGATATAACCAGATTAACATTCTCCCATCGGATCAACACAAGACCTCTTTTATTTGTCCATGGGGAATGTTCAGATATAATAAACTCCCTTTCGGCTTGAGGAATGTTGTGGATACGTTCCAGCGCACGATTTCTTATGCCTTTAATGATATTCAAAATATTGTCCAACCATACCTGGATGACCTTCTGCCTCATTCAACTACATGGAAAGACCACCCAAAACATCTCTGTCAAATCTTTCTTCGTTGTAGACGTTACAACATTAGGCTCAATCTGCATAAATGCATCTTCTGCATCACCTCCGATAGAATTTTAGGGTTTATCGTATCTAAATATGGAATTCACCTTGACCCTCTTAAGGTTGAGGCTATTGTTAATCTTCCCTCCACATCCTCGTTACATCAGCTCCAGAGTCTCCAAGGGAAATCCAATTTCCTATGTCATTTCATCCCGAACTACATCAAAGTAGCCAAAGGATTTACATGACTTTTAAAGCAGGACGTCCCTTTCTATTGGGATGAGATTGCTCAGTAGTCTTTTGATAGACTTAAGATGTTGCTTGTCAACGCTCCTCTATTACGTCCTACGAATTACCATCATGATTTCACCCTCTACGTAGCTGTCGCCTTCAGTACGATCTCCATGGTTTTAGTTCAAGATGATGATGAAGGTAATGAGCATGTAGTTTAATACTTGTCTCAAAACCTTCTTGACCTCGAAACACGTTACACACATGTCGAGAAGTTAGCGCTGGCTGCGGTCCAGGTCATCCAACATTTTCATCATTACATTCTTTTACGCACGGTGACCGTGATTTCTAATTGTAACCCCATGACTTATATTATGTCTCGGAAGTTGCTAGGGGGAAAGTACTCAAAGTGGATCATAATCCTCTAAGAGTTTTATTTGGAGTTCACTACCACCAAATCAAAGAAATCAATTGTTTTCGCAGGTTTGATTTGTTCTCTCCCTGCTGACTCTGCTCCTTCTTCTTCCGAGGATCATATTCTGGATGAAACTTTTTTCCTAATTAGCACCCTCGATCTATGGTATGGTGATATCATCATGTACCTCCAAACCTATAATTTCAGATCTGAGTTAACGAAGTATGCCCGACGCTGCATTTCGCATCAATCACAACCTTATCGTATTGTTGGAGATACCCTTTATCGTGTCAGAGTCGATTCTATACTCCATCGATGTCTGACCCTCGAGGAAGTGGAGAAGGTTTTAAATGACTGCCGCTATGGTGCCTGTGGTGGTCATATGTCTGGTTATGCCAGTGCATAGAATATCCTTCCTGCTGGCTATTTATGGTTGTCCATTTTTAAAGATTGCATTGTTGCAGTACATAAATGCCATATGTACCAAATTTATCAACGCAAGATGCGTACGCTGCTTGTTCCTTTGCACCCTTTCATTACCATTGCTCCTTTTGCCAAATGGGGCATATATTTTATGACATGTAACCCTCGTTCGACTGGGGGGAATGCCTATATTATCATTGCTGTCGATTATTTTACGAAATGGGCTGAAGCAATACCTACACTGGCTGCGGATGGTAAGACAACGACACAATTGATATTCAATAACACTATTTCTTGGTTTGGTTTCCCTCAAGCCATTTTTACCAATCATGGCTCTCATTTTCAGGATTATATGATGGCAAAGTTGACGTCTAAGTTGGGTTTGCATCACGACAGTTCAACACCTTATTATCCTCAAGGTAATGGCCAAGTTGAAGCTATAAACAAATTCCTTGTTACAATGCTTCAACGAACAATCGAGATCCAAAAATCAAACTAACATCTCATGTTGTTTTCAACTCTATGGGCTTACCGAACGTTGATCAAGAATACAACCAGATTTACCTGATTTCAGTTGGTATACGGTTTAGAAGCTATGCTTCTGATTCAATGTGAAATCCCTTCACTTAAATTAGCTGTGGAGTTACAGCCTGATACTTCACCTAAAGAAGAACGTCTCCTCTACTTAGAGATATTGAATGAAACTTGTTGCTTAGCTGCCTTCGTCATCGAAGCACAGAAGAAGCGAGCCAAAGCCCATTTTGACCAAACAGTTTCTCCTCGTTCTTTTATTGAGGGTGATCTCGTTCTCCTATACGACCAAGCTCATGACAAGATGGGGGCAGGAAAAATCTAACCCATGTGTCATGGGCCCTACATCGTTAAACGTGTGTTACAGAATGGGGCTTATGAGCTTATTGATTATGAAGGTTGTCCTTTATCGCAACCCAGAAATGGGTTGTACCTAAAAAAATATTATCCTTGAGTCATTCACACATGATATGTGTACATAAGTGATTTTTTTCATTTTGTGTGCATGCTTTGGTTTGATGTGCTTTGTGAGCCTTTTTCTTCTTATTGGGTCTTGTTTGCTATACAGATGTCTATTTCCCCTTATGTTCGTTTCGCGGATGGTGCTTCCCGCACTACCAGGAACTTGTCTTCAGCAGCCTAGGTAATTTATGATCATGTTGGTGAGTTGATTAACTTACAAGGTATTTGTCTAGGACCAGCTACAAACAACGTCGCTGAATATAGTACATTTTTGGAGCTATTAACTGAGGCAATCAACCTTGACATATGTGCATTGCTTGTAAAGTTGGATTCACAACTTGTTGTTCTTCAACTGAACGATCATTATTCGGTTCCAAACCCATGCATTTTGAGATTGTATTTGCTTATTCGTTTACTTGAAAAACATTTTTATTTCATTACTTATCAACATATACCAAGATGAATGAATACATTAACAGATGCAATAGTTGATATTGTGCTAGATAGACATTTGCACAATTTATAAAAACATCATCATATGTACATGGACCCATGTAGAAAATAGATGTATATATATATAATTTTTTTGCAACGTGTGCAACATAAAACCCACAAAAAATAGTATATGTTTGTTTTGGTTACATCATGAGACAACATGTCTCTAAAAAATGTGTAGAAATAAAGCCTAGGTGCCTAGTCGGCATGGTGCTCATGATAGCATGTCACCGCCCTTACCAACTGCCTCAGCAAGTGATGGATACGGCTCAACACTCCTACAATGTGCCTCTGGTAGGCTTGAGGTACATCATTGAAGTGAGCATAATTTGGGACCCCATGGGTGATTCCCTCCACGTTCTGTACCAACTCCTCGTCAATACCCTCACCCTAAGGATCGAAGTCACGAGGAGTCTGCTTCGCTATTGGAGACATACCTATGGGACGCTCTGGGCCAACATCTACATCCATATGAGATTAACTGTCAGAACATGCATATATACCAAGAAATCATAAACTCATGAAAAAAAAAATGAGTCTTACCAAGTTCTTTGTCCCAATCCTCTCCCTCCGGGAGTGGGAGGTCTAGGTCTCTGGTGAAGTCTATGATGGCGTAGGGCCAATCCACCATGAAAATCAGTTTTTATCGGAGCCAATAAAAAAAATCTTGCCTCCATGACATCTGTTGGCTACCCCCTGCTCTAGGCGTCAGTGCACCCATCGGGCCATCCGTGGCTCCCTCAGTGGTGGCTCCAGGACTATAGCCTCCTGATGCTAAAATATGGGTAATCATTCCAAGAATAATGATACTAGGATAGATCCATACCCAACCTTCTTTAGTTTGGTCTTCTCGCATTTGGTGAGCTCTTGCTTGATGTTCATGGTGACAGCCTCAGCCCAGTTGAAGATGGTTAGGTTCATACACTCTGAAGCAAGAAGTAATTGTGTCTTCGTAGCTTCATGCAATGCCTAAAATCCAGTGGCCCACGTGATAGTGTGTAGCACTACTCTCAGTGCTAGATCAGGGATGGTATTTATATCCACTTTACCGCTCCGTGTTCCTTTTCGTACCCCTGAGCATACCCTATTCATTACCATTGTCATGCTTTCCTCGTAAGGCCCGGCACCAGTTAGAATCAGGACTGCACCCCTAAGCGACAGTCCAGTGATGAAGTATACATTGGATACTTCGAGCTCAATCTGTTGGTCCCGAAGTACAAAATTTTCCTAAACTTCGTCCCAAATGCTTATGAGATACTGAAGCAATTCGGGCTGAGCCCAGAGACACAGTGTCAGGAAGAACTTTTTGAGCCCACAATTCCTAAGGGCATTCATGCATTGTTCATTTTCTATTGCTTTTTCATTCTCTTCACTGTGTTCTCTCTCCTTCCACTCGATTACCATCTTTTCTTGCTTTTTACCTGCATGAATTGATCATAGGAACATTGTAAGCCCCCTTGGGTATTAAAATTTGCAATGTATTGGTTGCATTTTCTTAATTTAATGCAGATTTTGGGTTGCGCAGTTGGCGCGATTGTTTGGCTAACAGTCATGCCACCTGGTGCAACCCCTGTGTAAAAGAGGGCCGATTGGCGCGGGTCCATAACCAAAACCCACACAAACCACGGTGCCCTAGGATTTACAAATCCTCCCCTAAGGGATCCCAAATAACATTTAAATGCAATGAAATATAGCTTAAAAGATGACAAATGAAGTCGGCTTTTCCCTAAAACAAACGGAATCTGGATTGGTCCACTGGATTGTTCACAATTGTCGCCTAAATATCGCAAGGGAAATGGGTCACTATTGCTCTGCAAAGAGGTAAAAGTGAAAAGTAAATATTTTTTACCACTTATGGTCTTTTATAACTTTTTACAGCCCTCAAATAGGTTTTAAAATGTATTTGTTGATATATTTTCATATTATTTTTGAGGAATACGTTTTACACGCATCTTTTTGTTCTGCGACTGGTTTTTCACGTGGTTTTGACGAAGAGACGAGTTGTATTTTATACTTTTTCAGACTCATTAAAAACACAAAAAATTCACTACTGGAGTCACCTTTTAGTTCTTTTTTGACTCTCTAAAACTGAAAAGATCACCGAGACGCTTGTCATTTTGAACTCGTTAATTTGGCTACAAAACGATATCTACCTAGTATAAGTTTACCCATTTTCTGGGCTGGGATAGATTATTTATGAAAAAGGAATACCTTAGCCAATTGCAACTAAGAGGTTCTCTCAAACACAATTTTCTATCTTTTCGGATCTATGAGACTACTTACAAAAAGGGACTGCTGGAGTTTTCTTTTCTGCCTTCTTTTCAAACTCTCTAAATATGAAAAGATGCTGAGTTCTCCCTTTGTCAGACTCATTAAAGCTTGATGACATCAGACTCGGTTGTCATGACGTTAATCGAGTTCCTCCTTCCTAGGGCTCGTAAAATGTACAACGGTGGATTTTTCCAAAGGACAAACTTACATCGCAAGCACATGCTATCCCCTTGAAGCTTGCTTTCAAAAATAATTGGGGTACTTGCCAGAAATGGTGGGGGAAAATGGAACCAGATTGTAGTCAATTTGGCAATATGGCACGCTTGAACATGGCAGTTGTCTGCATTCGTGTCAGGTTGGGGACATATCATCTTGTTATTTATTTTCCTCCGTGGGTTTGGGTAATATCTTTTGACCACTCATATGCTCTTTTCCACGTCACCATGACCTCAGATCTCTTGATGTCAAATGCTGCCAAATCTAGTGTTGTGTTGTCGATATGTTCAAGAGAAGTTTTCCTCTGAATTTCTTAACCTCCCTTTGATTCTATGTTTGTCTTGATTCACAAAAATCATATTCCTCTATCTCGTGTCGATGATGTGGGAAACATTATGGCCCACCTTCGATCAAAGTCACTTCCTGTCAACTCCAGCTCATTATCTAGGAAGTTGTTCTAGAGACTCCCTTCAGGTACCTTAGAGCCTGCATGCCTCAATGGCAGGTTCTTCGCATTCGACGCAAGGTCCACATCATTGACCTTCGATTGACTGACACTATGGGTGTTTGACGTCAGATCATTGTTCACGTTCCATAGATTGTACCTTTTGTACCTTGATGACCATTTTCATTATTGGTGGTTTCTCTCACGTCTGTTAATGGTTTTCATCATTGGTTGGTTATCAGATGATTTTTTTGCATGTTTTACTTCATCTCACATATTTGCATGCTCGAATTTGTACTATGTTCGGGTTGAGATGGAGCGCAAGACCCTGGGTTTTGTCTGATGAAATCCAGGTTGCAAGTTCTTTGTGGATTATTATGACTCATTATATGACTCTTTTGATTGGATGGTTGCGACCATACCTAAGTCTATTTGTTGATCCTTACTGCTGGATGGTTGTGTCCATACCTTGGATCTAATTATTTATGTACTCTATTATGGATGGCTGCACCCATACCACATGTTGTATATCAGATGTATCAGTTGTATTTGTACTTGTAGGTTTTCCGACAGCAGTGTTTGGGTCGAACACATTCTCATAAATCATATCACCCCTCCCTCTCCCTCGGACCTCACGCTTTAGGGGGCATTTTTTACACAGCAATTTGTCATTGACCCTACAATCCCTCACCTTGCATATTGGAGGATCTTTCCCATGACTTTTGAGTAGTGTCATCCTCTGCAAGCACCTTCCCTACATCCTTCTATACAAGAACATCATTCCTCCTGTATAAGACTTTCTCACAATGCCCATAAAAACCTATTTTTTGGCATTGGCGTGGGTAGCCAGTTCACCCCTCACGCCAATATGGAGAAAGTAAACTAGAGGCCACACCAACTGGCACTTTGTCCCTTTGTTTTACCCACACCAACCTTTTTGGGAAATTTTTTTAACAAAGTAGAGGTGGAATTTTCCTTCAACCACCTCTAGAATGAGTCGCAGGAAGTGGTTAACTAGATGAAACATGGTTCTCTCTCTTTAGGTAGTGGTTCCCTCCTCTTATGGGACACTCCTAAAAGACAGGTCTCCATTCCATGATTATAGGGACCCTAACCTCTCCCTCTGCCCCTATATAAATGGGCTTTCTCCCATCATAAAAGCTAGCTGAACAAAGAGGATTATGTAGCTGGAATGTTGAACTTGGAGAACTAAGCCATAGTCAAATAACTAAGAAGGTAGATCAAGAAATAATTCCATCGAAAGGTCCCTTATCCCGTCTGAAGTCCCTGACGAGCTTTGAGACGTGCTTCGCCTGAGCCCCACTAGAGGAGATTGCAGTGTCAGAGCATGGTTGTATCTCTTCTTTCTACCTATTAATATAAGTGACTATTGTTTGGTTCCCGTCTTGTGTTTTGTTGATATCAAATGAAATATGCCAGTCTTCTCTAACTGATTAGTAGATGTTGAATGGAATTAGTATATGGTATGTGGTTATCGTTCTCTAATCTCTGTTCAGGTGTCCAAGCATGATAGGTGGAAGGATTGTGACTTGTCTTCGATCAAGAGTGAGTGACTCTAATCATCACTCTAGGTGTCAATGATAACTTTGGACCACAAGTAGGCCATCTTATTGCATCCTTTTCATTAGAGTATCTGGGAACCTACACTCTAGCATGATTCCTTGTTTCTAGACCCACCCTAGGGCTAGTGGGATTTCCTCTGTCAGCAGAGGGGATTTACCTGAGTAACAAACTCTCCTCTATCAAATGTTAAGCACTATTAATAGATCCATCAGCTATAGGTAAGGTTATATGAATTTCTAATTAAATCGATATGGATCCCCTAAAAATTCCCAAAATATACTTAAATACACCTACTTTGATACCAATATGATCTATAAATTGTTGTGTATATTCCACTAGATAGTTCATCATTATAGATCTAATATAATTTTATTGAAATCTAAAATCTATAGTATGAGGGTTAGTTTTTCCTTATATTTCTATATTATTAAGTCATTAATAATTTTTTTGTACATGTAAAATATTTAAAGGTATTAAATAGAGAAGAAATAAAAATAATCACTTACAAACAATAAGACACCAAGATATGATCCAAGAAACCCTTTCAGAAGTTTCTTTTCCCTCTCTTTCCCTAAATGAAATATGGGGCATATAGAAAGGAGTGAGACATGTGGCCTATTGGCTACTACAAAAGACAAACCACATCTATTATTCCTCCACTTTTAACACTCACAACTACTCTTCTCAATTATCAACCAAAGAGCACTAGAATAGAATAGAACCTTGTTTCCGCATAGTGGCTTGGTTATAACACAATGTGTCAACCAAGTAAGGGTTAAATTTGACCCATTCAACCATGAATATGGGATACACGTTGTCTCTTTTAGATTATTATTCATCATCATCACATGCATCTCACTTTCCAATCAGTAATGGGGTTGATGTGACATCCTCTCAAATAATTGTGGAGAGAAAATAAAGTTACCGATCAAACAATAACTATTACCTCAAAATGAGAATTTTAGCCAAAAAACCTTAAAAAAAATCAAAACCCAACCTGAAAAAGAAAAGTATTGATTCTACATCGCCACTTCTTCTTTTTCAGGGTAATTTTTCAACATTTTTAAAAAATGACACTAAAACCCAATAAAAGCCCACTTTTTTGGTGAAAAAACACCCAGAAAAATGAAAAATGTTGATGTTAGAATAAAGTCTTTTTTTTGGGGGGTAAATTTTTAGCACGTTTAAGCAATGACGTTAAATATAAAATATCATGACTTCGAAAAACCTTAAAATTCTAACAATTTTCAGGAATGATATTAAAGACAAAATATCATTTCTCTATAAAGCCTTAAAATTTCAACAATTTTCAGCCATGACGCTAGAGATAAAATATTTATAATTGTTTCCAACCATAGCATTAATGATAAAATATCGTGAATTAGAAAAACCTTAAATTTTTGACAAATTTTAAACCATGAAATTAAAATCAAATATCATGACTAAAAAAGACCTTAAATTTTCAATATATTTCAACCATCACATTATGGAAAAATTATATGATTAAAAATACTTTAAAATCAACACCTGAATGAAAGAGTCATTATACCAAGAGTAATTTATTTTTTAAACTCTAAAACTATATCTATTTTAAAATATAAGGCTATGACAACTTGAAACATTGCAACGAAAATTTAAAAACCAACCATCAAATTAACATGCAGTGTAGGCAAACTTGACCTATGGCAATGAATTATTAAAAATCAACCATGAAAGTGACACACCATGGGGGTAGACTTGATCTATTATAACAAAAAACGTTAAAGTCAACTATCAAATTGACACATAATGAAGTCAGGTTGCTAGTCGAGGATCGATATAGATCCTACAAAAAAAAAAAAAATAAGAAATAAATAGATAAATAAATAAAAATTAAAAATACAACACAAAACAAGAATTAAAAGATTGAAAAAAATTAAAAGTAAAACATAAACAAAAACAAAAAGTAAAAAAAAAAGTAATAAATAAGAAGTTATATTAAAACATAAAAATATTAAAAGGATAAAAAATGGCAAAAAAAATCAAACATAAAAAAATACATACAAAATATCTTATGGAGGAATCACAAAGTAGTTTTTAGGGTTGACGCATTTCGAACCATTTATTAATGTTCATCGTCATGACAGAGATAGAAAAACACAAAACAATTGTATAAAAAACATAAAAAATAAGTCAAGCATAAAAATTGTTTAAAAAAACCAAAATTAACACAGAAAGATAAAAATTTAAAAAAAAAAAATTCAAAATATTTTCCAAAAACATGATTTAAAAAAATAATAATAATTAACAGTAAAAGACAAACACAAAAAAAAAAAAAAAAAACAAAAACAAATAAATAAAAGCAAATTGTAACTGAAAAAATAAACAAATAAAAACAAAAGATAAAATACAAATCACAATACTCCAAAATTAAATAACTAAATAGAAAATATTTAAATCATAAATTTAAAATAAAAAAAAATAAAAATTATATTTAAAAAAACATTTTAAAATCAAAATAAGAAAACATTAAAAAATAAAAGTAAAAATAAACCAAATAAAATTATTATCACAAATAAAACTTAAAAAAATTAAAAAATAGTTAAAATTTTTAAAAATAAAAATAAAAATTCGTTAATTAATTTTTTTCTTAAGTATTATATAAAGTTGAAAGAAAAACAATTAGAAAACATAAATAAAATAATTATTTTTTTAAGCAATTAATTAAGTCTGTAAAAAATGGTGGCCTTTGGCAAGGAAGGGGCTTAATGGTCGTCGTCAGGTCGGCAAAGGGGCCTCCAGGCCCGCTCCACCGGCCTTGCGACAACCCTCAAGCCCCCGCCCAATCAGGGGCTCGAGGGCCAACGGAGCAGGCCTTAAGGCCGCTATGTTGGCCAACGTGAGGGCCGCGTGGGGGTTGGCTAAGCAGGCCTGTAGGTCCACTCCTTCATCCCTGCAATGACCCTCATCCCTTGCCTAGTCGAGGGTCGCCAAAGAGCCACCATTTAAAAAAAACAAATTAATTAAAAAAAATACGTTTTAAAATTTTTTTTTGAATTGTTTTTTTATTATTTTTTAAATTTTATTATTTTTATAATAATTTTTTTAATTTTGAAATATATATATATATATAAAATATGTTTTTTTCTAGTTTTATTTAATGTTTTTAATTTAAATATTAGTTTTTAGTCTCCTTTTATATGTTTTTTTAATTATTTTTTTCTTCATTTTTTTTAAATGTTTTTTTTGAAGTTGTATTTTTTATTTGTTTTTCTATATAATTTTGTTATATATATATATATATATATATATATATATATATATATATATATATATATATATATATATAATTTTTTTAACAATTTCTTTTTCATTTTTTTACTTAAAATTTTATTTGGAAAATAAAACATCAAATATCATCATCTTTGAATCTAAATTTGATAAGAACATTTGTTATTTTTCCATCTTTTTATACTCATTTTTTTCATAAAAATATTTTATTTAACATGTCATTCTTAGCAGAAAGGTCCTCAAATACGTATTTTTTAAATTGTATCTATATGCAAAATGTCTATTTTTTTTGGAGTTTTTAAAATTATTATTTTTTAATTTCAAATTTTTTTTTTCTTTTTTTTTTAATTATTATTATTATTATTATGTATATTGAAGTATTAATTAACAATATATAAATTTATAAAAAATCAAAACCTCAAAATATTAATGTTATTATTTTTTTTAAACTTTGCAAAACAAATTAAAATTTTCATTATAGAAAAACATTACAAAGAAAAATAAAGAGCACATATTTGGAAAACCCTTAAAAAAAACATCTTGGGATGAGAAATAGGAAGAGGAACAAGACAACATGAAAAATGGT
The DNA here is from genome assembly GCA_034641835.2 of Pinus albicaulis. Taxonomy (NCBI): domain Eukaryota; kingdom Viridiplantae; phylum Streptophyta; class Pinopsida; order Pinales; family Pinaceae; genus Pinus; species Pinus albicaulis. Next base: position 1,280,426,784 of record CM076584.1, on the reverse strand, counting down.
TAAATAATCAACATTTTAAAAAAATGTGCATATTGAGGACATCGGAAAATTTGAAGTGTTAAAAATATTCCTTAAAAGATTGTTGAGGCTTTTCAAAATTCCCATGAAAATTACAAGCATTTTAAAAAAATGATCCACAGTTAATACATTAGAAAATTTAAAGTGTCAAATATAAATCCTGTTAAAAAAAGGGGTTGACGGTGCATCAACGCTTTTCAAAATAAGCATGAAAAGAACTAACATTTTTATGAAAATTTAAAGGGTCAAAAATATGATCATAAAAAAATTGTCTCTTCTAAATTAACACTTTTTAAAAATGGATGATTTTTTTGCTACCTCAAAAAAACGGGTAATTGTTAATGCTCTCGTTTGATTGGAAACTATGTTAAAATAGGAAGGTTAACGTTTAGGGGGCATAATTTTTGCATACATACTCCATTTGAATTATTTTTTGTGTTGTTAGAGAGATATTCGATTATAGAGAAATTCCATGGGTTGTAGAGAAATATAGGTTTTTTAACCATAAAATACTTTAGGAAATGCCTCAAACCATCTCTAAAAGGTTTGAAATCCTAATTTTCCAAATTGGGACCTTACGAGTGAAAATGGTAATGTAAGTTGATTCCTCCAATTTTTTCACTCTGAAAACATCAAGATGGATGAAAAATAATATAATGATCCAATCTAGATAATTGTAATTTGTTTTCTCTGAATATATTTATGAGTGTAAACTACTCTACAACATTATTTAGGAATGGTAAGATGGCTTATTTTTTGTCATAACCTCTATGCAAGAAACCAATTGGAAACACTAATAATAATTCTATAAACAAAAAATTGTAATTACTTTATTATTGAGAACTTCATCTTTGATGAAACTGATTTATATGTAAATATACATCTAAAGTAAATCCATTTTCGGAATCAAAATTAAGATATCCTCAGAGTTATGGCTATGTACGCAATCCTTAATATAGTGGCTTGATGTATGAATTGTATACTTCAACCAAATGTCTAATTTTTGATATTTTTCTTTTGTATTCAATACCGAGATTTCAATGATGAATGTAACTATTTGGAGTGATTATAATTGACTAGCTACACTATGCAGCATTTGGATGTAAATATATTCGACTCAAGGATCAACATTTTCTTATCATATAACTATTCTCAATATTAACATCATGATTGCATAAATAATCCAATTTCCACTCACTCATTATGTTAAGGAGACACTTATAGGTTTAGTGTAATTTTCACTAAACCCAAATTAGTTTTAAACATCATGAATCAAATATATTTACAAATGATACTAATTAAAGAAGACATTTAATGGATTTTTGTACCAAATACGGATTTGACACAAGGAGCCACTGTACCATGAATTTTTTCCTAGAATTGACTAGATCGTGTGTGAAGAAATTGTAGTCAACCAATCCCAAGCACATGCATACAATTAGATAAAATGAAAAACATGGAACACGTAGTGTACCTCTTAACTAAAGAGGACATTGTTTGGGGAAACTAATGATTCAGATCTTGAGGGCTTAGATGTTAGAACCATAAATGTTGAGAGAGATTAAGGGGAGAAACATATGCATTTACCAAGAAAATATTCACATAAAGATTAAAAAAATAAAAAAAATATGCACAACTATAAAATACAATCGTATGAATTAAGAAGAAGACCTTTTTTACAACTACATTGTGGAGAACCTATGTGTCCTTTTGGAAGGTGAGGATCATTATTTATATTATTTTTAGTGCCTTATTGAGTACATCATTTAATACTATGGTTAAATACTATGGGTGGATATTGTTTTCCATTTAGATCAATCATCCCCCTCAGGGAGCCATGGTGCCCATTGCATCAAGTTCCTTCATTAGAAATATTTGTTGAATATGAGCCAATGAAGAGAAGTGGTTTTTGTGGTGAAACCATAACTATAGGTTTTTGGGTGTCGCATAACCATGACGAATGAATGTCTGAGGTTAGAGATACCCTAAAATTCTTATGGGACAACAATGATACTTATATTGTATGGCCTAGAAAGTGGACTTCGAGATATTTCACTTGTTCGTATGCCCAGGTATGATATAAATCCAATTGCCTGTCTGATGGCTTGTTAATGTAAATTCTCACTATATAATGAGATGTTGCAAATGCTTCCTCCAAGTACTCAAGTTCCACATTTTTTATTCCCATTTTTTTGATTTAATAACTACACCATGACATTACCTTGGCATCATGTGGGATATTTTTTCATAGCTAAAAGTGTGCTTCAATATAGTAGAAAAAGATAGCCCTATAAGCATGGTAACCCCTAGTAGTGATAAGGACAAAAAAAAGATGAATATGCATCTTATGTCACTTAGGTGTAGTGGGTGACATACCTCATAAGTGAGTAAAGTTCACCTAATAGTACGGTGCATGCACCTTTTCTCTGGAATGACAATGCATAATATGTAGAGACCATGGAAAATGCCTTGAAATTTCCTAAGCCTCTGTCGACAATTGTAGATGCTAATTTAGGATTACTGCAAATGCAATTTCCCAATTTTTTTCATTTTTGTTGCAATACATGCTAGTGTGCATTTCAAATGAAAAGGATCCCTTAGCAAGAATTGTTTTGAAGTGATGTTTTTAATTCAAAACAATTTTGATATCCCTACACTCATGATAATATTCTACGTTATACGCAATCAAATTTGCAGTGTTCTAGAGTGAGCAGGTAATGTATGTTTCCAAGAAATTGAGATACGATGGAAACCTTTTAGGATTTGCAAAATTAGATTCAAATCTCTTTTCTTTATCATACCTCTTTATTAAACATAAATAAGATTGAGAAAGGAAATCATTTTCCACTCCAAACCAAAAATTTGATAGTTGGATAACTTATTCTCTTGATGTGAGAATAATATTATAAAAGAGACACCCTAATGTTGTATAATAGTAAGGATATTCCTTCATAGAAATTTACACCTTTGAAGAGCTTTAACATGGATTTCTAATGCATCGAATGGTTTGCGTCGAAAAATACATATCACAACATTTAAATTGATTTCTTGATCCTTTAAATCCTTTTCTATATTTTGATTTTCAATTCCATCAATACTTTCATCCTCTCCAACCTTGGCATCCCCAAGCATCTACCAGTATTGTTTCCATTATTCCAATTCGTTAAGGCATTTAGCTTCAAGCTATCAAAAGTGGAGGTTTTTGAAGTTAATCTCATAATTAAATACAACATGCAGGGATATACAATAATTTTTTCCAAGGAAGTTCTTGTGCCAAAATGTACAAGTCTGTGGGTGGCTATGTGAAATCAACCACCTTGTCTACAAAGAAAATTCCTTAAAAATATAAATGTTTTCTCCAGCATTCCGTCACTACTCTGCATTGTTCCTCTCTCTCTATATCCATTATTTTTCGTGTTCTCCCCTTCCCTCTGAAAGTGTGCACCATCATTACTAGATCAAACACTATGGCTAAAGTTGGATCAAGATTTAACTACTTCTTCTCATCATTATCGCTTCCTTGATCAATTCCCATCACCAAGTGTACTACGATCCCCTTTGTTTCTAAGACATCTTTCCTGAAATTCTTTAGTATCTTCATATATACCTCATCATCACAGTCATGCATGATACACTTCATGTGTATTACATCGCCAAATGGGTATGAACATGTTTTCTCCCATGCGATCAACACGTGGTAGATATGGGGTAGTGGACACCACATGAGGGAGGTTTGTGTTGATACATTTGATGGAAGGATCTCTCACAATATTTTCCACCATGATTTAAGTGCATCTCTCAATGGCCATAATGGATTGAATGGAGTGGAAGCCTTTCTACTTGGATATAAGATCCATCATCAGGATTCTTGCATTGCATGCCATGGAATCATTGAAAATATGGTTGATGTTAGGATAAGTTAAGGTGTAATATTAGATATCTAGACCTTTATCCTTTTCAAAGGAAATCCCCTCGTCAAGAATGCAGTCATTAAAAGGGTGCCATGGTGCCACAGTTCTCTCATGATTTTGTATCAGCATCATGGGAACCATTGAAATATCCCACTATTTAATGAGCTAATTCTATGACACAAGGAGGCCATATTTTGTCTCACAAGTACTGTCCTCTACACTTTTTACAACCAAATTGTTAGAAAAAAATAAAGTCTAGAGAGATTGCACACACAACACAAAATCACATTATATTTAGTCATCTCACAAAGTTTACATATATAGGAATATAAATCAGTAATTTCCAAAAATCTAGATCCTAAGAAAGTGGATATATGACTCGAACATGACACTAGTACAACTCATACACATAGGAAAAAAAAACTTGTAGATTGACACCTCGGGACTCACGATCACAACCTATAAATCACATGACACTTATGACATACATGGAAGTATTACTTCCAATGCCCTCTCTTAACACTTATATGTAGAAAATATTTAAAACACACATTACAAAAATAAATGAAAATTTATCACATTTTTCTGATATGGTTATCAGTAGTGCTCACATCCTCTCTCAAATCTCATGGTGTCTATTATTTTCTTCACCACATGTTTGAGCTTCCCACTTGATCCATTTAATACATGATCACTTCTCCTTGACATAATTTGTAGAAGTGATGCTTCTCTACCTCCAAAAGGAAAATATTGATAGTGAACCATCCTATGGAATTACCACCAACTTTTGAATCCACGTCCCTCTGTAGTATTCATCAGTTATCTAGGGTAGCATTTTGGCTACAAAATGTCCTTAACAGGCAATTGTACAACTTGACATCATATAAAATAACTTATAGTGATGCTATTAGAGTATAATGAGTCATTAGTTTTCTCAATAATTGGCTTGTTCTTTGTGATTTTTTATCATATTTTTAGGAACCAGGATAATTTTACAAATAATATAATAACCAAACACAAACACACAACAAACATACTCAGATAAAACAAATGCCTTCAATTTGATATATGGAGATTTGTATAAAGTAGCGTTAGATGTGAAAATTCCATATTTGGAACCACAAAGAAACCCAATGCTTATGCTTCTATTTCTATATAATATACCAATCATCCTACAGAAAGCTCACCACACAAATATTTTTTAATTTATGATTCATAATTCATAATCACAATATGATCATCACATAATACATCACCTTGATTACACACTTTACTAGGCATATTCGAAATATAAGTGTGAAGAGATGTGGCCTCATATTTCTCAGATACACAGTAGCATTGAACTTGATCTCCATTTCACAACGATCCTCATAAATTTCATTGTGAAAATTTCCAAAATATGTAGGATCTACATAGACAAATACATAATGTTTTAGATCTTGTTACTGCTCTCCGAATACCTCCAATTTATTCTTGCAACATACACATAATTTCACAAACAAGAACATGAAATAAATGAATTATTTGTTAGTCAATAGCTCTATCCAGCAAGAATTTGATGACCGACGACATTTAATTACTAATAAAATTTCATATTCAGACAAAAAATGGAGTGTGTGTTCACTGTCCATTCAAATCATTTGTATAGCGCATGGCTAAATCTGGTCATTTACGTCATTCTGAGGATCAAATGATGATCATCAACCTTATTGTGTTATCGGGAAATCTACAGGTCTTTTAATTGCAATTGATGCCTAGTGATTGAAGCTCACTAAGATTGTGACCTTTTTTTATATCTGTTAGGGTTTCAAGTAGGTTGTCCTCTTCTTTTATGTGCCAAGAATTTAATGTTTCCATGTCTTTTAATAGCAATGAAGAAAACTATAACACTGAACCTTGACTACTATGTTCCTTTGACAAGAACACGTCTACAATACTCTTGGATACCGATTTCATACTTTGGCTCCTTCTCACAATCACATCGAACAATTTTCCTTAAGACTCCACACCTACACCAAAAACAAATCTACATAAGAAAACACGAAAATCAAACACTAAACTAATCTACTACGTGTATCCTTCTTTCATGCGGCCTTTTGTGAATCAACACCAGGTTGGAAATGGAAGTTGAGTGCCAAACCTTAAAGATAATCCTAGAAATTAGTGGATCCATGAGTTCTTTCTATATTAAGGGTTCCAACATAGGGTGTACTTTTTGCAGGCTCTATTGAAAATTCTTGACACCTTCTTCAATTAGGATCATATGTTGGATGATGCAGATGTGGTATATCTTCAAATCATCACATGTTTAGGAAAAAATGTCGTTTTATTTTGCAAATAGTTAGTTGTATGTTGTTTTTTTACGTTGGTGAATAAAAAATTTCCAAGTTCACATACTTGGGGGTGATTTTCAACACCAAAATTAATATGATTAGACATCAATGTGAAAATGTGCTTTGAGGTCTAGGGTGGAGATCAAATATTTCTCAAGTGGATTTATTACTTTAAAAATTGTGTTACCCCAACGTAGCTCCCTCACTTGTTTCCCTTGCACCACGTGTTGATCTTCATCAATCACTAAGTCTTTAAATGTATATTCAATATCAAGAAATTGCAACATCGGTTGATCATCATTGAACACTCGCTAATTAGTCACAATATTAGGAATGAGGAATGGAAACACTATTAAATTCTTTAAGAGATGAAATCAACTTCAATATCTCTTTTTTGTAAGCTCTTAGGAACTGATATAAGTGATGAATGAGATTACTTAAAACCATAACAATATAAAATGTATTTTAATTAATCAATCTATTATTCTTTTTCTTATTTATATAATAAGTAACCAATCTCTCTATTAATTAAACTCATCCGGTGTATCTCATTACTTTATTTCATCTCATATTGATCTCCATTTTACCATATAAACATAAACCTTTGTTCTTAATATTATTATTTATATTCATTAATTTAAGTTTTAATTTAGTAAATTTTATATTACAAATTAATTTTTAAAAATCTGAATGAATACAATAATAATAAATACACAATATTTATCACAGAGGTTAAAGTCATTAATTTTATCTCATTTTTCTTTTAAATTTGATTACCAGAAAAGAGTTATTCTGACATGTTAATTTGAAAAACAAACCATTTAACTAATAAATAAATATTTTACTTTACCAAAATTGTTAGTCATCTAATCCAACACTCTTTAAAATAATATAATTCAATAGTATACATCTTAATTTGAATATATATATATATATATATATATATATATATATATATATTTAAAAATGACATATTTTGTTACTTTTGTTGTGATTCATTTTAAAATTTGAATAATTTCTAGTAATTTCATATAACAATCTTAGAAATACAATTCACTCTCAAAAGAAATAAAAATCCAAACTTACTCTTCCCTCTAAAACTTAAAAGTAAAAAATCTAACATACTTTTTTAGTATGAAAACTTATTTGTCCAAAATTCTTATTTAATAAATAAATATATATATTTAGAAAATCACCATTCTAAATCTATTTATTTATATGCTATGTCAAAATAAAAATATATTTAGAAAATGAGTATTTCACTCATTCATTTTTTCCTGTTTTCTTAGCATTCAGGCCTTCCAATTTCTTGGCTTTCCGATCCTACAAAACAAGAATGAAATTAAAAAAAAAATATTCAATTTCTCAATTGTTTCTATTTTCCTTTTTTTTTTTAATACATTGAGACTTATTATGTAATCCTAAACCATCTTTTGAATTTCATTTTTTTTTTAACAATTTCTCAATTGTTTTTATTGATTTTTATTTATTTTTAAATAAACACAGATTTCAATATGTTGAGACTTACTCTGTAATCCTAAACAATCTCTTTGAAATTCAAAAAAATAAAAAAATCAATTTCCCAATTATTTCTATTTTTCTCTTTTTCTTTTTTAAATACACAGTTTCAATAATGCTCAGCAATTCAATCCCTTCACAATACCAAAGCATATCTAGTCTCCTCCCTTACTTGGCCTTCTAACTGCTAAGAAAACACGAAGTATTCTCTTACGTTGAAGTATTCTCTTAGGTTAAAGTTGTTTTGTTTACAGACAGGCTCAAACCAAGAAACTCACTAAAACGAAGAAGAAACTGGCTTAAACGAATAAAACGACATACATACGAACCGAACTGAATTTCAACGAACTATTCGCTGATCGAATAGAACAGACGAATTTCCGAATTTTTTTTTCTCGATTCTGACTAATTTGATAACTATGATGGAAACAATGCACACTTAAATCCCATTCTTCCCCAATTAGCTTTCCCTAAGAATTCGCGACATGGTGGCCTCCAAGTTGAGGCTGATGTTCTTCATTATCGTCTCACTGCAACTCTCTGCGATATTTTCACAACAGAAAGAGCATGAAATTAATGGAGTGTCCATTACCCTCCACATGAAGATGAAGATGAAGAGCGAGTCTACAAAGAAGATCGCAGTCGAAGAGCTTCTGTATTATCCCATCGACTCCATCGCGTATTACATCAAATTATCGGTGGGTACTCTGCACAGGATGTATTGCTCCTCATGGACACAGGCACAGGCAGTGATGTGGTGCGGGTACCCTGCACCAGAAATTATACATGTAACAACTGCCATGGATACAGCACGGTTTTCCTTCCTGTGAAGTGCGCAGATCCGAAGAGGAAAGACCTGTGCGAGAATCGGGGCTTCGTCGAAAGCTTCGGGAAGTGCTCCCCATTGAAACAGTACCCCAACAGTATCTATGGAAACAGTATCCCTGTGCAGGTGTACCCACCGATAATTGGATGTAATACTCAATGGAATTGCTGGGATAGTACAGAAGCTCCTCCACCGTGATTTTCTTTGCAGACTCGCTCTTCATCCTCATCTTCATGGGTGGGTCACGGCCTCGCTCTTCATCCTCATCTTCATGCTCATTCTCTTGAGACAATGTTGCAGTGAGAAGATAATGAAGAGCATCAACTTCAGCTTAGAGGCCCCCATGGTGCGAATTCTTAGGGAACGCTCATCCGGGAAGAATGACATTGAAGTGGGCAGTATTGAATATTAATAGGAAACCTAAAACTTAAATACTAAGATTAGGTGTGTAATGCCGATGTTCAATGGCCTCACCATTATTAACTTAACTTGATGAGATGGTTAATCGGTATCTAAAGCGTGCAATGCTAATGTCAGTCCATGTTCATTTCCCCAATAAAGGTAAACTGTAAAGCAAAGCTGAAGAGGACTGGTCTGGTAGGAATTGTATTCCACTATCCAGCCATCGACTCATGAAGAGGACTGGTCTGGTAGGAATTGTATTCCACTATCCAGCCATCGACTCATAGGCAGTGTACGCCAGCCATCGACTCAAGCAGTGTGGGCCATTGGAAGACATCCATTATCATCATTACAAGTCCGAGTCATTGATTTAACCGGTTATTTGGATAATAGTGTTAAATTATCTGATTTTCTTTTTATATTATTTTATTTTATTATAGAAGTGAAAAGTATTCTGACAAGATCATTATTATTAGTTGTTATTTCTGAATGTAAATTGTTAAATTTGTAGTGGGGAGAATCATCATTGGCATCTATCCTTGAATCTAGTCTCACTCATTACTCTTATTCAAAGAAAAAACAGGTTGCTTGGAATACTTTATTAATGGTTTCAAAAAGAGGTAGGATTTCTCTTGTGCTAGATGTCTTTGAGTCTTGAATAATTGTACTTCATTACATTGGAGAATAACTAGCTCTTAGTTGACTAAAAATAGTTGAAACCACATATTTGAGTCATTAAATATGTATATATTCAAGGTCTTTGGGTTTTATTTTTATTCTGAAATAATATTCAATTAAATTATTAATTTTTATAAAATTGTATATATGGTGAGTTATATTTTCATTCCAAAAATTTGTCATTATTTTTTTTTTTTTTTTTTATAGTGTACTAAGGTACAAACTATATTGGGAAGAGCATGTACAACATGTTGACATGGTCTTAATACTATTGGAAGAACAACTGTATGGAAAGTTTTATATGTTTTCCTTTGGGGCATAAGAAGTGGAATATTTGGGTCTTATTGTATCACATGAGAGTGCTAAGGTGGATACGATAAAATTCAAAGCTATGAGGGAATTCCCAATCATCAATACCTTCAAGAAAATCAGAGGTGTCTTAGGATTGATAGGATATTACTAAAAGGTTATCAAAATATATAGTCAAATATAAGCACCTTTAACAAAATTATTAAGGAAGGAAGCATTTTCCCGAACAAATGAAGAAAAAAAACATTTTAAAGAACTTAAAGAAGCTATGTGCACAACACCTATCTTGGCAAGAAAAATAAATACAATGTTCCAACCATTGGATTCAACTTCCAAGATCTCCTAGCCCCCCTGTAATTGTTCATATTCCACACCATAACCCTAGCAGGTGTCGAAGATTCCCTCCTTAATGTGAACTGGTGTACGTGAGTCCAAGTAAGGAGATTAAGACAATTGCTAATGGTTAAATGTAGTTTTTGAATTTAATGGTTTAAGGAATATCACAAACCTTAATAGGAGTTGAATTATTCTTTTCATGGTGGTTTAAGGAAGATCGCATATCAGAAAGTGTAGTAGAAGGCGAAATTTTCTACTAAAGGTGTTTCAAGGTTTACCACCAACTTGAGAAGTTGGCTTTAAGTAGTCCATATAACAATTCAAAATTTGGCTAGAATTTGATGTCTACTACTAAATGGAAGTGTTCCTTAATTATGGTTTAAAGTTAACTAAAAATTGATGAAGTGGGTAGTAAAAAATAAATCTTATGTTGGTGGTGGTTTACCATGGGTAACCAACCAAATGAGACTCATGAAACATGATTATGTCGTTGGCTACAACTCTAATTCTAGCTCTATCTAATTGGGGCTTTAGGCTCTATCTATTGGCTTTGTTTCAAGTTCTGGTGTAGGATCATTTCATATGGATTTGAAGCTAATAGTTGACTATCAATTTTCCCATAATAGATACAATGTGATAGGATGAAAATATCTCTGTTGCATGTTTCAATATTCAATACGGAATTTGAGGTATGACTACTATGACTTTTTGTTTATTGAAGAGCATTGCCAACAAGTGGACCATTCAAGATGAATCTTTGCTCTTGTAGGAATTTTTGTCTAGAACATTTATATGAATGATGAGTATGCTTTTTACAACGTTCACAAGGGTGAAGGTCAAAACAATAATATTTCATGTGGCCAACTCAAACACAATGTTGGCATTTGTGAATATCATGTGGAAGTGAAGGAAGTAAAGATCAGATTTTGTGAAGAAACCTAGCAATCTAAAAGTAGATTGGTTTAGAATATTCTATAATGTGAAAGGTCACCTCATTTTTGTATCAAAGATAAGATGTGTATTTTCTATAAGTAACTTATTCCCAAGGTTTGATAACGGGCTTGGGAAGTGAAAGTGAAACTTTTGCATATTGATGTGAATCAACTCCCATCACGTTGTCATTGATTTGATCATGTGAAGAATGTTGAAGGGAATAAATCTCAAACAAAGAGTATTTATAAACAAGAACCAACTTAGAATTTTGACTCCTTTATTCTAGTTCATTCGTTTGGAGCAATGACTCAAGATAATAAAATTCAAACTTGTCTTATGAATCTTGTAAATAGGTTTGAATATATATGAGAGTGGATTTTATACCTTTTAATATACCATCAGTAATAGAAACTATTAGAGCATTCCAAAACTCTAATAACTCAATAATTTTAGCCATTTAAAGATTATATTGGACCTCCAAGGGTTGAATTATGTGGCTCGAACTTATGAAATATCGAATAATATGCGACGTACAACCTCCCTCTAATTATTTCAAGCTTATATTTTTATCTATAAAAACATTCAATAACAAATTCCAAACATCTATGTGTTGAGATTCAACAAGATGATGATCCTAGTGAAAATTAAGCACCTACACTAGGATGGAGCCTTGGGCTATTTTTAGGTGTAAGTATATTTTTAGAATGGATGAGCAAATTCTATTTATAGATGATGCTCTGTTTTTAGATGTATGTGCGAAGTCGATTTATAGATCGCATGTTATTTATAATGTTTTGAGTCTTGTGTTTTGATAGATTGGCTAACCAAAAAACAAGGCAACATCAGAACCAATATTTAGAGTTCCAGGATCTAGTCCTCCTGTTCTCAGAGAGGGATCTCTCAAATTGTTTGCAAATATATGTCTTGTTTGCTTTTAATTATTGATTTTAGACTAGCTATTAAGTGCAAGTGTTTGTTTGGTTGAAATGGTACAACAAAATATGAAAGGTCTAGAATGAGATAGGTAGAAAAGAAGGAGTGTTAGTTTCATTGTTGGTCGGTAAGAGTCGAAATTAAGTTGATATGAGGCTCATCCAAGGATATGGGATATCAAAGGGAAAATTGAACTTGGCCATAGGATCCTTTAGTTTTTGTGAATGAGATGGACATAAATGATTTGAAAGAGAGTTTGAATTCTCAACAAAGGGAACTTAAAAACATAACTTGAACATAAAGAGGTATTTGATAAATAGGGCTAACCATGAATTCTACAAACCACACTTTAGGCAAATGATGATTTCAAGACAACTTTTAAAATGAATCTAAGATTCAGGAGCAAATCCTATTTTCTCAAAGATTTTATTTTAAAGGACTTAGAAAACATAAAAGATTCAATGATAATTGCAGTCATAGAAGAGGGAACACCTAACACATCTATGATCACAACTATAAAGAACTCTAAAACAATTGTTCAAGCAGGGACAAAGGAGATCATCAAAACAAACTTCTTTGGCTAACTATAAACAATGGTACTTTAAAGAGAGACTTCAAAAACAGTTTTCAAGTGGTAGCAGATAAGCAGGGAAAACCATAAATCATGTTGGAACCAACTATTTGAACTATTAGAGAAATAAACAAGCATGAGGACTAAAGAGAAATATTAAAGACTCTAAAATACCTCAGTAGAATAAAACATAAAATAGTGAAGCATAAACAGGTCTAAGGTGCTTCCAGGAGTCATTTCTTAGCCTACACTTTTCACCCTACTGTAGTAAGAATTTATGAAACATAATGAAAACAGGAAAAACAATAGACAGTTCAGAATACATCACCAACAGCCAAGCTCAGGGATCCAATGATAGAGACTTCTCAAGAACAAGCATATCACAACATCATCAAACTTCCAAGACTTCAACATCTTCTTCAACTTCAATAGACTATGTATTATTTCAAAGAGTTCAGTGTTACAACTACTGACCAACCAACCCTTTACAATGTGCTCCTCAAGGAGGTTTTATAAGAAAATGAGGAGGTGGAAGAGTTCCTAGGGTTGACGTGTAATTAATTTGATACTAAATGCAACTCCTAGCCTTGAAAACCATGCAAGGTATAAGGAATGAATGCATTGAATTACAATTCTATTTTATTTACTCTGTTTCTGATTTTTAGGCTTAATGGATAAAAAGATTGACTTTAAGGCTCTTCTTATCTTTCCAATAACTTTACTGACAGTTTTAAAATTTGTTCTTTTGTTTGAAATAATTGTTTAGCTGTCTTTGGCAAATATCTTCTAATTGGGAAATAAATATGCCTTCTTTTGATTTATGAAAGCTGCAAGTGGAACTTTGGTAGCTGAAGAGGATTCAATTATCCTCTGGTGTGGCAGTGGAGGCCTCCTTTAGTGATATTTTTCTCTGTCTTACCTTAAAACAACTTAATCTGTCTTTACTCTGTGTTTAGGATTAATTAGTCTTGATTTTAGACTTCGGGTCTTCATTCTCTGATATTGTATTTTCTTTAAACCTTAATATTAAAAACCCTGATCTTCAGGTTTAGGTATTAATACCTTTACTGTTAATTCTTCATTCTGATACGCTTTGTTTGTTTTTTTATGTAGGTGGCTTTATGTAGTTGGAGGGCTTCTCCTAAACCCTGGATTGTGATCCAGATGTTTTAAACCTAGATTTAAAATTGGCAGCTCCTTTTTCCTTTGATTTTAAGCCATATAATCGTCATTCTGGGCCTTTCTGTCACCTGACTATGACTAGGAAAAAAACAGAGAAAACACCATAAAAACCCTGCAAAAACAACAAAAAATCATTATAAAATCCTACGGAATTTGGTTAAGATTACTTCAGAGGTTAAATGGAGGGGATGGAGCTGTGTGAAATGGAATAATTTCCAGCAAAAAAGGGAGAAAACCCTTGGCGGAAGTGAAATAGGTGCAAATCGAGTTTGGGTGCGACAATGAATAGGAACCATCGGATAAGGACGATCAATAGTGGAGATCGTCTGATGAAATCATTTGGAAGAAAGATTAATGGCTAACGAATGGGTTTTGATATAACATGGGCCGTTAGATTAGAATAATGAATGGTCGAGATCAACTGATGAACTCTTTTGGGAGAAAATTAGGTGAAAAGTGAATGGGGGCAAAATTAAGTTAGGACCGTCTAATCTCAGAGATCGATGGCCAGGACCAAATAAGGAGTTACATTGTGGAGGGGGGAGCGGTATAGCGAACAACCATTAGTGGTCTTCACTCAGCATTCAAGAGGTTTTAGATTTTGGTCAAAAAAACGTGATTCCATTCATTGTGCGACACGTGGATTTACAAAACCACCCATTTCGCATTTTTTTTCGGCATTAACGTTTATGCATAAAAATTATGTGATATGGGTTTTTGGCTGTCGGATGAGGGGCAGAAGATCCAACGGTTGATGATGAGCATGATGAACCAAAATATGCACGAGCTGAAAGGCTAGTGGAGTTTATGGTGACGTAGATTTTGTCGCATAATGGATGGGTTGAATGGTTCATTGGGTTTAGTCCCGATTGTCTGATCTGATGAATGGATGGTTAGATTTGGAAGGAGGAGTAGGTATATGGATGGAAGAAAAAAAAAAAAAAAAGGTGAGGCCGAATGGACGGGCAGAAGAATAGGGCCTGATGGCATCCACATTCGTTTTAAAAATTTATACGTCGGGAATGAAAAAACAAAGGAAATTGAGGTTATGACGAGGTTTCTAAGACCTTTTAGCGCCCAATTGCAGGGCTTAAGGTTGTATGAGGTGGAAGTCTAAAGGAAATAAGCCCTTGGGGGCTTAAGACCTATAAAGTGTTAAAAGGGTGATTTTAGGACCAAAAAAACAGGGTTTTTAGGCCAAACTAAGGGTTCCGATAGGCTAAAGGGAGCGCTTTAAAACCAAATAAAGGGGAGATATAAGGTTTTAAAGGGGATTTTGATGATTTTGAATGTTAAAATGAAGGTTTATAGAGGATTTTTATGAAGGAAATGAGAATGAAAATGGGGTTTATTTATGAGTAAAGGAGGAGTGAAAATGATGAAAAATGGGGTTTTAAGCAGTCTTTCTCTTGGAAAACAGCATGTTCTTAATGAGGGAAACAACAATGAAGATTAACTCAAAGGGTAAATATCTTCATAAGAATTTAAGAACTAAAAATTTTGAGCATGAATTGTTTCTTAAAGGTTAAAAGATATTTAGCCACCATTTGATATGACAAATTTTATAGGTGGCTAATAGTGGCTCCACATGGGGATGGCATATTTTTGAAGATGTCAATAATCTTCAGCTATTGATCTCTGGCTTTTCATTAAACCAGTACCTTAATCCATTGGGAAAAAACTTTTCTTTTCTTTTGCTGATCTTCTTTTGATTTGATAATATCTACAACAATATAAAACAATGGAATTTTATCAAAACAACATCTCTACCTACCCACTCCTAAAGATTCTAACATTTTTTTCTTCTTTCAGAGTGCATTTGGACTAGCAAACTCTCTTCATCAACATTTTATTCTTTTGAAACAATAGGAAACTAATCTATTTCTACTATTTTTTCTCCATGAACTCAGTTTAAATAGTTGAGTTCATAAATTCTCTACCTAACTACTATCTATCAAGATTAGATTGTCTGACAGACCTTTATTCTCTAAATTCTAAAATAGGAAATTCAAAAATAGCCAAGCCAAGATTAAGCAGTTTGACTTGTTGCAGATTTATGGCATAAAAACAAGCTGCATATAGATTTTTATTTGCA
Source organism: Pinus albicaulis (assembly GCA_034641835.2). Lineage (NCBI taxonomy): Eukaryota > Viridiplantae > Streptophyta > Pinopsida > Pinales > Pinaceae > Pinus > Pinus albicaulis. The sequence continues at coordinate 1,280,410,739 of CM076584.1, read as the reverse complement.
GAAAATTAAAACAAAATGGTGAAAGCTTAAGATTTGAAAATTTAAAAACATCCTTCATTATTTTTCTAGCTCTATTTTTGAATTTGTTTGAGCTGTGTTTTCTTTCTCAGTTGGTTCAATTTTTGAGCATATTGGAACCAGTTCTTCATCAATATGATAGGTTCAGGATTTCAGCTTGTTTGAACCTTTGTTTTTCTATCCTAATCTACCTCACTGATAAGCCAAGATTGGACTGTTTGGCTGATCTAATTCACTAACCTATCAGCAATAAATTGAAAAGCTAATTAGTCATGATTAGGCTGTATGACTAACTAGAAGTGTGTTTTTAGGAGTGGCATTTGAGCTTGCACACTTTTAGATTTTGTCTCTCTTTTTTGGTATGGGGTTGTACCTTTCTTGTTTTACAATCTGCCCTCTTTTCTCTTTTCTATTTTTTTTTTCATTTTTTTTTTCTAACTTTGAATGCAATGTTCAAACAATGATATTTACAATGAAAAACAAAATGCTTTGAAACTCATGATTCTTGACAGAATTAATGCTTGAGCATCCTGCCATTGACAGGAGCTCCATATAGATCTTCTCCATTCAATCCTTTTACGAAGAAAGCATTGTGACCCCTCTCAGCATGAATAATATAGGGTCCTTTCCACAGGTTCTCAGACTTGCCATGTTTTCCCTTATCTTCCCTTCTTGAATCCCATTTAAGAACTATATTTCCAACTTGGAAATTGTTTGCCTTAGTCCTTTTATCAAATATCTTCTTGGTATTTTCTTGGACTAGCTCTGTTCTTTCATAGACTTCTTCTCTGGACTGTTGTAAATGAATTGTTTGGTTGATTCTTCTCTGCATATGATTCTCTTCAGTTTGCACTTCTCGAAGGAGTTTCATGACTAGAACTCCTAATCATGTTAGAAAGACTGCATCCATGCCATAGACCAACTGATAAGGGGACATATTTATTGACTTTTTTGTAGTTATTCTATCAGCCCATAAGGCATGAACCAGCTTACTATGCCATGATTTCTGATTCTTCTCCAATAGCTTTTTGATGATATTGATTAGGCTCTTGTTGGAGGATTCAGCTAATCCATTTCCTTGGGGATAGTAGGCAGTAGAATGGCCTAAGGTGATGTGGTATTTGTAACAGAAATCAGCCATTCTTTTAGACTTGAAGGCAGCAGCATTATCTGTGATGATTTTTCTAGGACAACCAAATCTGGATAGATTGTTTGTTTCAAGGAACTTGATAATGACAGAGTCGATAGCATTCATAGATGGTATGGCTTCTATCCATTCGGTAAAATAATCAGTGGAAGTGAGGATCCACTTATGCTGGGCTGATGAAGATGGGTGGATTTCCCCAATGAAGTCCAAGCCCCATTGTTGAAAGGGTGCCTCAACACTAATGGGATGTAATGGTAAGGGAAGGAGCTTTCTTTTGCCATCAAAGATTTGACACTTATGGAAAGACATGACTAACTTCTGAGTATCTGGGAAAAGGGTGGGCCAATAGTGACCAGATCTAAGGATTTTGTTTGTTGTGGTCTTCCAGTAGAGGTGTCCTCCACATTCTACTTCAGCAGCTCATGCATGATTTTTCCTACATCATCCTCAAGTAAACATTTAAGAAAAATTCCACCAGCATTTTTCCAATACAATACCCCATCTAATATGCAATAATTCAAAGCCTTCTACTTAAAAAATATAGCTTTATTTTTAGACAAAGAAGGAGGGGCATTGAGATATAGGAGCACATAAATGATGTCAGCATACCAAGGAGAATTCAGAAATGTTTCTTCAATGAAAGGAGCAATGAATTCTTCTATTTCTTCCAACACAACCACCATGTTCATATCAAGTACTTGGAAGTTTGACTCTGCCATAATTTTTGCTAATCTCTGTGCTTTAATTAGTTTGGTGGGCCTGATTTCTAAGTCATATTCAAGAATAGTAGCAATCCATTTTCCCCTCTTACCATTAGGGTCTTGGCTTAGAATATCCTTGAGAATAGTATGTGGAACAAAAGCAATTATGTGAGACTGTAAAATGTATAATCTGAAGTCTTTTAATGCTTTCGATAATGCTAAGGCTTGCTTCTCCATGATGTTATATTTGAGAGGAGCATCTCTTAAGGCTCTACTAAAAAAGGATATTGGTTGTTCTTGCCCCAAGTCATTCTTTTGAAGTAATATTGCAGCTATTGTATGTTTAGATGAAAAAGAAAAGATATAAAAGTCTTTGGTGAAATCTGGACTAATCAAGACTGGTGTTTGAGTGAGAGCTTGTTTAACCAGTTCAAAAGATTGTTTAGATTTTGTAGTCCATTTCACACCTACCTCTTTGTTAAGCATGTTTTTTATGTTTCTTAATAACTCAGTAAGGTTGGGGATAAACCTCCTCAAAAAATTAATCTTTCCAATTAAATATTGTAATTCTTTGAAGCTTCTTGGATGGCAGATTTTCAATATGCCATCAATCCTTTTAGGTTCTACTTTGATTCCCTCTTTTGAAATTATGTGACCAAGAATCTTGCCTTCTTGGAGACCAAAGAGTGTCTTTTTGGAGTTCAAAGATAAGCCAAATCTCCTACATTTCTCAAAAAAATTTCTTAAGTGCATCAAATTTTCTTCATCGGTTTTTGAGACAACAGTTAAGTCATCAAGGTAAATGATTATAAAATAGCCAATGTCTTCTAAGAAGGCTATGTCCATGGCCCTTTGAAAGGTGGACCCTGCATTCATCAAACCAAATGGCATTTTGACATACATAAAGGTGCCCCAAGGTCTAGTAAAATCAATTTTGTGTTGATCACTTGGGAGCACTAACACTTGATTGTCCCCTGAGAACCGATCCAACAGTGATATTCTTTTTGACCCAACTACCCTTTGAAGTATATGGTCCATCTTGGGTAAGGAATAGTTGTCTTGCAGTGAGGCTCTATTTAGATTTCTAAAGTCAATGCAGAGCCTGATTTCCCCTGTCTTCTTCCTAACAGAAACTAAGTTTGACACCCACTCTGAATATCTAATGGGTACTATAATCCCAGCATCATACATCTTTTCAATTTCTTTTTTAACTAAAGGCAATAAAATAGGGTTTATCCTTCTTATTTTTTTTTTCAAAGGTTTCTGATTTTTTTTAAGAGGAATTTTGTGCTGAATGATGCTAGTGTCATAAGATTTCAGATCTTTGTATCCCCAAGCAAACACATCTCTAAACTCCTTGAACAGCTCTATGTATTGCAATTTTATATGATCTGGGAGAGTGCTGGATAGTTTGATCATTTTGGGTTCTGCTAGGTTGCCTATGTTATGTTCTTCTACATCTATTTCCACAGGCTCCATTCTTTGTTCTTTGGCTACATCATTAAAGTCAAAAAGGTGTTATAAAGGTGTGAGACCTCTTGGAATTGTATCATTCTTGCATTGTAAAACATCCAAGTATTTCTGGTCTGTATTGTCAGTTAATCCTGGTTCAAAAAGATTCTTACAATGATTTATATCAGTAGAATATATTATTTCTGTTTCTGGGATTTGTTCATTATTCAAATAGTTTTCTTCATGGCTGGTTTCTAACACTGGTATGGCAAAATCATTTTCTGATTTTAGGAAATCATATATGTGTTTGTCAGTGTCAAACACTTGCCAGTGATCGTCATTGTCAGGAACTGCAGGCCTATTTTTGACCTCTATGTTAAGATGTTCATTTATCTGAGGTACTTGGCAATTGCTGGCATTGACGGCAAGTTCATTTGCTAGATGATTTTGTGCTCTTGGAATGAAAATGAGTTCATATCTTTCAAAGGTCTTTAATAAATCAAGGGCAGCATTTCGATATTATCTAAGTCTTGGGTTTTTAGCTTAATATTCTCCTTTTATTTGTCGTATGATAAGTTTAGAATCTCCTAGGATTGCTATTTTTTGGGCTTCTAATTATTTAAGTAACTATAAGCCAAGGAGAAGGGCTTCATATTCAGCAATATTGTTGGTGCATGGAAAATCTAGTTTATATGAATAACCCTAATTTGTATTTTGAATCCATACCCCTGCCCCTGCACTTGTTTTATTACAAGACCCATCAAAGTTTATTGTCCAAAGTATTTCTGCCCCATTTTCATTTTCTTGTTGCTGTTGATTGCTAAGGTTTTGTATTTGTTTTAAGGGAAGTTTTGATTGTTCTGGTAAACTGGTTTCCTCTTCGTTTTCCTTTTCTTGTTGAGTGATTTCATCTTCATTGTACAAGATAAAGGAATCTAAACATGATTGAAAGGAATAGATGGGAGAGTTGTTTGGTTTATCTATGTTGCTCACCATGTATTTCATGTGGGACTCCCTGTATAATCTTCTGTTTTAGTTAAAAACTGGGATGGTGGCATAAGACATGTCCATTTGAAGGCTCCCCTGAAGTTTGACTCCCCATGATCTTGATAAAAGCATGCCATACTTTGGGGGAATGTAAGCTACTACTATGTCCATAACTAGGTTCTTGGCAGGGATCTGAGATAATTTTACACATAAATCTTTGATTAAACCCAAGCATTTGACTCTACTTGAATCAAAGGAATACAGATCCTTGTATGGTTTAGTAATTTCTAAGCCCAAGCTTTCCATTACTACTTTGGGCATAAGATTATGTGAAGCTCCAGAGTCTAACATGGCATTGTGCAATATATTATCATGTATATTCAAACTAACATAGAAGGGAGGGACAGCTCCTTCTTGGTATTTTCCTTCAACTTCTAGGCCAAATAACAACTTAGGTTTGTCATCTGTCAAGTTTAAAGTATCAGTGTCACTTCCTAAGTTCAAGGCTTTCAAAACTTGGTTTTTGTACACTTCTTGGGTCACTAGTTCAGCTAGGGGTATGGTGATCTCTATCTTGGCAATCTCTCCCTCAAGTCTAAAAGGAACTATTGATTTTGTCATATTTACATCTGTTTTTTCAATTGAATTCCTTTCAGCAATTCTGATTTTCTGAACTTTGTTTGGATTGCTATTTGGGACAACTTTGTTAGGGCTACTAGCTGAAGTGTTAGGGCTACTTTGTTCAACATTTGGCTGGCTGCTCTTCTCTTTGTTTAAATCTGGTTTCTTATCCAAAATGTTGGTTTTCTCTGTTGTTTTCTTAGGCTGATTTTCTGCATTTTTCCTAACAACAATGCTAATGTTTTTATCTTTTGAGTTGTCTATGTTCCCTTTGCTCCTAAGATCATATTGTTTGTGCACCTCCATGATTGCATTCTCAAACCACAATCTATAATCATCAGAATCCTCATATGTATCTTCATTTTATTCTGAGGAGAAGAAACCTTATTCTTTTTTAGTGAGGTAAACATCATCCCCATTGTCTGATCCAATCAATTTTACATGATCTTCTCCCAACCTTTCAATCTCCCTTTATTCCTCTTGATCTACATAGTTTTGTTGGAAGGGAGGTCTAATTTTTTGGTCATTGTATCTTTCCCTATCTTGATTATTTTCTCTTTTAAAATTCTGATTTCTATTTCTATTTTTGGGGTTGTTATGATTTTCTCTTGGTGGCACTCTATCATTCAAGTTTATCTTTTCAATAATCCTCTCCATTACCTTTACTAGGTTGTCAATTTTGGTATCAGAGGATGAGGTTGAGGGTGCAGTATCATCTTTATAAGTTACCCTCTTCTCTGATCTTAACCTAGCTCTTTTCTCAATTAAGTTTTCTTCTACACTCACAGCTCCCTTCTACATGTCTTCTAGAGTTAAATAATCTCTCTTCCTTAGTTGATAGGCCATATCAGCATCGAAACCTTTAGGATATTTTACTAAGGCCATGCCTTGGGGGGGTTTCATGTGAGGGTGAAGAGAATTGTAGATACTGTTAAACCTGGTGGAGTAGTCATGAACACTCTCTCCCTGATTTCTTTTAAGACTGCTATACTCTGCTAATATTTGGAGAGGGTTGCTTTTGATTTCCCATTTTTTTATAAATGCTTGATGTAAAGAGGGAAGGTCATTGACGCTATTAGGAGTTAAGCCTTTAAACCACTTCTTTACTTCTCCTCCTAAACTTTGAGAGAATATTCTCATCTTTATGGTCTCATCTTCTATTTCCATATAATCAGAAGCATCTTCCATCCTATCTACATGTTTTTTAGCTGTGGTAGATTCTTTTCCAGTGAAATGGGGAATTTTAGACTGATAGTCATTTGGCAAGGTGGCCACAGGTTGTGGTAACACTAATGGTGCATACCATGCTGCCATGGCTGGAAAGAAAGGTGGATTTACAAGAGGGAAAGTGGGCTAAAATGGAGTGTTTTGAATAGTGGTAGTATGGATTGGAGTGGAAGAAACACTTGGGCCAGCAAACTAGTTTTGAGCAGATTTGTTATAGAAAAGGCTAAAGTGATGAAGAAGCTGGGAATCAGGAGGAGTAGAAGGTGAGGCTTCTCTACTAAAGCTCTATTGCAAATATACAATTTCAATATCAGCTTGGTTTAAATCACCTTGAGACCTAGTTCTAAATATGTTCTTTGTATGATGTAAGTCAAAGTGTAAATCCTCTAAGACAACAATGTTTTCAGGGACAGATTTTGTTCTTAAGAGGCTCCTATTAGCAGCTAATTTTCTAGACTTAGAATTCTGCCACAAAATCTTCTTTGGATTGTCAACTATTATAGGAGGATTAGGGTCTAGATGAGATCTAGTGTTGATCCTATGTGAAGCCAGAATGCTTTTCCAAAAAAGAGAGAGGCTGAAGTTTTTTTTTAGGACTGTTTTGAAAGTATTACCTCTCATAATGTCTTATCTAGTATGGGACTAGGCTTCTAAACTTCCTCAAGGTTGGTTAACCAATATTAAGGGAATATGGAGATCTATATGGGTAATAGGCCTACCGGGGCTAGTGGAGTCGCCAGGTGGAAATTTTTTAGCTTTTGGTGAAGGTAAAATGTCTTATGGTTCCACCACCAAGTTTATTATGAACCCAATCTGAAATATTTTTGGATTTTGTATATTTCTATGGTTGTGGGAGTGTCCTATTTCTAATCTTAGCACTTAGCTAAGTGCTCAAACAAAAAAAGTCTACTCTATGACTTAATAATTGATTTTCTTAGAGATTTGTAGGACTAAAGAGTTTAAATAGTTTGCTAGGCTATTATAGATTCAATAGGTCCCACCGTGATCGCCATTATGTTGGTATCCTCTGTTTTGATAGATTGGCTAACCAAAAGACAAGGAAACATCAGAACCAATATTTAGAGTTCCAGGATCTAGTCCTCCTGTTCTCAGAGAGGGATCTCTCAAATTTTTTGCAAAGATATGTCTTGTTTGCTTTTAAGTACTGATTTTTTAGACTAGTTATTAAGTGCAGGTTTGTTTGGTTTGTTTGTTTGGTTGAATTGGTACAACAGAATATGAAAGGTCTAGGAAAGATAGGTAGAAAGAAGGAGTGTTAGTTTCATTGGGAAATGGAGTCAAATGAAGTAATAGGCTCATAAATGGATATGGGATATCAAAGGGAAAATCTAACTTTGCCACAGGATCCTTTAGTTTTTGTGAATGAGATGGACATTAATGATTCGAAAAGAGAGTTTGAATTCTCAACAAAGGGAACTTAAAAAAATAACTTGAACATAAAGAGGTATTTGATAGACAGGGATAACCATGAATTCTACAAACCACACTTTAGGCAAATGATGATTTCAAGACAACTTTTAAAATGAAATCTAAAATTTGGGAGCACATCCTATTTCCTCAAAGATTTTATTTTAAAGGACTTAGAAAACATAAAAGATTCACTGATAATTGCAGTCATAGAAGAGGGAACACCTAACACATATATGATCATAACTATAAAGACCTTTAAAATATTTGTTCAAGCAGGGACAAAGGGTATGATCAAAACAAACCTCCTTGGCTAACTATAAACAATGGTACTTCAAAGGGAGATTTCAAAAACAGTTTTCAAGTGGCAACAGACAAGCAGGGAAAACCCTAAATCATGTTGGAACCAACTATTTGAACTATTAAAGAAATAAGCAAGCATGATGACTAAAGAGAAAGATTAAAGACTCTAAAATACCTCAGCAGAAGAAAACATAAAACAGTGAAGGATAAACAGGTTTAAGGTGCTTCCGGGAGTCATTTCTTAGCCTAAACTTTTCACCCTACTGTAGTAAGAATTTATGAAACATAATGAAAACAGGAAAAATAGCAGACAGTTCAGAATACATCACCAACAGCCAAGCTCAGGGATCCAATGATAGAGGCCTTCGAAGAACAAGCATGTCAAAACATAATCCGGCTTCCAAAGACTTCAATTTCTTCTTTAACCCAACGGTATGTATTATTTGAGAGAGTTCCAATGTACAATAGTGACCAACCAACCAACAACTTCTCATCTTATTGAGAAGTGTTATGAAAGAAATGAAGAGGTGGAAAATTTCTAAGATTGAGTATGGTAATTCTCTTCTGTCAACTCTAGCCTTGAAAATCACTGAGCACCATGATCATTGAATTACAACCAGTCTTACTTACTGTTCCACTTTTTAGCAAACTACATTGGGTAAAAATATTGTTTAAGAACATTTTATTATCTTTTTAATAAATTCTTGTGATTAGAAATATCTTTCCTTTGTTTTATATGCTTGTTTAATTTGTCTTTGGCCTTAATGTTTCGGACGAGATTTGATACGCGTATTCCTTTAGGGCAGTACAGTGGCAATTTTGGTAATGAGGATTTAATTAGCCCATGATGTGGCATTTGAGGCCTTTTTGGAGATTTTCTTCATTTTGTAATGGATTAGGCCTTTGATATTTTATTTGTACTGATCCCTTTAAACTTTATTCTGAAGACTTTTAAATCTTCACTTTGCTTTGATCTTCATCACTGACACCGTCTCTTTCTATTTAATTGATCTTGTTGTGTTTCTTTGTTTGTAGAGTCTGAGAGGGTTTATTGGAGTTTGCTGAAAATAATAATCTTGACTTATCGATTCCCTAAAATCGTGTAATTGAAACCATAAATATACAATTATATAGGGAGCCATGAGGATACGTCATCCCGGCCCATAACACTATAAACATACGCAGAGGAGGGTTTTACCATTTAAATTACAAAACTTGCATAAAAAAAAATAAACATTATTAAATCTACGAAAATTGGTTTAAAGCTGCTTTGGAGGATTTATGGAAGTGTTTCGGAAGCGGTGAGGATGGATGAACCCATGAGTAGAAGGGAGAAATTTGCGGTGGAGAATGGGTTTCTATGGTAAAACACGAAACATGGTTTAAATTTAAAATATGGAAGGCGAATGTTAGAAAAAGTGGTTTGGAAGCCATTAACTGGTTTTGCGCAACATTTTAGAGGGGTAGGCGGTATTTTCTTTGGAGCGATTCCCTCGGCCTCGACACGTGGATTTTCAAAACCACCCACATATCGTGCGGAAGTAGCGCAGGAAGAGGAGGCCAAAGTGCAGATTGACGTTATAAGTCCGTTGGATGATCGACGATAGTTTGAACAACGAATAAAACATGATGGAGGGCAAGATCGGGGTAAAAATGTATACGGGGTCCATGGTGATGTAACGCTTTTGTCACGTAGTGAGCGGGCGTTTAGGTCATCGCATTACGTCCTAATCATCAGATTTTATATTAAGATTCAAGCTCATGGGGCGGGTTATGTTGAAGGGGAAGAAATGAGAGGTAAATCGGGCGGAAAGGATGGGGCCCGATGGTTGTTGATCTGCCAGAGATCCGCGGTCCAGATCGCTTGGACCACAACGTCGGAAAATAGAAAATAGAGGGGAAAAGGGTTTTTTTCTGGAGGCTTTATATTTTAAGCACCCGATTGGCAGGGCTTCAAGGCTGGAGGGAAGGGCTGGGGACATAAGCCCTGAGAGCTTAAGTACCTTATAGTGCAAATAGACTAGTGGACCAAAAATAGTGATTTTAAGGCCAAGTAAGTTCCGTGCGGTGAAATGGAGGGATTTAAGCAAATCAAAGAGAATATAAGTTTTAAAGAGGATTTTGGAATGTTTTAGAGGTAAAGAAGATATTTTGAGGTTTTATGAAAGGTAAGAAATGGGTGAAAATGAATCATTGAAATGATGGAAAATGGAGTTTTAAGTGTTTCTCTTACAGACAACGGGTACTTTAGGACTAATGATGAAGCAGTAGTAGAAGATTATTCATAAAGGGTAATTATCATCATAAGACTTCAAAGAACTCACAATTTGGACGTAGAATTGTTTCTTGAAGGCCTAAAAATGTTAGCCACCATTTGATATGACAAATTTTATGTCTTGCCTAACAAATACCATACAAAAATTCCATCCAAAAGCTGCATAATAATAACATATAAAGTGAAATCTGGAACACAATCATGGGTAAGGATCACCTTGTTGTGGTAAGAAAATAAGGGTTTCAACTTATAAGTCATGGGTAAGGGGTTTAGGATTTACAATCATGGGTAAGGGTTTCGACTTACAATCATGGGTAAAGGTTCACCTCGTTGGGTAAGACAAATAAAAGGGTTTGAAATTAAAATCATGGATAAGGGTTCACCCAGATTCTGGAGTAAGATGAATAATCATGGTGGAAATAAGTGATGACTTGAGGCGGGTAAAGGTGAAAACAATAAAAGAGTTGAGGTCAATCTTATAGTCATGTGTTAAGGTATGTGAAATTTGGTTCTTAAAAAAAAATAGCAAGCAGAGGAACCAGTTGGTGAAGACACAGATTAAATACTTTCTTTTCATCTTACTTTACCTCATTTTCCTTTGTCCATTGTTATCCCAGTTGATTGATCAATGAATTTAGTTCAGTACTTTTACAGAATGATTAACGCCGCTGCTTTCTAAGTTTTGTGATTTTGTCATTTAGCCAATACATTTGACGAACTATACAATCTGAACATTAAGTAATAGCAGCAATTAAAGCTATCTTCACATTTGGCATGTTCCAGGTTATCCTCTCAAGAAAAACCACATATGGGTATATTCCACGTCATGTCTACATTATTCGTTGCTCATCATGAAGGAAGAACTTAGTCTGGATATGGTTTTGGTACATGGGAACTCATTTAGACGATTTCCTAATACAGAATGTGAATCAGATGTCCTATTTTGTCTTTGCCACTTTAAGAGTCCTAGTATGATTTCGATAAGAAGAACGATGATCCTGGTGTTTCAAGTCTTGTGTTAGTAAATTTATTTATAAAAACACTTGGAAACAGAGATACAGTGATTACACTCCTGGATTTTGCTTAGATTTATTACTATATTTAGAAGACGGACACTACTACTGTTGATTATTTTTCCTTTAATGAAAATAGGTATTTCTTTGAAAGCGTTGATTTGATTTGGAGTTGGAGTCCAGTGGTGGTAGGGCCCCTACCTCTGCTGGCTTACTTTTCGTAATTTAGATAAGTATTTTAGTTGTTTTACGTTTTGAAGTTTGAGTTCACCAGGGTTAATTTCATTAGCCACTAAGTTATAACGATTTCTTAAGAACTCTTCCAAAAGATCATGATAATGAATTAAAATGGCTATAGTGTTGTGGATTTTAAATTGTAATTTATTTGCTCCCATCTGATTCAAACTTAGACTATCAACTCTTCAATCATATGATGTCTAAGACATGTACAGCGTCTTAGATGTTTCGGTTGTTTTTTTACACTAAGTAACATAGGTGATCTTGCTCTTAAACGCTTTTCCAAAATATCATAATGATGGAAATTGGGGAGATATTTCTTGGCCATCTGGTTGTAGTTTTAAGTGCTTTCCTTCTGTCTTGCATTTGCAGATTATCTGGTGGGGTGTTCTAGCTCACAAAATACCAATCATGATGGGCCAACAGACTGTGTCCATGATTATTCATGATAACTAGTTAGGATATAGAGGTCAAATTGCATTTAACTCCATTATATATTTTTATTTTAAGTTTGATAATGGCTTGATGATTCATATGTTTTAGACTAGTGACATCTTAAGTTCGGTTTGCTTAACTCATTGCATTTTCACTCCACATTAGGTTAAATATTGTATATTAGATTACATCGGTTGTTAACCATAATGACTTCTGTGTTACAAAACCTCTTCTGTTTCCAATCTATAATTGATTCATATACATATGTAAAGACGGCCAGTCATCATTCCAAGGCTTTGAAGTACTTTTGCCAACTTTGCCCATATTTCCTGAGCAAACTTTTCCTCAAAAGACTATTCTAAAAATCTATAACCTTTGAGTGAAGTGTAGTGGTATCAAACTAAGTTACGAGAATATGGTTGGGAACTAGTCAAGTAGAGATCTTATGATGATACAGATATTTTTCCTCTAAATATATTTAACAAATATTTAAATATGGATAAATGTTGCACATCATTATAAAAATTTGGTTGTTTGATTGTTTAGTTAGGAGAATTTCCTTTGTCTTAAGTAGTATTTCTAAACTCCTTCCAAAATACCTTTGATAAAAGAATTGGACAAGTTAAGTTTGTGTTTTGATTCATTTCCTTAAAGTCATTCTCAGCTTGGGATTACCTTAGTCATAGTTTAGGTTTGATTTTGTTTCGGTATTTGCCTTGCATTTGTCACCCAATCATCAATAAATTAGGCTTCCTTTCTGTTTTAATCCATTAGCTTCTTTCCACTAGCTTTCACGTAAATTTCCTTGTGAACATAAAACCACCAAAGACCAAAAACATCATAATCATACAAAAGCTAACATCATAAAACACTAAACACAACGCATTAAGAGACAAACACCTAGGCACATACGAGTGCACTTCACTTCAGCAGTTCTTGGTTGACAATTAAATGAACTCATTTAAAACCAAGTTTGAGACTAAACATTTTAGCGCGGGTGCCGAGAAGTGAAAACTAAGTACTTTTAACCTGTTTCTTAGCATCCAAAAACAATTATACGTGAGAGACTAGAATTCAAGGAAGATTCACCAGCAACGAAGCGAAGTTTGATTCCTAGAACACCATGTTCCCTGATCAAACCAAGTACCTTCCAACTCGGGCCCACATTCATCCTTTCTTGATCTGGACTTGAGAAGATCTAAGGTCGGCCCTTCATTAAGAAAGCCTTCCACTTCATTCTGGAGCACTTACCAGAAGATTTAAAACTCACGGTAGGGACACAAACCTTTCACTTCCCACGGGAGAGTCAACCATGTGGAAAGAAGGAAGGTGCAATGGAGAGCACCACTATTTGGGTAAGAGGTAGAGGTAGGAGAAGGAGAGGTAGAGAGATTAACGAGATGGAGGAAGAGTGAAGAGAAATAGGAAGCTCTTTTGGGTTCCCTATAATTGATGAAGAAACTAATACAACCATGAAAAACATTTACCTCATCTTGCAAACTTGGACTTAAAAGCTGAAGATCCACGAAACCTTCTTATTTGAATTTGAAGTTACGCACCAGAACTTATGACTACTTACAAGATGCCAAAAAAGCAGAAATTATTCCCTTCAACCTTGAAAGGAAGCGGCACATTGCAGTGGTTTATGAGTACGATCCGCAGTTCTATTAGGGGGACTGGACATGGGAAGACATACAATCTGAAGCATTTCTAGAAATCTTGGATTATTGTATGCCCAGTTAATCACACCAGGAAGAAGTGTTTAAGATGTTACAAAAGAAAGATGAAAATTTGGAAGATTTGTTGGAGAGATTTCATTACAACATCAAAAGAGCAAAAATGGAAAGGAAACCTAAGTCAAGACACCTTAAAATCTCTTTTATTTTAGAAAGCAATTATAAGGGATGAATGGTTGAATCTCTTAACATGATGGGAAAAGGGGATATATCACGGCTCACATGCTGAAATATACGAGTTATGTATCAACCTTTCAAAATCTAAAAGCATCGAAAGGTCCGAGAGATCCCACCGCTCTCTCAAGGGAAAGAGAAATAAGTACGCAGGACGGTAAGTAGATCGAGAGAAATAGGACATGATGATTTTAAATCTGACATATTAGGGAGCCTTAGTGAACAAATAGACACCCTTAAAGATACAAAATAAACAAAAATTTGAATCGATGCCTTAAATCACACTTTTAAATGGCAAGAAAGAAACATGCCTTGAGAGAGTGTCCTTTGGATGTAAAAGTTGTAGAAACCTATGTTTTATTACAGAAAAACATGAGACCAAGAATTGTCCTTCTCTTCCTGGTCTGAGGCTGCTCTTTTGAAGGAAACTCCTACGGATTCCCACGAGTCTCTCAATTTTGTATCTAGAAGGCCTTGTGAGAGGACCTCAAACACAAGGATTCCCATGATCAAATGTATAATCAGCACCACCTTGGAATTTCTTGGCGACAACCTTGGCCTCAATTTCAAAATCAATCTCCCGGCAGGCTGAGGATCACAAAGTCCCTATGGAAGATACTCCCCATACTATCGGTATCCACCATCCTATCCACCATACCCACATTTTTATCCTCAAAATCCTCAACAAAATTTTCCTCAAAATCTTCAACAGAAATTTTCAACAAAATCCTCAACAACATCAACCAAGAACATACCACATCAAAATCAACCGCACCATTACCATTCCCTCAAAAATCAAATCAAATGCCTTTCGACCCATACCAAACCCCAATAATAAAATCCTCGGAACACATATGATGAGAAGTAGCAGTTTCCAACTTATTTATTCTCCTCAGACCTTAGTGATGTCCAGCTTAGGTCTGGAAGAATACTGAAAAGAGGAAACCTTATGTGATTATACAAGAACAAGATATTTCAAGGAAGACTCTCTACGGGTGAATAAAAGTCTTGAAGAAACATCACCCAAGGCCCAAACAAAAATTAAACAAAAAAGATCCATAATCTCAACTCTGTATTAGAGCATACATCCACATCATACATGCCTCCTTTCCAAAAAGATTACAAATTGATAGAGGTGTAGAAAAACCAAGATATAATTGCCTAAAATTATGATTTACTAAGATAGTGAAATGTTTGCATTAAATTCCATTCTACAAACCATCAATGAAATTCCAATTTAGCAAAACAATAAAGGAGTTGAGTATGAAGAAAACAGAAAAAGAATAAAGAAGAAACAAAGAAAATTCAGGCAGCGGGAAAAATACTTAAAACGTATGATGGGCAAGATTACTGTCAAAGAAATTATCTTGTGAAATCCGATTCACATAAATGGGAATTGAAATCCAAAGCCTACCTCATTGTTGGTTGGAAGCGTGATCAATATGCAGATAGACAAATCATGGATAAGTATTTGAAACTTTAAATCTTCTCTTAGACCCACATTATTACAGTCATGAAATGAATCTGTGATCAAGCCGGATGGGGTAATAGAGACATTCCGGTGTCCTGGGTCTGGGATTACTGTGGATTTCATGATCCTAACTCTAAGAATAATCTGGAGGCCATCACATTATATTAAGACCTTGGTTAGCTGGTGATGCTTTTTATTCGTTGTAGGAATCGGTGATATGTATATCTACGATGGTAGTTCAACTAAAAGTTACTTTATATCTCCATCTAGGACGAATTCTGAGATTTAGATGACATAATGGGTAGAGGATAGAAGAAGATTTACAACCTCTCTTCTGATTTCGAGAAATTAGTGAAGATAATCAAATCCCGAATACTCTAGAAAACTTTGAATCCTCTCCGAACACAAACATGAATCATTTCAAGAGGGATCCATGTGGAGTTTTTGTCATCAAGGCAGATGTCTCTTGTTCTGAATAAATTTGGCGGCTCTAGAAGTGAGATTTTCCGGAGCAAAACTTTGAACATAAATAAGAACCTAGAAATCTCAATAAGAAAAGTTAGTCAAAGTATTACAAAGACATGTACATATGCATGGGAGTACAACGACATGAAAGAGGATAAAGCTCAGAGACTTGCACTCATCACATCTATATAGAGGAAAATTGCAAACCAATGAGACAACCTTAAAGACGGATGAATCAATCTCGGGGAGATTGTTAAAAGAAGAATTGCAAAAATTGTTAAATGTCAATTTTATCCTCATTTAGTTAAATATAGTGGGTTCTCCTTTATTAATTGTGCCAAGGAAAAATGGTAAATGGAGGGTATGTGTTGACTCTGAGCTAAACAAAGCTATACTCTTAAAGAACATTTTCCTTACTTTATAGATCAAGTGTTAGATACATTAGTGGCAAAATGCTACTCATTCCTAGATGGTTTAGTGGTTACAACCAAATCCATGTAGCACTTGAAAATCAGATAAAACCACATTTACATAATCTGGCAAATTTTTATTAACTACCCAGTATTGCCATTTGGATTATGTGATATGCAACATTCAAAGGGAAGCGGTATTAGAAATTTTTACCAGTCTAATACATGGTGTGTAGAATACATGGATGATTTTCCCTTGATTTATGGAAACACTTTTGAAGAAGCTTTAGAAAACTTGGAAAAAGTCTTAAAGAGATGTCAAAAGCAAAGCCTTTCACTTAGTCATGAAAAATGTTTTATGATGTTTCTTGAAGGTATTGTTTTAGGGCATCACATTTCGAGGATGGGATTAGAGTTAGTGGTCAAAAGTTGAAGTGCTCCAACATCTATTCCAAGTTGTCATGCAAAGTTTTAGGATTTACGGATATTATCGGAGATTTAGAAAACTTCACCAAGATAGCATCTCCACTCTTCCAAATTACTTACCAAGATTGGCAAATTCAGTGGACCACAGTTGCCGGTTAGCCTTTGAAACCAGAAAACCCAAATTTATGAAGCACCTATATTAAGGGGACCTATTTGGAAGTTACCTTTTCATATCTAAATGGATGCTTCCGATACAACTCTAGGAGCAGTATTGGGACAAAAGATTTGATTCCCTATGCCATCTATTATACCGGTAACAATTTAGCTCTGCGGGGATTTAAAGCTATCACAATAGCTGAAAAAGTTTTTTATTTATTTATTTCATACCATAAACAAATTCGAGACACTATATAGGTATAAAGAGCTTTTGTTCACAACGATCAATGCAAATTAGATACTTAATACATTCAAATCAATTACTAATGGAAGATTCATAAGAATGATTGTTGCTCTCACAAAATTCAACATGCCATTCTAAGATAAGGGCACGGAAAACAAAACACGGTAGCTGATTTCCTATCAAGCCAAATATCAAAGATGACACTCCGGTTAGTCAATTTCCTTTGATGAATATCTTTAAATTTCTCAGAAACTCCTCTTGGTTTCTTGATATTGCTAATTATTTAGTTAGAAATTCCTTCCCAATCAATGAATGTAAAGATAAAGAAAATCAATTTGTGTGTTAAAATATTCATAGGTTGCTAATCGGTTGTAAGTGGTCGAGGATTTGATCATTCAAAGGTGTGTTTCGTGAAGATGAAATGCCTGAGATTCTCAAAGCATGTCATGATGAACCTTGTGGCGGACACTTTGCTGATAAGAGGACAACCTATAAGATTCTTAATTTAGGATATTATTGGCCATCCTTGTTTAAAGATGCTAAGGAGTATGTCAAAAGGTGTGACAGTTGCCAAAGGGTAGGGAAACCTTCTCCTTCAGGTGAGATGCCATTACAACCTCGGGTACATATTGAACCTTTTGAAAAATGGGCTTTGGATTTTGTAGGACCTATTAGTCCTCCATCAAGACAGAAGAGATATATATTAGTTTGCACTGATTATGTTACTAAATGGGTAGAAGCCAAGCCATTACTTGTTGCTAATGAAGCATCTATAGTTACTTTTCTTTTTGAGGATATTTTTACTTGTTTTGGTGTCCCAAGGGAAATTGTTACAGATCAAGGAGCTCAATTTACATCAAGGCTAATGGAGCAAATGATGGAGAGGTACAAAATCAGGCATAGAAAATCTACTCCTTATCATCCACAAGCAAATGGTCAAGTGGAATCTACTAATAAGGTCATTGAAGGAATCCTAACAAAGATTGTTCATTTACATAGAAGAGATTGGGTAGATAGGCTTCCTGAAGCCTTGTGGGCCTATAGAACTACATGGAGAAACACAACAGGCCATACTCCTTATGAACTTGTTTATGGAAAGCAAGTTTTGTTCCCCATAGAGTTCCAGATTCAAACTTTCAAAATGGCAGTTCAGCTAGGACTTGATTTAATGGAGGCACAAAAGCATAGACTAGAGCAGATTAATGAATTGGATGAGATCAGACAAGATGCAGTTCAGAAAACAAGTCTAGTCCAACAGAAAAAGACTAGATGGCATGACAAGTACATTAAAGAGAAGAAATTCAAATAAGGTGACTGGGCTCTCTTGTTTGATTCAAAATTCAAGGATTTTCAAGGTAAATTTCAAACACATTGGCTTGGGCCATATGAAATTGTTGAAATTTTTGACAATGGAGCAGTAAAAATCAGGAAAATAGATGAAGAAGAGGTCACTTTTCTTGTGAATGGTCATAGATTGAAGCTGTATCACAAACCACTCTCAAGAGAAGAATTTGTCAAGAAGTTCCAAGAAAGCAGTGATGTGAAGTTAATGAAGAAGAATCTTTCTTCGTCATCAACTTGATTGAATTTTCTGAAGCATTTCTTTTGAGAATATATATATATATATATATATATATATATATAAAATAAAAATAAAAATAAGGTATAAACATGAAAACCAATCATTGATTGGCATGTTTATACAGAAAAGATAGGATGAAAATCAGAGTCTCTCTGACACTCTAACTTTTCCATTTTGTTTTTGCAAGCAGCTGTTACAAAATCATAAGTTCAGATCCATTGTACTTATGATCCATCTCATTTCATTTCATTCCATTCACTTATCCATCCATACTCCATTTCATTCATTCATTCATACTCTACTTCATTCCATATTTCATTCATCTCATTCCATACTTCATCCACCTCATTTCCATGTCAAAATTTAAAGTTTGATGTCTTGATACAAATGAATAACACATGTCATGGATTGCAGGACATTTCCTATATTCTTCCACTCCATTTCATAAATTAAATCCATTCCATTTCATCATCCACTTCATACATATCATGTCTCATCACCCATCTTCATTCATGCCATATAACATTTCACTTATATTCCAAACCACTCCATTCCATGATTAAAATGCTCTACAGGTACATTCTGCAGCTAAACAGACATTTTGCAGCTGATCAGACTTTCCGCAGCCAGACAGTCATTCCGCAGCTACAAATCCTGAAGGCACTAATCAGCAGACATTTGAATTGCAACAAAATGATCCAGTGTATCCATGAATAAGAAGAATCAAGAAGGATTATGAAGACTCTTCCAAAGGAGAACAAAGAAGACAAAGACCACAAAAAGAAAATGAAAAGCAAAGGTAAAAACTTTTGATTATAATGGAATATCATAAAGTTTAGCATAGTTTTAGTTATGAATCATTCGAAAAAGTTGTTTTGATTATTTTTATTGATCATGTCCAATATACCCTCCACAAACTTTGGATAAAAATCTCTCATTTCAAATTCTATACCCGACCATCAATTAAGCGGTTAAAAAGGCTGAAGTGTTTGATTTCCTCACGTCACCCAACCAAATCATTCAATGATGATTTTCTTTTCCATTGTAAAAAAAATCTCCGCAGTCTTTTCACTCATTAATTTGTTTTCTTCACCTCACTTCATTAACTCATTCCGTAACTACCTCCATCACTCCATTCCGTAGCCAGCCCTTCATCATTTCATTCCGCAAAACAGAGATATCCCTATCACCGTGAGCAGAGGTATATCAATTTGAAATATCAAACCACTATCACCGTGAGCAAAGATTGAAGCATTATCACCATGAGCAGAGATTGAAGCATTGTCACCGAGAAACAGAAGTATATCAGTGTGGAATTTGAAGCCATTGAACCGAGAAACAGAGGTATATCAGTGTGGAATTTGAAGCCATTGTCACTGTGAACCACAAGTATATCAGTTTGAAGGTTGAAGTTATTTTTTTTTTTCCGTGGGTAGAAAGAAGTATTAATCTGAAGATTGAAGAAAGAATTATGGGTTTCATTGTAAGAACTGAACCAGTGGGTACAAAATACCTGGAAGGCTACCCTCAAAGTAGAGAAATGTTGCAACAGGTAGGATGGCTACAATTTCTTGAGAAATTTAATGGCTTCCACAAAGAAGTCACTAAAACATTTGCAAGGTCATTTAGAGGAGCTGAGGTTGAAGTGGGAGATGTTAAATTCACTGTCACTGAGGTTTTTATTGCAGAAGCAACGGGATTGCTTAGAAATGGATAGAGATGGTTCAAAAACAGAGAATTCCATAATGAATCATGGAAGCAAATTCTAAAATCACCAGGTATGGATGTCACTGTGTTTAAGAAGGGAATTCCAAGTTCTGCATTGAAAAATAAATGGAGAAATATATTGCTTATTCTGCAAAAATTTATCACATGTGAAGGTAGATATGGCACATTTTATGTTTACCACATTAGACTGATAATGCATTTTCTGGAGGAAGAGTTAAATTTGCCCTATTTCTTGCTTCAAAGTTTGAAAAAGATGGCTTCTTGTGTTCAAAGAAGGGTTCAATTCTTAGAGACAACTCTATACCATCATGGCTTGGTTAAGATTTTAATTGAACACCATTGAGCCAAAACAAATGATACTTGGGATAATTTCTTGATAAGAAATCATTTTGAAGAGCCAAAGGAGCCCTCACCTGAACAACAGCCTACAAGGAGAAGCAGAAAATGGAGAGCTTCTAAAATTGAAATTGACAAAACAGTCCAGGAAAGTAGTGAGGAAATAATCTCAGAGAAGTTGACTCAAATTAAGAGACAACTTAAGAAAGAGAGGGTAATCAGAAAATCTTCCACAGAAAAAGGAGAGGGATCTTCCCAGCCAAGAATAAGCCATAGACTCAGGGGGAAACTAAGGAAAACTCAGATCAAACAAACAGGGGTGATAAATATAGAAGATGAGGAAACATATATTGAAGAAGATGTTGAAGAGGATTTTAATGAAGGAACCCCTGAAATTGACCCTGCTTAGCAAGAAGTTTATGACTATGTTGAAACTTTGGAAAGGAAAGCTTCAGAGAGTAGAGAGAGAACCCCTAGTCCTCCACTGTCCGAAATAGATGTGTTAAGAAGGGATAGGTATGAGCTGGAAATACTTAATAGACACATAAAAAATGAGAATGATATTCTAAAGGAACAAGTCAAACTCAAAACCAATATGAACTCAACCTTATCTATACAAATGGACAAAGTGGAAAAGGCTAATGAAAAGTTGAAAAAGAGGAACAAGAAGCTAATCAGGGCACTTATCAACTTAAGGTTCAAACTTGTCATCAGAAAACCCAGAAGATCTTTAGCTTCCAGACAAAGAAGAAGGAGAGGATTAGATGTTCTTGCAGAAGCCTCTGAGTTTATGGAATAAGTTGCATGAGGACATGCAAGAAGTCAGCAGTGGGGGTATGTTGAGCCTCAAGATTGTTCTTTCTTTCATCTTACTTTACCTCATTTTCCTTTGTCCATTGTTATCCCAGACCCAATTGATCAATGAATTTAGTTAAAATTACTTTTAGAATGATTAACATGGCTAACTTGCTAAGTTTTGTGATTTTTGTCATTGTAATGCATTTTGACCGGAACTAGCTGTAGAATGCAGACATTCCGTAGCTAACCGGAAATTCTGCAGATGTCTTCACGTTTAGGCATGTTCCAGGTGTCCTCTCAAGAAAAACCACATATGGGTATATTCCACGTCATGTCTACATTGTTCGTTGCTCATCATGAAGGAAGAACCGAATTCTGGATATGGTTTTGGTACGTGGGAACTCATTTAAGGAAGCAGATTTCTAATAGGACTGTCTTAGTCCAGATGTCCTTTTCCTTTTACGCTGCCACTTTAAGAGTCCTAGTATGATTTTGATAAGGAAAGACAATGATCCTCGAATTGTTGCAAGTCTTTTTATGTAAATTTGTTATAAAAACACTTGGGAAACCGAGAGATAGGTAGATTTTGCTCTGGATTTTGCTTAGATTTCATGCTATATTTCTGAAGACGCAAACTACTCTGTTCAAGTTATTTTTCCTTTAATGAAGAAGACAGTATTGCTTTGAAAGCGTTGATTTGATTTGGAGTTAGATTCCGTCTGGTGGTAGAGGGCCCCTGCCTCCTGCACGGCTTTAATTTCGTAATTTAGATAAGTAATTTAGTTGTTTTTACGTTTTTGAAGTTTGAGTTCATAGTTAATTTCATTAGCCACTATAGTTATACTTGTTCTAAGAACTCTTCCAAAAGAAGAAACTCTTCCAAAAGATCACGATAATGAATGAGAAATGGCTATAGTGTTGTAGGATTTAATTGTAATTTCTTTTGTTCACTATCACAGTTGAACTTAGACTAAACAAACTCTTCCAAAAAATCCTTATGATGTCTAAGACATGTCTGTGATACTGAATGTTTCAGTTGTTTGTTTACACTAAGTAACATGGCTGATCTTGCTCTTAAAACGCTTTTCCAAAATATCATAATGATGGGTAAGAGATAGCTGTGACATCTTAGTTTTTAAATTGCTTTCAGTCTTTATGTTTGCATTTGCACTGAATTGTACAGTCAGGATTGTTCTAAGAAGCTCTTCCAAAATACCAATCATGATGGACAAAACGGATTGTATAATCCCATAGATTAATGCATGATAACCTAGTTAGGATACTCCGGAGTCAAATTGCATTTAACTCATGCTCTGTTATTTTGTTTTAAGTTTGATAATGGCTTGTTAGTTCAGCACTGTTTTAGACTAGTGACATCTTAAGTTTAGTTTTAGCTTAACTCATTGCATTTTCACTCCACATTCAGTTGTCATCCATTGTATATTAGATTACATCAGTTGTTAAACTTAACAAAACGGCCTTCATTATTTACAAAACCTCTTCTTGTTCCAAATCTATAATTGATTCATAACCATATGAACAGAAGACAGTATCATTCCAAGGCCTGAAGTACTTTTGCAACTTCCTTTATCATTTCACAAACAAACTTTTCCTCAAAATACTATTCTAAAAATCTATAACCTTTGAGTGAAGTGTAGTGGTATCAAACTAAGTTGCAGAATAGGGTTAGGAACTAGTCTTAGAGTAGAGATCTTATGATGATACCAATATTTTCCTCCAAATATGTTTTAACAAATCTTTAAACATGGATAAAATGTTGCATCATTATAAGCTGGTTGTTTGATTATTTAGTTAGGAGAATTTGTATACTTAGCTAACCATTTCTCAAGCTCTTCCAAAATACCTTTGATAAAAGAATTGGACAAGTTAAGTTTGTGTTTTGATTCATTTCCTTAAAGTCATTATCAAGCTTGGTATTCTGCTTAGTCATAGTTTAGGTTTGATTTTGTTTCAGTATTTTCCTTTGCATTTGTCACTTGTCATCAACCAATTAGGCTTCACTCTATTTTTAATCATTAGCTTCTTTCCACTAGATTTCTAGTCATTTTCCTTGTGAACATAAAACCACCAAAAGACCAAAAACATCATAAATCATCACAAAAGACCAAAAACATCATAAAACACTAAACACAACGCATTAAGAGACAAACACCTAGGCACATACAATGAACTTCACTTCAGCAGTTTACCAACCCTGGTTGACAATTAAATGAACTCAATTTAGGAAACTAGGTTGAGACCAAACACCCGGTTTCGAGCTTACCACCATATTGAAGATATGTGTCCAATGCTGCCCTTCTCAAACACCCTTGTGCCCACTACTCTGCGTTGCTCGAATCCCTCATGCCCACTACTTTTCCCTACTCAAATTCCCTCATGCCCACTGCTGTGCCCTGCTCGAATGCCCTCGTGCCCATCGCTTTACCCTGCTCAAATGCCCTCATGCCCACTACTCAAATTCCCTTATGGCCTCCTCAAATTCCCTCTTTCCGGCCTGTGGAATGTAGTCATTATTTCTCTGAGAACCCGATTATTCCCTTCGCTCTGCTGTGAACCCTCATGAACCTACCACACTTTTAATTATACTATTATATATCGTATTACAAATAACCTATAAAATATATTATATAATATCTAATATATAATATATATAAAGTATATATCATATATTATAACACATATATATATATTATAATAATATTATATATTATTATATATTTCCTATGAGTGGTAAAATTCCCCGAAGTAGGTTTGTCCATTTTCACTTGATCGGTGGGTGGATTTTAGATTGATTCCATGCTTTCTCAAATTAAGTACCAAGCCAAGGAGTTGGGCGACTGATAGGCCAACTTGATCACATAGTAAAAGAGACATGATAGTGCATGATTATTTGGTAAGTACAAATGTACCCATGTAGATCTAACACTCAAAGGAAGAAGACAACTGTTAGTATGAATCTTTCATCGTAAAAGATCACTTTAGCTATGCATAAAAAATAGCCCTAACATCGATTATGGCTTCAAAATATCTTTGAGTCTGCTACACAAATTCAGATCTAAGCACAAAAGACATTAAGCAGATAAAATATAATATGGCTCCATGCATCCAATAGACAAGACAAGAACAAAGTGTTTAAAAGAATGATTTGTATTATATTAAAGAATGGGGCACCTAAGAGGAAAAAAAGAAAGGTGTTTTCCGGTTCTCCTCAATGGGATGGGTTCTTGAAAGTCAGCGTTTCAGATCTAAAATTCCTCTCTCTTATTGTGGTAGAAAAACCTTGACAAACATGGAACTCAATGGGAGCTCACAAAGCAAAAATGGAAAAATGGTGACCAAGAATAGATCTAGTGTGATCTAATGTAATGAAGGTGACTAATGAATGGGGAAAACCCTTCTATTTATAACAAAATATTGGGGTGTTCTAGAACTCGGTGCATGAATAAAATATTATTAATCAAATTCTAGAATCACCCTTTAGGAATATTTTATTATATTTTTTGGAGGGAAAAGTTCTTTTAACTTGGGTCAATTCCTTTATTTGTAAACAATAAATAAATAAATGATTTATTTATTATTTCAGGGAGATGGTGGGAATATAATTAAATAAATAAGGATTTATTTAATTATTTACAAATGATTTAGTCAAATTTAACTAGGAATATTATTAAATAATGATTTGAATAACTTATTCCTAGGAATAATTAAATAAATAATGATTTATTTAATCAATTTCCTTGTTTTGGGTTAAATATGACTTAGGAAATATAGGCAAATGTTATTTTATATGGTGAAAGAAATTTTACTTAGGGTAAAATTGGTCTTACATGGTGTACTTGGGTTCATCTAATGATAATGGGTTAGATGACCAAAAAAATGGTGTAACAGATTGCCCCCCAACGTACGAGTGTTAGGAGAAAATCGTATGACCAAAGTATGTTGTAAGAACTCAATCACTAGGCATCAAGAGGGAAGTGAGAGAGAGGAATGTAAGGTAGTCTAATGTGCTAAAGGACTAGACCGAGAGGAGACGAGACTTACAGGTGCAACAAGTCTCTAGGTGATGGAGTAGTACCAGTGTTAAAGGTGGCAGGGGAGGCATACCTATGCCCGCCGAGACAATAGTACAAATAATAAGGCACCCAGAAAACCGCGAAACGCAAGAATGAAACATGTGCTGGCCTAAACATGAGCCAGATAAAAATGATGAATCCCACATACATGTGATGCCTGGAATAACCTTCAGGACTTATACAAGAATTTTAGTACATGAGATATAAATATATCCAAATGCCCCCTACACGCGGGGAAGGGCTCACAAAATATGACTGATATATGCAAATCAAAGAGGCACTGCAAGCGGTTGAGGCCGATATCATCAAATGAGAGGAGCTGCATTAAGGGAAAAAATGAAGAAGTCATCTGGGCATGTGGGGGGCTACCTGTAGGGCCACCCCCTCATGAGGGTTGAGACATCTCACACATGCCCGGGAATTACCAATAGCTGCTGCTGCATCACTGGACGATCAAGTGTATAGATCACGATCAGGCTGAGAAGAGCTCGAACCAAAGTACATTGCCCCCGAGACCTGGCATCTGGAGTAAATGAGCTGATGTCGATAGAAGTAGGTCCGTCATAGGTGAGGCAATAAGGGAACCAAAAGTAAGGCACAGGGGAAAATAGTAGAGTGACGAACAAGTAGATACTGATAATGATGATGGTGTTAGCCCCCCTATGAAATTTTTGACAAGAAAATAGGGGGCTAAATCATTGTTGAGTCTTCAAGGAATGCATTTCCTCTGAAAACACAGTCTCCTTGAAGCCTCCATGCGCCTTTTATCCTTTGATGAATTCCCCTCTGCTGATTCCCCTTTTAAAGCCTCTCTGCTATGAAGAAATGCCCAAAGGCCCCCTTTTCTTTCTTATTTCACTCCCAATTGGCCTCCATTTTGTCCCCCTTGTCTTCCCCTTCTACTCCCCATTTACCCCTCAAATCCCCCCAAAATCCCCTTTATTTTCTTCCCTCTACCCTTTGTTGGCCTCTTCTCCCCTTTATTCCTCTATCGTTCCCCTTCAAAACCCTTAAATTCCATTAAAAGGGGGCCAAAACCCACTTTCCAACCTTATTATAAGGCCTAGCCCCTTTCCTGTAATCCCTTAACCACTTCCCCACACATGACCCAGCGCTGGGACCAAGCGCTTAAGTCCCGAGCGCCAATCGCAATCGGAAGTCGGCGGGGGTCCTTTTCCTTTGTAATATCAAAAGCCCCGATGCAATTTGTTTATAGCGTTAAGTCCCACGGTGTGTTTCGCACCGTTGATCTACCTTGATGATCCAACGGCGGGCCTCTAATCACAGCCCTTCTCCGATCGCAATCGCAAGTCTCAACAATGCCGCCCTGATTGCCGTCCTTCGATCTCATCTTGACCGTCCGTTCTCCCCGCGATCCGACGGTCCTCCGCTAATCGCACCTGCCCCTCCGATTGTTGTCCCCACCGTTGATCTGTCCCACCGATCTAACAGCCAGCTCTTAATCGCATCCCGACCTCCGATCGCAATCGCATGCTCTTCCCTCCGTCCTCCGATTTAATCCCAGCCGTTCATCCTTTCCCGCAGATCAACAGCCAGCGCTTAATCGCATTCTCTGCCCGATCGCTGATCGCAGGCCTCCCCCGCTGTCTCCCGATTGCATCCTGACCGTCCGTTCCTCCCGCAGATCAACGGTCAGTGCTCAATCGCAGACCCCTTCCCGATCGCAATCGCAAGTCCCTCCTTCCGTCCTCCGATTTAATCCCGACCGTTCATCCTCCCGCAGATCAACGGTCCTGCGCTAATCGCACCCTCCTCCCGATCGCCGATCCCAAGTTCTTCTCTTTGTCTTCCGATTAAATATCGGTCGTCCGTTTCCTCCCAGATCAACGGTCAGCGCTCAATCGTTGGTTCCCTTCCCTCCGTCTCCCGATTCAATCCTGTCCGTCCATTCGACCCGCGATCCGAAGGTCATCGCTCGATCGCTTCCCCATTCTCAATCGCAATCGGAACTTTAAAGAGGTGTGTTGCGATTGACACCCGCTCCGTCCTCCGATTGCGATTGCCTGATTGAATCCTAGCTGTCCATCCTTTCCAGATCTGACGGTTCTGGTTTAATCGCCCTCCACCTCCGCTGGGTCCCACTCTTACATTCGTCTCCGCCGCATTTCATGCATTTTGTTTGTTTTTGTTCGTTTCATGTATTGCTACGCCAGCCAATCTCCACCGTCGATCTTCATCCCCAGACCATGATCCCACGGTCTGCGCTGCACTCTACCACCAAACGTATTGTTCTTAAGATTCACCCCTCCGTTTGCATCTCCGCTGTTTTCACCATTCCGCCACCATTCCTCGGCTTCCACTGCATTTCTCCACCACTGCCCGGGCTTGTAACAGTTCATTTCATTATGCAGGTAGTACAGAGATTGCCAGTTCAGCATCGCCAGTGACCAGCAGAAGGAATTCAAAGGGGGTTGGTGCCTGTTATTAATGAAATTAAATCTTTTGCCCCGTATTCAAAGGACCAGGGCGCAGTTGAAGACTAATGCACACACAACAAGTCTTATCTGTGTGTATTCCAGCAGAGCGTTTTCTCCAGGACAGACATCTACCTACAACAATCTCCATGCCTCCTAGAGCCCTGAAAAGATTAATTGCACCGTCTGAGACCCATTTAAGACAGCCAGGCAGCAGTTACGGAGGTATGGAGCGGCCTTGCAGACTTCCATCCAGTTCATTTATTCAGAATGGCAGCACAGAGCTCCAAGCACCAGAAAGGATCCCAAAGAAACATCCGAGGTCAATTTCCGGCCTGGCAGAGCCTCTAAACAGTCTCAGAGTACCTACAACGTTGTAGATAGCCATTAAGCAGTGTGGGCGTGGACACTTCCGCCATTCTGTCTTAATGAGTCTCATTTAATTGTTCATCTACCTCTATTTTCTCTCCTCTCCTATAAAAGATCCCCGAGAACATAATGTAAAGGTTGTTGTTCAGTTGCTGGTAGTTTGTTGTTGAAGTTATTGTTTAACAGAGCAGGTCTTAGGAGAAGTAAGCAGTGGTTCATGCATGTAATAAGTACGGGAGGAGAAGTTATGGGGCTGTAATGCTTATTGTTCCTGT
This sequence comes from Pinus albicaulis, assembly GCA_034641835.2. Lineage (NCBI taxonomy): Eukaryota > Viridiplantae > Streptophyta > Pinopsida > Pinales > Pinaceae > Pinus > Pinus albicaulis. Next base: position 1,280,382,196 of record CM076584.1, on the reverse strand, counting down.
TCTTGCCCATTTGGTTTTTTGCATCAATTAATCAAAGCACATTTCACGGGATCTGATCTATTACCTATTGAGTGAATCTTTTCTTAACTATATTATTTACGTTTTCACTCTTGTTCTGTTCAATTGTTGTTCAGAATAATCGTATAGGATTCACCTGTGTTAGGTGCCCTATGTTGTCTGCTCTCCCTACCTTTATGTTTTCTGCTTCATGTGTATCTAAGAGTAAATTCGTGGAGTTTAACCAGCGCAGTGGATGTTATTGCCTGCTGGCTGATATATGAACTTGGGGGTTTGCTTCTTAGATGTTTCTTTGTAATCTTATCTATGTTTTTCTCTTGGAGTTGCTAAAGCAGACCTGGAGTTAAATCACCTCTGGTCCGATCTATAAGCAACCCCATTGTCTCTTTGAGAACTACCTTTAAATTATGTGACGAATTACGAGTTAAGCAGCCTGCGACACAGTCTATGAGCCAGAGAAAATTGGTTGTCTTTCCTTCTTTCACTTTCTCTCCTTAATGTTCCATCCCACCATCTAATCTAAAGATCCTCTAGTATTAGATGACTTGCCCTTTGGAAGCCTTGGCTAGTGGATGCAAGTAATTTCCTCCCATGACTCCATAGCCCAATGGATGGCACGGTCTTGGCCCATTCTCCTTGCTGAAGTCTCCTGCTGTTCTGTTCCTTTCTTCCCATTGCTTTCCCAGTCTGTGATCTCTTAACCAACCCAACAACCCTTCAACCAAATCATTTTAAAACCCCCCTATGTGCTTCATAACTAGCCTAATATCTCAATTCGAGCTTTAAAGACATATCATTCTCTATTCTTTTTGGAGAGATCCCTCTCCGGGTCCAGGAGGGCTAGATCCTAGGGCCCCAAAGTGGTTTGATGTTGTCTCATCTTTTGGTCTTAATCGCCCAACATGGGAACCCCAGCAGATGGAATGTGGGATACGGAGGAGGGGTTGGACAAATTCCCTTGTTAGAGCATAAAGGGCATGAATGGCTTGGCAGCAATGGACACAATATCATGAGGGATAAGGGACAAGAGTACTAAAGGCCATAATGTGCAACACGAGAGAGGGATCAAGGAAGAAAGGATGGAGGAGTATAGTGGGGTACAAAAGGGCTCAGAATAGACTCTATGGATGTGATGATGACTTGACTCGGATGCTCTAAACAAGGGCGACTCAAGGGGGTTATCTCATAGTACAAGTCCAATGGGGGACCATAAAATCATGAGTACAATCGGGTAGTTCATGACGAAAATCAACATGAACGAAGACAAGTACAAGTGTCGTAAGTGAAGAAATTCAATTTTAAGAAGAGGTGAATAGAACCTCCATGGACAAAATGGGTCCTGGTGAAGTATCAAAACATGAAAAACTGACAGATACCCATTTGAGTGCTCAGTGAGAGCTTTCCAATGGTGTGGATGGTGTGTCAAACGGGGCTATGGTTTGGTCGTAGTGGATGAAAGAAAAAACAGAGGTTTTTTTTCTAATAAGTCGTTTTCCCTCCAAAATCATTCATTTGCTTGTGTAGCTGTGGTGAATGTGGAGAGGAGAGAAGGCCCTAAATCTTGCGGTGATCGTAGCAGACAAACCGACCGTTGGAATTGTGATCCGTCAGTTGCAGGTAAGAGGCCTAATCCTAAGCTTTGTTTTTGATGGATTCAAATTGCAGATTAGGGCTTTAAATCTCAGTAACTGCCCCTACTTCGTCATTACGGTCGAGTCTCACTTTTGGGGCAAAATCTGTGACCTGGGACGCAGGTTTTGGCCTGAAAAGTACGACCTAGCCCAGGTTTTTCCCAAAAAGTGCAACCTGTTAGATGTGGGGGGTTTCAGTGATGTTATGGGCTGAGATTATGTTTTAGTGTAATTTAATGCATTTTTTTTTATCTGGAGGCTGAAAAAAATGATGTTTTTGTGCAGATATGGCAGATATACGGATCAAGTGGAGAGAGAGAGACTTAGGTACATTACAGACTGAAATCCAGGCAGATCAGGGTGTCCGTCATGCACTGGCTAGGTATGGGGTTCTGAAATTTTTGGAGAACCCGTTTATAAGGGTTGGAGAGCCCTTGTGGGCCCAAATTATTAGTTATTGGGATCTAGATCATGAGGCGTTTGTAGTGCAGGGGCACAGGATCGAGTTGACGGTCCAGGATTTGTATTTCTTGACTGGTCTCCCACCATTAGGGATGGTGGAAAATACACAGCCAGTGTTACCACGGGGGCGTAACATTATGGATTTTGTTGAGCGGAATTGTCAACCAGGTGTCCGAGTCAAAGGGAATCGGATATCTATTGGTGATCTAGAGAGTTTGGAGACCCGGGCAGTGGCCACAGCAGTGTTGCGGATCTTGGGTAGCCAGGCATTCCATCACATCACTGGAGGGCAGATGATGATTATGGAGAGCGTGCTGAGTGGGACCTACTATGGGTGGGCCCAGATGATGTTGGTTTCGGTGAAATGACAGCTGTCGCTATGCAAGCGACAAGTGAATCATGATTGTGCCTATGGGATTGTTTTGTGCTCTTTCTTCTTTGAGAAGATCCCGACCTTGCGACCTCGTATACAGTTACTTGATGGAGGTCCGAGAGAGCCTCGGATGCGTCGGTGGGGACGATTACTATGTAGAGGGGGAGGAGGGGCAGTCGGACGGGTGTTCTGACTAGAGTTCTTCGCCCATTGGGATCAGATGCCACTATACATAGACGACTATCCCTATAGTGGGATGAGTTATTGGGGAGATCTGGACTTGCCGCTTCCGCCTGGTTGAGTGTGGGGGCCCGATGGTAAGTGACAAGCAACTAATCTGTTGTGTGCATTTTAGAGTTTATGACTAGTATGCATGGCACTAATCGTTATATGTTTTGGAATGCAGATATAGCTCCGGTGAAACCGGCCGGTCATATGGGACGACCGGCAGCAGCAGGAGCTACAGGTGTGAGTGGATCAAGGACAACACAGAATGAGGATATGGCCACTCTAGTGGAGGACATCTGTCGTAGATGTGAGGGGTTGCTGACCGGTGTGTTGGAGCATGGTTGGCAGGATTTAGACGACCAGTACATAGAGTTATGTATTGGGCTACCCTCGGAATGGCGAGGTATCATGCGACACATGGTGATGGCCGGTCATACTATGCGTGATCTACGAGCTGCGGGAGCGGAGCCATTGGCTCAGGATCCTCCAAAGAGTGATTAGATGTAGGGTAGATGGTGCCCCCCAGTGTTTTTGTAGGGGCAAGTGGTGCCCCTCATTTTGTAGTTTTGCTTTTTGTACCATGCTATGGGCATGTTATATGTTTTAGAGCAGATGGACTCTAAAAACACATGTTAAATGATATATATGATTTATGTATATTTTTTGGATGATGTGAAATGTTATTGTCTTGTGTGTGATAAATGCCAGTGTAGAACATGATTTGCAATGTGATCGACGTAGTGATTTTGACGTCGAGGGATATGGTGGAAAGTAATAGATGTAAATGCATGTATCAAAAGTTGCACACATAAATATTGTCTAAACAGGATAGGGTTATGCACACGATAGACACCATTAAGTTGTAGGAAAAAAAGCAAGGAATCTAAATGAACATGCAGATGGAGGATGTGATGAGAGAGGGCATCGGCTAAGAGACCACGCACGGCTTCATATTCGGCCTGATTATTGGTGGCATTACCAATGCAGACCCCATTTGCAAGAACCAGGGTATGCAAGGGGGTAAATATGGCCCATGCTGCCGAAGCGAGATTCCAGGAAGAGCAACTTGCCCCATTGGCATAGCTAAGATAATGGGTGGAGGAGAGGGCCGATGTAATAGTGTCGCGGGACAACAAATGGGAGGGATGAGAAAAATGATGGCAGCGTGAGTAGAGGACATCCACTAATGGCTATGGGAGGGAACAGTCTGGGTAGGAAGTCTAGGACTCATAGATCGATGAGAGGGAAATGAATGAGAACTATGGGATGAAGAGCAGGAACTCAGGCTACGAAGAACATCGAAGATACGGATGGTATGATCGTGATTATGGAAGGGAAGTGAAGGGTCAATGGGACCATACAATGCTACAAAGCTATCGAAATCAACAGTATGGGAAGAGAGGCACAAATACGGGTCATCACGGGGAATGACAGAAGAACAGGTAAAAAGATGGTCAAAACATGAAGAGCCTGGGAATTTGTCTCAAGGAGGATCAAGCAGAAAATATGGAGTGGATTCGGAGGGAATGTACTCAAATGGTTGTGCGGATGATGATAGGTATAGGAGGGGAGCAGCATATTTTGACATTTCAACTTCAGGGGGAGGAATTTCAGTGGTAGTAAGAGGATCCTCGAGTAGACCTAACGCATATTGAGCAAGGATGGGAGAGGCGGATTGATTTTGTTCAATTTCGTACTCGCGAATGACCTCTAAAGAGGCTCGGTAATGCGTGAGGTGAGGAAAATGGTGAGAGTAATGGTCATGGACACCAAACAGAGCATAGGGTTTGTTGGTGCAAAGAGTCTTTGAGTTCTTGGCTGCAGATGAGAAAGAAACAGAGGTTTTAGGGACCGTTGATTCAGGGAACGTGAATTTAACCATGGGTTGGATACAGGGCAACTCAAGAAAAGTATGGGTGGGGTGACCGATACCATCACACAAGGCACAAGTTTTGGTGGGTTGGGGAGGGGCAGGGTAGGGTCGGGTGCGATGGCCTTGTCTTTGGATGCCCCCTTTCAAATTTTTCTTTTCTTGCCTGTAGGGGTTGCCACATGGGGAGGGTCCTACGGAGGGGCTAGGGGCACTGTAGCGGTAGAAGGAGCGAAGGGAATCAGTTGCACTGGTGTCACAACTATGTATGGTTTGGGGTGGCCCGGTGGGGTCTCGGCTGAAGGAGTAAGATACCATATTGGTATTCCCAAGGTTAAATTAGGTAGGGAAAGGGTGGCCATGACGGGGACTGAATAGACGTCGGGGGGGGGCAAGGAAAGGTATTTGACTGGCGGGGTAATGACCAGGGGGGACGACGCCCATATGGTGGAGACATTAGGGAACTGACTCAGGAGGGTAGGGGGGTGCCTGAGTGTGGTGGGAAGGGTCAGGTGAAAAAGGTTTTGTTGACTGAAGCGAAGGGCTAGGAGCAGGAGGCAGTGGGCGAGGTTGAGGTTGCTGACTAGCCGGAGCAGGCTGTGGAAGGCCAACCTGAGAGGATTGCCTCATGCAAACATGCACTAAGTTGGGGTCAGAGACAGGAGGAGGGGGAGAACCAGGAAAAGTTCCAAGCAAAGAGGAGTCTTTGTAGACGCTAGGGGAAACACTGGTAAAAGAATCAACAGTTGGTTTATTGGTGACAGTAGAGATGGTGGACTCAGGGGAGGTCTGAGATTTTGGTTCATGGTAGGTCAATTGGTCAATGGTGAAAATCTTTCCATTATGAGGGAAAAACATCTTGTGGTGGACTGCGGAGGGGACGACTAACATGGCATAGGTGTAACTACGCCCCAAAAGGATGTTGTAGTCAAGAGGGGCGTCGATAACTTCAACATCGACACAAACAGTATTGCCGGCAAGGGTGATAGGACAGTTACGGAATAGGCCAATGGGATGGGAGGCATGGCCATCCCAAAGGGGCCAGTTCAGGGGATCCAAGTTGTTTCCAAACCGAAGCAGACATTACGCAGGTAGATGCCCCCTCATCAATAATACACCGAGCAACATTGGCATTTCGGATTTTGACTGGGATTTGGAAAGAAACCAAAGGAGGAAGAGGGGGATGTTCTGACTGACAGGCGTCGAAAACAATCAATTGGTCATCAACATGATCTACAATGCCCATGGCAGATAGTAGAGCCCTCTTTTGAGAAGGACATGACTGGAGGAGTTCCAGTGTTGAAATGGCAGCAGGAGATTGGGCCAGATCATCTACTATGCTGTATGAATGGGAAGCTCGACTAGAGGCAGCATTTCGGTGTAATGGTCCCTTAGGAGGCTTGGGATGAACCTCAGCTTTGGGTGGAGGGAGTTGCAATGGACCAATGGGTGTCGATAGAGGCTCTGTAGGACCTGACGATGGAGAATCAGAGACAGATGGAACGAGAGGTGTGGAATACTGACGGGACCAAGTTTGAAGGTTGAGGTCGACAGTGAGAGGTGGGTCAGAGGCCATCATGAGAATCTGGTAATCAGAGGAACCACAAGGGGAAGGTTGAGTGGTTACCAAGGCATGAGGGGGTTGAGTGGCCACAAATCCTTGTTGAGGGAAAGGAACGGTAAAAACAGTGGGTTGAGAAGTAGCTGGGGTAGTAGGGACAATAGGGGAGGAATTTTGTCCCCGCACGGTGGCCTGAGAGTCCCACATCTGCCGCATTTGTGGTAATAAGGGACAATCATGAGTGTAATGACCATAAACACCGCAACACGAGCAGGGCTTATTGGTGCGAAGTGGCCTGTTCGGCTTGGGCTGAGAACCCTGTGGCTGGGTAGTAGTGTGAGGATCAATACTTGAAGGATTTGGTCCATGATTACCAGGGGCAGTTTGATTTCCTTTCCTCTTTCTTTGAGAAGGAAGAAAATTAGGTTCCCCCTACCGTGCAAAGAATTGCCCTGGAGGGGGTAGTAAGTGTGGTTGCAGGGGTGGAAAAGGCAAGGGAGTGGGAGGTCCAAATGCTGGAGGAGCTGGGACACCAGGTTGCGGATACGGATAAGGGGTAGGGTGGGCAGCAGTGAGGTAAGCAAGAGGGTGGGCAAAAGGAGGAGGCATGCCGTATCCTGAATACATGCTACCTGGAGGGGAAAAAGTGCCAGAGGGGCTGGCCCCTAAAGGGAAGCCATGGCCAGGAAGAGGTTGGGCAGAGGTATGTGACAGGGCTCCAATGATACCGTCGGTAGAGTGAGATGCCCCCAAGGCATTAGGGCCACCGGGCTTGGGAAGGTCAGGAAGGACGGTATAAACATAACCAGATTGGGTGTAAATAAGGTCATATTTCAAGGCTATTTGGAGGGAGGCTTCTACAATTTGGGGAAAATGGGATGCGACATCTTTGCCAATGGGAGGTAAGAGAGAGCGAAGGAACCAGTCCATGTAAACCCGATATTCAAAGGGGGGAGCGCGACACAAACTTCGTCTTCGCCGCCATTCTTGGAAATGAGCAGAAAGGTTAGTCGAAGAGGATTGATGGAAAGAAGTTAAGAGTTCAGTGCCAGTGTCGTATCGGAGAGGGAGATGGAAATAGGATAAAAAGGCTTGGGCAATGGTCGTAAAGGTGGTATGGGAAGAGGTGGCTTGATCAACATACCATTTGGAAGCTTCGCCGGTAAGCGTGCGTTGGAACAAACGAAGACGGATGGAGTCATCAGTGATGGAATTGAAGGAACACCACATGTGGAAAGATTGGATATGGTTAGAGGGATCTTCACTAGCAAGGCCTTCAAACTTGGGAATGTCGGAGGGGAGCTTGGTTGGCATAGCAGGCCAACTAAGATCGTGGCGAATAGGATCATTAATTAGCTGATTGAAATCGGGGAGACTGAGGCCGACCATATAAGGGAGTAATGGGGCAGTTGAGGTAGGTCCCGTAGTGGTTCCACTGGAAATGGACCCAACGGTAGAACTGGGGTTAGGGCTAGGTCCTGAACTAGACATGGTGAAGGTAAAAGAGGGAGAACCAGAAGTAGGGGGGTGTTGAAAAGGTAAATCCCCTCTGCGGACAGAGGCGATCCCTACTAGCCCAGCAGGGGTCTAGCAACAAACAAACAATGCTATGACGCAAGCTCCTAGTTACGAATGAAAGACTTGGGATAAGAGCCTACCTGGATTCCAACGCTAGATCCGAAGAAGAAGATGTCCCCGTCCTTCAGCCCTGGCAGATCACAATCCTTCCACGATCTCCGTGGATGAACACCTGCACGCAGAAGAAACGAACAGATACATGCATAGGAACCAACATACGTAACTAAACATCGGTCAGAAAAGATATTACTCGCATTAACATGATGGAAAAAGGAGTGGAACCATAATCATAGTCATCTATTAAAATGATAAACGAATAGAAGTTACAACCAAGTTCTGACGTCGCAGCTTCCTTCGAACGGGTCTCCGGTCGTCCACGTCTCGCAAAGCTCGCCAAGGAAAGGGGAAACCTCTCCAGAGTCTCGTAACAATGGTCTCCTCGCTTGAATGGGCCTTAAGGGAAAGAAGGGATTCTTTACAGCACAAAGGCACTTGGGAATAGGAGATGCAAAGCTTCAGCACTTCAAGACTAGCTTGCCATGGATCTGAGCAAGCTTTTATAGATGGGGAAGGAGGGAGTTGGGATCCCTATTATTATGGGATTGGCCCTATCAACAAGGAAGATTCCATAGAAGGTGGCAAAACCACTTCCCTCCCATAGAACTCCCGCAGCCAAACCTCCCAACTCAAGATAGGCAATGGTTGTGAGTTTGTTTGAACTCAACTTCCGCCATCCATATTTAAAAAACAGTTCCTAAAATGGGTGGCGCGATTGCTGCTCTATGACAGAGCGCCAAGTGGCGCGACCTCTTTACAAGATTTCCCTGATTGGCGCGAGCACTGAACTGTCTACCCGCGCCAATGCAAAAAGAGCTGTTTTTCATGGATTTTGCAAGGAGATGTCTCAAGGGGAAATGAAGCTCATACTCAGAGGGATGCATTGATGATGTTTCCAAGGCATGACAGTGTTCACAGGTCACATAATGGGTCCTCCATTGTGCGGGACGGGGAATGGTAAGGACGGTGACAAATTACTGTGTAACAGATGCCCCCTAAAGCATGAGGCCCGAGAGAGAGAGGGGTGAAATGCTTTACGAGAACATGTCCAATTGAAGGCCCGCCGTCGGAAAACCTGCACAGAAAGATACAACCGATATCTCAAGTACATGATGTATATATATGGTATGGACGCAGCCATCCGAACAGAGTATGCTATAATCCGGATCTAGGGTATGGGCGCAGCCATCCAACTAAGATCAAACAAATAGACTCGGGTATGGTCGCATCCATCCAATCATTGAGTCATGTACATAATGACAATAATCCACAATCGCAGCCTGGATTACAACAGACACAATCCAGGGTCTTGCGCTCCATCTCGACCCAGACAAGTACAAGTTCGAGCATGTGAATGTGTGAGCTGATGTCGAACATGCAAGAACATCATTTGATTACCAGCCAATGATGAAAGCCGTTAACAGACGCGAGAGAAACCACCAATAATGACAATGGTCCTCAAGGTACTTACAGGTACAATCTACGGCGTGTGAATAAATGAGCTGACATCGAACACCCGCAGAATCATTCGATCGGAAGTCAATGATGTAAACTTCACGTCGAATGCGACGAACCTGCCATTGAGGCATGCAGGCTCCAAGGTACCATCAGGAGTCTCTAGACCAACTTCCTGGATGATGAGTTGAAGTCGACAGGAAGTGACCTTGATCGAAGGTGGGCCATAATGATTCCCACATCATCGACATGAGACAGAGGAACATAATGTTTTGTTGTGAATCAAGACCATATGAGAAACAGAGGAAGGTTGATATTTGCAGAGGCCAACTTCTCTTGAACATATGAACGGCACGACAATGGACCTGGCAGTATTTGACATCAACGGATCAAAGGTCATGGTGACGAGGCAGTGAACAGATGAGAGGTCAAAAGAGATTACCCAAACCCATGGAAGCAAAGTGAAGCAACGAGATGAGATGTCCCCAACCCGACACGAATGCAGACAAGTGCCATGTTCAAGAGCGACATACTGCCGACGACAACGACGATGGTTCCATTTTTTCCCCCACCATTTCTGGCGAGTACCCCAATTATTTTTAATAACAAGCTTGAAGGGGATAGCATATGCTTGCAATATAAGTTCACCCTTCGGGCGAATCCATCCTAGTGCATTTAACGAGTCCTAGAAAGGAGGAACTCGGAGAACGTCATTTCGACTAGATCCGATGTCATCAGGGTTTAACGAGTCTGACAAAGGAAGAACTCGGCGTCTTTTCATGTTTAGAGAGTTTGAAAAGACAGCGGAAAAGAAAACTCCACCGGTCCCTTTTCGTAAATAGTTCCCCAGATCCGAAAAGGTAGAAAACAATATCCGGAAAAACCTCCTAGTCGCGATAGGCTAGGGTATTCCTTTTTCGTAATCGATCCAGCCCAGCCCGAAAAAGGGTTAAACTTATACTGGGTGAATGTCGATTCGTGTCCATTTTAACGAGATCGAAACGACAAGGGCCTCTGCGATCTTTTCATATTTAGAGAGTCAGAAAAGAGCTGAAAGATGACTCCAGAGTGACTTTTTCGTGTATTTACCGAGTCCGAAAAAGTATAAAATACAACTCGTTTCCACCTTTTAAGTCGCAAAAACCTGCCGCTGCACATACCCAACAAGTGTAAAATCCATTTTCGACATAATACATGCAAATATTTGACAAAAAATAACTTTTAAAGCTCATTTAACGTCGAAAAGTTATAAATATGTCTAATGGTAAAAAATAAAATTACTTTTTACTATTTACCTTGTGGAGAGCAACAGTGGTCCATTTGGAGCAGAATCTTCTGACGGTGATTGCGACCAATCCAGGCAACCATTCAGCGTCTCGTCTGTGACAGGTAAGAGGTGCTCCTTTTCTCTTTCTTTTCATGCATTTTTTAATGATTTCCTCTTAGAAATCAGCTCTGTAAGGGCACCTTTGAAATTTTAGGGCCGGGCCAAGTGGCGCGGGTATCGGGCACGGACCCGCGCCACTGAGCTCTTTTTACCAAAGGGCCCGCGCCACATGGCGCGACTGTCAGCAAAACAGTCGCGCCAGCGGTGGAACCCAAATTTTCGCCTAAAATTCCGCTATTTATGCCAAATTTCTTGAATTTTGAAGCTCACAAAAGATCTAATCAGGGGCTTTGGACCATGTGAATGCAGATAAACAGTCAGAATGGCAATCGAATGGAAGGAACGAGAACACAGAGATGAGGACGAAGAGGCCATGCAAAGCCAAGCATGTATGAATGCTCTGAGAGACTGTGGCTTAAAAAAGTTCTTCCTCACGCCATGCTTACGAGCTCAGCTTGAGCTCCTCCAATATCTGATCAACCTCTGGGATGAAAATGACCAAGTATTCAAAATACGAGACCAGGTGTTGGAATTGGAGGTCGCTGACATTTATTTCGTTACTGGATTATCCCGCAGGGGTCCAATCCCTGTACTGACTGGGAGCAGACCATCAGGGGAGAATATGGAAGAAGTAATGGCGCGGGTGTGCCGTGGGGCACAAACAGGAACAGGGAGTAAGAAGGTATACATCTCAACCATCCCTGACCTAGCACTGAGAGTTGTACTCCACACCATTACGCGGGCTGCCGGATCGCAGGCACCGCACGAGGCCACAAAGACTCAACTCTTACTGGCCTCAGAATGCATGGGTCCCCGACTGTATGATTGGGCAACAGCTGTTACGATCAACATGAAAAGGCAGCTTAAAAAGTGCAAACAGAACAAACTGAAGCAGTTTGGGTATGGTTCCATCTTGGTATCGTTCATTCTGGAACGCATACCAACCTTCCAGGGCCAAGAGGCCCATGTGGCGAGTCCGGTACCACGAGAGCCGAGAATGGCTCGCTGGGCAGCATTGATGCCCAGATCTGGAGGCGGGCAACAGATGTCCTGGAAGCCCGAGTTCTTCAGGTGGCTACGGCGCCAACTTATCGTTGTGGAAGATTGGCCCTATTCGGGAACTGACTTTACAGGGGACCCAGATCTCCCGCTACCAGAAGGAGACGACTGGGATGAAGAGCTGGGTAAGACCTCATATTTTTGACTTTATGTTTATATGTTTTTTTTTGTTAACACACACTTGTCTAAACATAATTATATATGCATGCAGATGTAGGACCTGAGAGACCAGCCGGGATGTCTCCTATCTCCCGGAGGACACAACTCGCCCCTGAGATCCAGGGGGAAGGCACCGGAGGAGAGGCACTGGTTCAGAACCTCGAGGGGATCGTCCATGGGATCCCAGACTATGCCCGACTGTCAGACGTACCGATGGAGTACTAGCGCCATACGGTGGGAGTTCCAAACCGGCTCCACCGAATCCTGAGGCGGCTAGTGCGTGCAGTGACGTGCTATCATGAGCACCATGCTGATTAGTCTCTAGGATTTAGCCACACTTATTTTTTGAGAGACACAGTGTCTCCGGATGTATTAAGACAATTATGTATATTTTTTGAGTTTTATGTGACACACTTCTATGTAAACATTTCGATATCTATATATATGCATATCTATTTCTCGATGAGTCTTCTTTACATGTGATGATGATTTATAAATTGCGCAAATGTCTATCTAACACCAAATTTGCTACTGCATCTGTCAATGTATTCAAATGTCTAGGTATATGATGATATGTAATGTATTCAAAATTCCTTTCCAGTAATCGAATACGCAAATACAATCGTAAAATGGACGGGTTTCTTACCGAATAGTGCCCGTTCAGCTGCAACACTACAAGCCGTGAATCTAGGTACACGAGCAATTCACGGATACCAAGGTTTATTGCCTCGGTTAATAATTCCAACACGGCGCTATATTCCGCGATATTGTTCGTGGTACGTCCTAAACAAACACCTTGCAGGTCGATCAACTCACCAGCAGGATCGTAGATTACCTAGGCTGCAGAAGACAGATTCCTGGTACTGCGGGAGGCACCGTCCGCGAAACCAACAAATGGATGAAAAGACATCTGCACAACCAGGAAGACCTGATCAGCAGAAAGATGTTTACAAAGCACACCACACCATGCACACAAATGACAATCACACACCTATGTACACACACCACACCAAAAATCATTTCAGGCGTAGTACTTCTTAAGGTACAGCCCATTTCTGGGCTGCGCCAATGGAACTCCTTCGTAGTCTATAAGCTCGTAGGCCCCGTTTTTCAAAACACGCTTTACTATGTAGGGACCGTGCCACATGGGCTGGAGTTTACCGGCACCAAGCTTATCATGTGCCTGATCGTACAAGAGGACTAGGTCTCCTTCAATGAAAGAACGGGGAGAAACAGATTGATCAAAATGAGATTTGACCCTCTTCTTTTGTGCTTCGATAATCAAAGCAGCTAGACGATGGGTTTCATCCAACCGTTCGAGATACAGAAGACGCTCTTCCTCAGGAGAAGTATCCGGTAAGAGCTCCACAGCTAATTTGAGCGAAGGAATTTCACATTCAACCGGCAAAGTAGCTTCCAGACCGTACACCAGTTGGAATGGTGTGAATCCGGTTGCACTTTTAGCAGATGTTCGGTACGCCCAGAGAGCTGAGAACAGTTGGAGATGCCAACTGGATTTATAAATCCCAACTGTTCGTTGAAGCATAGTGACCAAAACCTTGTTCACCGCTTCAACCTGACCGTTAGCTTGAGGGTAGTATGGCGTTGAGCTGTCGTGACGCAAGCCCAACGCAGCTGTCAGCTCCGCCATCATGTAATCACGGAAATGAGTACCGTGATCAGTGACGATAGCTTGAGGGACCCCGAATCGTGCAATAACATGGTTGAATAAAAATGAAGCAGCCGTTCTTCCGTCAGCAGCTAGTGTAGGCATCGCCTCGGCCCACTTAGTGAAGTATTCGACGGCGACAATGATATACGCATGCCCCCCGCCGAGTGAGGGTTACACGTCATAAAATCCACGCCCCATTTCACGAAAGGGCCGACGGTAATAACGGGATGCAAAGGCAACGGCGGCGCGCGCATCTTGCGCTGGAAAATCTGGCACGGATGGCATTTTCGGACTGCAGTGATACAATCCTTGAATATAGAAGGCCAGAAATAACCTGCCCTCAGAATCTTTTGGGCAGTGGCATATCCGGACATGTGTCCACCACAGGCGCCACTGTGGCAGTCATTCAAGACTTTCTCAGCCTCGTCCAAGGTAAGGCATCGTCGGAGCACCGAATCTACTCCAATACGATATAAGGTATCTCCTACTATGCGATAGGGTTGGGACTGGTGCCGAATCCGACGGCGTGCAGCTTTATCCAACTCAGACCGGAATGTCACGGTCTGAAGATACACTATAATGTCACCATACCAAGGATCACGAGTATCAATAAGAAACAGCGTTTCGTCCGGTATATGATCTTCAGAGTGTTCAGGAAGAGAGTCTGTAGGGAGAGAACATATCAAATCCGCGAAGACCAGTGATTTAGTTGATTTGGCAGTGGTGAACTCCAAATCAAACTCCTGCAGGATGACGATCCATTTGGAGTACTTGCCCCCCAGCAATTGTCTAAAAAGAATATATGTCATGGGGTTGCAGTCTGAAACCACTGTTATCGTGCGCAACAGGATGTAATGGCGAAAGCGTTGTACGGCGTGTACGGCTGCTAAGGCCAACTTCTCGACATGGGCATAGCGTGTTTCCGGGTCGAGAAGGTTCCGAGAGAGGTAATAAACAACATGTTCATCACCGTTCTCGTCATCCTGCACCAAGACCATGGCGATGGTGCTTAATGCAGCGGCTAGATACAAAGTAAAGTCGCGGTGGTAGTCCGGAGGACGAAGCAACGGAGCATTGACGAGCAATGTCTTCAGCTTCTCAAAGGATTCTTGAGCGATTTCGTCCCAATGAAAGGGAACATTATGCTTTAACAAACGAGTGAATCCTTTGGCCACCTCGGCGTAATTCGGGATGAAGCGTCTAAGAAAATTCGCTTTCCCTTGCAGACTCTGCAACTGATAAAGGGAGGAGGGTGACGGGAGATTTATAATGGCCTCAACCTTCAGAGGGTCTTTCGAGACTATAAAGCCCAAAAGACGGCCAGAATCGACGCAGAAGACGCACTTATGAGGATTGAGCCTAATGTTGTAGCGTCTGCAGCGAAGAAATATCTGGCGAAGATGTTCAGGATGATCCTCTCGCTTACCCGAATGGGCAGGCAAGTCGTCCAGATAAGGCTGGACAATATGGCGAATATCATGAAAAGCATATGACATCGCACGCTGAAACGTGGCGCCAGCGTTTTTTAGGCCGAACGGGAGTTTTTTATATGCAAAAGTGCCCCACGGACAGATGAATGTGGTCTTATGTTGATCCTCAGGTGCAATGTTAATCTGGTTGTAACCTGAGAAACCGTCCATTAAAGAATAGATCTCACTCCCGGCGCAATCGTCGATAATCTGATCGATAAACGGAGTGGGATAATTGTCCTTAGGACAGGCGCGATTGATATCGCGATAATCTACACAGACTCGAATGGTACCCTGCTTTTTATCAACAGGGACGATGTTGGACACCCATTTTGTAAGGGGGATAGGATAAATAAACCCCGCGTTCAGAAGTTTTTCAACTTCTGCCTTGATAGCGGCGGCTTTCCGAGGATGCATGGGACGCAAGCGTTGGCGCACGGGTTTCGCCCCTGGATAGGTTGGAATCTCGTGCACGACAATACTAGGATCAATTCCCGGCATTTCCTCGAAGGATCACGCAAAAACATCTCTGAATTCTTTGAAAAGTTCCGTATAGACCTGAATCTCCTCGGGAGAACAAGTCACACCCACATGAATGTTCTCAACAATCCCTGGTTTAACAGAGATGTTGATAGGAACCGTTTGAGTAATGTTACTCAGATTACCCTCCGAAAAGACCTCGTGCGTCAAGATCGGTGTTTGAAGAGGAGGGGAAGGAACCCGAGTAGCGTAGCGCTCGAGACAGTCAGTCATTGCCCCCAAGCTAGGCATAAACGAGGAACGATGATGCCCATCACCCCAAGGTAGTTCCTCAAGAGACATAGTTTCAATGATCGCCTCATCTGAGGGGAAAGTCTCTCTAAGAGGATCAGGCGAATCAGCCTGACCAAGCCAGGGGGATTGTGAGTAGACGTCAAGAGCCATGCTCATCGGAGCATGCTGAGGAGGTGGAGGGTCCGATGTAGCAACAATCTCACAGTAGCTGATCTCTACTGGCGTTAAAGGCATGGAATCTCCAAACTCATATACCTGCTCAGGTGTAGGAATCAGCCAGGGGTCATCAGTCCTGGACAACATGTTGACTTGAGCGGTATTCGGTGGCGGCGCAGGGAAAATACCCATGAGGACCGGGTCTTTGAAAAGACCAGGTCCTATGCTGTCTGGGGGATTCGGAATTTGATCCACATACGGCACGTTGTTCTCGGAGCTAGAGGTAAAAAATGACAACTGGTCTACCGTGACAATCTTGCCCTCGTGAGGGAACTTGATGAATCGAAAGATAGTAGACGGCACGCAGAGCATGGCATGGGTCCAGCTGTGGCCAAGAAGTATATTGTAGTTGAGTTTAGCGTCAACTACTTCTACTTCCACGTTGACAGATTTTCCCTGTAATGTAATCGCCAGACTCTCGAGAACTCCCAGGGGTTTAGATTCCCGACCATCAAATGCCTCAAGGGCATTGGGAGATGACGATAAGGTTGGAGAGCCGATGGCCTTCCAACAAGCGGAGGACATAACACAAGTAGATGCACCCTCATCTACGACGGCTCTGTGAACGTTCAGACCGTTAATCCCGACTTGAATAACCAAAGTGATTTGATGTGGAAGCCGGGGAGTAAAATTCTCCAGATCAAAGGTGAGAAGGCTCGAATCGGCGGGATCAATACCACCGATGGCAGACAATAAAGCCTTCCGCTGTGAAGGACAACTCTGAAGAACCTCAAGTGCAGACATGGCACATGGCGCCTGTGCCAGATCCTCAACAATACTGTAATGTTGAGCGGCACGAGCGTTTGGATTATAAGAGGATCTCTAAAGAACACCCTTGGGAGGTGGCTTCACAACGGGTTCGAGAGTCGGCTTCTCGATTTCCAATGAACCAGAAACAGGTGGGGGAGGCGGTCCTTCCGCCACTGCCTTCCCGGGTGCCTGCTGCTGACTATTGTAATCCTTCGATCTCGTAGCAATAGTGATAGGTGCATTAGTCTTCATCATGAAAACCTGAGACCCAAACGGTGCAGATGATGAACCTTGTTCGACCATTTGGGTCTGCTGAGATGGAAATGGCTCTTTTAAAACAGCCAGAGTTCCCTTTGAGCCTTTAAGAAGTTGACTGATTTCGGATCGCCGTGGACAATCCTTAGTGTAATGGTCACCTTCACAGATGAGGCAGGGGAATTTTGGCTTACGTTGGGAGCCATCCTCAGTTCGAGTTTTAGATTCCGGTTTCGGGGCATCAGATTTTGATTTGCCTTTGCCCTTCTTCTTCCCCTTGGAGGATTTGTCTGCAGGACTGGCCTGAACAGCATTTACCTTCGCGGATTTACCAGAATCGGATGAGGCGGGATTAGTAGAGGTATTGTTGGAAGAATTAGCCTTCTGCTTCCCATTCGAAGACTTCTTCGAATTTTTAGAGACGGAACCAATGACGCCATCCACCGTAGGGGTAGGCGGGGTCTTTTTGGCTCCGGGCCGTGGAGCATCAGGCAGGATGTCATAAAGCGTGCCAGATTGCGAATAAACAAGATCCAGGTACTGGGCACGCGCGATAGCTTGTTCCTCCATCACACATGCTCCCATCGCGATATCCTGAGCGATTTTATTCACAAAGGAGGTTGTGAACCAGTGAGTCAAAATCTGATCAGGTATGTGAAACTTGATCAGTCGACGACGGCGCCGCCACTCATGGATGTGATCCGAGATGTGAGTGGTCGAGTCCTGCTTCAGGGAAGACAGTAGGTGCGTCCCAGTCTCATACCAGACTGGTAACTGGAAATGCGTGAGGAAAGCCATAGCTAACGAGTTGAAATCCTGAAAAATACCACGGGATAGCTCTATGTACCACTTAGCAGCAGCTCCTGTTAAAGTACGCTGGAAAAGACGCAGACGAACCGAATCGTCAGTCCAAGAGTTAGACGAACACCAGAGGTGATACGTCATCACATGCGCTTGGGGGTCTTCGCCAGATTTGCCCTCAAACTTGGGACAGTCACCTGGTATCTTGGTCGGAACCGGGGGCCAATATGGATTATGAGCAATCGGATCATTGGTCAACTTCGAAACGTTCGGTAGATCCAAGGTAGCCAGGAACGGCAATGGAGGGTTAATTCCCATGCCAGTCCCAGAATAAGGTCCGGTACCCATGCTCCACGATGGTTGTGAATATCCCTGCCCCCATGGGTTCTGTCCCGTAGGATTCTGACCGTGAGGGGCATAATTCGTATAGCCAGACTGATTTGGTTGCTGGTAACCATTGTGTGGGGCTTGATAACCAGGGTTCGGGCCCTGATTAGGCGTTTGCCCCGTATAAGCAGCGTTTGGATTTGGCTGCTGAGCATAGTTAGAACCGGGTGGAGGAGGTTGATACTGAGAGCCTCCAGAGTGGTTATAGTTCGGTTGAGACTGACCATGAGAATAATAACCACTCTGAGGATGAGTAGACTGCTGATAAGTGGAACCCTGCGGAGCCTGGTACGTAGGGCGCAGCTGTTGATTTGGCTGCGGCATTGAATGAGTAGGCTGCTGAGCAGAGTGAACAGAATGAGAGGGCTGCCCTGAATGAACAGGTTGACCCGAGTGAGGGGGCGGCCCTGAATGAACAGGTTGGCCCGAATGAGGGGGCGGCCCTGAATGAACAGGTTGGCCCGAATGAGGGGGCGGCCTTGAATGAACAGGTTGGCCCGGATAGACAGGCGGCGCTGGTTGCGCAGGCTGACCTGGTTGTAAGTGAGCCCCAGGTTGCACCGAATAAGCTGGTTGGCCTGGAGGCGGGACACCAGGTTGTACCGGATGACCCGGTTGGCCTGGTGGTGGAACAAGACCAGGTGCTTGCTGGAAACCAGTTTGACCTGAAGCAGAACCATAAAGTGGTCCTGGCTGATATGCAACGTTAGAGACAACAGGATACTGCGGTTGCATCGGTAAAGAAGGCTGGATTTGCCCCCCAGGACCATAGGACAGTCCCTGTTGATACCCCGGCTGAGGCTGAGCAGGTTGACCAGCAGGGTTATAATACGGTCCTTGCGGATTATAGAATGGCCCTTGCTGGCCCGCAGGGTAGCCTTGATTGGGCTGTCCCTGCGGGTCGTACTGATAGCCAGGTTGGCCTGTAGGTTGGCCTTGAAAAGGCTGTGCCTGCAGGTTCTGAGCCTGGTTGTACGGTAAACCTTGAACATAAAGATAAGCTTCAGGAGTAGGAAGGCGCAAAATGTCCCCATGCTCGTCAAGCTGACCCGGAAAACCATACACGGGAGTGCCGTCTTGTGCATAGTGCGAAAAGAAAGATCGGTAAGGATCTTGGGGAAGCTGTCCAGCTCCGGCGTTCGGCTGCTGTAAAAACAACCGATACTCCTCCGGAGAGATATTCTCTGGTATAGCAGTAGCTAGATAAATGTCTTCAGGAGTTGGCCCAGCCCTGGTAGCTGAGACAACAGTAGAAGAGGCAGCTACACAAACAGTGGGCCGCACGGGAACAGAAGTGACGGGCGTCGAAGGAGACACCCCGGGTGTAGTGGCAGCTGGCCTCGAAGCAGGAGATGATATTCCCATAGAGGCAGCAGCTGAGATAATCTGACCCAGAGATCTGTATCCCTGTGGCAAAGAAGGACCAGCTGACGATGTGGTAGCCAGCTCAGACTCGTCTCCCTCAAATAATCTACGAGGGATGCGCTGATAGTCATCAGACCCGGGAATTTCCTCACCAGAATCACTCATGGTTGATCCTGCCGTTAAATCACGCAGAAGACGGCAAGGACTAGGAGGAAAAACATCAGCAATAAACGGTGAACCCGATGTAAGAGAAAGGAAATCAGCTCCTAATCTCAATTCAGACATAGGGTCCGAAAAGGGCCAGTTGAACTCAACTTGTTCTCCAAAGGGTTGCTCGGCGAGGACCGGTTCCCCGTCAGGGAACTCGGAGACAACAGGCTGCTGTGGTTCAACAGAAGGCTCAGAAGCCTCTGAAGAATCGTCCGTGTAAGGACTACCAGTAGACGAAACCGAGGGTTCCGCCACCGTGACAAAAGACTAGAAGAAGAGAGCACACACACACGGGCTGAAAACGAGTTAAGACACACGATCAAACAGTCACAAGCAATATCTAAATGGGTGTGTTATCGTGGGAGATTGATTTTACCACATTGGAAAATAAACAAATTCTACCGTTTCATGTTTTAAGAGTCGAGAAACGATAAAAAGATGACTCTATCTCTTTCAGAGCTGACACAAGCGTGAAAGGACAAGCGCTTGACGGTCTTTTCAAGTTTAGGGAGTCAGAAAAGACCAAATGACTGCTCAGGAAAAAACTAGGCACAAAGGGTGTACCAAATATCCGTGAACTGCAATATACACCTTGGTTTCAAAATGAAACAGAAATCGACCAAGGACTTTCCGTACGTGCAGGTAGTCTCCCCAAATGCTGTGTTCGGTGTATCACGGGTATAGGGCGGCAGACTCGGCTTCCTATGGATAAAGGATTGAAAACCTAGAGGGGTCTCCCTTTATATACGCGACGGTACGGGGAGCGCAAGTCCGTACTAGCGTTGTCTAAAGCCAACAGGCGAACGACAACTGCTAGGTTTAACGACGCCGGAACACGTCTCTAGCCTAGACCTTCTAAATATGTTGCGTTAAGTTCCAATGTTGCCTTAGGTTAATTGAATAAATTTTACAGTTGATCTTCAATTAAGTTTCAATTTCCAGGCCTTACCGTATGTAGTGTCTCCTAAATGCAAGCTATATGCCATGGTGCAACATTTCGTTCGATGAAAACTAATTAAATGAGAGTTGAGAGCTTTTATGCAAACGAAATGAATGGAATACAAACAAGAATGTCTCTAATGCAACTAATGCAATTGCACACTTTTCATTCAAACACTAATCACTAGCAATATGGAAAAGATCACAATTTGCACTAATTTAACCAAAAGCAAAAGAGATTATATATATATTTTTTTGATTTTCAATGTTTAATGGCTAATGTGCACTGAAAACAAAAGGAACAATTTGAGAAATGATATCTGAGAGAGCGAAGCAAACAACATTCACTCAACGAAGCAAGCAACCAAATCTCTAAATCGACCCAAAGTCCCTCAAAGCAAAGAAAGACTCTAAAACTTCCGATGGACCGTGTGATCTAGGTCCAAAGCAAGGCAAACGAATTCTGAATGAAGGAATGAACAATCACTCAAAAGACGCAGCAAAACAATCAAAGACTGTTAAGAGAGCGTGGAGAATCAATCAACAAGTTGACAGGACAATCAGAACACCAAAACTCCCAATGGAGGGCTCGATACACTAAGCCACTAGATGCCCTAGGGCTCAAATCGTGAAATCGGTAGATAGAGACAAACAACCAAAGGATAGCGGTGAATTCCAGCCAAACAAGACTCCAACACACTCAGACAATCAGGAAATCAAGAAGAAAAGTACCGGTCAAGCTCAGAAAGCTAAAAAAATGAAGAAACTCAAAAAAGTCACAGGGGTGGCGCGACTGTGGACTTGAAACTGGCGCCAGAGGCCGATTGGCGCGAGACAGACAAATGCAACAAGCGCCAAGTGGCGCGACTGTCGGGTTAAAACCCGCGCCAGTCGAGTTCTTCAATAAAAATTAAAAACAAGCTACTCTGAAAGTAGACCAATACAAGCTAAGCAAACCAAGAAGCTAAAATAGTGAAAGAATCCAACCCAGAAGGTTCATCAAGCAAGGAGAAACAATCAAAGCGAACCAATCATAAATGGGATAAGGAAAACCGGACGATCCCCAGTGGAGTCGCCAATTTGTTGAGGAGGTAAATCCCCTCTGCGGACAGAGGCGATCCCTACTAGCCCAGCAGGGGTCTAGCAACAAACAAACAATGCTATGACGCAAGCTCCTAGTTACGAAATGAAAGACTTGGGATAAGAGCCTACCTGGATTCAAACGCTAGATTTGAAGAAGAAGATGTCCCCGTCCTTCAACCCTGGCAGATCACAATCCTTCCACGATCTCCGTGGATGAACACCTGCACACAGAAGAAACGAACAGATACATGCATAGGAACCAGCATACGTAACTAAACATCGGTCAGAAAAGATATTACTCGCATTAACATGATAGAAAAAGGAGTGGAGCCATAATCATAGTCATCTATTAAAGTGATAAACGAATAGAAGTTACAACCAAGTTCTGACGTCGCAGCTCCCTTCGAACGGGTCTCCGGTTGTCCACGTCTCGCAAAGCTCGCCAAGGAAAGGGAAACCTCTCCAGAGTCTCGTAACAATGGTCTCCTCGCTTGAATGGGCCTTAAGGGAAAGAAAGGATTCTTTACAGCACAAAGGCACTTGGGAATAGGGAGATGCAAAGCTTCAGCACTTCAAGACTAGCTTGCCATGGATCTGAGCAAGCTTTTATAGATGGGGAAGGAGGGAGTTGGGATCCCTATTATTATGGGATTGGTCCTATCAACAAGGAAGGTTCCATAGAAGGTGGCAAAACTACTTCCCTTCCATAGAACTCCCGCAGCCAAACCTCCCAACTCAAGATAGGCAATGGTTGTGAGTTTGTTTGAACTCAACCTCCGCCATCCATATTTAAAAAACAGTCCCTAAAATGGGTGGCGCGATTGCTGCTCTATGACAGAGCGCCAAGTGGCGCGACCTCTTTACAGGATTTCCCTGATTGGCGCGAGCACTGAACTGTCTACCCGCGCTAATGCAAAAAGAGCTGTTAATTACTGTGTAACAGGGGGGAACCCAAACAATCAGAAGAAGAGTCAGAGTGCGGACTCAGGGGAGGGCTTACTAAAGAACGACGGGAAGGAGGAAGTTGACCGATCAGAAACTGAGGGTGAAGGCCAATAATTATCCGGGAGAAGCGTCTAGGGGGCGCAATGATGACGGGAAGAAGAAAAACCAACAAGGGCAGGGAGGGACAAAATCAAGTGAGGTCAAGGGCGGAGAGGTGCAGTGATAATTGATTTTAAATTATTTGCTAGGCAGTGTTAACCAGGCTCTTATTCACTTAGGTTCAGTGTGTGGCGTGCGTTAATTTTAATTTTTTAAACCCAGACGTTTTGAGAGTAAAAGAAAAAGTGTGTTGTGTAACTGAAAATAAACCTGTAGTAAATAAAATGAAAAGAACAGAAAATTAACAGCTACTAATGCATCAATGTAACCCAAGAAGGCGGGTCTCTCAAAACTAGTCTATAAGAGGGAAAAAACTAAGCCAAGCACACAAAAGGGAGGCCAATAGATCTAATGTCAGGAGGGACTGGGATCTAGAGGAGAAATCTGCTGAAAAGTGGTGCAGAGAACAACAAATAGGCAGAGGCAATGTTGCTGCTAAAAAGGAGGAGATCAGCTAAAAATAGAAGAAATAAGGCGGTGGCCGTGGAAAGGAACCCAAAAAAAACGATATGAGGTGATTTGAGAGGGAGAAGAGCTGATCTAAAGGGATCTGAAAAGGAGGTATCAGATCTGGGAAAAATAAGGCTGAAACTCTGAAAATTCAGACTTCTGAAACAACAAAGACTCTCCCACAAAAGTGGAGGGTACTAGAGCCCTAAGGGGCAAGATTTTCTCTTAGTTGAGTGAAGCAGATCAGAAACAGGTCTAAACGGGCAGAGATGGAGGCTGGAAAACCCTGACAGAAGCTTCAGACAAACCTAGAAAAAGTGCTGAAAAATTTGCAGAAAAAGTGCAGGTCGCAGGTTCTAACCTGTTTTCAGTCGAGGTCACAGGTTTGGGGTAGAAAAGTGCATCCTCAAGCTCAGGTCGCACTTTTTGGGCCGATAAGTGCGACCTACAGATCCGGCTCTTTCGGCGGCAGATTTCATAAAAATTTGTCATCTCAGCTGCGGCTGATGTCTGTCACCTGCACAATAAGGCCAGAAACACACGAAAGTTAAAAATGTGACTGTTTGAGGGTTTTAGAGGTGGAAAGCACCATAAAAATAGGAAAAACAGGAAATGGAAGAGAAACCCTAGGGTTTGAAACAACTGGATATGCAGGAATAGATAAAACGACAACGATCGTAAAATAAAACCCGTGTGGAGTCGCCAATTGTTAGTATGAATCTTTCGTCGTAAAATATCACTTTAGCTATGCATAAAAAATAGCCCTAACATCGATTATGGCTGCAAAATATCTTTGAGTCTGCTACACAAATTCAGATCTAAGCATAAAAGACATTAAGCAGATAAAATATAATATGGCTCCATGCATCCAATAGACAAGACAAGAACAAAGTGTTTAAAAGAATGACTTGTATTATATTAAAGAATGGGGCACCTGAGAGGAAAGCAAGAAAGGTGTTTTCAGGTTCTCCTCAATGGGATGGGTTCTTGAAAGTCCTCAGCATTTCAGATCTAAAATTCCTCTCTCTTATTGTGGTAGAAAAACCCTGACAAACATGGAACTCAATGGGAGCTCACAAAGCAAAAATGGAAAAATGGTGACCAAGAATAGATCCAGTGTGATCTAATGCAATGAAGGTGACTAATGAATGGGGAAAACCCTTCTATTTGTAACAAAATATTGGGGTGTTCTAGAACTCAGTGCATGAATAAAATATTATTAATCAAATTCTAGAATCACCCTTTAGGAATATTTTATTATATTTGTTGGAGGGAAAAGGTCTTTTGACTTGGGTCAATTCCTTTATTTGTAAACAATAAATAAATAAATGATTTATTTATTATTTTATGGCGATGGTGGGAATATAATTAAATAAATAATGATTTATTTAATTATTTACAAATGATTTAGTCAAATTTAACTAGGAATATTATTAAATAATGATTTGAATAACTTATTCCTAGGAATAATTAACTAAATAATGATTTATTTAATCAATTTCCTTGTTTTGGGTTAAATATGACTTAGGAAATATAGAAAAATGTTATTTTATATGGTGAAAGCAATTTTACTTAGGGTAAAATTGGTCTTACATGGTGTACTTGGGTTCATCTAATGATAATGGGTTAGATGACCAAAAAAATGGTGTAACAACAACTACTCCAACAATCATTCATATTCAGGGGTTATCCTTGCTTTGTCCGCCTAGTTTCCCACTAGATTGAAAGAAGTTTAGGGGAGGAAGGAAGTGAAGATTTCAACGTCATGAGAGTGGTGATATAGAAAATTCTAAAATTATTTCAAAGATAATCCTAGATGAAAGTATGTCACACTTGCATAGGTGAGAGCAAAAATTTTCAGAAAAACACATGAAAAATTCCTCATATCCATTCTTAAAGAAATTAGGAAATTTATAGAATGTGGTGCACATGATTAATCATAATTAATATTAATGAATTATATATAAATTGATTAATAGTGGTCAAACAAAATTAGACGAGTGGTTAAGAGAAATCATATATGATTTTTGTGAGGAGTAAGCAATAGAATAAAGACATCACTTGATGATGTTAAAATAAGATTTTATGAAAAATGTATGAATAGTTCCTCGACATAGTACCCAATTTAATTCAAAAACTCTTGATTGGCCAATGCATTTGGAACTTTTTTGAACCCCAATCTCCACTAAAAATACTAACTAGTAACTAATAGAAAAAATGACAATCTAGGTGAGAATATTTTTTGAATTCTAGTTGAAAAAATTCTCAAGAAGCTTAGGAATACTTTAGAAATGAATGGATAATTGTGGTACCTTTCTCAAATAGTAAAATTAATTTTGGCTTTGTGGTGGGGGGTGAAAATTTGTGAGAATGACTAAAATGGTGTAACCTTAGTTGATACACATTGAAGAGTCATTATGCTGAGGAAAATGAGGAAGTTAGCTACAAGAGAGTGAGAGTATGCACTAAATGAAGAAAAAATAAAAGGATGCTTAAAAGAATGCAATCATACAAGACAATTATCAATATTCAAAAAGTTGGGAGGGAAAAAAGCCAAAAGAAAAGCATAGTGGTGTATGATGTTGTAAAACATCATCAATCACACGAAAAAATCCTCAATAGTGGCAAGTCATTGGAGTGCTAAATATATTTAATGGTTATATAGATGTTACATGGGAAGAATCTTTGACGGTTCCTAAGTTGAATGAAGATATAAAGTTGGCATAGGTAGGCATTGTCACCCTTTTATTGGTAGAGAATATTGAAAGCATAGAGGTTGAGAGTAGGACATATGATATGTCATCAAAATCCTTATGTAACAAGTCATACCTGTTCAATAATTCCTCATGTTCAAGAATTATTTTGGGAACATTTACAATTATGTTCTTGACTTATCCAGATTTATGTAGGAGCACAATAAAATATAGAAATAGACATAAACACAGAGATGCAGGGGAAATAATACTTCATTTCATTAATATCAAATAATAGAAATATGCTTACAAACATAATGTAAATAAACTAGCTAGGGCGTCGGTATCTTCTCTTTGAGAAGAGATGTGGCGGCTACAGGCCTCTGAACTATGTTAAAATGAGGCTCAAGGGCCTATTTATTACTGAGAAGCAATGGAAAACTCTAAACATCCAAAAACCTAACCCTAAGAGATGAAGCGCCAAAACTATGGGCCCCGTTTGGGTAAATTGGTGTTTCAACTTCTCGGGGACGTAAATTTGGTATACAATCTCCATTTGATGCACAACATACCTCGTTAGGAAGATATATCCAAGGAGTAAAAATTTTGGTGTGAGAAACATTGGTCCATAGACTTACATTGCTCCTAGTTTTCCCAAAAAAAATTGTTTAGGGCCTCAAAACTGCTCCGGAAGTTCATGATTCGAAAAACTGCTAAAAATAGTAAGTTGTGCTGAAACTGAAAAACTAAAAGAACTGATGGTGGCATTTCAAATGGAATATTTGGATGGCCATCGATATCCACCTAGATCATTAGAGCCCCAAAACGGCTCTGAAAGTTTAGGACCCAAAAACCTGCTAAAAATAGTAAGTTGTGCTGAAAGTGCAAAACTGAAAGAATCGATGGTGGGGATTCAAATGGAATAGGTGGGTGGCCACCAATATCCACCTGAATCATTCCTCCCCCCTTAGGAAGCAATGGTCCCCATTACGTTGAGATCCTCCATGAGATGAGGCAAATTCGGTTGAACTAGGTATTAGATTTGTCGAAGATGTCATGGACCTACGGGCGGACATGCTAGATGCATTAATTAAATTTGGTTTCTTTATTAGATTCAGAAAGTACATGTGTGTATTATGTATGTGTATTCGCATGAGGTATGGAAACATCAGGCGACGGTGCATTGGGGGTCAGATCAATGGAGTGGTTGTCCTTACAGTGTAGAGGAACCTCTGTGAGTGAGGAGAAAGTGCCCTCGTATTCCTCCATGAATTTGTCCATATGCTGCAGCCATGCAAGGGAGCTCTATTTCGAGGTTGTGGACACAATATTATTCTTTTCCTGTGAGCGATTTGTAAGGAAAAAAATTTCCTAGTTTGGGAAACAATCTTACTGCGTTGTTTTGCAGTAGTCAAAGAGATGACAAGAGGCGGTACTACTTTCGGTGTCTTGTACAATTTATTTACCAAATTAATAATAAAAACACAAGGCCTAGACTCATACACAACATGTTGCCTCCACAAGTATTGTTGGCCCAATAATACATCAGACACATCAAGAGGAGCAACATCACACAATACCTCATTCGTGAAAGGCTTGATGTTGTACGGAAAGCGACACTATTGGAGGATGCAAAGATCTCTTCCTTCATGAAGCCACCCAATGGTATACGACTGTAGGTGTGCTATGGTCGGTAGGTCGAGCCGCTTCACAACCTCTGCTAAAATGAGCTTCTTTTGGCTTCCGCTATCGAAAAGGAATTGTAGTGGAGAACCCTTCACCCACATCTGTAAATGGAAGAGGGGCTCCCCCTCCTCTGGATCCTTAGGTTCCTCCCTCTGGAGCTTGGTGGTGGCAACAATGGCACTGGGATTTTCATCAATGATCTTCTTCCCTTTTTCATTGCCTTTGTCTAGTTTTGACTTAGGATCAGAACATGCATCTGATTCAGGTGCCTTTAGTTTGGCCACCAATGACTGTTTGGCCCGACACTCATTTGTGGTGTGAGTGGGGCTGTTATGAAATTCACACCACTTCCCTGTGTCCTTATTTGGGTTTGTGAGGTTGTTCTGAGTTGCCCCAATTTGGCCTTGCCCCATTTTCTATGGTTCGGGTGTGCCTTTCCATGGCTTCGGATTCACGGATCCAAATTCTCACTTCTTCTGCTTAAATTTATGCTTGATCTTGGTGATAGAGCGATATGCTGTGCCAAGAGATGTAATGTCGATGAACTCCATTTCATCCTAAATTTATATGTGCAGAAAATGCGGTACTTGACACCAAATGTCTCTCTGAATCTTTAATACCCAACTTTGTGCGCAGGGCATGGAACAAATTCGTCAGTTCATGCACATCTTGATCCATTTACTACCGCAATGTGGTCCATTAGATGTAATTTTCCTCATAGCTCCCCACAGGGTAATATTTTTCCTTGATTCCGTATCAGAATGAATTACAAGTGGGTGCGACCGAGAACAGAGAGGGTTCCCGCTCGTCATTTTTCTCACAGTAGGTTTCCCACCAGTCCTTGACAATGGGGGCGGCTTTGAGGAGTGCAAAAATAATCTTTTCTCAGTCGGAGATACCATGGATCGAGAAATACCCTTCTAGAAAATTCAACCATATATCGACGGTGTATGCATCTATTTGGCCTTCAAATACAAGATTGTCAAAGTTTACCTGTACCTTGAAGGGAGTGGCGCCTCCAGAGTGGTTGCTGGATGCATATGCACCGTAGGTGGGGAGCCGTTGAAGGATCTGAGCAAAGTTATCCATCATCGTGCTCCTTTGTTTCTCGAGGGTCTCCTCGAGCAAAATTTTGATAGGATCCCCTACTCCCTCATCTTTATTTTCTTCCACCATGGGAGGT
Organism: Pinus albicaulis; assembly: GCA_034641835.2. Classification (NCBI taxonomy): domain Eukaryota; kingdom Viridiplantae; phylum Streptophyta; class Pinopsida; order Pinales; family Pinaceae; genus Pinus; species Pinus albicaulis. The sequence goes on along the minus strand of CM076584.1, from coordinate 1,280,353,321 downwards.
CGTCGAGGTTTGTGAGGCTGATCTTGCAAGGGATCAACTAGATCAAACCCTAACTCCTTATACCCTAACCGCATTGGGGACATGCAAAGAAAAACAGACAAAGAGCAAACCGCTCTGATACTACTGATCCAAATTTATGCAGGAATGCAACAGAATAACTATATAACCATAAATAAAAATATGCAATGAAAATAACACTTCATTTCATTAATATCAAAGAATTGAAATTTGCTTACAGACAGAATGGAACTAAACTAGCTAGGGTGCGGGTAGCTTATATTTGAGAAGAGATGTGGTGGCTACAGGCCTCTGAAATATGTTTCAATGAGGCTCAAGGGCCTATTTATTATTTACAAACAATGGAAAAACTAAACATCCAAGAGCCTAACTCTAGGAGATGAAACGCCAAAACTATGGGCCCTGTTTGGGTAAATTGGTGTTTCAACTTCCCGGGGACATAACTTTGGCATATGATCTTCGTTTGACACACACCATACCTCGTTATAAATATCTATTTGAGGAGTATAACTTTTTGTGTGAGAAAAATCAATCGATGGACCCATGTTGCTCCCATGTTTCCCAAAAACCGTCGTTTAGGGCCTCAAAACTGCTCTGGAAGTTCAGGACCCAAAAAACTGCTAAAAATAGTAAGTTGTGTTGAAATTGAAAAAATTAAAGAACTGATGGTGGTGTTTCAAATGGAATATGTGGGTGGCCACCAATATCCACTTGGATCATTAGGGCCCCAAAATGGCTCCGAAAGTTCAGGACCCAAAAACCTACTAAAAATAGTAAGTTGTGCTGAAAGTGCAAAACTGAAAGAACCGATGGTGGGGGTCAAAATGGAATAGTTGGGTGGCCACCAATATCCACCTGGATCATTGACGATCTTCATAGTGGTATCAACTAGACAACCATGTAAATGTGAGAGATATGTTGTTCCTTGGAATACCCCAAAAAAAGTGAAATTGGGTAAGTATTGAAGGAGATAATAACATACTACTCCACATAAAAGATATTATAACTATACCCCTTATATGACTTAAAATTTGAGGAGGATACCTCATTTTTTTGAAGCATTGCAAGGAAATGATGCAACCACAAACAAGAAATTTTACATACTATAAAGATCAAAATTGTAGATCGATGAAATAAACCTTCTAGCAAAATCAACCAAAGTTGATCAATTAAACACTAAGAAACCATTGAATATCCTATGAATAGCTCCACCTAATACAATATAGTAAAAAAACCCTCCTAATTAAACACTTGCTGCACCGCCATATACCCCTCTAGGAGGGTGCTGAAGATATTAAAAAGCGTTGGTTCATATGTGAGAAAAATTAGGTTGTGATGGATATAACACACACAAATAAAAGCAAATTGAAAAGTGCGTTGGAGCATTAAAGAAAATAATGTTAACACAATTTATGAATTTTAAGGAGAATTTAAAAAAAAAAAAAAACAAAAACAAAAATGGAAGTGAAGGACATTTTTTCATCATTCCTTAAAACTCAATATGTCAAACATCTAATAGAAAAAAAAGTAAAAGGCACTAATTAGATTCGATTCGTTGTGAAATTTTGTTGGAATACAATGAGAGGTTTATATATTTTCTTATCCATATCCCATATATAATAAACAAACACTTTTTCATATAATGGTTTATAGCATGCCTTCTATAAAATATAAGTGGTACTCCATGAATACAATAAATACAAACTTTCCAAGATTCCCTAAAGAAAGAATAACATATGGAATCATATGAATATTGGTCTATCCGATCATATTTTGATAGAAAAGTTGAATAAAAGCTTGAGATGCTTCAAAAATGACTTACAGACTTCACCCTTTAATGAAGTGGCCTATGGTGTAAAAAATGTACAAATGAAGGTCACTATATTAAGACTTTTTCAAATATAGAATTGAATAATAGAGACCCAAATGTTAGCCTGAGTAAAATTTGTATATTTCTACAAGACATGCTCAAATATCACGAGTCACAGAACAAAAGATTGTCCACATAATTTAAACAATGCAAAGCCAAAGTTGTGTGCTATTTTTCGAGACGAAACTCACTATATTCAAGAATGTTGACAAAGCATCATGGATATAAAAAATATTTTGTGATTAATAAGTTAAGTGTTATAGTTTTTCTATAGCGGTTTTTCCTCAGAAATAGACGTGTTCATTATTTATGGCTATTTAATTGATTATATTTATGCTTACATTTTTTTATCAATCATAAGGGTATATGAATAATTTATGCCCGTGAATGGATATGAGTTGTTAAATCGATTATGTTAGGCTTGGAATATGCTAGATTTAGCTTATAACGTGTCAAGCTTAGGAGTTTATTGAGGATGGGTATAATTTAAGATCAACACTTGGGGGGAATTCCAATTGAACTCCTAAATCCTATGGAAAATAAGTGAATCATATCAACTATGTGTGTATGTGGAGAACTCCAAACAAGTTTTAGAGGGTAAGTTTGTTCAAGGAATTTGATTACTACAAGTAATAATGAGAAGAAGTAAGTCAACTTTAAATAATTTTAACGAAACCTTGAATAAATATTCTACATGATCAATAGAGTGAACACTAGAATTAGATATAATAGGATAATACTAATGAATATTTATAAAAGGTTTCATACAATGAAAATTTCTATGGGACATTGTTTATTGTCTTAGTTTTTAAAGCTTTATTAAACCACCTCTACCTTACCACCGTGTCGCTTAGTTCACCTGTCATCCAACTCGCTTGGTACAAAGGTGATGGTGATAATGAAGATGATGATGAAGGGTAAGAATTTATATTAAATTGAAGGGTAAGGAGTTTTCTCAACCTCTGGACTAGAATTACATTATAAGCCCACAATTGGTAAATAGTAATAAATAATTTCATCTCTTTGACATTTATATATGTTATAATTTTGTTGCTTGATTTTCAAATTAATTTTGTGAGTCGTATTTGAGTCTAAAAAACCTCCCATATCATTAATGTATGCATCTACAATAACCATGTCAAATTTCAATGCGTAAAAGCACAAATTAAAAAAATTTCAACGTTGGCCCCATTCTCAAGTCATGGGAAGTCATGAGATGAGATTAATTATTTTGTGTGCACGCCCCTTTCCAAGTCAGGCCAACCCACCAAATCGTCACACGAGAGCCCCTACAAGGTTGGGACCTTATAATTCCTAGCACATGATGCGCCCATGGGCACTCGTGCGCCCCGCCTTCGTGAAAATATTCTCATGGCATAGGCATTCACAATGTTATGAAAACCAGTGAACACAAACCATCATATCATCAACGACAACAAAATATTATCATTTTTTAGTAACACGCTGCATAATAAATCAATTATAAACCAACATTTAACATCTAAACATTAATTTAGTTAATTTTATAAAAATCATTATGATACCCCCTTGTGGGAACTCTGTTCATGGGAATTCATGGGACAATATTATTTATTTTGTGTGGGCGCCCCTTTCCAAATCGGGTCGACCCACCAACTCATCGCACATGTGCCCCTACTAGGGGGGCGCCCTGGCATGCCTAGCATGCGACACCCCCATAGGAGCCTAGGAGCCTCACCTTCATGCAGGTGCACCCAAGGAACGAGCATTCACCCTTTTGTGAAAATTAGAGAATAAAAATCATTATCTCATCAATAATAACAAAATATTATCTTTTGTTATTTCCATGTTGCATGATTAATCAATTATAAACTGAATTTAACACCCAAACATTAATTTACTCAATTTTCTAAAAATCATTATGAGACCCCCTTATGAAAACTCTATTCATGGGAATTCATGGGCCACTATTACATTTTTTGTGTGGGTGCCCCTTTCCAAGTCAGGTTGACCCACCAAATTATCGCACGAGCACCCTAATTGGGCGAGCGCTCTGGCGTATCCAACATGCAACGACGCCCTCACAGCACCCATGCCTCATCTTCATGCAGGTGCACCCAAGGTGAGGGCGTTCGCCCTGATATGAAAATCAGTGAACACAGATCATTTTATCTTCAATGAAAACAAAATATTATCATTTGTTAGTACCATGCTGCATAATCAATCAATTATAAACCAAATTTTAACACCTAAACATTAATATAGTTAATTTCTTAAAAATAATAATGAGAACCCCTTGTGGGAACTTTTTTCATGGGAAATCATGGGATGACATTACTTATTTTGTGCGAGTGCCCCTTGCTAATTCGGGTGAACCCACCAACTCGTCGCACGGGCACCCTAGCATGCCTAGCAAACGATGACCCCATGTGCGCCCCACATTTGTGTGGGCACGCCCAGGGTGCATGCGTTCACTCTGCTGTCTAAATCAGTGAAAACAAATCATTAGCTCATCGATGGAAATAAAATATTATTATTTTTTATTTCCATGTTGCATGACAAATCAATTAAAAACGTCTTTTAAAACTTAAACATTAATTTAGTTAATTTTATAAAAATCATTATGAGACCCCCTTGTGGGAAAGTTGTTCATGGGTAGTCATGGGCCGAAATTATTTATTTTATGTAAGCGTCCCTTTCCAAGTTGGGTCATCCCACCAAATCATTGCACAAGCGACCTTACCGGGCAGGCGCCCTGGCGTGCCTAGCACGCGATGCCCCGCCTTCATCCGGGCGCAGACGTTCACCTTGTTGTGCAAATCAGTGAACAAAAATCATTAGTTAATAAATCACAACACAATATTATCATTTTTTATTTCCATGATGTGTGATCAATCAATTATAAACCGACTTTTAATGACCAAAAATTAATTTAGTTAATTTTCTAAAAATCATTATGAGACCCCTCTATGGAAAATATATTCATGGGCAATCATGGTCAAACATTACTTATTTTTTGCAGGCGCCCCTTGCCAAGACGGGTCAACCCACAAACTCATCACACGGGCACCCTTGCTGGGTGGGCACCATGACGTGCCAAGCACGCGATGCTCCCATGGGCGTCCGGGCACACCTAGGGCATGGGTGTTTTCTCTGCTATGAAAAATAGTGAACACAAACCATTAGGTCATCAATGAAAAAAAAATATCATCATTTTTTTTCCACGATGTATTATCAATCAATTATAAACCAAATTTTAACAAAAAAACATTAATTTAGTAAATTTTATAAAAATCATTATGAGACGCCCTTGTGGGAGCTCTATTCATGGGTGGTGATGGGTCAAAATTACTTCTTTTGTGTGAGCACCCCTTTCCAAGTTAGGCTAAACACCAAGTTATTGCATGAGCGCCCCTACTAGGTGGGCACCCTGGTGTGAGCAACATATGACGTCCCCATTGATGCCCACACACCCCACATTAGTGCAGGCATGGGTGCCCCTACCAGGTAGGTGCCCTGGCATGCCCACCACATGACACTGCCATTGGCGTCTGCGGGCCCCACATTCGTGTAGGTATGGGAGTTCACCCTGCTGTGAAAATCAGTGAACACAAATCATTGGCTCTTCAATGACAACAAAATATTATCATTTTTTAGTACCGTGCTGCATAATAAATCAATTACAAATTGAATTTTAACACCTAAAAATTAATTTAGTTAATTTAAAAACAATTATTATGAGACCCCTTTGTGGGAACTCTATTCATGGGTAGTCATGGGGCAACATTTCTTCTTTTGTGAGGGTGCCCCTTTCCAAGTCAGACAAACCCACGAACTTATCACATGGGTGCTCCTACCAGGCAGTCACCTTGGCGTTCCGAGCATGTGACGCCCCCATGGGCGTCCATGCACCCCACCTTTGTGCGGGTGCGCCCATGGTGTGGGCATTTTCCTTGATGTGAAAATCAGTGAACATAAATCATTATCTCATTAATGACAACAAAATATTGTCATTTTTACCATGATGCATCATCAATTAATTATAAAACGAATTTTAATATTGAAACATAAATTCATTTAGTTTTCTTAAAATCATTATGAGACCCCCTTGTGGGAACTTTGTTCATGGGAAATCATGGGCCGAAATTACTTCTTTTGTGCGGGCAACCCTTTCCAAGTCGGGCCGACCCACTAACTCGTCACACAAGTGCCCTTGCCAGGCGGGCGCCCTGGCATGCCAACCAACACACAATGCCCCCATGGGCACATAGGCACCCCACTTTCATGCAAGCACACTCAAGGCATAGGTGTTTTCCCTGCAATTAAAATTAGTGAAAATTTCTGATTTAATATGTTAAAAATAAAATTAAATTAACTTGCCTTCACGCATAAACTCTTATACAGTTTCCATAAACACTTTGTTTCAATTGCAAGACATGAATAATAGTTTGCACATATATTTGATCGAAATTGTGAGTGTTAACTTCTACAAGTTCTAAATATAAAGTCTGTAAAGGGCCAGGTAGCCTCTGGATCTCATCCTTTTATCAAAGGTGACATATCCAGTAAATGCCCCTATAGTCAATCTCTGGATTAGATCTAAGTAGTTGTTTTATGCAACAAGACATGGAGAATTTTGCACACATTTAATTTAATGGAAATGGATACCTTGCACACATTTTCAAGTACTTCCATTTTCAGATAAGATGGTATCAAATCTTTGGTTAAGCTTGGTTGTGCTTATTTTGAGCATTTTTTTGTGTGCAAAAGGTGTTAAAACAATGTAAAATATTGACTGTTTTATTGGTTGAAATGGTTGCTTGTATGAGTTTTCTTGAGTTGAAAAGATAGCTGTTGATAGCTAAGTCTTGGAAAGGAAAAAAGAGTTGTAGGCTATTTCCTTATCCCAAATTACCTCAATATTATCTTTGGAAAACAAACTCACTTGATTAGTGTTTGCTACAAAAGCTATTGGAGTTTGTGTTTTATGGCTGCTTGAATAAGAAGGGGTCTTTACTGACATTTGGTTAAAAGCTTGTCATTTGTTGGAAAGCTTTGAGAAATTTTCTTTGGAAATTCCTTTTGTTAAATTTACCATTTACATATTGTCAACTTCTTCTACAAGTGAAGTTTTCTCCTTCACGAGATTCTTCAATGATGACATGAAGAATGAGTTCATTAAGGTGAAGGACATGGTGTAGATTCTCATTGAGGATCAAATAGAAAGTGTTAAGCTTCATGCAAATTTGTTAGCTATGAAGGATGAGAAGGAAGAAATTCTCCAAAGGTTGCATGACATGGAAAAACAACTCCTTCAAGCTCAAGAAGCTTTGTCCAAGAACAAGCGTGAGGAAGAGGTAAACCATTCCAACTTGTCTTTAATTTCCTCAATTGAAAAGTGTGTTGGTTCTTTTGAAAAACATACAAGGGGAATCGGGTCCCAAAAAATGTTTAAGATGGGCTATAATGAAGGCAAAGGTTTGGGAAAGCATGCACAAGGCATGGTTAACCCTATTTCAGTTGTGGAGTGACCCAAGAATGTTGGTCTTGGTTATATGCAATTTAATGGCGAAGACTCCAAATCCTTGAATGCATGTGATGTAAATTTAAAGAGAACCTTTATTCCAAGTTATTCTATGCATATATGCCAAAGTTTTTCTAAGGATGATCATCATTGTTTTAAGCCATCATTGCAAAAATTAGAGGGTAAACATGTCCCTTATGGCGAGCCTTCAAGTTCAAACAATTTTCAAGATAAAAACTGTGATGAAAGTCTGAAAAGGAAAGCTGTCTGCTCTACTAATTCATCGTCTTTCGAAGACAAAAAGGATGGAAATTCCATGCAGCAAAAGACGTATAATTATTCACATGATCAATTTGATTATGTTACAACAAAGAATGATAATTTTTCTTTTTCAAATGAAAGAAATTTTTGTTGCACATTTTGTGGTGGATTTAACCATGTTGCTTCAAGATGCTAGTTGAAAAAGAAAGCACACAGGAAGTAGAAGAGGCAAAGAGAACTTTTTCAGAAAGTGCTTAAGAGTTGCGCATTTTGTCAAAGGAAGGGACATGATGTCTCTCATTGTTGGACATTGCATCCAACTCATCGTCCAAAGCACATGCAACTAGAGGAAAAAAAGTTTGGCGTAAGTGGATCTATGGAGTCCATTATCAATGTGGAAATGGAAGATTCACATGAAGGTGTATTACAATCGCAAAGACGCCATGGAGTTGGCTTGGTAGGAAGTGGATTAACTTCCTATTGTAGTAAGTCATTACTCATTCTGTACATGCAAATTTCAGATTGGTATGCATGTATTTCAGTGGAAAAATTGATGCAAGTTTACATGTAAAAGAAGTTTCAGTTGAATTTCACCATGGAGGTGTAAAAGATGAGTATGATACTCACTTATGTTGCAGCAATGTCTTTTGGTTCAGCTCTTAGTCACCCACATGTTTTTGGGATGATATACCTGTTGGTATTTGAAAAGAAGAGTTGAAGTTGCACATGTACATAGAGGTTGTATGTGTAATTAGAAAACTATATATAGTTCATTGTACATGATACATACACATGTGTTTGTCAAGATGTATCTTGTTGTTTATCGACTTGTGTATCAGGGAAGCAATGAGAGCCATAAGGGCCAAGAGGGAGTTGGAGCTGTGATGAGCTATGGTTAACCATTTGAGGTGAAAAAAAAGTAATTTTCGACTATTTTCAGCATTACAGAGCCATTGAGATAGGTTCCAGAGGTAGTATAGGTGTTCTACAACCATTTTAGCTTAAGGGAAGCTTCTTGAGTCATCAGGGCCATTTTGGTAATAAAGTTGTATTGGGTTGTACCTTTCTATTTAAGTTGAAACAAAGACCATGTTCAGATATTTTCCACCTTCTGAAACCAATGGAAGAGGTTTCAGAACTTTTTTAAGACTTTCAGATGCCGCAAAACTTCAGGAGAGTTTTCAGGACCACTAGGGCCATTTTGGGGTTGGAGCTGTTTTGAGTTGTACCTTACTATTTGAGGTGAACCAAAGATCATTTTTAGCTAATTTTGATCTTATGAAACCGATGGAATAGGTTTGGGACCTTTTTGAGGACTTATACAACCCTAAAAGCCTTAGAGGAGTTCAAAGAGACGTTAGGGCCTTATTGAAGAAATCACTGTTTATGGTAATTCTTCACTGTTTAGTGAATTTGGAAAGGAATTCTTAGCTTTTTCATACCTTTTTAATCAGTATTTGCATTCATATTTGTCTAATTAGACACTCTTAAACTTGTATTAGCATTTTAAAGCATTTTAATACTAGAGGAAAAGCTCATTTTGGGAGGCTTGATCCAGCAGACGTAGCCTAGGAGGGGTGAACTGCTCATCAAACATTTGTGTCATGTTATGCTAAAGTTATCTTGCTGAACATTTCTTATTTAATATGTTAAAAATAAAATAAAATAAACTTTCCTTCACACATAAACTCTTATACAGTTTCCATAAACACTTTGTTTCAATTGGAAGACATGAATAATTGTTTGCACATATATTTGATGGAAATTGTGAGTGTTAAATTCTAAAAGGTCTAAAGATAGATTCTGTAAAGGGCCAGGTAGCCTCTTCATCTCATCCTTTCATCAAAGGTGACATATCCAATAAATTCCCCTACAGTCAATCTCTAGATTAGATCTAAGTAGTTGTTTTATGCAACAAGACATGGAGAGTTTTGCACACATTTAATTTAATGGAAATGGATACCCTGCACACATTTTCAAGTAATTCCATCTTCAAATCAATATTCATGGGCCGAAATTAATTTTCACTTCTTCCTGACTGTCCTGTCATCTGTTTCATCCGTCGCCCAACTCACCGAGTACGCCTTCTTAACGAACCAAAGTTAAAATTGGAAATGAAGGTAAAAACATAAATGAGCGTTTCTTTATTTCAAGAATAATATATTATATACTTAACAAGGCCAACCACTTGAATGTGGAAGCTCATAAGGCCCCTCCCCGCCAACATCACTCTCAATTCCCTGATACCCAATCTATCTACTATAATATATTTGAAAGAAACACAGTAACATTCAAACATAAAAATGAAGAAAATAAAAATTTAAGGTGAACAAAAGAGAATAAACCAAATGAAAACATATAAATACATACCTCGTAATTTTCAACATTTTGATATCATTAATCTTCTTCCTCATCCATCTCATTATATGTATTTGTAATGTTCCCGATTTTTAGCCTCAAGCTAAAAGGAACATTATAGTTTGCATATTTTCATTTTGTTTAATAAAATGGGTAAGGAGACACCTTAACCACTTTTGATGAAGAAATAACACTCCTTGTGTGAAAGGAGGAATAATAAAGTAGCTGGATTGAGCACCACATGGTGTGAACAGGATTAGATGAAGATTGATCTAGACATTTTGACCAAGTCAACTAAAACTGTCTAGATGCATTGCACCTACTTGGAAAGCGCAGTTTTAGTGGAGGCTCCACTTGCTTGAGCTAGAAGCAAGTGTGAATGGGACCCATGGTGGGAAAGGTTCCTTTGCTTTGTAAGGAGGAGATGGCAACCCATTTTCATTATGCATTGGCTTATTATTTTCATAGGGTTTGCAAAGACTTGCATCCCCGGGCTGTTTAGCAGGGTTTGTAGTGTTCTTCACCCAAGGGTGTTCCCGGTCGGGAATCCCTACCTCATCCTCAAGGAAGAAGAGGTTTTGGACTTCATTTCCTCATTCTGACATTTTTCCATGCTTATCTCTGTAGCTACAGTGTTATTTCTGCAACAGATTAACGTTGTGTTGCTGGGAGCAGCAACAGAGGAATTCATAGAGTCTTTCCTTAGCTTGTCTTCAGTGGAGATCTTGTCTATTCTTAGGAGGAGCAGAAGAGGAGACTCCGAGGCTTCATTTCAGATATTTGGCATTAGGCCAATCACTCACCATCTCTCACAGCGTAGTCTTGGGCAGAAATTGAATTATTTTTCAGAGGCAGTTTCTGGCAGAGACATTTGGGCTCATAAGGAGGATTGTTCTTGAGTAGAGGAATTAGCCTTCTGCTGAAGAGCATTATCAAAGGAGGGCATAACTATTTTAGATCTGCCATAGCCTCATTTTATATTTTGATTCAGTTGCAGTGACAAGTCAGATTGTCACATTTGTACATTTTCTGACATTTCTAGCAATCTCTCCTAGATTGGCTAGAAATATTGTATTGGAGCCCATTCTTATTTTCTTGGGAATTTATTTATATATTTCAATAATATTTCATGTATTTAAATCTATAGTAGTATCTACACTCCTAGAGACAACATTTTCACTGCTCTCTGGCATTTTATGCAGTTGCTGCATCTCTTATATTTCATGGCTTACTTATTGGAGGTGGATTCCCATTGAATGAGGGGTTTATTCCTCATTATATTTTTGTATATTGTTGCTGATAAATTAATGTACATGATGGCTATAATATATTTCATCTTATGTTGTATTCATATTTTTAGAGTTTCATGATTGTGTCCATGTATTTCCATAAGCTCTCTCATTGAGCAATTGCTAAGAGATCTAGTTTTGGGGAGATCTGTATAAGCCCTCTAGGCTTATTTATTTGAGCTCAAATTCTGGAAGAGAAGTGTTTAGTGAGTTAGCAAGGGGATCCAAGCCACCTTTCAGCTTATTTTTACACACTCTCTCTTATACAACGTCCTTGAGGACCCTTTTGTAGAAATTCCTGAAAAAGGAACATTACAGTGGTATCGGAGCATGATCTTTGGCTCAGCCTATGGCTTCAAGCCAAAGTACTGAATCCCTGAAGGAGGAAGATTTAAAGCTCTATAGACAGAGTCTGCAGATGGCCAGGTAGCCTCTGGATCTCATCCTTTTTTCAAAGGTGACATATCCAGTAAATGCCCCTGCAATCAATCTCTGGAATAGAATTTTGATATTCCTAAGAAGGGAACTTTACAGCTGTGCAGCCCAAGATAAAATTCCATTAGTAGGAGAATCTGTTCATTCAGAAAAGGATATGTACAGGAAAATAGGAATGACAGAAGAGGAGGTTTCCCTTCTTCTTTTCCAGACCCTGGAGGGTATCATTGAAGATCTTGAGGAGAAAGAAAGGGAAAATTGGAAAGAATTTATGAGAGGGTTTGAAGATGGAGCAAGCCCTAGCTATTATCATGATGGGTGTGAACATTCAGCCACACATGCAGATCCACAGCGCAGTTCTTTTCCCACTTGAATTGTAGGAAGAATAGAGGAAGAAGATGAGGCCATTGGAGCAGCAGCGCTGCAACTCAAAGGTATGGCTCATGAATGTTGGTTTGAAAATCCTGTTTCATATTGTCATGAAAATGTATATGATGAATTCAATAAGGGTTTGGTGAAGGAATTTGAGGAAATTCAATGTGAATCATCCTATATCATAACTTCAAATACTTTGCATGCATTGGGTGAAACCATAAAACCAACTCCATTCCTTACTTCCGAAAGGGATGAAAACATGTATGATGGCTTACCAAGGGAAATATCCCTATTATATAGAGGGCTCTCTTCCATTTGTGAATTCATGGAGGTACTTCCTTCAAGAGAGGACCAAGATCTAGGGTCACTCCTTGATGATGAGGTAATCTCGTCTATTGATGGGGAGGATGAGCACAAGAGAACCAATAGCACTGTCATGTTGGAGGAAGATCCATCACCACATGGAGATGAGAGGGGAGCCATTGATTCCATGGGCAGAGTCCTTGTTTCTATACAAGTGATTCCAAGAGATTCAACATGTGGGAACCAAAGCACAATTCCAGAACCATTTGCAACAATTTATGGGGATTGTGAGATGGAGGAGGAAGAGAAGGATCAGCAACAAGGGTTGATACACCCTTATCTATTCCAGAAAGTCTTTTCACATGAGAGAGAGACTATACAACGCAGTGAAGAGATGGAAAAATCAGTCCTCTTATACATACAGTCCACTTCCGAGCTTGATGTCTCACTATATGGAGGCATTCCACCTGGGAGGCCACCCGATCTAGAGTTGATGAGAGACATCTTGTCAGTTGGTTCACCATTCTTGGATTTCAGAGAGGTGAAGACATTGGAGGAGTCTAGCACAGCGTAGAGAGTTTGGGATAGACCCAAGGAGGAGAGAGACACTCTCTCATTTTCATTATCACCCACTCTCATTAGTTCTACTGCACTGACAGAATTTACTGCATGGATGGAGGATTGCATCTTCATGATGCAGGATGATTTCTCCACATATTTTATGAGGAGGATACTTCCTTTGGAGAAGGACTCTTTCACACATGGGAGAAGATGGAGGTTACTCATGCTTACATTGCCCAGGATTGGGAGATTCCTTTTAGATGACAGTTTCTCATGGGAGACTAGCTTTCCAGGATCACAATTACTATTTGAGCATGAGTAGCTGCATGATGGGCATGGAATCATTTTGGAGGATGAATTTGGCATGAGGGATGTCAAAGTAGCAGGCAACAACATGTGGGGGGCACTACATTGCAGACTACTAGCGCTTCCTGTGAGGAGGATGGATCGAAATTGGAGGACTCAACTCCTGGTAGAGTACTCCCCAGATCTTTGTGCATGCATGATTCTTGATGACCTGGAGGGAGATGACAGATACATGGAGGATGATATGGTCATCTATTTTTATGGCAGAATATTCTTGGCTAGAGTTTCTAGTCTCAAGGAGAAACTATTACATGCAACACATGAGGACTTTCTAGCTATGCACTTGGATGCGTATTCTGCTTCGCAAGAAGAGTTAATTTGGGAGGGAAATCAACATTATCTATATTATAATATGGACAGATGCATAGCCCGGATGATTTTGGAGAGGTTGGCACAACCATTTCCCTACTCATTGGAGGTGAGGGAGAGCATTCAGATGAGCCATTTCAGCTCAAGGACTGAAGTACATGGTAAAGGAGGTATATGTTTACATTTTGGTTTACCTTTCTTTACTTTCTATGAGTAGCTTGATGAGCTAAGGATGATCACATATCCTTATGCTCCTTATTATGATGTACTTGTGGCCCATTGCAGCAATGGGAGTGGTTATTTTTATGATGGTTTGTGGGGGAAGCCACATACTTCTTGGTGTGCACCATTGGCACCCATTTGCACTTTCATATTTTCATCTTATGAGATGTTTGTGGCAGCAAACGAGTGGCTGAGAAAGCACTTGTTGTTTTTGGTTTTGATGCAGGCAGGAGATTCACTACGTTGGTCCCATGAGTATAGCAGTGACCCACTCTCTAGTTGTCTTATGACAAGTTGTTTTCATTGCATATTGCTTCCTTGTGTTGCTGATGGTTGTACATTCAGAGGGAGCACTACTTGGAGAGCGTTGGAGGTATGGGGACAACCCATTGGGAGTATGATTCTCCCCATTATACATGCTTTATGTTTCAGGAGAAAAAATGGGCACACCATGATTTCCATGTCACTACTCTTCTCTCCATGTAGGAGGAGCTATTGGGAGAGAATGCGTTATTGGAGGAGGAACTTCATGGATGATTCATTTTGTGGGGAGGCTTGGGCCAATTGTAGAGGCCATGAAATTTCAGCCCAGTATCAACAACCTCCTCATACTTATCATAAATGGAGGGAGAAAATAATTGGATGGAAAAATATAAACTCTCCATTCAGCCCCAACATATTGCATAGATCTGGGGTTGAGGACTGCTTGGTTGAGCTACTTAGGGTGGCTCATTTCATTTGGATTATTTCATGGGTGAAGGAGTCACTAATTGGGAATAAGACTTCCCATGTTTTCATCACTCCTACCTTGAGGAGGCCATTGAACCACAAGGAGATTTCCACTTGCACCTTCTATTATCTCATGATGTATGCTTGGGTTCTACACACTTGGAGGGATACATGGAGGACAAATTTATTGCATACCTTGATGAGCTATGGTGGGGTCTATTGATGAGGAGGCCACAAGAAGAGGGGGAGGAATTTTGTCTCTCTATGTAGTTTCTTGAGGACAAGCAACATGTGGGAGGGGAGGACTGTAATGTTCCTGATTTTTAGCCTTAAGCTAAAAGGAACATTATAGTTTTCATATTTTTATTTTGTTTAATAAAATGGGTAAGGAGACTCCTTAACAACTTTTGATGAAGAAACAACACTCCTTGTGTGAAAGGAGGAATAATACAACAGCTGGATTGAGCACCACATGGTGTGAATAGGATTAGATCAAGCTTGATCTAGACATTTTGACCAAGTCAACTAAAACTATCTAGATGCATTGCACCTACTTGGAAAGCACAGTTTTAGTGGAGGCTCCACTTGGTTGAGCTAGAAGAAAGTGTGAATGGGACCCATGGTGAGAAAGGTTCCTTTGCTTTATAAAGAGGAGATGGCAGCCCATTTTCATTATGCATTGGCTTAGTGTTTTCGTAGGGTCTACAAAGACTTGCATCCCCGGTCTCTTTAGCAGGGTTTGTAGTGTTCTTCACCCAAGGGTGTTCCCGGTCAGGAATCCCTACCTCATCCTCAAGGAAGGAGAGGGTTTGGACTTCATTTCATCATTCCGAAATTTGGCCAAGCTTATCTCTGTAGCTACAGCGTTATTTCTGCAGCAGATTAACGTTGTGTTGCTGGGAGCAGCAACAGAGGAATTCATAGAGTCTTTCCTTCGCTTGTCTTCGATGGATATATTGTCTATTCTTTGGAGGAGTAGCAGAGGAGACTCTGGGGCTTCATTTCAGATATTTGGCATCAGGCCAATCACTCACCATCTCTCATAGCACAGTCTTGGGCAGAAATTGCGTTATTTTCAGAGGCAGTTGCTCGAAGAGCTATTTGGGCTCATCAGGAGGATTGTTCTTGAGTAGAGGGATTAGCCTTCTGCTGAAGAGCATTATCAGAGGAGGGTATCACTATTTCAGATCTGCCATAGCCTCATCTTATATTTTCATTTAGTTTTAGTGACAAGTCATATTGTCACATTTGTACATTTTCCGACATTTCTAGCAATCTCTCCTAGATTGGCTAGAAATCTTGTATTGGAGCCCATTATTCTTTTCTTGGGAATTTATTTATATATTTCAGTCATATTTCATGTATGTACATCTATAGTAGTAGCTACACTTTTAGAGACAATGCTGTCACTGCTCTTCGAAATTTTATGCAGTTGCTGCATCTCTTGTATTTCATGGCTTACTTACTGGAGGTGGATTCCCATTGAATGAGGGGTTTATTCCTCATTATATTTTTGTATATTGTTGCTGATAAATTAATGTAAATGATGGCTGTAATATATTTCATCCTATTTTGTATTCATATTTTTAGAGTTTCATGATTGTGTCCATGTATTGGTGTAAGCTCTCTCATTGAGCAATTGCTAAGAGATCTAGTTTTTGGGAGATATGTATAAGCCCTCTAGGCTTATTTATTTGAGCTCAAATTCTGGAAGAGAAGTGTTTAGTGAGTTAGAAAGGGGATCCAAGCTCCCTTTCGGCTTATTTTTACTCTCTCTCTCTTATACAGCGTCCTTGAGGACCCTTTTGCGGAAATTCCTGAAAAAGGAACATTACAGTGGTATTGGAGCATGATATTTGGCTCAGCCTGTGGGTTAAAGACAAAGTGATGAATCCATGAAGGAGGAAGATTTAAAACTCTATAGACAGAGTCTGAAGATGGCCAGGTAGCCTCTGGATCTCATCCTTTGTTCAAAGGTGACATATCCAGTAAATGCCCCTACAGTCAATCTCTGGAATAGAATTTTGATATTCCTAAGAAGGGAAATTTATAGCTGTGTAGCCCAAGATAAAATGCGATTAGTAGGAGAATCTATTCATTCAGAAGAGCAGATGTATAGGAAAATAGGAATGACGGAAGAGGAGGTTTACCTTCTTTTTTTCTAGACCCTAGAGGGTATCATTGAAGATCTTGAGGAGAAAGAAAGGTAAAATTGGAAATATTTTCAGAGAGGGTTTGAAGATGGAGCAAGCCCTAGATATTATCATGATGGGTGTGAGCATTCAGCCACACATGCAGATCCACAGTGCAGTTCTTTTCCCACTTGCATTGTAGGAAGAACGGAGGAAGAAGATGAGGCCACTGGAGCAGCAGCGCTGCAACTCAAAGTTATGGGTCATGAATGTTGGTTTGAAAATCCTGTTTCATATTGTCATGAAAATGTATAAGATGAATTCACTAAGGGTTTGGTGAAGGAATTCGAGGAAATTCAATGTGAATCATCCTATATCATAACTTCAAACTCTTTTCATGCATTGGGTGAAACCATAAAACCAACTCCATTCCTTACTTCCGAAAGGGATGAAAACATGTATGATGGCTTACCAAGGGCAAGATCCCTATTATATAGAGGGATCTCTTCCATTTGTGAATTCATGGAGGTACTTCCTTCAAGAGAGGACCAAGATCTAGGGTCACTCCTTGATGATGAGGTAATCTCATCTATTGATGGGGAGGATGAGCACAAGAGAACCAACAACATTGTCATGTTGGAGGAAGATCCATCACCACATGGAGATGAGAGGGGAGCCATTGCTTCCATGGGAGGAGTCCTTATTTCTATACAAGGGATTCCAAGAGATTCAACATGTGGTAACCAAAGCACAATTCCGGAACCATTTACAACCGTTTATGGGGATTGTGAGATGGAGGAGGAAGAGAAGGATTAGCAACAAGGGTTGATACACCCTTATCTATTCCGGAAAGTCTTTGCGCATGGGATAGAGACTATACAGTGCAATGAAGAAAGGGAAAAATCAGTCCTCTTATACATACAGTCCACTTCCGAGCTTGATGTCTCACTATATGGAGGCATTCCACCTGGGAGGCCACCCGATCTAGAGTTGATGAGAGACATCTTGTCAGTTGGTTCACCACTCTTGGATTCCAGAGAGGTGAAGACATTGGAGGAATACAACCGAGTGCAGAGAGTTTGGGATAGACCCAAGGAGGAGAGAGACACTCTCTCATTTTAATTATCACCCACTCTCATCAGTTCTATTGCACTGACATAATTTGCTGCAGGGATGGAGGATTGCATTTTTATGATGCAGGATGACTGATCCACATATTTGATGAGGAGGAGGATAATTCATTTGGGGAAGGACTCTTTCACGCATGGGAGAAGATGGAGGTTACTCATGCTTACATTGCCTAGGATCGGGAGATTCCTTTTGGATGACAGTTTCTCATGGGAGACTAGCTTTCTAGGATCACAATTACTATTTGAGCATGAGCAGCTGCATGATGGGCATGGAATCATTTTTGAGGATGAATTTGGCATGAAGGATGTCAAAGTAGCAGGAAAAAACATGTGGGGGGCACTACATTACAGACTACTAGTGCTTCCTGTGAGGAGGATGGATCCAAATTGGAGGACTCAACTCCTGGTAGAGTACTCCCCGGATCTTTGTGCATGCATGATTCTTGATGACCTAGAGGGAGACGATAGATACATGGAGGATGATATGGTCATCTATTGTTATGGCAGAATCTTCTTGGCTAGAGTTTCTAGTCTCAAGGAGAAACTATTACATGCAACACATGAGGACTTTCTAGCTATGCACTTGGATGCGTATTCTGCTTCGCAAGAAGAGTTAATTTGGGAGGGAAATCAACATTATCTATATTAGAATATGGACAGATGCATAGCCGGATGATTTTGGAGAGGTTGGCACAACCATTTCCCTACTCATTGGAGGTGACGGAGAGCATTCAGATGAGCCATTTCAGCTCAAGGACCGAAGTACATGGTAAAGGAGGTATATGTTTACATTTTGGTTTACCTTTCTTTACTTTATATGAGTAGCTTGATGAGCTAAGGATGATCAAATCTCCTTATGCTCCTTATTATGATGTAATTGTGGCCCATTGCAGCAATGGGAGTGGTTATTTTTATGATGGTTTGTGGGGGAAGCCACATACTTCTTGGTGTGCACCATTGGCACCCATTTGTACTTTCATATTTTCATCTTATGAGATGTTTGTGGCAGCAAAAAAGTGGCTGGGAAAGCACTTGTTTTTTTCAGTTTTGATGCAGGCAGGAGATTCACTGCGCTGGTCCCATGAGTATAGCAGTGACCCACTCTCTAGTTGTCTTATGACAAGTTGTTTTCATTGCATATTGCTTCCTTGTGTTGCTGATGGTTGTACATTCAGAGGGAGCACTACTTGGAGAGTGTTGGAGGTATGGGGAAAGCCCATTGGGAGTATGATTCTCCCCATTATACATACTTTATGTTTCAGGAGAAACAATGGGCACACAATGATTTCCATGTCACTACTCTTCTCTCCATGTAGGAGGAGCTATTGGGAGAGAATGCGTTATTGGAGGAGGAACTTCATGGATGATTCATTTTGTGGGGAGGCTTGGGCCAATTGTAGAGGCCATGAAATTTCAGCCCAGTATCAGCAACCTCCTCATACTTATCATAAATGGAGGGAGAAACTACTTGGATGGAAAAATATAAACTCTCCATTCAACCCCAACATATTGCATAGATCCGAGGTTGAGGACTGCTTGGTTGAGCTACTTAGGGTGGCTCATTTCATTTGGATGATTGCATGGGTGAAGGAGTCACTCATTGGGAATAATAATTCCCATGTTTTCATCACTCCTACCTTGAGGAGGCCATTGAACCACAAGGATATTTCCACTTGCACCTTCTATTATCTCATGATGTATGCTTGGGTTATAGACACTTGGAGGGATACATGGAGGATAGATTTATTGCATACCTTGATGAGCTATGGTGGGGTTTATTGATGAGGAGGCCACAAGAAGAGGGGGAGGAATTTTGTCTCTCTATGCAGTTGCTTGAGGACAAGCAACATGTGGGAGGGGAGGACTGTAATGTTCCCGATTTTTAGCCTCAAGCTAAAATGAACATTATAGTTTGCATATTTTCATTTTGTTTAATAAAATGGGTAAGGAGACACCTTAACCACTTTTGATGAAGAAATAACACTCCTTGTGTGAGAGGAGGAATAATAAAGCAGTTGGATTGAGCACCACGTGGTGTGAACAGGATTAGATCAAGCTTGATCTAGACATTTTGACCAAGTCAACTAAAACTATCTAGATGCATTGCACCTACTTGGACAACGCAGTTTTAGTGGAGGCTCCACTTGCTTGAGCTAGAAGAAAGTGTGAATGGGACCCATGGTGAGAAAGGTTCCTTTGATTTATAAGGAGGAGATGGCATCCCATTTTCATTATGCATTGGCTTAATATTTTCATAGGGTCTGCAAAGACTTGCATCCCCAAGTTGTTTAGCAGGGTTTGTAGTGTTCTTCACCCAAGGGTGTTCCCGGTTGGGAATCCCTACCTCATCATCAAGGAAGGAGAGGGTTTGAACTTAATTTCCTCATTCCAGCATTTGGCCAAGCTTATCTCTGCAACTACAACGTTATTTCTGCAACAGATTAAAGTTGTGTTGCTGGGAGCAGCAACAGAGGAATTCATAGAGTCTTTCCTTAGCTTGTCTTTAGTGGAGATCTTTTCTATTCTTTGGAGTAGCAGCAGAGGAGACTTCGGGGATTCATTTTATATATTTGGCATTAGGCCAATCATGCACCATCTCTCACAGCGCATTCTTGGGCAGAAACTGCGTTATTTTCAGAGGTAGTTGCTGGGAGAGCCATTTGGGCTCATCATGAGGCTTGTTCTTGAGTAGAGGGATCAACCTTCTGCTGAAGAGAATTATCAGAGGAGGGCATCACTATTTCAGATCTTCCATATCCTCATTGTATATTTTGATTCAGTTGTAGTGACAAGTCAGATTGTCACATTTGTACGTTTTCCAGCATTTCTAGCAATCTCTCCTAGATTGGCTAGAAATCTTGTATTAGAGCCCATTCTTCTTTTCTTGGGAATTTATTTATATATTTCAGTCATATTTCATGTATGTACATCTATAGCAGTAGCTACACTCCTAGAGATAGCGATGTCACTGCTCTCCGACATTTTATGTAGTTGCTGCATCTCTTGTATTTCATGGCTTACTTACTGGAGGTGGATTCCCATTGAATGAGGGGTTTATTCCTCATTATATTGTTGTATATTGTTGCTGATACATTAATGTACATGATGGATGTAATATATTTCATCTTATGTTGTATTCAGATTTGTAGAGTTTCATGATTGTGTCCATGTATTGGTGTAAGCTCTCTCATTGAGCAATTTCTAAGAGATCTAGTTTTGGGGAGATCTGTATAAGCCCTGTAGGCTTATTTCTTTGAGCTCAACTTCTGCAAGAGAAGTTTTTAGTGAGTTAGAAAGGGGATCCAAGCCCCCTTTCAACTTATTTTTACACTCTCTCTCTTATACAGCGTCCTTGAGGACCCTTCTGCAGAAATTCCTGAAAAAGGAACATTACAGTATCATCTAGTTTAGAATTCATGTACAAAGGATTCAACATATCAAAATCTTCATCATCGTCTATATCATCTCTGGAAAAAAATTCTCTTCTACATTTGGTTCAATTTATTTAAGTTCTTCATCCAACACAACATTAATATCATATAGTTCATATTAATTAACATTGTCTCGATTAACATATATTCCTTGAAAATTTTCAACATCTTCATCTAACACTGCATGAAACCCTTGCTCCTATACATCATATTCTACTTAAATTTCATCTTCTTTTGCTACATTATACTTTATGGGCCTTCCCATGGGATCATATCTAACAACATATGAACAACCCACTTTACCCAGAATGTCTACATAAAATACTTGTTCACATTGGCTTCAAAGAACAATTTTTTTTGATCATGGCCCAATATTCTTTGTATCAACCATGGTAAATCCATTAGCATGCTCAATAAAAATTCTATCAGGGTGAAATTCATGGATTCGTAGCATAAACCATTTAACTTCGAACACAACTATTTTGAAGGATTCAAAGTCACATTCAATTATATCATGAAAATACCCATAGTATCAATTTTCAGAGAGTTCTAAATGTCTACCACCTCTAGAGGAAACATTGATAACTTGAAATAATGCAGTCATCCCACTATCAAAAGTTTTAATCTTTTCATACAACCTTTTGATGCAAATTTTTTAGCCATTCCACAAAATTTTGTTGTGGTGTTTCAATTGCAGTACGTCAAACACATAAAAAATACATTTTCAATTGATAAGCATGCATATTTATACTTGAAAATTTTGGAAATTAAGAAAAAAAATGCCATATGCATCAATAAAATTGTAAAAAACTTAGAATGGGAGAATATTCTTGCTTGATAATCTTTTAAACCATATGATAAATCAATTTCCCTCTGTGTAAGATTGCTATCTCCACTACGTTTTGACTCGTTGAGACACACCATTCCATGATAACCTACCATTATTAGCTTGTTTGCTTTGTTCAATCCATACATTCATCTAATATTTTTTATTCGCAATGTATAAATATGTTGCATCCCACTCTCAACCGACTGTATTAAAATAAAACAATTCACATATATAAAATTAAATACCATGTTATACCTTCATAATAATGGATTATGCAAGAAGACTAAAAATTAAATAAGTATGATATACATAAAAACAAAAAAGTAAAATGTGCTATAAATCTCCACTATATACTTACATCTCACTTTGCTCATTCTAACTTTCCCCAATAGATGCTCCCCTTCAAAATCATCCATAGAGTTAACACCCCAAATGTGATCCAATACATTAATATTTTTTCCTATTTCATCACTATATTGACGACTATGAACCATGGTTTGATATACCATATATCCCTCTACCATATAACTCTCAGGACACGCTCTTTGTCTGACCAAAGCATTAAGTGATTTAAAGTGCCTCTCAACCATTCACATTGATCTTGTGTGTATAGGTCCAATATTTTCAATCTCCTCGACTTGGTGTATGAAGTAGTGTTCTCGTGCATTGAAAAATTCCGAAGGTAGATACTTTTACGTTTCACACATTCGACAAGTAATTTTTTTCTCCAATACTTTATATCTTATTTATCGATTTCTTTAGATGAAAACCATCTACAAATGAAGCAAAAAAAATCAAAATTTTCAACAAAAAAGTATAACATAGTACATGATGACAAGAAAAACACATGCCATAAAAAATATGCAACACAACAAATTATTGAACAAATTACACTTTGCACATAAATCTCCACTTACCTCATGTATTTTCCAATATCATATATAACGTTTTTGACATTGTTATCAAAGTTTTTTGGGAGAGATAAAGGTAGAAAATATTGTAACAAAAAAATGACAATCATTATTTTTTCACAAATCAGTAGAAAAAAATTAGTAATTAACAATATGTTTCACCAATGTATAATATATATACATTGTTATACATGATTTATGATTGCAGACAAAGGTATCTCCCCTAGGTTTGGTGGTCAACCTATAAAAACGAAGAGACAAGGAATCCATTGCTTTTCCTTAAAGTAAATAGATGACGGAGTGAGGCCTACCTGGAAAATGTCGCTCACTTCGCTCCTTCTTTAGCTTGGAAGCTCCAATTCCAGGTTCGATCACCAAAATTAGATCTTGCACAGTCAGATACACAAGCCAAGAAAATACGAGATGCATGTTGTATAATATAAATACTCTATTCAATAGATGAAGATGGTATTGAAATACATGAATCAACATCACATATAGGAAAATATAGAATTCTATGCATTAATATAAATAGAATTAGATTACAACCATAAGTGGTAGTTGATCTTGTAGAAGAGCTCCTTCAATTTGTTGAATCGTCCTTTCCTTTTCACAATATGTACCTCCATTCACCCTATGCATGATATGATAACTAATTACTGCAACAACATAAGGGTAGAATCACTCTCCAAAGCCAACCATTACCTCTTACATATGAGAGGGTAAATATCTATAGGAGAGAGGGGTAAGTTGGGAGTTCTTATCCAATTACCATTCTAGGGCTTTAGATCCACCTTTGATGGAGGGATAATATCGAAGGATAAGTGGTGAAAAATACAAAGTAGGGTAGGATAGGATCTGAATGTTAATCCAATTTAATTAGTTGAAACAAATTATGGAAACTCCTAGAAGGAAAAGCTTCCAGAATCCTGCTCATTCTCACAAAATTCTAGAACCAACGTAGGTGAAAAGGAGGGCTAACTACTAGTGACCAACACTGACCACATGGGAGAAAATTGTACGTGAACGCACCCCAGTAGGCTTAAAGGGAGTGTTGGTGCTCAAACTGGGCCAGATAAGGCAGTTTAGGGTTGAAACTTTGAGGGATGAAAGGTACATGATTAGGGATTTGTGCAAAATGATGACTAAGGGAATAGGATGTTGATTGATCCCATTAGGAGGCTCACTTTGATTGGATGTAACAAAATTTCCTATAAAAAAATTCCCCCTAAAGCACAAAGTCAAAGATGGTTATTGATGACTGTAGTACTTTTCCTTGTGACAAGTAGGGATCAAGGACAACTGATGAGATTCATCTATTACAATAAAAGTATCATGAAATATAGATGCTGAGGGAGGCATACCAATATTCAACTCGTAAGCTAACATAACACGTGTAATGAGAAAAGACACACATAGATGCAACTAATGGACTCATTATTGGATGCCTGTATATCTGATCATGGCCATCATATATTGTGATCTTTGTATAACTCCTGAAATCACAGCCCAGATGGATGAAACTAGATCCGGGGTCTTCTATCTCATACACATGACAAACTAATGTATGAGTCTATCCATGGGAATCAATGAGCTATATTTGAACATGGTAGACACCATATGATTACCATCCAATTATGTAAGCCATTATCAGATGCAAGATAAACCACTGGTGATGTTAGTGGCTCTCAAGATACTATGATAAAATCGACATGGTGCAAGTAAATGAGTTGATGCCAAACACCACACAAAGTCTTTCGATCGAAGGCCATTAATATAAACCTATCACCAAGAGGAAGGAGACTTTAAATTTATGTATGCAAGCACCAAGGTACAAAAAGGGGTGTTTCCAAGTCAACTTCCTGGATGATGTGCTGATGTTGATAGGAAGCGACCTGTTTCAAGAGGGCCTTGATGTATCGCCCATCAATGACACGAAATGGATATCATTATTGAGTTAAAATGATCAGAATTATGTTGATATAGAACTGCAATAGGAAAGGCAGACATGAAATGAAGGCTTAAGAGTATTGTAGCGGAGAGAAACTGATGGACTTTTGAACACATAACAACACCAAATGGAGTTGGCAGCATTTACCCAAAACTGAAATGGAGGCTCTAAAAACGGTATGATAACAAAAAAAAGTAGATTATCGAACCCAATATCCACAGAGATGAAGTGAAAAGTGTTGTGTTCAAGAGTGACTCGCCGCCATTTAGCAAAAATGGAATTCCCCATTTTCCCAATTTCCCCAACCATTCTAGTCAATACCTCTTTATTTTTTAACAAGCTTGAGGAGGATAACATATTCTTGATATGTAAGTTCATCCTTCAGATGAATCCATCCAAGTATTTTTAATGAATCTTGAGAAGGAGTGGTTTGTCCTTGTCATTTTCGACAAGTCCATCATTGTTTGATGTTTTAACAAGTCCAGAGAGTGTAAAACTCGACATATTTTTCATGTTTGGAGAGTTTGAAAAAGAGGCAGAAAAGAAAAATCCACATGTTTATTTTATTAGATAGTCTATTAAGTCTGAAAATAAAGAAAATGATACTCAAAATAACCTCTTAGCCATGTTCGACCAAGGTATCCCCTTTTCGTAGCTAGTGTATCTCAGTCTGGAAGATGGTTAAAATGATAACAAGTAGATGTATTTTCATTTACTTTTACGAGATCAAAAGGACAAGCGCTCGACAATATTTTCATATTTTGGGAGTCTGAAAAGAGTTGAAAGAGGACTTTAGGGGGTTCCTTTTTTGTTGGTTTATAGATTCTGAAAAAGAGATAAAGTGTACTCTTCGGTCAATGCAACTTGTTGCAACATAGTAAAAACCCACTAACAGCTTTCATCCTCCTCAAAACACGAAAAGAAGTATTAAACATACCTGTTACATAGTAAAAATGAAACATATCTAGGTAAAAATGTTAAAAATGAATAAAACAATGAGAAAATGACCATAAATATCCAAAATAACTTTTCACTTTTACCATTTCACACTTTACCTTCAACTTTGAATATTTGGAGTCATTTTTCCCTCAATCTTCTATAGCTGATTGTGACCAATCCAAGGGACCATTTAAAGTGTCATCAGATCCAAGTAGGATCTAAGACCTTTCTCTATATTTCCAGGGTTCATTTTTGTGTTTTCAAGCAAAATTTTCAAGTATTTGAGGCCCTTGGGGTTAATAAAAAATGCCTTGGGACCAACACATCCCCTCTGTGTCGAAAAGGGTGTTGCACCTAGGCAGTGGAACACTGGAGACAAAGGTGTAACACTTTGTCTAAGTCTCCTGGGGTACGTTGGGTGCATTTCTCCAATTTTGTTCTCAGTTTTGCCTCAAATTTTGTCAAGTTTTTTGCATGGAAAAGAGTCTAATGAGTCCTGTATTGATGTTTTAGGTACCCATTATTGCAAAATATCATTTATCTGGAGAGAAAGAGAGCATGAAGCACAATACATGGATGCCTAAAATGACCTTGCTACTATCCGAGTTCTTAGAAACTACGAGTTGTTGAAATTATTCTGGCTTCCCGGTATGAGGCAACAAATGTAGTTTTTAAAGTACCTTATGCGTTCATGTGATGTTCAGACACATGTGTTCAGTTTTGGGAAGAATCTAATTGAGATACAGGTAGATGATATTTGCTTTCTAATGGGATTGTCAAAGCGAGGTGCCCCCATCTTTCTTCTAGGTGGAAGAAGTGGCGGTGAGGCGATGAAAGATTACATTCATACCTATTGCAGACCTCGAGCCATATCTACTGGGGATGGAAATATTAAAATAAAGGATGTGACCCAAATACATTTGAGAATGATCTTGTTCATCATAGAAATATTGGTAGGAAACTCGACATTACATGTGGCAAGCAGAGCATACATGTAGTATGGGGTAGAATGTCTCGAACCAATAATATTCAACCGGAGCAAGGGTGTCTTGGTCAACTTGAAGGAACGAATTACTGAAGCCAAGGAGGGGAAGTTGAATAACTTCATCTATGGTTCCATCTTGGTCTCTTTTTCCTTAGAGCGGGTACCAATACTTTAGCCTCAATAGATTGTACTTGAGCCCTTTGATTCGAGGGTCACATAGATGAGGAGGTGGATAGAACACATGGCTAGACATGCAGGTACATCAACGATCATATTTTCACCAACCTTCTTTGGGTGGTTTTAGATGTAGTTCATCATGATCAATGAGTATCCTTATGAAAGGATGGGTTTCTGCAATTATCTCGAGCTCATGCTACCTAAGGGCAAGCATGGAATGCTACAGGTAAGATACTTTGATTTCTAACTTTTATGAAGTTGTACAATATATTTTTTTTCATTTTCATGAGACTAAACTATTTGATGTTTTCATGCAGATATTGGACCTAATCAACCAGTGGGTGTTAAATATATTTGTCGCAAAGAGAGATAGGCACAGGAGGATGTAGTGGGACCAATAGAGGTTGCTGCGGTGGGATGGGATGTAGTACGAGATCTTTAGTTAGCGGAGGTCTTAGTAGAGGTAGAGTTCCACATGGACAGATTGACCCATGGCATTGATGAGACCATGGTTGATCAGCTTACATTGCGACTTCAACAACATACCATTGGGGGCACCCAGTCGTCTTGGTCAATTGTTGCATAATATATCTCGTGCACTATCGTTTTATAATGAGCACCATTGATTTTATACTTAGATGTTTGCATGTAGTTTTTTGTATATGGGAAATGTAGCCTTATGTGTCTCGGGGCACACATTTTTAAAACCAAACTTATCATATATATATTTAGCATTTCCTAGTTCCTATTCTGCTTTCAATATGATGTGATGTGATTTTAAAGTTACTTACATT
The DNA here is from genome assembly GCA_034641835.2 of Pinus albicaulis. Classification (NCBI taxonomy): domain Eukaryota; kingdom Viridiplantae; phylum Streptophyta; class Pinopsida; order Pinales; family Pinaceae; genus Pinus; species Pinus albicaulis. Next base: position 1,280,325,443 of record CM076584.1, on the reverse strand, counting down.
CGCTGCAAATGTCTATCTAAAACTAAATTAGCTAGGGAATCTGCTAAAGTGTTTAGATTTATAGAGATGTGTTCATATTGTATGAAGTCAAAATGTATTTCCAGAAGACACACTCTCAAAACCATACGAAGGATGGAAGGATTCCTCACTAAATAGATATTCGCGAGTTGTATTAATACGAGTTGTGAGTCGAGATCAATGACTATATGGTGGATACCATGTGAAATAAAATCAGATAACAAATCTAACACTCCACTATACTCAACAATGTTGTTATTAGATATGCCAATGTAAATCCCTTGCATGCTCACTAGCTCGCTATTTGGAGCAAATATGGCCCACATTGCGAAGGATAGGTTCCAAGTACTACGGCTAGTACCATCAGCATAACCAATATACGATTTGAGAGAGGTTGACATCTGCAAACCAACATAAAGAAGGATCAACAAAAGCCATGGGAAACTCTGAAAAACACATTGCAAACACACTCAACACACATATAGACAATATGTACACAATGTACTACGCATGGTATCAAACATAGTATTTTTTTAGATAGAAACCATTTCTAGGTTTCGACAATGGAATTCCATCAAGATCTACCAACTATTAAGATTTTTTTTCTAGGACACGTTTGACAATGTATGGGCCAAGCCACATCAGCTGGAACTTTCCTCGGTCTAACTTATCAGCCTCCTGGTCATATAAAAGTATCCTATCTCCTTCCGAGAAGAGTTTAGGCTTGGCACTTTTGTCATATTGTGCTTTGATGCATCTTTTATGAGCTTCGTTGGCCAAATAGACATCACGTCGGGTCTCATCCAATCAAGTCAAGTGTAAAAGACACTCCTCTTCTGCGGAGGTAGTAGGGAGAAGTTCGATAGCTAGTTTCAATGATGGAATTTCAGACTCAATAGGAAAGATCTATTTTAGATCGTAAACCAACTAAAACAGTGTGAATCTAATAGCTATCCTTACTAAGATTTGGTATGCCCACAAGGAAAGCTATTAGATTCACACTGTTTGGAAACATAGAGAAGTAAATGCTAGTCTAATTTATGAACCCCTATCATGCATTGAAGCATAGTCTTAAGAACTGTTGGGGTCCTCGTTTTGAAATTAAACAGATTTTGAGTTGAGGCTAGTACGTAGCGGAATGAAACCATGGTAGGTAGAGAGATGTCAAGGTTGCAAAGGAGTAAAGGATAGGTGGTGCGGTTGTTGCGGGAGAAAGCACAGGTGGCATAAGAGCGTGGCAGAAAATAAGTAGTAAAATTCTTGACTAATGGAAAGAAACAGAAGACAGCCAAGCGAAGAGAAAGGAGGAACTGTCAGTCGCACTGGCAGCAGATCAAATAGGTAGCCAGCCAGCGAAAAGAGGGGTTGGTGTAGACGGGGTCAGAAGACAAGAGCCGTAGGAGAGCCCTATTATGTTTTTCTGTTCTCTATTCTTCTGTATCTCTATATTTTCTCTCTGTCCAATAGGACCACTTGTATTATGTTCCGTTCAAGCTCATGCTAAGGAGATTTGTAATGTTCTGTTACTAATATTTGCTTTATAATACAATCAGGAGTTGCTGTTCTGAGTATATGTTGTGGTCTGGAATGAATGGTTTCAGTAGTGATTTTTAATTTTATGTGTTATAAGTCTGAATGCACTCCCGAGAGATATCTTTGATGGAACGTTGTGTTTGTTTAGACCTTTGTCACAACTTTGATTTCTTCATACCGATGTCATTATGTTGATACCACGACACGCCTCGGGTGAGACTCTTGGCTTTTTGGAGTAGGGTGAAAATGCCAGCGTGGTGCTAGAGTACAACAGACACCCTTGTTGGCCCTTAACCTGAGCCCAGGTATTCTCTACGAGAACTGTTTTCTCACCAACAAATGGTTCCATTGCCGGGACCTGAAACTTCATTTGGGAGCTAGATCATGGTATCTCAGATCTTCGAAAGAGAAATATGAAGTTGGTGGGATAACCACCTAGATCATTTCATCACTCAGCAAGCCGAGATGAGATGACAAAAGGAGAAAACGATCAAGAGTTTGGTTCTATTTTCCAATTTTTCCACTGATACCTGTGAGAAATATTTTGGGGAAAGTGCCTAGAAGAACTCTATAACTGGTTGCGGAGGCTTCAGACCAAGGAAACCAGAGAAAAGTCGCAGAAAATAAATTGCAAGTGGGTTCACAGAGATCTGGTGGCCCTTCATCGATTAGACACTAAATTGACCCAAGCTGTAGATTTTTGGGTGGAATCTACCTTGGACAGATACATAGTGGAGTTTGCAGCGGAGTGCTACCAGTCCTTCTCGAGAGAAGAAGATACATTTAGATCTGGGTTAAGGGGGAAACTGTTGAAGGAGATCCCATTGTGGATTAAATCCTTGATGGTAGATGAAGGACTAATTGGATTCCAAAAAGAAAATATGGAAGCGTAAACCTCTTGTGCCGAGGGAAGGGACTAAGGGAGAGATGCTACTAGAACAGTAAAAAGGGGGAGTAGGGATATGGATGTCGAGACCTCTAATAGGCTAAGGGAGCGACGTTCACATCAGAGGGCACAAATCACTGAGAAGTGGCAAGAAAGGGTGATCAAGGAGTTAAAAATACAGGAAAATAGTTAGAAGGGTAAGGAGGAGGCGCTTCAGGTGACGAAGGAAATGGAAATTCAGGTGGGTACCCAAGATATAGGAGGGGTTGTTAAAGAAGTTTGGCAGGTGTATAGGAACCCAACTCAGATGGAGAAAGGAAATAAGTCTGACGGAGAAGGCACAGACGCGTGCCTGGAGGAGATGTCCGATGTGGAGATGCACGTTACAATGGAGCAACTATTCCAAGAAAGGCCGGCCTCCATATCTCAAGGTATTCCTATTCCCCAAAGTTCAATTAGCTCTAGTCCCAACCTTCCCCTGGTGCTTTATCAACCTCTAAGTGAAATTTTTGTTAAGTTGCGTAAATTAGGCAAGTTGCATAGTGTTCAGTCATCATCAACAATACACGTTAGTAGTGGTATTGCTAGTAGTACCATTGCACAACTAGGAACCAACGGGTTCATTTTAGTAACGCCTATACAAGGGAATATGGAGGGATCATTTACCCGATACCCAGAGATCTCTAGGAGGGGTAAAGACAATGTGGAACAACATTGGTACCTCTGCGAGGCCATATGGAAGGCAAGGTAGACCCCAGATGTGGTGAAGTTAACAGAATTTTAAACCACTCTCAGGGAAAGAGCGCTACGTTGGTTCATAAAATGGTTTGAAGGCCGTCAGAATCCAGCAATAGTAGATGTGAAGAGAGACTTTGTTAAGGAATTCAAATTACCCCAAACAGACCAGCAAGGTCTGTCAGAAATGTGGGAAATCAGGCAGCGGGAAGGAGAAATCGGTTGGGATATAATGCGGAGATTCAAAGATGCAATTGGAAAACTTAGCTACCCAATCGACCCAAACCATCAGAGGGATTGGTTTATCAAAGCTTTTCTTCCCTTGACAAGAACTCCATTAACTCAGTAGAAAATCGAGACATTGCAAGACGAACTGGAGCAAGCAATTAAGATAGAAGCCATGGCGGGTTATCCACAAGAGTTTAAGGGGGGAGAATCAATTTAGGACCCCTCTATAATGGGCCTACAACATCAAATATCAAGTTTGACAGAAAAACTTAAATAAATTCAACCAATGCGGCCAGCAAGACCTAATGTATGGTGCACACATTGTCTCATGGAAGGAAATGTGGTAACTGAATGTCCTCGGTTGCGGGGGCAGAACATGGGGAAATCGGCTATAGGGACATAGGGGGCTCAACCAATAGATGGAGTTGCGCAAATAAACACCCAAGGAATATATCCACTGCAACAATAGTACATGGGGTTCCCCGCACAAAAAAATCCAACCAACACCGAGGATTTGAGATATGCAAGAATATGGGCCATCCACCTCACCTGTGTCCGATCTTACATAAATACTCCAACATTCTGAATAAAGCATACTGTGAGTTTTGTGCCTCAACAACACATAGCACAGAGCAGTGTCGAGCCCTGGATGCACTTACGAAATGACTGGACTGGCCTTCATACAGAGTGAATGAAGCTCCCCGGGGGAGAGGAGGAGGCCTGAGAGGAGGTTAGGCAGGATTTAGAGGTCCAGTGAGATGTTACAACTATGACCAGGAAGGACATGTAGCTATATAATTTCCACTCCCTAGAAGACCCTGGTGTTCCCAGTGCCGGGTTAACACACACGCAACAGAATATTGCCCTGAGCTCATCAAATGATGGGAGGAAAGAGCTAGACAAAGGGGGGAAAATCTAGTAAATGCAGAACCCAGGTTGATGGAGACTCAGACAATGTATAACGTGGCCATAATAACACGAGGAAGAAAAATAATGGGGGAATATGTAAATGTAAGGGACCCGATAAAGCTGGTTAAGGCAACATCCCCAAAATCGCTGGTCAAACCAGAACGACAAAAACAATTTTTCCAGGAAGCAGCAGAAACCTTTGCCCAACTGGGGGGAAACAAAGGTATTGAAATGCAACAACCTAAGGAGGACAAATAAACCCAAGGTAACTCAGAAGCTTTGATCCAGGAGTGGTTCCAATTGTTCCTAGAAATTTTTAACAATACACTAATGCTGGATCAGCTAAAATAGAACCTGGAAAGAGTGTTGTAGAGGAGCACAGGAGCAAGAGAATCACTGGATGCAAACCAGAGGTATGCATAAAGAGTAAAGAGAAATAAAAGAATAATGGGAAAATAATTCCGAGTGAACACACAAGTCGTGGGTTTCCATATTAAAGACACTATGCTTGATTTGGGATCCGATGTCAATATTTTTCCAAGGAACACATGGTAAGCATTAGGAAGGCCAATATTGACGTATTCAACAATCCAACTTCGGATGGCGAACCAGTACCACATTGTACGCATCGGAAAACTGGAGAAATTTGAAGTTAACACTGCAGGGGTAAAAACATATACAGACTTTGAAGTCATTGACATCATGGGGGATAAAGATCCTTATCTTGCCTTGTTAGGACTTGATTGGGCCTTTGAAAATTACGCAATAATAGACCTCAAAAAATAACTAATGATCTTTGAGGATGGGGAGATCAGAGTCACTCAGCCACTTGACCCGTAACAAGGATCAAGATATACAGAGAATGTGGATAACATAGAGGATGCTGGACTTCTGAATCATCTCTATCAAATGACTACAGGAAGAAGAGAAGATTACATTAACCCAATAACAGAAGGATATGCAAGCTAGAGAAGCATCCAAAGCTCAGATTTGGGCTTAGAAATAGCTTGGGATGATTGGCAGCAAGGGGCTCATGAAACCAATGCACGGAGGTGTGCCAACATTGGACAAATTAATTGGATCGGGGCCGAGGTACGAGAATACCCAACCTTATACGATATGGATGCTATAAACAGTTTCATATCAAAAATAGAAGATAAGGTACCAGAAGGCCACAGGGTACCACAGATGGACATAGCGTTACAATCCACATCTGCAAGATGGTAGAGGAATCATTGCAACTCGCTCACACAGTGGGGAGAAATCGCAGTAGCATTAAAAGCAATATTGAAGGAAGAGGAAGGACCATGTAGTAAGGAGAAATATCATGAGGACTCCGACCCCAGAAACCATATGGAGAAATGTGAGGAACAATGGAGAAATGAGGGATATCCAGAAGAGCTATGGGTACACCAATTTTTCCACTCTTTGGACTTGATACCAAAGGCCTGGTATCTGACGGATGAGAAGAGGAGAGGGACTAGCAAATTGGAGGAAGTTGCGGAAAAATTCACACAATGTTTCTTGTTTCGGGGAAAGACATAACTAGTTACAAAAGATTTGTAGGCTATCAAGAAGGTACTGTTCTTCCCTGATATTCAAAAGGAGGAGGAGCAGTCGCTCCAGTATCCAGGTGTTAGACCAAAAGTGGCATGTCAAAAGATAACAGTGAGATCGATGATGACAATCTAGAGGATCTCAGGCACTTGTATTTTGAAGAAACAGATGGGGAGAGAAATATCAAATAAGAACCCACGACAGAAGGAATCCATCTGCTACCATTGAGGACCAATAAATTAAATATTGGGACAGAGGATAAGCCTAAACTAACGATGATTGGGGACTATTGGGATGAACAAAAAACCAAGGAAATAGTCAGTTTGTTGAAGGAATATGAGGAATTGTTCCCTTCATCGGCAACGGATTTAAGGGGCATAAAAGGAGATATGGGGGAGATGTAGATAATATTGAAACCTGACGCAAGGCCAGTGAAACATAGACCATATCTTCTGAATCTGAGGGTGAAGGAAAAGGTTAAGCATAAATCGACAAGATGTTGCAAGCAGGATTGATATTTCCAGTAGAGGAAGCATAATGGGTAAGTCCCATAGTTATACAAAAAAATAAATAAAATTCTGAAATACGAGTTTGTGTAGATTACAGAATCTTAAACAATGCTTGTATCCATGACCCATTTCCTACTCCGTTTAGCGATGAAGTCCTGGACAATGTTGAAGGGAACGAGGCATATTCATTCACCGATGGATTCTCAGGATACCATCAGGTAAGTGTTTGGTCAATTTAGTGTGTCCTAAATTGCTGCATTTAATTTGTCAATCCGGGAATCGTAAGCTGATGAAGTGCGGCGCACTATATGTGCAAGATAACCTATTTCTTAACTTTTTGTCGTTTTTGGTTTTTCTAAGGTGAAATGGAAATTCTAAAATGAAAACAAGTTTGGCTATATTTGTTCAAGGAAGTGATATCCCCTATAATGATTTACCAACTTGAAACTTTAAAAGCAAATTGAAAATTACAATGACAAGACTTGAAAGGAAAGTAAAAGTGTACTGCTGAAATGAAAAGATGCTGCTAATCTAATGAATCAAAACAATAAACTAGTGAACATGAAAACCAAACTATTCTTGCTGCCAACTAAACACAAAAGAAACTATGCTTAAGGAAATTCAAAATTGCAACAAAATAAATCTAAATCAGATTACATCAATTCATTTTCCGACCCTTCATCATTAGACCAGCTATGATTTTCGGAAGTAATCATAAACAACTTGTGTAACTGATATTTAATTTGCAGAAAGTAAACTAATACTAAACCATACACTCATGATTCAATCCCTCGCCATCAGTCCAGCTGTGGCTTTCGGAGGCAGCTGAAGATGTCATACATGATTTAATATATCTAAATTTGCAGAAAAGAAACTAATACTAAACTACACATTTCATAATGCAGTCCCTCACCATCAGTCCAGCTGTGGCTTTCGGAGGCAACTGAAGACGCTATGAGCAGCTTAATATATCTAAATTTGTAGAAAAGAAACTAATACTAAACTACACATTTTATAATGCAGTCCCTCACCATCAGTCCAGCTGTGGCTTTCGGAGGCAACTGAAGACGTTATGAGCAGCTTAATATATTTAAATTTAACTACTGAATCAGATAAGCAAAACTGAAATGTACAAAGCAAGACTGAAGTTTAAACAAAAGCTATGAAAAGCAAACTAGCAGCAGAACAATGTTAGTTCATGTCATTAGTCAAAATGCTATAAAAATGCTATAAAAATGCCCGGGCTGTCTACCTAAAACCTGCACAAGAAAACTGATCAGTGATTAACAATCATAAAAACATGAATGACAGAAATGAAATGGAAATTATGGAAATGTATGAACAGAAATGAAACAACTACAGAATATGAACATATGATGGATTATGATACAATGACTTTTTAAAGAAATGAAATGAGAAATATATACATTAATACACAGAACCTTGGCTGAGCAGGGGCCCTCTACACAGCTTTGGTAACGATCCTCAAACACGAATTAAGTTGAAAAACAGAGTCTTCTCATATTAACAAACAGTTCATTACAGAATGGTAGTGTTACGGCTCAAGGGCAGCGTAATCACTACAAAGCAAACATAACAGAGTACGAACATCAACTATCAACTAACAACTAACTCCATGTGCGTATGCAAACGCTCTATATATAACAATAAACTGTAACTGTCTCCTAAAGTTCATGATGACAGAGAGCACGTAGACCACTACGGCCACGGATATAGGAGTATGGCCATGTTGGAAAGTGAATCTACGGAAGGTGGATGCTTGAATTCAACTCCAGAACTCTGCACAGATGTCGATTTAACCTCCGCAAGCTTAGAAACGGCCGTATGGATGTTTATTTGCCACGAAACAGAGTCCAGCCGACATGAAACTCCATAGTTGACTTCCACGTGGATGGCTTTGACCGCGGCTTCTTTGGACAAGTTTACTTGAACCAATAGGACACGAACCATGTCCTCGTCATTCCTAGCCTGCCCATGTGGCTCTTTTCCCTTGTAGACACCTGTAGCATATAATTCCACAAAATAGCTGCGGAAAGTTGCAGCAGCTGCGGAAAGTGGCAAGTTTCCGCAGCTGTATGAACAAAATCTAGATCAAATAGAAAACACAAAAACATAATTAAAAACCATGTTAGGTACCCTTTTGCACATGATATTGAAAATTTTGGAGGTTTAGGTGAGTGAAAAAGATATGGAAAAGTGTATGGAAAAGAGGCAAATTCGGGACTCAACATACCCCCACTGTGAAGGTGTTGCATGTCCTCATGCAACCAAAATTTTGATACTCTTTGTTCAATTCATGTGACTTGATACTTCAGCCAGCACATCTAACCCCCTTCTCTTCTTCTTTGGTACTGCCATCATTCTGGGTTTCTTCATTAAGCACCTGAATTTTATATTCACAAGTGCTCTGCTCAATTTTTGGCATTTCCTTTTTAACTTCTTATTCTTCTTTTGCCAAATACCCAAATGTAACATAGTATTGTCATGGATGATCTTGTCCAGTTTTCCTTGCTCTTTGAGTGTTTCATTTTCATTTTTGATATGCCGATTCAAAAGCTCCAGCTCAAAAATTTCCTGTTTTAATGACTGAACTAAATCATCCTGCAATGTATGAGGCTGAATAGAAGAGGTACTTGGGCCTGTGGCTGCCTTCTCCAAGGATTCTATGTAGTCATATACCTCCTGCTGTTTGGGGTCTACTTCCGGTGTCTTTTTCATTGGGCTGTCCCCAAAGTGTTGCAAGGGAGAATTATGTTCAAAATCTGGCCGAGGAGAACTTACATCAATATTTTGCTGAGAATAAGATGGAGTACACTCATTGTCTGATTGGGAGTGAAAGGAGTCAGGTTCACTAACTGACTGAAATGGACTATGGTCAGTTGGAGACTGTTCAGATGTCTCCTCACCCAAATCAATGAAATGAGGACCTTTAATTTTTGTTTTTCTCAATTTTCCCTTAAGCCTGCTGCTTCTCCTCACATGCTGTGGTACACTACTCTTTTGTTCTTGTTTTCTTGTCTCTGCCTTCTTGGATAGAGATGATTGTTTTTGAAGAAAAACTAATCTTTCAGATAGAATTTGGTGATCTTCTTCTTCAGAAGAAGGAGTTTTATGGATAGCCTCAATAATTTCTTTCCCTTTTGGTATTATTGGCTTCTTAGTTTTGATTTCCTTCTTCTTCCTTTTTACCAATCTCTCTTCCCTATCAGTTTTCTTCATAGTAGTAGTAGAAGTATCTTGGATTTCATCTACTGTTCTTTTCCTTCTACTTCTTTTTGCTGTGCTAGATGCGGGAATTTCCTGTGTAGGAGCAACTTGGGTTTCAACATTCATTTTCTTTCTTCTACTCCTTCTAATTGGACTACCTTCAGGAATTTCCTGAGGTTCTTCAAAGAATTTTCTAACTAGGAATTGTTCCCATGTATCTTTTCTTTCTTTTAGCTCCTTTTCAATCAGAATTTTTATAAGCCCATGGTGATATAAATGAGGCTCTACATCTCCTAGGTGTTTTTGCACAGTCACAACCATTTTCTTCAAGCTATTGAATAGGAAATAAGGAAGATTGAGAATTTGGTTTTCAAGAAAATTCATCAATAGCCTAGTATGATACATGTACATAGAGCCAAAACGGCCTTCACATGTAATAAATTTCTGAACAATGAGTAATAAAGTGGCCCATTCATCTTTTATTGCATGCACAGGGATTCCTCTTTTGAAAACAGTGATATCCATACCTTGATTTCGGAGGATTTTTCTCCATGCCTCATCACTGATACTTTTATTTTTGAACCAACGTTCTCCTTCCTGAAGAAGCTCTGTGGCTGTTGCTATTGATGCTTCATTGACCAAAAACTTGAGGTCTCCCACTTCTGCTTCCGAGCCATCGAATGATCTTGCAAACGCTTTTGTAACTTCTCTGTGGTAACCCCTGAATTTCTGAATAAAACGCAGCCATTTAGCTTTCCTCAACATCTCTTTTGCTTGTGGAAATCCCTCTATAAACTTCGGTCCTTCCGGATTTGCCCTTAATAATTTTCCCATTTTACTTCTCTGTGCTTCACAGGCTTGCCTCTGTGAGGGTTTAAGTGGAAATGGAACGATGGAATACACAGGATCGAGCACAATACTGTGGGGATGTTATCATAAAATGGAAATGAGCACCATAAACAGAATGGAGTAAGACTGTGGGTAGATATACGGGAGTGAGAGTGAGCAAAAGGAACGAAATGGAGTGAAACGGGGAGTGAGAATGAGTAGAGTGGGGTTTTGTAAACACGACAGAGACACGACAAAGAGGTTAACAAAGTATAATGCATTCGGCCGCGTTTTGAATTTTGGTGGCTGTGTAATAAATATAAACACGTTTCAATCAATGATTATGAAGTTATGCGGTTTGTAAGAGTCCTTTGTCAACTCAAATACGTATCATTATCTACGGTGGGATATTTGAACATGAGTGAGAGTCGGAATTTCAATGATGAAACCGTTTGTGAATAAATGCAAGAGGATAACATAGAGATCGTGGAAGGTTACGGGACTGTCAATATAATCATTGCGCTTTATGGGTAGATCTCATAGTTTAAAATTACATAAAAATGTGTTTTTCGATACTATTTGAAATAAAATTTATTCTTACCTTTGGAATCCTTGCTTTTGCCCTTGGTCTTCAACTGATTGATCTTCATTAGTGTCTTGAATGTTCCATTGATCCTCCCTCCTGCATTTTATTTCATAATTATGAAAATAACAACTAACTGTACATTCTTTTTGAAAACAGAGTAGTAGTAGCTGCGGAATCTGCTTCTGGCTGCGGAAACTGGAGTCAGCTGCGGAAACAGATGTCAGCTGCGGAAACTGACACAACTATTACTTGGCTGAAATAGAAATGAACAAATGACAAATGACCAGATGGAAATGGTCATAAAAATATTTTTATTGATGGAATGGATGAGATGAAGTGGAATGAAGTGAAATGAAATGAAATGAAATGAAGTGAAGTGAAGTGAAGTGAAATGGAGTGGGTGGTGAGATAAAATAAAAGACAGAATTATTTTTTTTTTTGGAAAAATATAGAGTGTCAGGTGTCCCTGATTTTCACCCCATATTTTATGTATAAGACTGCCAATCAATGATTGGTTTTCAGGCTTATACCATTTTTTTTTCTTCTCTTTTTATTTTTTTTTATTTTTTATTTTTTAACTTGAAAAACAAAAACTAGCTTGGTAGAGAAGAAGGATTCTTCTGTACCAGCCTGATTGCAGAACTTTCTTGAAACAACTTGACAAAATCCTCTTTAGAGAGTGGCTTATGATAAACTTTCAATCTATGGCCATTCACTATAAGAGGAGTTTGAAACTCATCAATGGTCTTGATTCTTACAACTCCATTGTTAAAGATCTTGTCAATCTCATATGGCCCAAGCCAATGAGTCTGAAATTTCCCTTGAAAATCTTTAAACTTGGAGTCAAATAACAATGCCCAATCTCCTTCTTGAAACTTTTTCTCTTTGATATATTTTTCATGCCATTTAGTTCTTTGATATTGAACTAGATCAGTTCTTAGAATTGCTTCTTGTATGATCTCATCTAGCTCATTCAACTGCTCCATTCTATGCTTTTGGGCTTCTGATAAGTCCATCCCCAACTGAACTGCTATCTTGAAGGTCTTGACTTGGAACTCAATGGGGAGCAAGGCTTCTTTCCCATAAACAAGTTCATAGGGAGAATGTCCTGTTGTATTCCTCCATTTAGTTCTGTAGGCCCACAAGGCTTCTGGAAGCCTTTCTGCCCAATCTCTTCTATGTAGATGAACAGTTTTGGTGATGATACTTTCAAGAACTTTGTTTGTGGACTCCACTTGACCATTTGCTTGTGGATGGTAAGGAGTAGATCTTCTTTGCTTGATTTTGTATTCTTCCATCAACTTCTCCACCAAATTTGATGTGAATTGGCTCCCCTGATCTGTCACAATTTCTCTTGGAACACCAAAGCGAGTAAAAATATCCTCATAAAGAAAATGAACAACTGAATTTTCAGTAGCAGATACTAATGCTTTAGCTTCTACCCATTTAGTAACATAATCAGTGCAAACCAATATATACTTCTTTTGCTTAGATGGTGGATTAATCGGTCCAATGAAATCTAAAGCCCATTTTTCAAAGGGTTCAATGAGTACCTATGTTTGCAATGGCATTTCATTTGAAAGGGTAGGTTTTCCTACTCTTTGGCAGCTGTCACACCTTTTGACATATTGTTTTGCATCTTTGAAGAGGGAAGGCCAATAATATCCTAAAGAGAGGATTTTATAGGCCGTCCTTTTGTCTGTAAAGTGTCCGCTGCATGGTTCATCATGACATGCCTTAAGAATATCGGGCATTTCATCTTCCCTGACACATCTTCTGATCACAAGATCTGGCCCTGTTTTAAACAATTCGTTAGAAATCCATGAATATTTTGAACTCTCTTGAATAATTTTTCGTTTTTCACTTGGAAATAAATGTGAAGGTAGTTTCCCTGTAACCAAATAGTTAGCAATATCTGCATACCAAGGGGTCTTAATAGTTACTGCAAACAAGTATTCATCAGGAAACTTATCTTCTACGGGAGAATCTTCTTTAGTATTCTGAATCCTAGACAAGAAATCAGCTACTGTATTCTGTTTTCCTGGTCTATCCAACACAGTAATATTGAATTCTTGCAAAAGTAAAGCCATCTTGTCACTCTGCCATTAGTAACAGGTTTGTTCATTAAATATCTAATTGCAGAATGGTCAGTATGAATAAAAGTTTCATAGCCTGTTATGTAATGTCTAAACTTATTAATTGCATGAACAACGGCTAAAAACTCTTTTTCAGTCACAGTATAGTTTAACTCTGTGGGAGTCAAATTTTTACTGGTGTAATAAATGGCATAAGGAATTAAATCTTTTTGACCCAACACAGCTCCAAGAGCTGTATCTGAAGCATCTGTAGAAATATGAAAATGAAGTTTCCAATTTGGTCCTCTCAAGATAGGTGCTTTAGATATTCTTGTTTTCAAAGTTTCAAAAGCTGATTGACAATCGGGATCCCATTTAAATTCACAGTCTTTTGTAAGCAATTTGAAGAGTGGAGATGCTATTTTAGTGAAGTTTTCTATAAATCTTCTATAGTAACCAGTAAATCCTAGAAAACTTCTAACATCTCTTTGACAATTTGGAATAGGCAACTTGGAGATGACTTCTACTTTTGATCTATCAACCTTAATCCCATCTCCCGAAATATGATGTCCTAAAACAATCCCTTCAGTAAACATCATAAAGCATTTTTCATGACTTAATGAAAGGTTTGTTTCTTTACATCTTATAAGAAATTTTTCCAAATTTTCTAATGCCTATTCAAATGAATTACCATCAACTGTAAAATCATCCATATAAACCTCTACACAATCATGGATTAGATCAGAAAAAATTCCTAGTACTGCTCTTTGGAATGTTGCTGGTGCATTACACAACCCAAAAGGAAGCACTTGGTAGGCAAAAGTTCCCCATGGACAAGTAAATGTGGTCTTATCTTGATCTTCAGGTGCTACCTGAATTTGATTATAACCACTAAAACCATCCAAAAATGAAAAGTACTTTTTACCTGCTAATGTATCTAATACATGATCGATAAAAGGCAAAGGAAAGTGATCCTTCAAAGTTGCTTTGTTCAATTCCCTGTAATCAATGCATACCCTCCATTTACCATTCTTTTTAGGTACTATGACCAAAGGAGAAACCCATCGGCTATCTGAAATTGGATAAATGAAGTTTACATTGAGAAGTTTTTGGAGCTCTTCTTTCACTATCTCCCTAAGATTTGGATTCATCCTTCTTTGAGGTTGTCTGATTGGTCTACTGTTTTCCTCAATATAGATATGATGGATGAAAGTCTTAGGATCAATACCCTTCATGTCAGTATACTCCCATGCAAATGCAGTAGAATGTTTTTGCAAGATTCTGGTTAGTTCTTCTTGTTGTGACTTCTCCGGATGTTTATTGATATTCAATGTCTTTTCTGGAAAAATCTCAAAAACAGAATTACCAAATTCTTCCATAGAGTAAAGAGACATTTGTCTTGATGATAAATATTCTATGTCAGATTCCAACTGAAATTGTGTGGGGTCATATTCTGAAGTTATCTCAAAATTTTCTAATGTGTTCAGAATTTGACTATCCTCACTAATCTCAGAAATGGTAAAGGCAGGTTGTATAGTGTTCTCATCATCGACCCATTCATTGTCTCCTATTTCTGTAATTGCTCTTGCAGGAGGATACAAATTGAATTTCTTTGTCGAATTACCATTAGAAATGTACATGTCTCCAGATCTACAACTAATAAAAGCATCAGCTGTGGCCAGCCAAGGTCTTCCTAAGATAATTGGATGTCCTCTTAGATTACTTTTGGGAGTCAAAATCATAAAGTCTACTGGATATTCCCAAGAATCTAAGGAGACTGAAATATCTTCTAATACACCATCTGGTTTAATAACTGATCGATCTGCAAGTTGCAGTAAAGTAGGTGTAAAAAAGAAGGTTAGGAAGTTTTAGCTGTTCCATAGTCTGTCTACTCATAATGTTGATAGCAGCCCCTAAGTCAATCAATGTGTTTGGAATTTCTATCCCATTTATATGTGTCTTGACAATTGGACTTTCTGGATCTACATACTTCTGCATGGTAATTTTTCCCATCATAATATCTGCAATTTTTCCTACCAGGTGGATTCTTCTTGTGTCTTTTAGTTTCCTTCCTGGTCTTTTGAAACTTAACTCCTTTATTGTTTTTGCTAGAATAGGAATCTCTCGAATGGCTTGTAGCAAGGGAATCTTGATACAAACATTCTTCAATTCATCTAGAAAGTCATAGTTAGGCAACGAGATTTGTTTTTCCACCCCCTTGTCAATTTGTAGTCTTTCAGGAAAAGGAGGTGTAGATGAAGATGCGGGTTGCTCAACTATAGGAGTTGTGGATGTTAACTTTTCTTTTTCTTTTTGAATGTTTGAATTTTGAAGAGATTCTTCCTCGGAACCCTTATTGACTTGAAGAGAATCCTCCTCAGAGGTATCTTGCTCTTGAATATATATAGAAGGTTTTTCTAAAACTCTACCAGATCTGAGTTGTACATCGTTGAGAGGAACAATCATATAGGTAGGAAATTGTTGTCCTTCTACCATGTAAGTATTTTGAGGATTTTTATTGTTAGGATTTGGCAATGGCTGAGCTGGAAGTTGATTTGTCTTTTGTTGGTATGGGAGCATGAGTTGAGGATTTGGATTTTGTTGAGAAGGTTGTTGTTGTGGAAATGGCGATGAAAGTTGTGGATTTGGGTTTGGAAGTTGTGGAGCTTGTTGATTTTGAAAAGATGGAGGATATTGATAAAATTGAGCAAATCTCCCATAAGGATTTTGCATCCCTTGTACCCATGGCTGATATGGATTTTGATGTTGGGGCCAAGGTTGTTGCCAAGGATTCCAATTTGGTGGGGTTTGAAGATTCATAGGGTTATTAAACCCTTGAGTTTGTTGTCCCTGCCAAGGTCTCCTTGCGACAAAACAGAGAGATTCTACTGAATTTGGATCTTCTTGAAAAACAGCTTTGAGTCCAGGGATTGAAGGACAATCCTTGATCTCATGATTTTATGAGCAAATCATACATGT
The DNA here is from genome assembly GCA_034641835.2 of Pinus albicaulis. Taxonomy (NCBI): domain Eukaryota; kingdom Viridiplantae; phylum Streptophyta; class Pinopsida; order Pinales; family Pinaceae; genus Pinus; species Pinus albicaulis. The sequence continues at coordinate 1,280,309,372 of CM076584.1, read as the reverse complement.
TTCTACAACTTTTGCATCCAAGGGACATTCCCTTAAAGCATGTTTCTTTCTACATTTCGGACAAAAGATGGCTAAAGCATCTGTTTCTGCTTTCTGCTTGTTTTGGATTTTAAGGATGTCTAGTTGTTCACTAAGACCCCCTAAGATATCAGTTTTAAACTCATCAAGCATATTACCAATCTCTGCCCTACTTACTGATCCAGTTGCAGATTTGTTAGCCCTAATAAGAGAAGAATCTCTAGGCCCTTTTCCAGTTTTAGATCTTCCCCTTGAGAATTGGATACATAGTTCTGTTATATCATGAAATGGGAGTTGAGAAATGTCTCCTTTACCCATCATGTTTAAAATGTCTATCCATTCATCTCTAATGGCTTTTAATAGGAGGGCTTTCAAGTTTTCATTATCTAAGTTGCTCATCTTTGCTCTTTTCAAGTTGTATTGAAATCTTTCAATTAAGTCTTCCAAATTTTCATCTTCTTTTTGCATCATTTTGAATACCTCATCCTTGTGATTTGTGGGCATACAATAGTCCAAATATCTATCCAAAAATGTTTGTTTCATATCATTCCAAGTCCCGATAGATTGAGTGGCTAATCCCATGAACCATTTCAAAGCAGATCCCTTCAATGTTGAAGGAAATAATTTGAGTTTTTGAGAATCTTCCATATAGTCATAAGTTCGGCACACTACTTCAAACTCAAACAGAAATGTTTCAGGATCCTCACTTCGTAATCCATAAAAGTTAGGAAGAACAGATGGTGAGATATTTTTCATTGTTGCATGAGTTTCCTCATCAACTATAGGGAATCCAAACAAATTGTCCCTATTTCTACCGTTATTTCCTTCACCATTGTTATCTTCATTATCTCCTTCTCTTCTACCTCCACCTCTATTTATTACTTCCTCTGCCATGATAGTTTCTTTAGAGTCCTTATAGTCCTCTAGTTCTTCTACCAAGGAAGGATGAGAGAAAGTCTCTTTGTTTTCTAAGTGGGTTTTAGTAGGTGGTATAAGAGAATCCTCTAATTCAGCTGGTCCTTGACTTCCAAAAATCTTAAGGCTAGGGGTAGATGGTGGTGAATCTGGTCTATGCCTTGAAGAAGATGGAGTTGTAAAAATCGAACTCTTGGCTTTAGCTATAAACCTTCCCCTAAAATCTCTTGCTCTATGCATGTCATTTTTTATTTTTATTTTTAAAAAAAAAATTGGGCTAATAATTCTCTTTCTGATCTTCCAGATCACACTAGGTGCAAGAAGAGAGCATACTTAAGAAATTACTAAACCAATAACTCTCTTTTCTGATCCTCCAGATCACACTAGGTGCAAGAGGAGAGCATACTTCAAGAAGTTATCAAGTTTCCCTTCTTTTATGATTTTATGTTTTTTTTTTTAAAGAAATTGGCTACCTAGTTACACTTCCCCGGCAACGGCGCCAAAATGTTTGGTCAATTTAGTGTGTCCTAAATTGCTGCATTTAATTTGTCAATCCGGGAATCGTAAGCTGATGAAGTGCGGCGCACTATATGTGCAAGATAACCTATTTCTTAACTTTTGTCATTTTTGGTCTTTCTAAGGTAAAATGGAAATTCTAAAATGAAAAACAAGTTTGGTTATATTTGTTCAAGGAAGTGATATCCCCTATAATGATTTACCAATCTTGAAACTTTAAAAGCAAATTGAAATTACAATGACAAGACTTGAAAGAAAGTAAAAGTGTACTGCTTAAATGAAAAGGTGTTGCTAATCTAATGAATCAAAACAGGAAACTAGTGAACATGAAAACCAAACTATTCTTGCTGCCAACTGAACACAAAAGAAACTACGCTTATGGAAATTCAAAATCGCAACAAAATAAATCTAAATCAGATTACATCAATTCATTTTCTGACCCTTCATCATTAGACCAGCTATGACTTACGGAAGTAATCATAAACAACTTGTGTAACTGATATTTAATTCGCAGAAAGTAAACTAATACTAAACCATACACACATGATTCAATCCCTCGCCATCAGTCCAGCTGTGGCTTTCGGAGGCAACTGAAGATGTCATACATGATTTAATATATCTAAATTTGCAGAAAAGAAACTAATACTAAACTACACATTTCATAATGTAGTCCCTCACCATCAGTCCAGCTGTGGCTTTCGGAGGCAACTGAAGACGCTATGAGCAGCTTAATATATCTAAATTTGCAGAAAAGAAACTAATACTAAGCTACACATTTCATAATGCAGTCCCTCACCATCAGTCCAGCTGTGGCTTTCGGAGGCAACTGAAGACGCTATGAGCAGCTTAATATATCTAAATTTAACTACTGAATCAGATAAGAAAAACTGAAATGTACAAAGCAAGACTGAAGTTAAACAAAAGCTATGAAAAGAAAACTAGCAGCAGAACAATGTTAGTTCATGTCATTAGTCAAAATGCTATAAAAATGCTATAAAAATGCCCGGGCTGTTTACCTAAAACCTGCACAAGAAAACTGATCAGTGATTAACAATTAAAAACATGAATGACAGAAATGAAATGGAAATTATGGAAATGTATGAACAGAAATGAAACAACTACAAAATATGAACATATGATGGATTATGATACAATGACTTTTTAAAGAAATGAAATGAGAAATATATACATTAATACACAGAACCTTGGCTGAGCAGGGGCCCTCTACACAGCTTTGGTAACGATCCTCAAACACGAATTAAGTTGAAAAACAGAGTTTTCTCATATTAAAAAGCGGTTCATTACAGACTGGTAGTATTACGGCTCAAGGCAGCGTAATCACTACAAAGCAAACATAACAGAGTACGCACATCAACTATCAACTAACAATGATCAACTAACTCTACGTGCGTATGCAAACGCTCTATATATAACATCAAACTGTAACTGTTTCCTAAAGTTCATGATGACAGGGAGCACGTAGACCACTACAGCCACGGATATAGGAGTATGGCCGTGTTGGAAAGTGAATCTACGGAAGGTGGATGCTTCAATTCAACTCCAGAACTCTGCACAGATGTCGATTTAACCTCCGCAAGCTTAGAAATGGCCGTATGGATGTTTATTTGCCACGAAACAGAGTCCAGCCGACATGAAACTCCATAGTTGACTTCCACGTGGATGGCTTTGACCGCGGCTTCTTTGGACGAGTTTACTTGAACCTGGACGAGTTTACTTGAACCAATAGGACACGAACCATGTCCTCGTCATTCCTAGCTTGCCCATGTGGCTCTTTTCCCTTGTAGACACCTGTAGCATATAATTCCACAAAATAGCTGCGGAAAGTTGCAGCAGCTGCGGAAAGTGGCAAGTTTCCGCAGTTGTATGAACAAAATCTAGATCAAATAGAAAACACAAAAACATAATTAAAAACCATGTTAGATACCCTTTTGCACATGATATTGACAATTTTGGAGGTTTAGGTGAGTGAAAAAGATATGGAAAAGTGTATGGAAAAGAGGCAAATTCGGGACTTAACAGTAAGGATAGTAGAGGAGGATAAGAAAAAGACAACATTCACCACCGAATGGGGCTCTTTCGCATATAATGTGATGCCATTCGGATTGAAAAATGCACCAGTAGTATTCTCACGCATCATGATAGCTACTTTCCGGGAATACATCCACAAGTTCTTAGAAGTCTAAATGGACAACTGGACCGCCTATAACATATTGAAGGATCATGCAATGTTGTTAAGGGTGATGTTCGATAGATGTTGACAACTACATATCTCATTGAACCTGAAATAGTGTATATTTGCAGTGCCATTTAGGGCACGTGGTATGTACCCAAGGTGTTTGCGTAGACCCGACCAAAGTAGCGGTGATAGTCAACATAGAGGCATTAGAAATGGTAAAACAGCTGAGATCACTGCTGGGCCACACAGGCTACTACCAGTGATTTATCCACAACTATGTGAAGGTAACAAATTCGTTAGAGAAGTTATTGAACAAATCTGAACAGTTCCAATGGACAGACAGTTGCAGAGGAGCCCTGGATACTCTAAAAGAAAATCTAGCAAGTGCACCAATACTAGTCCACCCAGACTGGGACAAACAATTTCATGTACACATTGAGGCTTCCAGCATTGCGCTCGGAGTAGTCTTGGCCCAATCAGGAGACACTTCGGTCGATCACCCAGTATATTTTTCCAGTTTCAAGTTGTCCACAATAGAATGCAACTACACCACGACAAAACGGGAGGCATTGGCAATGGTGTACTCTCTTCAAATGTTTCGCCACTACCTGTTGGGAGGTATGTTTAAATTTTTCACAGACCACTCAACGTTAAAGTACTTATTAAACAAACCGGTCTTAGAAGAGAGAATCTACAGATGGCTCCTACTCTTTCAGGAGTTCACATTTGAAGTTATTGTAAAGCTTGGAAGACTAAACGTAGGGCATGATCACTTGTCCCAACTAGAGAATTGGGAGAATGGAGGATCTCTAGATGATCAGTTACCAGATGCTAATCTTTTCAGAGTAGAATCCATCCCAAAATACTTAAAAGAGATAGCTGCCTACCTCACGACAGGGCAGTGTCCACAGGAATATACTTCAACATAGAAAAGACACCTGGTAGTTCGGGTTGCAGATTATCAACTAATAGCGGGACTTTTATACAAGATGGGGTTGGACCAGATTCTTCGAAGATGTGTCTTGGACCACGAAAGGGAAACGATGCTATGGGAGTGCCACAATGGTGTTGCGGGAGGACATGTGGGAGCTAAAACAATGGCAAGGAAGGTACTACAAGCAGGCTTATGGTGGCCTACACTACATATGGAGATAAAATAATTTGTTAAGAAATGTGACATTTTTTAGTGGAGGGGACGACCATCCCATAAAGATGAACTTCCGCTGCATCTGATAAAAGTACCGCAGCCATTCGAAAAGTGGGTAGTCGATTTCATGGGACCAATTACACAAGCTGCAAGATGCTCAAAGGCAAGGTACATAATAACAGAAACATACTACCTGACGAGATGGGCAGAAGCAATGCCTGTGAGAAATTGCACGAAAGAGGCTGCTACAAGATTCATATTTGAAAATATAATCAGCCAATTTGGGTGTCTGAAAAGCCTGACCAGCGACCAGGGTACCCACTTCATTAATAACACCATTAAATCCCTGTTGGAAAGCTTCATGATACAACACCATAAAAGTAGTCCGTATCATTCGCAAGCCAACGACATGGTGGAAGCATTCAACAAGATACTAGAGAAGGGCCTAACAAAGATATGCAATGCACAACGTGATGACTGGAATGAGCGAATACCAACAACACTGTGGGCCTACCGAACAACAGTAAAGAAACTAAATAACCAAACACCATTCCAGCTAGTATATGGGAGAGAAGCAGTAGTCCCCGCAAAATTCATCATGCCCAACCTCCTAGTCGTGACGTCACTACAACTATCAGAAGAAGAATCGTTAAAGAAGCGATTGCAGGAATTGCAGGAACTTGAAGAAGAGCGATTTTTGGCCAAATTTCACCAAATGGTACAAAAGGAGAGACAAAAAGCTTGGCATGACAGGCATATTAAGCACAAGACTTTTCAGGTTGGTGGGAAAGTTCTCCTCTATGACAGAAAATACCAGAAATTCCCAGGAAAGCTGCAGATGCATTGGCTAGGGCCATTTCATGTAATCAAAATCAAATATTCAGGAGTAGTTCAGTTAGCACAACTGAATGACCAAGTCCTACAAGGATGGGTAAATGGCGCATGCCTGAAGCCATACCAAGATTAAGTTACATATTTTCAATTCCAATAACTCTCGCATCCGAGAGGAGTCAGTAGGGTAGAATAGAAACAATAACTCTCTCACACCCGAGACGAGCTAGGTAGGAGTCCACTGTATCGAAACTAAACATAATACTAAATAACAACAGTTGAGTTGCGGAGACTGCAACACAACCAAATGTAGTCGGGGAGGGGTATTGTCCAACGTGTCATCCACGTTAGATAGAGAAGTGTGCCGAACATCATCCCATCATCATTACATGTAGTACCAGTGGCAGTCCGTAGGATTACCAAGATTTGGAAATAATTTCCGTAATTAGCATCACCCATACCGTAATAAATTTTCCATAATTAGACATAACCACCAGCCATTATGTCTACCCAAATCCCAAAACCACAGCCAATAATGTCAGAACCCACCTCAGCCGATAACTAATCGCTTGATTGTAGCTGCAGAGGAAGCCAGGGGTAATTAATTAGTTATGGGGTCTCATCAACCTCACCCGTGCCGGCTACTTACATAACCCGCATGCAGAGAAGCACGAGAATGCCGGAAAAATCTGAGTTAGAATCAGAAACATCCAAAAGAATAAGAAGCCGAACCAAAAAAAGAACAAAGAAGGCACATGGGAGAAGGAATTCAAGAGAAAAGAGAGAGAACTATCCTACAAGTATACCAACGAAGAGCCAAAATGACCAGAGTAAGCCCAGCGGTCATGGAGCAAGAAATTGACAGCAGAATTAAAAAGATGGAGTCCCTTGTGGGCAAATACGATAGTGCAACATTGATAGATATAGACCTTACAGACTCTTTTGAATTTCCAGCACTGAAAAGTCAAGTGTATATAGAGAATATGCAACAGTAGCAGGATAGCCAGCGGCAAGAGTGCTGCCAGAATTCAGAGGCATCCAGCAGTCTATGATTCTGAACCTGAGGAATCTACCAGTGTTCGGGATTACAGGTGTTGCGATGTAGTGCACAAAGTTTTTGTTGACCAGGATCCAGAACGGTTCACTATGGCTGGGGAAGGAAATCCCAATTCATGTAGAGGACATCCATAGATTAACAAGATTTTCATACGAGGGGAGGGACGTATCAGCAACGTTCCAAATCGTATCCAAAAGAGTGAAGAAATCGGGAGACACAGACTACTATGTTAAGTATGGCACCAGGAGAGGGGGAAAAGGAGCAAAGATTTACTTGATCAATAGACCGGAGGTCTAATTCGCCTGCTACCTGATCACTAGCAAGACAATGAGGCACTATACCAAAGGGGAATGCACGCTGGATACAATTTCTGTCGCAGAGCATTGTGTCCAATGGAAAAGGCTGAATTGGTGCTCTTTCTTGCTGAAGGAATTATTAGAAGCTTGCAAGGACAATTACAGGAGGGCGACCAGGTTTATTTATGGATACTTGATTATGGCTCTAGCCATGTGGAAGTGGACCTTCCCAAGAATTTGGATACCGGTTGAGATAGAATAAGACCAACCATTAGCAATGAAGTTTGTGCTGTGGAGAGTGTCTGGAGACCCTAGCACGAAGGAAGTGGATGCAGAAGCTTTTAGAGTCTGGTATGGCCAGATGGTTGACATCATGATGAGTCAAAAAAGAATTCCAGGAAGTCTTTTGGATGGATATACCGAGAAGATATGGTTCGGGGTCACCCACAACCAAAATTTTCTCAGGCCAACCTGTGTACCAGAATCAATGTTCAAGGTGAGGCCATTAAGATTCCAGATTGACGAAGCAGCTTTCCACACAGAGGTCTGTTCGTGGCCAGGAGTGGCGATGGAAGTCAGGGATGGGGTCTACACATATAATTTCGATGGGATGCTGCCAAACCTAATGCGGGGGGAAACTTCAGAAGAGGCAGAGGCCAGGATATCGAAGCTGCAACTATTCCCGATCATTGAGCAACTGAACAATAAGGTACAAAGTTTTAATAGAGTAGTTCAAGTGCTAACTAGCGATACCACTGCATTTTCGACATTTTTAGAATTTTAGGCATCCCATTCACACCCATACCAAATGTTTTATTTATTTCACCACCCCTAGCGACTACAACGCTGGTCAGGAAGAATAAAGCTGCGAAACCAACAATGACACCAAAAAAAAAAGGGTCAAGGTCGTAGTGCCTAGCCCAGTGGTCGATCTCAAAGAGGAGGACCCACCTCGACAATTGAGTGTAGGGGTACTGATAAGAAAAGAGTTAGTATTCGAGGCCCAAGGGACCAAGGGACTACCACTACACAACCCCATCTACCCCATCAATTTCCTAAACATTCGCATATCGCCACCTCGCAGCCACCAACTACCATTCGCCACATCATCCATTTTCTGAGAACCCCACAATTCCACACCCTCCACTTCATCAGCCATAGTGTCGGACCCAATAGTCTGGAGAAAAACTAATGGGGACCATGAGAATGAAGTTAAATCGGGTACAACATAGGTACCTCTAGTTGACCAAACCCCAGACCAACAAATTACATTTACTAAGCTCATTAATCATATAGAGCAGTCCATGGAAGAAACGGCTGGGTCACTCCCTGAGCAGACTTCGCTTCAACCAGCTAACCTAACAGGTAAATAAGTGAAACTCGATCTACAGATGGCTGACTCCAGCAACCAGCTACCACACCAGCTGCCGCCACAGTCACCACAGGACCAGTCAGTGAAATTTGTCGCCAACGGACAACCACTTCATACACGGTTGCTAGATCAGGGTACCTCCGGTGCAGAAAGCATGGAAACATGGGGGACAACCCAAGTATACCAATTTATTCAAAGAGCAACACAACAAGCTGAGAGACTTCACTCAGAGCTCTAGTAGAAATGTGAGCAGCAATAAATACAGATTAGCACGCTTACTGAAGAGCATGAACAACTGAAGACAGAGAAGGGGCAGTTACAAGAACAAATGGAGACAGGAACAAGGGTATTCTGGGACATTTGGCCAACAGTAACGGCTAGCAACAACCAAATACTAGAAGAGATACAGGAAATTGATGTAGTCGGGCGAGCGGTCCACATTAGAGTGGCATACTCAAACCTCCATCAGGAAAACGAGGAACTCAAGGCAACATTGGTAGCGCGACTAGCGTTACTTGACCCAGTGGTCATATACTCAGCAAGAATATCAGAGAGGCAGAGCTAAGTCATGAAAATATAGGAAGTTTTGAGTACTGCAGCAAGAGAGGCATACGACCTACTGAAGGGTCTACAGGAATGCTCGACGACAATTACTCTGAAGGTACAACCAGTCTCGCTACAACTGCAACAAATATCAAGAGAGATCCAGGAGGCCACGGACTTGACTGGACTAGACCAATTGTATGCACAAGCGGACGTTTTGGAATTCCAAATACAACAGATAGAAGAAAACTCAATGGCGGCCAAGAAAGCCCTCCGAGAGCTCCGAAAGCCAGTGAAAATTAGTGCCCAGACAATGCAACAATTGGCCTCTAAGGCCAATAATCAAATCAATACATTGTTTGGTCACTTGCCACCGAATGCAGGAGAAGAATTTGTCGCAAAGATCACAACCGAAATTGATGTGCTAATGTAAGGATGGCAATAGACCATGAAAAATTTTCAGGAACTCAAGGGATCAGCTCTAACAAAGGTCCCAGAGTTGGGGCCCTTGTTTAGACAGCTGGAAGAAAGGAGGCGAGAAGAGCAGGGCACAGGGCTGAGCAGACCCATGGAAGTAGAAATAGTGCAGAACGATTGAATCGGGGCGAGTCAATAGGATGTGGTCGAGGCCCGTTGGGGCCCTTGTTTTGAAATTAAACATCTTTTGATTTGCGGCTAGTACGTAGCAGAACACAACCACGGTAGGTAGAGAGATGTCAAGGTTTCAAAGGAGTAAAGGATAGGTGGCGCGACTATTGCACGAGCAAGCACAGGTGTCGGAAGAGCGTGGTAGAAAACAATTAGTAGAACTCCCGACTAATGGAAAGAAATAGAAGACAGTTGAGTGAAGAGAAAGGAGGAACTATCAGTCATGCTGGAAGTAGAGCAAGTAGGTAGCTAGCCAGCGGAAAGAGGAGTTGGTGCAGACAGGGTCAGAAGATGGGAGCCGTAGGAGAGCCCTGTTATGTTGTTTTGTTATCTATTCTTATGTATCTCTGTATTTTCTCTCTGTCCAATAGGACCACTTGTATTATGTTCCATTCGAGCTCATGCTAAGGATATTTGTAATGTCTTGTTGCTGATAGTTTCTTTATAATACAATCAAGAGTTGATATTCTGAGTATATGTTGTGGTCTATAATGAATGGTTTCAGTAGTGATTTTTAATTTTATGTGTTATAAGTTTGAATGCACTCCTGAGAGATATCTTTGATGGAGTGTTGTGTTTGTTTAGACCTTTGTTACAGCTCTGATTTCTTCATACTGATGTCATTATGTTGATACCGATCCATCCCCCATATTAGGAAGGTCATGACATGCCTCGGGTGAGACTCTCGGCTCTTTGGAGCAGGCTGAAAATGCCGGCGTGGTGCTAGACTACAGTGGACACCCTTGTTGGCCCTTAACCTGAACCCGAGTCTTCTCTGCAAGACTTGTTTTCTCTCCAAAAAGAACTTTTTTGATAGCTTCAACTTGTCCATTATCTTGAGGATAATAGGGAGTTGAATTTTCTTGTGAAAATCCCAATTTGGTAGTTAATTCAGTCATCTTATGATTCCGAAATACTTCCCATGTTCCGTGACTATCACTTACGGAACACCAAACCTAGCAATCACGTGGTTGAAAAATAAGTACACATTTGTTTCATCGGTGTTATTGAATGTAGGCATCACTCGACCCACTTAGTAAAGTAGTCAACAATGAATGTGATATAGCTATTCCCTCTGGTCGAATGAGGGTGACATGTCATAAAATTGATACCCCATTTCGAAAAAGGACTAACGGTGATAAAAGAATGCAGTGGAGCAGGTGGAGAATGAAATTTTTGATCATATATCTAGAAAGCATGACACTTATGTATTATAAGGATACCATTGCAAAAAATGGTGGGCCAAAAATAAACAACGCGTAAGATATTTTACTGGATAGCGTAACTAGATAAGTGTTCACCATATGTTCCTGAATGGAAATCATTTAGAACTTTCTTAGCCTCCTCAAGGATGAGGCACCTTAATAAGATAGTATCGATAACACGATGGTAAAGGGTGTTGCCGATAATCAGATAATTTTGGGACTACTAATGGTTACATCGCTACTTAGAGCAATAAGTATTAAGGTAGAAATTTTGGGTCTAGAGATAAATTAGGAAATCTCCATACTAGGGGTTAGATGACGATATCATAAACAATGAATTGTCAGGGATGGAATATTCAGATGTAGATTCAACATCAAGGGAGGGAAGATCAGACATTAGTTTAGTGAAAAGTAGGGATTTGTTTGAATTGGATTTGATGAATTCCAGGTCAAAATATTGGAGAATAAATATCCATTTCGAGTACTTTCCCCCTAGCAATTGGTGTGACATTATATATGTCATTGGGTTGCAATATGAAATGACTGTAGTTTTCCGAAGCAAGATGTAATGTAAAAATATCTGGATGACTTGAATGGCTGCCAAAGCCAACTTTTTGACATGAGTATACTGGATCTCGGTATCGTTGAGGTTCCGATTCAGATAATAAATGGGATGTTCAGTCCCAATTTCATCTTCTTGGACCAACACCATGGCTATAGTAGAGATATTGAAAATGAGATACATGAGATAATCACGCTAATAGTCAGGGGGATATAAGAGATACACCCAAACCAGTACATATTTCAAGGCATCAAACAATTTTTCTGCAACATCATACCAATGGAAGGGAATCCCTTTCTTCAGTAAGTGAGTAAATCCTTTGGTCTACTTGGTGTAATTAGGGATGAATCTCCTCAAGAAGTTAAATTTAACTTGTAGTCTTTGTAATTGAACTAAGGAGGATGGCAGAGGAAAATTAACAATTTCCTAGAATTTGAGAGGATCAATATGAATTATTTTCTTGGAGATAACGAAACCAAGGAGTAGACCAGAACTAACACAAAACACAAATTTGTGTGGGTTAAGTGGAATGTTATAGTGCCTACAATGGAGAAAAATGGCTTGTAAATGTAGAGGATGATCAACCCGATGCTTGGAATGAGCAGGGAGATCGTCCAAAAAGGGTTGCACGATATGCTTAATATCATGAAAATCATAATCAACCACATGTTGAAATGTGACCCCTACGTTCTTAAGACCAAATTATATCTTTTTATAAGCGAAAGTACCCCAGGGACAAATAAATGGTGTTTTGGGTTGGTCCGCCGGGAAATGTTGATTTTATTATAACACGAGAATCCATCCATAGATGAATATATATCATAACCAACACAATCATCAAAATTCTGTTCAATAAACAAGGTTGGGTAGTTGCCTTTTGGACAAGCTCAATTAACATCCTGATAATTGACGCATACTTGAATCGTGCCCTGTTTCTTCATGAAAAATACTACGTTGGAAACCCAATCAGTTAACGAAACATAGTATATAAAACTAGCTCGAAGAAGATTTTCAACTTCAGCTTTTATCCAGACAAAATTATTAGGATGGACCAGATAGAGGCATTGTTGGACGAGTTTGGCATCAGGATACATTTTAATTTTGTGCACTACTATATTTGGGTCGATACCTAAAATTTATTCATACATCGAGGCAAAGACATCTCTAAACTCATGAAAAATGGCTCGATAGGTCTCGAATTCATATGAAGAACAAGATGCTCCGATGTAAATATTTTCGACTATTCCTGGTTTGATCAAAATATCGAGAGGAATGGTTTCTTTGATATTCGAGAGGTTCTTTTCAGATTTGATCTCATGAATGGAAAAAAAATTTGTAGAGGATTTGATTAAATTAGGTAGATATAAATTGCCTAGATTATCTTCCATGGAACCGGGAAGGGAGGAACGATGGTGATGCTCCTCCCACAGCGCATCTTCTGACATCATGATCTCCATGATGATTTCGTCGATTGAAAATATATGTGAGAAAGAATTAGATGGCATGCCATAATCTAGGGATCGATCTACCCAATTGATCAAAGAAAAAATATGGGCTGCACAAGCCGAGTAGATGGATTCATAATCTTTCTCAACAGAGCTGAGCGACATCCAGTCACCTAAACTTTGTATGCCAGTTTCATTTGGTACAATCCATGGATCATCCAAAATTGTAGAGGATGGTATCATATTGATATAAGCAACCAAAGGTGAGGAGTTGGAAGAGAGAGGAGGGGGGAGGGAAAAAGTCCCCATAAGTGATGAGTCCTTTAATAATCCAACTCCAACATGGAAATAGGAATTTAGGGCTTCCCATACAAGAGGGACACTTCGAGTAACATTGGAATCAGAGGAAAATAAGTTGAGGTTATCTATTGCTACTATCCCACCTAGATGAGGAAAGGTGATCATGTAGAAGTAGGTTGAAACAATGGAAGCCATAGTGTAGACCCATGTACGTCCCAATAGAAAATTATAATAAAGAGGTATTCCAAAAAATTCTATTTAAACAGAGACAGTTTTTCCCCCAAGTTCCAATTGGAGGTAATTCAAGATCCCATAGGGTTTATATGTCCTTCCATCAAAGGATTTTTGTGGTGGTCGATTTATTAAGCTGGGGTGAACCAGTCGACTTCCAGCAAGACATAGACACGATATAGGTAGATGCTCTCTCATCCACAATGAAATGATGAATGTTATTTCCATGGAAAATGTCTGAATCATAAAAGCTAAATGAGTTGGAAGCCGAGGAGTATATTTTTCATGAGAGAAAACCACTAGGTCGGAATTTGATGGATCCATACATTTGATAGCCGACAATAAGGCCTTCTTTTGGGTGGGCAGTTTTGCAACACCTCAAGAGTGGACACGGATGATGGATATTGAGCCAAGTCTTTAACCACATTGTAATTTTGGGAAGATCTAGAATGAGGGTTGTAAGAAGACTTATGAATAACACCCTTCAGAGGCTTGATAGTCAATTCTAGAGGTGGAACAAAATCATATGAGGTTGGTGCGGAACTGGTAGGTTGATCAATAGCCTGACCATTGAGTGGATTCACATTACCATAGTATTTGTTCTGAGTGGCCACGAAAGCATCAAATCTATGATTTGAGGAGGAAAGCATCAAAACCGTGTTAGAGGAAGTGGGGTCTTGAGCAACCATATGAGTCTCGTGATTGGGAAATAGGTTAGTCGACACAACGGGAGAAGTGGATGATTTACTTCAGTGTGGTGCAGAAAATCATGTGTAAATTGATCCTTGTTGCAAATTAAGCATGGATATCGAGGCTTTCATTTCTCATCGGAAGATGGATATGTTTGTTTATCCTGCAGTGAGGAGTATTTCTTTTTCTTACCTTTCTTATTTCTTCTAGGTTTCTATTGAGATTTTCCTTTATCAGATGAAATGGAATTTATCTCGAAAGTAGAAGCCGTAGGAGGGTGGTATTGAGGATTTTGAGTAGGAGCGACGAGTGCTATACCAGATGGTTTACTTGCTGACTGCGAATGAACAAAACCAATAATTCCATCAACATCATGATAATCTTTACCAGGTGGAAGAGGAATAGTGTTTGAAGGTCGTGGAGCATTTGGTATCTTATCATAGAGCATTCATGATTGGATATAGACCACATCTAGATATTGAGCACGAGAAATCACTTTCTCTTTGTTCATGACTCCAAATTTGGAAAAATCTTCTATTATAGGAGCTAACAGAGATTTGACAAACCATTCCACCAACAAATGATTGGGAACAAAGGTCTTGACCAACAAATGATCATGCCTCCACTCATGAATGTATTTTGAAATGTGAATGGAATCTAATTGTTTGAAGTTAGTCGATAGTTTCGTTCCTGTTTCATATCTGATGGGAAATTGGAAATGTGTGAGGAAGGTGGTGGAAAAAGTAATGAAATCGTGAAACAATGCTCTAGGTAATTCAATATAATATTTAGCTGTAGTACTTGTAATCGTTCATTGGAAAAGACGAAGTCGAATGGAAACATCATTAAGGGACTTAGATGAACACCATAGATGATATGTCATGACTTAAGTCGATGAGTCTTATTCAAGATTCCCATTAAACTTTGGCATATCAGATGGCAACTTGGTGGGAATAATCGGCCAACATGGCAAATGAGAAATGGGGTCATTAGTAAACCGAGTTAAATAAGGTATTTTGAAAGTAGCCACAAAAGGAAACTCCCGATTAAATTCTGGAGGAGGGTGTCTTGGGTAAGAAGGAATAGTTGGATCAATGGGTACTTGCATGCCTAGATAAGAAGGCTTATGATAATAAGGAACCTGGTTACTAGGATACACAGGATTTTGATAACCAGAATACGAGTGAGTTTGTTGCCCAGCCCCAGGGTGTCAACAAATCTATTGGAATGGTTGGGCCTGGATTTGCTAGCCTTGGAAAGGCACGTGATGAGGTCCATAGTATTGCGCAATAGGATTCTGTATCACCCCCTGGTATGATGGTTTCGGTTGATACTGTGCCAAATTTTGAAGAATTTGACCTACCGTAACTTGAGGAGAACTTTGCGTAAGAAATTGAGAATATGATGTAGTTGTACAGTTTGACTAAGTGGTGTCTGGGAAGGGCCAAATACCATCAAAATAGGTTGTAAATGTTGACTCACATATATTTGAGATTGTTGAGGTGCTGATGGATAAATAATAATTTGTGATGAGGATGGTGCATCTTGAGGATTCAAAAATTGATCCCAAATCAAACCAAGTTGAATGGTGGAAGTAGTTTTCCAAACACTAGAAGCCATTCTGGGATAAGGCAGACCATAATTAGGGGTATTACCATATTGAGGCATACCAAAAATAGGTTTCCCCCCTACCTAAGGAGGAGAAGATGACAGATGCAACTGCGATCTAGATGGATGGTACCTAACATGAGAAGAGTTAGGTTGTTGATGGTAGCTTTGTCCACTAATGTAAGTAAAAACTTGCTACTCTATTGTAGGTGTATCCATATGAAGAGGAGAAAACTGTGTGGCATTTATAAGAGAAGTACCAGGCATTATTCCTGTTGATTAGTGACTGTCATTGATGTCAACCCAAGTAGCAGCAAGGGCTACCCTAATATTGCATGGGAATTTTGACCTATGAAATTACTATATTATGTGTCAAGGATATTTTTGATGGTTTCTACTTGTCAATATGTTTCTGTTGATATATGGCACACCACGTAATTCTTCACGGTTTGAGAGATATGCATGTTTGAAATTAGTAACCCCAGTTAGTGGGCTAAAACCCCATGGGGATATGGCATGACACTGATAATTGGGTGTGGTCATTGAAAAATCAAAAATTAATAATTTTTAAACTCCTAAAATCCCTCCCATGTTCACTTGTTGAAGTCCCTCTCAACCTAATCACTTATATAAATTGTGATCCTCAGATCGTCCTAATGTAGGGATTTCGCTACTTGAAACAAGTTGTGTTAGTGTGTTTGGTGCATGTATGTACGAAATCAGACCAACTTAATGGGTGTGGTATTCCCTCTTAAGTTATTGGTCATAGGCAGAAAATATATGGAGTCAAGAAAGTTAGTGGAACATGCTAGAACATAAACATACTAGATATAGAAATAGCATGCATATTCAAACATAAAAATTAAACTAAAACTAAAAAAAATAACACAAAAGCTCTAAATAGAGTCAAACAATTTCAATAATCGAAAAAATGACGCTTACGTCCCCTATTATTGAGTTTTAGTAGAAAATGAGGATGAAACTTTAACCCACTTGCCAAGGGGCCCATAGAACTTGGGGTTCTAAGTCCTGATGCAAGGATGCCTTTAATTTCAAGATGCCTTGGCGCAAAGTCTCCCTCTCTCTACTATGGTGGACTGGAGTTGTTGGATGGCCAACAAATGAGTCCCCTCTACTATGCTCCAGATTACACACCGTTGGTATTGCTTGGGGAAATTCTAGCCAACATAACAATGTTCTCTCAAGTTACTTATCTCTTGGTGGCATTTTATAGGAGAATTCAAACCCTTCTTCCCTCTCTTGGTACATTGTGGATGATGACCCAAGAGAGTGGGGTGACTCCATTGTGTTCTCCCTTGATGTCCTAAGGAGGCTTGGGTGTCTGTACTTAGGTGGCTTCAAGTGTGGAATCAATTTCCTAGAGTGTGCTTTTTTGGTCCCGGAAAGTGACTTCCGCCACTCCCAGGATTGCGCGCTTTTTGGGGCAAAAGGCACGCAAGGGCACGCTTATCGAAGGATTTTGCGCGTAAAAGCATATTTGACTAGTTCAAATTTGATTTTTCCTTAGAGCTTAGATATTTTTTAAATACTTTTAGATTCTTAATGTCTCTCAGCCCTGTAAATCCTTCTGCCTAACATTAAATAATGTCACCTTTTATTGTATGATTTTCCAGTGATAACAGTTGCCCCCTAATGTGTGAGGTCTAAGAAGAATTGTATAGCTGAAATACATTATAGTTTCTTTTTTTTTATAATGTAAGTAGAGAGAGAGAGAAACCTGCATGTAGCTCAGAATTGGAGACACCTTGCACTGGTTCGAATAACAACCATGTCCTGTGGGACCCTTGTAAGAAAATATAATAAAATATATACAAATTTTCTAAGAGGCGGGCATGTCCCATGCTCGTAATGCTTTGGCTAGTTAAACAAATCTATTTGACAGATACATGTTATGTCTGCGTCACTAATATGGTAGTGATCTTGTTAGTTGATGACGATGACTGCTGATGCCCTTAGGGGTGTTTTTTCTTTGGGAATAGGTGGAATGTGGTACCCATATGCATAAAATTGGTATGGCATGAAACTGTACATTGTACGCATAGGTGTTGGCTAGGACCTTCCTGTTTAAGAATTGCTAAAAGAGACACTTATGAAGGCATGGGTCTTCGACAAATTTGATCAAAGTGTAATGGTTGTGAGGTACGATACCATCTTGACATGAAATATTGTGCTGTAGTCGAATGTTAGGAGGATTGATGACATCTGTGAGCAATGATGTCTCCCACAATGCCACCCGAGAATTCCCCTTTTATGGAGAGGGGTGATCCAAGGTAATGCTTCCTTTTTGGAAAATAGGTTTTGAAGTCGAAAAAAAGGAAACCTCAACCAAAAGAGTGGGGTCACTGATACAGAGGATCACGATTCTGGATGTGATGGGTTTAACATAGGCATGGTGGTGGGGAGTGACTAAAAACTGATGATGGGGATTCAATGGCCCAAAGTCGGAGTATAAAAAAGCATCTTGGTGGAAATCATAACTATTTCTGATGGGGAAATCCCTGGAGTCAGTAGGACTTCTAGGGTGGGTATAAACTAGTTATGAATGACATAGTGGCTTTTGCGTGAGGGTGGTATACTTTGACCAAGGGTGTTCAGGGATTGCTGCCATGGTAGAAAAAATTAATGAGTGGGTGGGGGACATAGTGCATTTTTTGCAGTCTTTTTACACTTACCAAAAGAATAAAATAATGGGGTTTGGTTTGTACAAAACACAGAGACGGGTGCCCCAAAACATGAAAGTGCTCGCTCACTGATGATCTAAGGAAGGTGTTTTGCTGAGGGTGGGAGCCCCATTGGTTGGTCTCATGTGTGAGGTTGATGAAGCGGATGAAGAAGCATCACATATAGGATTATGCTAGTGAAGGTATGGTGGGCCAAAATACGAGGCACAGTAGTGTGCTCTTGATCTGCTTGTACAACTTGGTTGTCTGGGAAAGAGGTTTTATTTCATATGGTAAAAATTGACCTTATGCATGGTGAATGAATGGGAATGAGGTGCTTCCTGGACTATAGTGGTATGGACATGGCATGACTTTTTGTGATATATGATCTACTTTGGGTGACGAGTGCCATGGAGGGGGGGGGGATCTATTGACCAATGAGAATGCTTATCATGTGCAGGGCGAGGTGATGATAAACATGGTCAGATGTGTGGAACCTATGGTTAATTTCTGATGAAGAAATGATGTCAAGATATGCAAAGTTTTCTAGGACTCTATCATGCTGGGGGTAGAATGATACCTGTTCTTGGAACTTTCAATGGATGGAGTTGTGGATGGTTTGCGAGCTTTCTTGTAAAAAATACTACCTCAAGTGAAAGCATCTTCTTTATCAAATATTATTGAAAGACATGAGCTTTAAAAAAGAAGATGAGAGAGGGTATACCTACCGGCGCTCAAAATTTATTTTTTCTGGGAGTGCGAATGTGTGGCATCACTTCTGTTCGTTATGGTGTGCTGATCACAGTGCTGCTTTTGGTTCGGAGAATGGACCTTCTGAGCTCTCGTTATGGTTCTCCAAAGTTTTTAAAAAGGGAAATATATAGGTGAATATGGCCCTAATTTAATTCATTTGTGCTTGTTGAATTTTTTAGAGGTTAGAGGCTTCTGCAGAGCAGTTATTTCCATTGCGGTCAGCCTGAGAACCAAGGATTAGCAATATCATGCCCAGGTAACCTCCATGAAATCCTGCACTTTATTTTTTTCAGTCTGAGGGTGTCGGGGTTCGTACAAAACTGGTTTGTATGGATTTTGAGCCATTTTTACCCTAGATTGTGCTGGTGATTAGGGTAAGATCATGCCTTTTGCGTGTGATTTTCAGGGTTTTGTGCACCTTAAGCGCACTTTTCCCATATTTTGGTGCATGTTTTGTGCGAATGTGAGAAATACAAGCGCGCCTTCAGTGCACATGTCTAAGGGATAGGTGCGCAAAAGGCCGAGGCAATTTTCTATCCAAATTTTTGGATATTTTACCTATTTTTTGATGTTTTCATGCTGCTGATGGGTTCCTGTTTGGATGGCAGGATGTTGTGGAGGGAGCAAGATTGGCCCGAGCTTCGTGTTGAATTAGCCACCGATGGTCATGCGTGCCAACAACTGGCACAATGGGGGCTCCTGAAGTTTTTGGAGAACGAGCTTCTTTGGTCACAGGACCGACTGTAGCGTTACTTGATCGAGCATTGGAATAGGCGGTGCAACATGTTTGTGCTGTGCGGGACTAACCTTGCTATCCATCCTGAGATGGATATCTACTTTGCGACCGGGCTACTGCCTTAGGGTGAGGCGTTGCGGTATCCACTCCCTTCTAGGAGGGTGGATTTTGAGAGGTTTCGAGTGCGTCATTGTGGCAGGGCACCCCTTACGGAGGGGTGCATAGACATTTCCTCAGTCTTACACAGTAATTTGTCACCGTCCCTAACATTCCCCATCCCACACATTGGAGGGCTCATTCCATGACCTGTGAGCAGAGACAAGACTTGCAAATACTTTCATTGCATCCCTCTGAAGATGAGCTTTAATTTCCTTGAAGACATCTCCCTGCAAAAAACCCTAAAAATAGCTCTTTTTCCATTGGCGCGGTTCTACAGTTCAGCCCTCGCACCAAGGGGGAAAATCCTCCAAAGAGGGTGTGCCAATTGGCGCTCTGTCATAGAGCCGCACCCGCGCCAACCATATTAAGAGGTGTTTTTTAAAAATAAAAGGCGGAAGTTGCGTCCTAACAAATTCCTGGACTGATTTCTATCTTGAGTTGGGAGGTTTGGCTGCGAATCTCCATAGAGAGGAAGTGGTTTTCCACCTCTCATGGAAGCTTCCTTGATGATAGGGCCAATCCCATAATTATAGGGATCCCAACTCCCCTTCCTCCTTCTATAAAAGCTTGCCCATCTCCATAGCAAGCTGGTTCCAGAATCTCCAAGTTCCCAAGAGCTTTCATACCCTTATGCTGCAAGAGCCTTCTTGATTGCTTAAGGCCAAATCCAAGCAAGGAGACTATTGTCAAGTACCCGGAGAGATAGGCTTGTCCCTTCCTTGACAGGCTTATCGAGACATGTTGTGCTGACGACCCATCAAAGGGGAATGCTGCATCAAAGCTATGGTTGTATTCTTCTTTTGAATCATTAATGTTAAGCGACTATTTTTTATGGTTCCACTCTTGTTCTTGATTATGTTCATGAGTTATGTCCTCTTCGACTGACATATAGTTGTACGTACTGGATTTTATGCTTGTGTTTGTGTTGTTTCTTGCATGTGTAGGTGTCCGATCACGGAGATCGTGAGGATTGTGATCTGCCAAGGCAAAGGAACGGGAGCACTACCTCTTCTACAGACGACAACGTTGGATTCCAAGTAAGCCTTCCTCGCAAGTCGGTTTATTTACAATTAGGAACCTGCACTGTAGCGTGTTCGATTGTTGCTAGACCCCATCTGGGCTAGTAGGGATCGCCTCTGTCCGCAGAGGGGATTTACCTCTCCAACAATTTGGCGACTCCACTGGGGAATCAACGTGTTGTTTGATTTGTAGACCATAGACAGAGCCTGAAGTACATCCAGATAGCCTTCGAAATGCTTTTGCTTTGCATTAGCGGAGTAGATCAACGCTGCTTCAGTCAATCTCCGGTTTGGTTTGCGGACTGAACGACTTGGAGTATTGTCTTCTCTTTTTGATCAATTACTTGGCTTTGCTTGCTTGGTTAGCTCTTTGGACTTGGTTTTTCTGTTTGTTTGGCTTTGTTTTAGCCTTTTCATCACTTGTCTGTGTCTGAGATTGCTTATTTTTATTTTCCCATAGTAAATTCTGATGGCGCGCTTTTTAGTGTGACAGTCGCGCCAATTGGCGCATGTTGCTTGTGTTTCACTCGCGCCATTGCCTTTCTGGCACTAATTTCAAGCTCACAGTCACGCCAATCCTATGAGCTATTAGGGTTTGCTGTGTTTGATGCTTTCTGGGACTGACTTGTGATTTTGATCTTGTTTTTTCGGCTGTTTGAGTGCACTGGAGCCTGGTTTGACTGGTTGGAGCCTCCTTCCTTTGGTTGTTTGCCTATTTCTTTTGATTTTGCATACGAGCCCTAGGACATCTAGGTGCCTTTGTGAGTTGAGCCTCCCTTGGGAGTTTTTGCCTTTGTTCGTTCAGTCAACTTTGGGATTGCTTCCTTGCATTCGTTTGACAGTTATCTATCATTTCATTGCGTTTTTTGAGTGATTGATTTTTTTTTCGTTCGAATTTCACTTTGCTTCATTTTGGGCCTAGATCACACGGCTCATCAGTGTCTTTGGGACTTTTCTTCATTTTGAGAGACTGTTTGTCGATTTGAGATTTGATTATTTGTGCCATTGAGTGAAATTTGTTTGTTTTGCTCTCTTAATATCATTTCTCGGATTTCTTCTCATTTGTTTTCGGTTTGTTTAGTGCATTTAGCTATCAAACATTGAAAATACAAAAATCTATTTTGCTTTTGATTGATTAATGCAAATTAAAAACTTTTCGTTGTTATTAGTGATTAGTGACGTTTGAAAGGAAAGTTTTTGTTTCATTAGTTGCATTAGAGGTATCACTGATTGTCTTTTGATCATTTTGTTTGTGTGAAAAGCTCTCAACTCTTCTGTAGCTAGCTTTCATCAAATGAAATGATATACTGTGGCATATAGATTGCATTTAGGAGTTTTTCGGGACATCACATTCGTTAGGGCCTAAAAAATGAAACGTAATTGAAGATAAACTTTAAAATTTACTCAATTTACACTAAGGCAGCATTGAAATCTAACGAAACACATTTAGAGGTCTAGGCTAGAGACGTGTTCCGGCGTCTTAAAACCTAGTAGCTGTCATTCACCTTTTGGCTTTAGACAGCGCTAGTACAGACTTGTGCTCCCCGTACCGTCGCGTATATAACGGGAGACCCCATTAGGTTTCAATCATTTATCCATAGGAAGCCGAGTCTGCCGCCCTATACCCGTGATACACCGGACACAACATTCGGGGAGATTGCCTGCACGTACGGAAAGTCCTTGGTTGATTTCTCTTTCATTATTGAAACCAAGGTGTATATTGCAGTTCACGGTTATTTGGTACACCCTTTTGCCTAGTATTCCCAAGCAGTCATTTTGATCCTATCTAACTCCCTAAATTTGAAAGGATCACCAAGCGCTTGTCCTTTCACTCTTGTGTCAAATCTGAAAGAGATAGAGTCACCTTTTCAATCGTTTCTCGACTCTTAAAACATGAAACGGTGAAGTTTCTTATTTTTCAATGTGGTAAAAAATTAATCACCCGCAATCACACGCCCTGTTAGGTTTGCTTGTTGACCGTTTGATCGTGTGTCTTAACTCTTTTTCAGCCCGTTTGTGGTCTTGCATTTTGATGGCAACTTTTTCAGAGTTTACTAACCAAGGAATCCCCTTAGAAGGGAATCCTGGTCATTTTCCTCCTTTTGGGAATGTCGGTGCTCCTTACATGGCGACGTTGTCCCTTCCTGGGTTAACTGTTGGGTGGCCTGTTTGGTTGTTCTCAACCTCTGTAGTCCCGAATGTTTCCACTACTGTTCAATCAGTTCCTTCGCCGGAACAACATCATGTTGATTCCAAGGTGGACCTCTCCCCTTCTTCGCCTATTTCTGCGTCCTCATCTTCTACTTTGCCTGGTGAAAGTATGGATTCGAGTAACCAAGTGGCTAAGAAGAAGAAGAAGAAGACAAAGAAGAAGAAGTTCGATAAGCGAGAGGCTAAATGTACAGCTACTGCCTCTGAGAAATCTCCTCTTGATAGGCCCTCCAACGCTCCATGGAAAGTCAAGTTCCCTTGCATGTTGTGCACAGGAGACCATCTACTTCGAGACTGCCCTAGCATTCCCAAGGTGCTTGAAGCATGGTCCAACGGCCCTCCACCATTGCCTTTGACTTCCGAGAGTCAGGTTGGGGGCACACCCCCAATTGGTACTGATAAGGCTCCCAAAAAACAGGGTAAGATCACTAATCCCTGTAAGTTGTGTGAAGGGCACCATACCATTCACCTTTGTCCTTATATGGATGAAGCCAAGCGAGTCTTGGACAACCCGACTGTTTCTACACCATGCCTCTCAGCTGGTTATAAACAACTTTCTTTGAGTCTTCCACCTACTGATGCCATGATTGGTCAAGAGTCATCTTTGGTCAATCCCACTCCCCCGGAAATTCAAATTAAGGAATCCATTTCCGACCAACCATTGGTTGTGGGATCGGTTGAGCTGGCCCCGTCTACGGTGCACCAGGTCTTTTCTATGGAGAGTGGATCTCACACCCCCCATGTTCTTCTGGTTTCTTCAGATTCTTCAGACTTGGAGAGAGATTCTCCTATCCCTACACCTCAGGAAGCAGCTCCTCCACCTCCCGTGATGGAGGTCCCGGAGGATACTCCTCCCACCTTCGAGATGGAGGTCATGGAGGATGCTCCTTCTTCTTCCGTAACACCAAGGGAAGACCATCTTGGTTTGATGGTAGCCCCTCCGAGTAGTTTGGTTGCTTCCTTTGATTGGAATCGATTTGCAGGATACTGCCTTCCATCTTATGTGCCTTTCGAGATCACAGTACAGGCTCTTGGTCTGGTTGTACCCTGCACCATTATAGATGAAGGCGCCTCTGTTAGTATTCTGTCCTCAACTACCTGGCAAGCTTTCAGTTCGCCGTCGCTTGCGCTCATTACGCAAAATCTGTTGACTTATAACAGAAGGATGAGTCAACCTTTATGGATCCTTCCAAGGTTAACTGTTACTTTGGGAGGTAAAACCGTCCATATGGATGTGATGGTTGTTCCAGGCCCCTTGGATTTCAATCTGCTTTTGGGGCGCGATTACACCTATGCCATGGGAGCACTCATCTCCTCCCTTTTTCGTGTGGCCTGTTTTCCACATGAAGGACGGATCATGACCATTGATTAGCTTTCGTTCTTTGGTCCTAATGTGGCATCTGGCCCGCCATCACCCCCTCTTGGTTTTTATCCACCCGTTGTATCTTCCCCACCGCAGGTCAACTATGTGGCTACCTACCCCGTGCCTGTACTCAGTGAAGATGCTGTCGTGCATAGTGTGCTGGGGGCATTGGGTCCTGATTTCCAAGATGTTGTTCTCCCATTTGGTGCGGAACTCTTGGAATCCATGACTTCCTGTTCATCATGACAAGTAGTTTCTCGGAGCAGAGTTCCTTGTCTTGTGTCAAGCTCCTTAAAAAATGAAACAAGGTTGTCGGAGCAGAGTTCCTTGTCTTGTGTCAAGCTCCTTAAAAAATGAAACAAGGTTGTCGGAGCAGAGTTTATTTTCTTGTGTCAAGCTCCTTAAAAAATGAAACAAGGTCGTCGGAGCACAGTTCGTTTTCTTGTGTCAATCTCCTTAAAAAATGAAACAAGCTGGTCGGAGCACAGTTCGTTTCCTTGTGTCAAACTCCTTAAAAAATGAAACAAGATGGTTGGAGCACAGTTCCTTGTCTTGTGTCAAGCCCCTTAAAAAATGAAACAAGGTTTTCGGAGCAGAGTTCCTTGTCTTGTGCCAAGCTCCTTAAACAATGAAACAAGGTGTCCTGAGGATAGTTCTTTTAACGTGTCAACCTCATTAAAATAATGAAACACGTTCCCGTTCAATTCGAGTCTTTGATAAGTTCTCATAAAATCCCAGTCGAGTCTTTCTCTTGATGTCGTATCTTGAACCTTCACTCCATCTGACTTTCATATGGACTGAAGCTTGGGGGGCATGTACCTCTAATTGAGTCACCATGCTGGTGGAATGCTTACTTTTTCAAGCATAGTTTGTTTCCGTTTCAAGCTTGTGTAAAAATAAAACCGGTTTCAAGCATAGTTTATCTTTGTTTCAAGCTTGTGTAAAAATGAAACCATTCCCATTTTACCTCTTGTGATTGCCATTTTATCAGCCTGTTTTGTCAGATGAGCCTTGGTTTTTTCACTCCATCGTCACTATCTGCTTGGCTGATCATATGTCTTCACTTGGTTGTTTTACCCTTTCCTGAGGAACCGCTGTGATGAGTGGTCTTGTTAGCCAGCCTCTTAACCTTTATCTTGTTTTGAGCAGTTCCACCATTATCGGAACCAGTTGCTACCCTTTATACCACTCGTTCCTCCAGGAGGAGTCACCTTTCAGCTCATTTCTGACTCTCTAAACATGAAAAGATTGTCGAGTCCCTTGTCGTTTCGATCTTGTTAAAGTGGCTACGAATCAAAATCTACCCAGTATATGTTTACCTCTTTTTCGAGCTGGGATAGATTACTTACGAAAAAGGAATACCCTAGCCTATCGCGACTAGGAGGTTTTCTCGGACATAGTTTTCTACCTTTTCGGATCTGAGGAACTATTTACGAAAAGGGAACGTTGGAGTTTACTTTTCAGCTATCTTTTCAAACTCTCTAAACATGAAAAGACGCCGAGTTCTTCCTTTGTCAGACTCGTTAAAACCTGATGACATCAGATTCAGTCGTAATGACGTTATTCGAGTCGCTCCTTCCTAGGGCTCGTTAAATGTACTAGGATGGATTCGCCCGAAGGGCGGACTTATATGACAAGCATATGGTATCCTCTTCAAGCTTGTGTAAAAATAAAGAGGTACTCACCGAAATGGTGGGGAAAATGGAACCAGCATCATTGTCGTGTCGGCAGTATGTCGCTCTTGAACATGGCACTTGTCTGCATTCGTGTCGGGTTGGGGACATCTCATCTTGTTTTTCACTTGCTTCCGTGGGTTTGGGTGATCCTTTTTGACCTCTCATTTGCTCGTTGCCTCGTCACTATGACCTCTGATATTTTGATGTCAAATACTGCCAAATCCACTATCGTGCCGTAAATATGTTCAAGAGAAGTTGACCTCTGCAAAGTACCAACCTCCCTCTGATTCTCATCTGATCGTGATTCACAAAAAACATTATGTTCCTCTGTCTCGTGTCGATGATGTGGGAAACATTATGGCCCACCTTCGATCGAGGTCACTTCCTGTCGACTTCAGCTCATTATCCGGGAAGATGATCTAGAGACTCCTTTATGGTACCTTGGAGCTTGCATGCCTTAATGGCAGGTTCGTCTCATTCGACGTGGGGTTTTCATCATTGGCCTCCGATCGAGTGATTCTACGGGTGTTCGATTGCAGCTCATTGATTCACACGCCGTGGATTGTACCTATAGTACCTTAAGAGCCATTGTCATTATTGGTGGTTCCTCTCGCATCTGTTAATAGCTCTCATCATTGGCTGCTAATCAGACGATGTTCTTGCATGTTCGACTTCAGCTCACATATTCGCATGCTTGAACTTGTACTTTTTTTGGGTCGAGATGGAGCGCAAGACCCTGGATTGTGTCTGTTGTAATCCAGGCTGCGACATTGTGGATTATTATCATTATGTACATGACTCACTAATTGGATGGCTGCGACCATACCTGAGTCCATTTATCGATCCTCACTGGATGGCTGCGTCCATGCCTTGGATCTCGATTATTGCATGCTCTATTAATGGATGGCTGCGCCCATACCACGTATATATATCATGTATCTGAAACATCAGTTGTATTTCACTCCACAGGTTTTCCAATGGTGGTGTTTTCAGTCGGCATGTTCTCGTAAAGCATTTCACCCCTCTCTCCCTCTCGGGCCTCATGCTTTAGGGGGCATCTGTTACACAGCAATTTGTCACCGTCCCTACCATTCCCCATCCCGCACATTGGAGGGCTCATTCCGTGACCTGTGGGCAGAGTCAAGACTTGCAAATACTTTAATTGCATCCCTCTGAAGATGAGCTTCCACTTCCCTGAAGATATCTCCCTGCAAAAACCCCTAAAAATAGCTCGTTTTCCATTGGCGTGGTTCCATAGTTCAACCCTCGCGCCAAGGGGGAAAATCCTCCAAAGAGGGCGCGCCAATTGGCGCTCTGTCATAGAGCCACACCTGTGCCAACCATATTAAGAGGTGTTTTTAAAAAATAAAAGGCGGAAGTTTCTTCCTAACAAATTCCTGGACTGATATCTATCTTGAGTTGGGAGGTTTGGCTACGGATTTCCATAGAGTGGAAGTGGTTTGCCACCTCTCATGGAAGCTTCCTTGATGATAGGGCTAATCCCATAATTATAGGGATCCCAACTCCCCTTCCTCCTTCTATAAAAGCTTGCTCTTCTCCATGGCAAGCTAATCTCCAAGTTCCCAAGAGCTTTCATACCCTTATGCTGCAAGAGCCTTCTTGATTCCTTAAGGCCAAATCCAAGCAAGGAGACTATTGTCAAGTACCCGGAAACAGAGGCTTGTCCCTTCCTTGACAGGCTTATCGAGACACGTTGTGCTGACAACCCATCAAAGGGGAATGCTACGTCGAAGCTATGGTTGTATTCTTCTTTTGACTCATTAATGTTAAGCGACTATTTGTTATGGTTCCACTCCTGTTCTTGATTATGTTCATGAGTTATGTCCTCTTCGACTGACATATAGTTGTACGTACTGGATTTTATGCTTGCGTTTGTGTTGTTTCTTGCATGTGCAGGTGTCTGATCACAGAGATCGTGAGGATTGTGATCTGCCAAGGCAAAGGAACAGGAGCACCACCTCTTCTAAAGACGACAGCGTTGGATTCCAGGTAAGCCTTCCTCGCAAGTCGGTTTATTTACAATTAGGAACCTGCACTGTAGCGTGTTTGATTGTTGCTAGACCCCATCTGGGCTAGTAGGGATCGCCTCTGTTCGCAGAGGGGATTTACCTCTCCAACACTCGGTGACAGACTTGGCCGAGCGGTGCACTTTGGTAGATATCGTGTGATTTGTAGGGTTGTCGGCTCCACATCGGGCATCGGGCCCATAGGTTGGAGTCTTGCATTGGTTGAGGGCCGAGCACTTTTTTGATTTTTCCCGCTTCTGCTATGATGAGATGGTGGCACAAATTTACAAGATTTGCAATGGATCAAAGTTGTTTTCTTATGCCAGTATTCTATGCAGAATCATCTACGAGAGGGTGGTGATGTTGAGATCGGTGGGGGCACTGCCTGTTGGGGGTCCACGGGAGCCTCGCATGAGGAGGTGGGCTCCTGTGATGTCGCAAGGAGGTGGGGGTATGGTGGGGTGTTACTGGAACACCATGACGGAGGCCTGGTTTGAGTCCAACCCCTAGATTTGTCTGCCATTTCCATATACAGGGATGGAATTTCGGGGGAATCGAGAGATGGGTCTCCCTCCTGGCTACGTTTGGGGGCCAACAGGTATGTTTTTATGTGTTCTGCATTTATTTGAGTATATATGTTTTTATGTGTTTTTATGGTGACACTAACATATTTTTGGTTACTCTTGTATATGTTGGTGAGGTTGGTCTCCCCCTGGCTTGATTGGTTGGTCACGGTCCTCTTAAGAGACATTGGGGAGGTCGTGGGGGGATGATAGGAGATCCTGCACAGCCTCAGGGTGGTGGACATGGTGGTGGGGCTAGCCCTTTCGGGGGAGGGCAGCAGCTCGGCGGCTGCGACCGAGCGAGCTCATGCTGATGAAGAGACGACGTGTACTGATGTGGTGGAGGCTCGCATTACTGAGCTGACCACGCATGTGTCAATTCTAGAACAAGCCTGGGATCGAGTGGACCTCTTGACCTAGGGGATGCCTTCTCGAGGCTTTCTGGATGATCTCGAGGAGGTCTGGTTGGAGACACTAATGGCTCAGGAGAGGGATTATCAGCTTTTTTTATGTTGGGTGGCAGTCTCAATTTTGACGGTAGCTCCAGTAGTGGTACCGGGAGCAGTAGTGGGTCCAGGTGCCCCACTTGGGGGAGCATCGCCCTAGAGTATTTTTGTACACAGTGAAAGCACCTGTTATGAGGATGATTCCCCTATTTTTGATGAAATTTTGTGTATATTTTTGGGCTGACTGATGGTTCAGAGACACTATTTTTGTACTTAGACACATACACTATGACATATATATGAGAGATATTTTTTGCGGATCTACATGTTGTGCCCCCTGTTTCTGCTTATGGATTATTTTATGCTAATGGGTGTCTATTTTTTTTTTTTCTTATGTATGATGGTTATTCGAGATGCATTCCAGTTTAGAATATTGTTAGCTATGCGATCAGCTGTTTGGTTTTGACTCCTTGGTACATGTGTAAATGTAATGTAGTCAAATTGTTTGCTTAATATTTTTGGACGTAAATATTTTCTAAATATATGTGAATATCTTATCTCAAATTTTTGGTTTAACTGTGACACTAATAACTGGGAATCGAGGTAGACATGCATATGGTGTATGCCCTGATGGAGGGCGTTGCACATAAGTTCGATTACAACGTCATATTCTGCCCGATTTTTTGTTGCTAAACCAATAGACACACCGTTTGTGTGAAGTGGTGATCGGTCAGGGTGGCAGATAACCTAGGCTTCAAATACTAAAATTTGAGACCATCTTGATGCTCCATCAACAAATCCAAAGTAAGGTTCAGGTTGGTAGTCCATTGTGGCACTCGAGCTCATTTTTTAATAAGTCTTTTGGTAAAATTTTTAAAGTGGTTGGGTTTGTGTGCGTTAGCTCTAGGGTAGGGCCTTCTTGGCCCTTATGGGTATAAATTCTTGAGGTAAAGGCCGTTGATGGGGTTCCTGAGGCATTTCTCATTTGGTTCCATCAAGATGTATGCCCCCTGGCGGAGGCAATGTTTTACGATATAGGGTCCTTTCCACAAGGTTTCGAACTTTCCTTGCCCGAGGGATTCTTTTGCGACATCATAGCGAAGGACTAGTTCTCCCTCGATGAATGAGAGAGGGTTGATGTGGCGGTTGAATGATACTTTTACCCTTATCTTATGGGCCTTGTTATGTTGTAGTGATTATCATCGGCTTTCATCGACGAGCTGTAGTTGTATTGGGCATTGTTCTAGAGGCTGGGTATCAACGAGGAGTTCGATGGCGGCATGTAAATTCGATATCTCACGTTCTATGGGAATCATGACTTCAACCCCATATACCAAGTGGAAGGGAGTGAAACCAGTGGACGTCTAGACAGCCTTGCAGTATGCCCACAAGGCGGACAAGAGCATATGGTGCCAGTTAGTTCTATGGTTATTCACCATGCATTGTAACATCGTTTTTAGGACTTTGTTTACAGCTTCTACTTGTCCGTTGGATTGGGGGTAGTATGGTGAAGAAAATTCATGGGTGAATCTGAGGTGGTGAGATATCTCCTGGAATATTTAATTCTCGATGTGTTTTCCATGGTCAGAGACTAACTCTTTGGGAACACCAAACTAGTTGATCACATGGTCAAACAAAAATCGAGTGGCGGTTTCTGCAGTGTTGTCATATGTGGGCATGGCCTCTGCCCACTTGGCGAAATAATCGATAGCCACTATGATATATTTATGGTTTCCTGATGATGCAAGTTTTCAAGTCATGAATTCAATTTCCCATTACAAAAGGGTTCGGTGAAGATGACAGGGTGGAGAGGAGCGAAGGGGGGGGGGGGGGGGGCTCTTGCTTTATGGGTGAAGCGTTGGCATCGCTCGCATCTCTTGACTGCTGTAATGCAATAAAAAAACAAGGAGGGCCAAAACTGTCCTTCCCATAGGAATTTTTGGGTGGTGGCCATTCTAGCTAGGTGGCTACCACAAGCACTTCCATGGCAATCATTAAGGGCTTGTTCTGCTTGGTCGTGAATGAGGCATCGACGTAAAATGGTGTCAATGCCTTGTCGATACAAGACATCTCCCACGAGGAGATATCGGGAGGCCTATTGGCATATGCGCTGACGGTCGTCTTGAGTGAGATGGGGTCTGAAATTTTAAGTTGTCAGGAAGAGGAGAATGTCTCTGTACCAAGTGTCGTCGGTTGCTACGATGCTCGTCTGGTAGCGAATCATTTACTAGTGATCCCTTGGTATCCCTTGGGAGGTCCGTGATGAACTCTGCTAAGGTAAGCACCTTTTTGCTTTTAGGGGAGTGAAACTGTAAGTTGTATTTTTGGAGAATGAATATCCAACGGGCATACTTATGGTTCATTAGGAGGCGTGTGAGCAAGTATTTGATGGGGTTGATATCTATGATAATCGTAGTGGTTTTTAAGATGATGTAGTGGTGAAGCTTCTGGACTGTGTGTATTAATGCTAGGGTAGTCTTTTCTTTAGGCTCATATATTAATGCTGGGCCTAATAAGGTTTTGCTGACATAACAGATTACATGCTCCTTCCCATATGGGCCTTCTTGGTTCAAAAATCCGACCAAACTAGACTCAAAAGCTGATAGATACAAGATATAATCTTTTCATAGTCTAGGGGATTGATGAGTGGTGCTGAAGATAAAGTTTCTTTCAGTGCATAAAAATCTTGTTGGGCATGATAATCCCATTTGAATGGTATTTCTTGGTGAAGGAGGCACAGGAACCCTTGAGCGCAAGTGGCATAATTTGGGACTAAGCGTCTTAGAAAATTGGCCTTCCCCTGCAGGTTTTGAAGTTGCGTGAGGGTTCGCGGTGGAGGTACCTATTTGATGGCTTGGACCTTGAGGGGGTCCACACAAATCCCTTGTTGGGACATGATAAAACCTAAGAGTCTTCCTACGCTGACGCAGAAGACACACTTGAGGGGGTTCAAGCATAGGTTGTATTGGTGGCATCGTTGGAATACCAATCGCAGATCTTAAGATGGTCTGAGCGTTTCTTGGAGCAGACGTTCAGGTCGTCCAAGTAGGTGAGGATAAGGTGTTCCAAGTCATGGAATATATATTTCATGGCCTTTTGGAAGGTGGCTCTAGCATTTTTTAGGCCAAATGGCATTACCTTGTATGCAAATGTGCCCTAGAGGGTGATGAATGTGGTTTTGTATCGGTCAGTGTAGTAGATTTGAATTTTAGTTTACCCAGAGAATCCATCCATGAAGGATAAAGCCTTGTGTCTTGCACAAGCATCAATGACCTGGTTGATGAATGGAGTGGGATAATTGTCTTTGGGGCATGCTATGTTCAAATCTCGAAAATCAGTACAAACGCGTATGGTGCCCTATTTTTTCATGACGGGAACAAGGTTGGAAACCCAAGATGTATAGGAAATGGGGTAGATAAACCCAAATTTGTGAAGCTTATCGATTTCTTGTTTTATTGCTTCTGCCTTTGATGGGTGTAGTTGACGTTGTTTCTGGTGCACTAGAGGTACGTTAGGCCAAGTGTCAATATGGTGCTCTATGATAGTGGGACTAAGCCTAGGTATTTCTGAGTAGTCCCACACAAGGATATCTCGATACTCCTATAGAAATTGGGTATAAGATGCTATTTATTCTGGAGAGCATGCTGCCCCTAGCAAGATTTCTTAGACCTTTGCAGGATTTTCGGATATGTTCACCTTGACGGAAGGTGAGACGTTTAACATATTTCCTTGAATGCATTGGGAACTAGGCTGGGATTTTTGAACCAATAAAATTTTCTTGATGGGAGAAAATATTTTGATTCGATTGCATAGGTATCTTGTTCTTTTGTCTTGTCAGAACTAAACATGTGCTTGGGGAGAAAAAGTGAACGGTGATGCATTGCATCCCATGGATAATCTGGCTTTGTCATTACCTCTAGAATGTCCTCATCCGAATGAAATAGGGATCCTAAGGGGGATTGATACCGAGCAAGGTTATGTTGAATAGGTTTGATCATTACATAAATGGTTGAGAGACACGATAAGGATTCCATCGTCGATTTGGTGGATCCAAACGCGGTCGATAGAGTGTAGACAGATTGGGTCTGCACTGTCGTAGGTACAACTACTCTCGTAGTTACAACTGACTCGACACCTATTGCAGATGAACAGACAACTCGAGTCATAGTTCCGATACATGAGGATATGAATCATATATGGTGTCTCATGTCATCGATGTTTGGTGGGGGAAGAATCTTCGTGATGGGTGTTTGCATAACTGCCAGGTTGGGTCCCCTGTTAGGGTAGCTAATTTCTTATTGGTGGAAATTGTGCTTGGTGTATAAGTGCCTGAATGTTTCCATTAATAGGCATGCCTCTGGTTCATGGTTCTGGCCAGTGCAGATGGTGCATGGTACCACTGTGCCAACGGATTATATTGTGTGGGAACCAATAATACTCTTCATCCTAGATGTGGACGCTTGGAAAGGATTCGTAGAAGATGAGGTCTTTTGCTTCCATTTCCGTGTTGTCGGCTTGGGTGTGTCTAAATATTTGGAGGAGTGTAGACTTAACGCTACTCTTGCCACTCTTAGCTTGGGAAGATGCTCACATTTAATCATATGGTGAAAGTGTGAACAAATCCAACAATAGGTATGTGTGATCTTCTCTTGGTTAGAGAGAAGTCTGTGTGGCTGAGAAGAGACTGTACGAAAACTTCATGCGAGGGCTTTAGTTCTTTACACTGATTGATCCAGTAGTCATTCAGGTCACATAGTCTGCATGTTATCCTTGGTTTGGCCTAGGTCATTCTTGGTTGGTGCGCCATCCTGGTTTTCCCATTACGCCGATGTAGGTGTGGGGTTGCTGGTTTGGGAGTGATGTAATTTCTATATCGTTTGAGGTCATCATCCTGTTTTTTCTCTATTATATGAATCATATCAATGCGGGGAAAAAATCATGGGATATAGGTATAGCACTGTCCACAGTGATTGCCCCAACATACCACGAAAAATAGCCTAGATATGGGGGTCCCGTCGTGCTCAGTTTGTGGTCTGAGAGGGTTCCAACATCATAACACTGCTAAATCAGGGCAAGTGGTGACCACATGATTGGGAATTTTACATAATGCACATGTTGGTCTTCTCTGTAGAGAGGGGTTCGGGGTAACTAGGGGTTCTCTGATTGGTCATTTTTCAGCTGAGGAGAATAGGATGGATATTCTCGTCACATATTCTTAGGTTGTCAAGTTGTTCATGGATTCTGAGTTCGTACCATCTTCTTGGGAGAGGATGACTATGGTTGATCTCATATAGGCTAGTGCTACATGAAATATAGTTATGTAGTGACAACGACATACTGGGTGGTTGTCACCACATATCTAACATGAATACTGGATGTCCATGTTGTCGCGATATACTATATGAACTGGATACCATCACTGGAAAATTTCCAAAGCTGGGCAATCAATGATGAAATGATCAAGCTCATCACAGAGTACACAACTCTCGATTGGGGGAGGGTGCCTCACGGGGAGCCTTTCAGGTGACCATCATTCCTCATGTAGATACAGGATGATATGAGGTTCATCCCCAAATGACTGGGTGGAGGGATCCTCTTTATAGGATCTCTTGATGGCATGCAAGGCATCCATATATCACAGGATTTCTGGGCAATGATGGATATAGTGCCCATAATTTCTGCAGATAGCGCATGTGTGATTGGTACGTAATGCTTTGCCTTTACCTTTGGTGGAAGGTTCCTTTTTACGGGAACGTGGTGTTGCGATGTCTACCTCAAAGCCGAGGAGTGGTTTTAATTTGTCCAGCTCTGGGCAGATATGGGTAGGGTGTCCTATTATGTCGCATATGGTGCACACTGGTGATTCCTGTTGTGTGGCAAGATTTTCCAGCTTCTTTCCTATTCTCTTCGTTTTCTTAGCCATAATCATTGGTTTTGTAATGGGAATTTCCTTTGCAGGGATGTTTTTGACCGTTTCCTGAACGGGTGGGGCCTCCTCGGGATTGAGGGGCTTTAACCCTGTGGCAGTGATGTGTGTGGCTCCTATGCTAGTATGGGAAATGAGATACCAAACTGGTATTGAAAACAATATGTTTGGTAACACCACTATTTCCAAAACCTGCTGGGATACGAAACTAGCTGGGGGGTAGAGGAAAGGGGTTTGGGAAGCAGCGTAGGCTAGAGAGGCTTCCGTGGCCAAGGACTCGATGCCATTACTGTTTGTGTCCATGTCATGACTAGCTTCAGCACTTGATGTGGAAATCATGCACACCAGAGCCATTGTGACATCAGGTGATGACTCAGGTAAGACAGGGGGATCTCCTAGGAATGATCCTAGCATGGATGACGGTTTGAACTGGCCGAGGCCATATTCTTGGTACCGTGAAAGCATGTTTGCGGATGTATCTACATAGGTTAGAATGAAATTATTATTTTTTAGGGGCTTCTTTTCGCTATGTGTCAATTGGTCGACAGTAATGATGCAGTCGTCATGGGGGAACATCATAGTTCAGAAGAAGGAGGAAGTTATAGCTGACATGGCATACATATAACTCCGACCAAGGGGTGTATTATAGTCCAAGTGGGTGTCCAAGACTTCAATTTCTATAAGGATTGTATTTATGGCTAAGCATATTGGGATGTTTTGGTAGAGGCCGACTGGGGTTGAAGGGCGACCGTCATATGCTCTAAGTGTGATGTCTGATGGCTTTAGTGCGGGAGACCCTAAATTTTACCAAACATTATTTGACATGATGTATGTGGAGGCACCCTTGTTGATGACACATTGGTGAATGGTAATATTTTGGACCAATACTGGTATCTGAAAGGCAACCATTGAAGGAAGCCTAGGGGTGGCTTTGTTTAAATCAAAAGCCATTAGGCATGTATCGGCAGGGTCGATAGCACCTAACTTAGAAAGCAAGGTTTTCCATTGCTTTAGGCATGACTGTAATACTTCCAATGCTGACATAGCAATAGGAGATTGAGCTAAATCATCCACAATGATATAATTATGGGCTGCTTTGGAATAGTTTTGTGCTCACCTAGTTGGTCCCTTAACCATCTTCAACAAAGCTTCAATAGGCATATTTGAAATGGTCAAAGGTGTAATTGGTACACTGGTACTAGCCCCTGTTGCATTGGTGTCTGGTGGGGTGTTGTAATTTCGATTCTGTGTTTGAAAAAATATTTCCTCGCCAGTCATGTAGATTTCGTGGATATTCTTTCCAGAGTTGTCGGGATTTTTTTGCTACATGCTAACTTTCCCTTGATGGGGGAAGGGCTTCTGCATGACTGCTGGCTGCTGGGCTGATCCCCCTTGTCCACGGTTACTCTGTAGCTTTTTGAGCTCAGGGATGTTGGGACAGTGGTGAGTGTAATGGCTGTACTCACCATAGATCGAACAATAGTGGTTTTTTCGAAGAGGTGGCCTTCTGTTGGACATTTCTTGGCTCCTAGTTTTGATTTTGGTTGGAGTTGCCTCTAGCTTGAGATCGCGGAGGGCACTGCTGGATGTTGCCCACTGTCCAGGATTTCCTTTAGGTTTGTTTTTTCCTTTTTCGCTAACCATGTTAGGAGGATAGTTCTCCTGGTTATATTGTTGGCACGGTTGGTTTTGGGAAGGCTGTACAAAGTTCACTTGTGCATTATTCTCCATAGGCAGGTCTTGTGCTGGGGACTAAGCATAATATGGTCACTGGTTTGTGAATGGATGTTGGGGGGGAGCTCTTTCGTCCGCATGTATATCTACATACTGGGTCCCCTAAGCCGGAGGATAGGGTCCTCCATGTTGATGGTGATATGATGACGCCCTACTGGTCAAATTTTGCGAAGGCATGTGAAGAATTTGGTAGTCGAGTTGTGGTACATTCTGGGTAGAATCATACATGTAATCGGGGTTTTGAATGCTATTGCCTGGGAAACTTTGGGTCAACAATCCAATTAAATCGTCCGCGAAGTTCGACGCACCTGGAAATTATTTGTAAGTCTATAGGCACAAGGTGTTCGACAAAATATTGTAAACATACCTTGACTGCATATAGATCAGCTCGAGCTGTTGGGCCTTACTGATGGCGTCCTCTTTGGATATGTGCCTTTGTTGTGCCACATCCTTCGAAATATCTATAGTTAGAGTTTTCAGGAACATTTCTAATGTACTTGATCGTCGAGTTTGGCTTTACACAAACTACGACGCCACCGCCATTCATGGAGATGGTCCGAGATATGGACGACGTGGGTTTGCCTAAAGTGTGTCAGTAATTCCATTACAAAATCATGGTGGATGGGTAACTGAAAATAGGTCAGGAACGCAATGGAGAGGGCGCTAAAGTTTCCATGTGTAGCAGAGGGTTGCTCCACATACCATTTCGCTTCTATTCCTGTCAGAGTGCATTGAAATAGTCTCAGTCAAAAAGTATCATCAACGATGTTGTTCGACGAGCACCACAGGTGGAAAGTCATAACATAATTTTCTGGGTCTTCTGCTTGCTTTCCTTCAAACTTTGGAATTTACGATGGGAGCTTCGTGGGCATGGGAGGCCATATGGGGTTGTGCGCAATGGGGTCATTCATCAACTTGGTTAAATCTGGTCGACTCAACAAAGCTAGAAAAGGTGACTGCGAGGTTGTAGCCATTGCGACTTTTGAAAACACAATTTTCTGGTTAGGAAGAGGGTTTATCTGTGATGTACCCTGCTGTGTATTTGACTAGTTTCCTGAATGGGTATCACTCCTCTACCCTCTAGGGGTTGTGGGAGGAGTGGTATTAGGTGTGGCATTGGGAGACTGACCAGGGTTCCCAACTAAGGATGCCCCAATAAAGGTAAAATCAATAATGGTGGCAGTGTTCTGTTTTTGATGCCTAAATGGTGAAAGACCTGGAACCCCTCTCGGTAATGGGGGGAGGTCCAAAAGACATCTAGATCGACGAGGTCCCATTGGGCCTGTTCTGGCGTCGACTAGGTCTGGAGTTGGAAATATTTGAGAGGATATAGATTATAATCAAAGTAAAATTCTGATCGCATACATAAAACAAAGCGAAAATAAAATAAATTTTCCCTTTAAATTAATCCTATGTGATCAGTCAATAAAAAATATGGTTTTTGTTTGTTTGCATATGATACTCAAATCATTGAAGACCTAATCGTCCTCACACACTCAAATGTAATTGGGCCTTGAGAAGTATTCTTGCTAGTGCTGGCACAACATCCCGTAAGAGCTAGCGACGCTCCCAGTCAGCCAAAGAAAATCCACCAAGGTAAGGGTAGAGGATCTAGTGCTTTCCTACACCGTCACCTATACAGAAAGGATGCCCTAATTTTGGCCACTAAGTACCACTGTCCCATGTGAGCATTCGAGTCTTGGGCTTCTTGTTAATTTAGCTAACAATACCGAGTATCAGATGGGTCAGGTAGCCCCAACTGATACCTACCCACACTACGCCTAAGCCTAACCCCCTCTGAGATGGGTCTCTTCCATGCTTAGGCTTTCTTTTCCATGGGCTGATATGTGGATTTGAAAGCTCCCTAAACCATCAACTTCTATGTTTCAAGATGAAGAATGATCAAGGCAGCTTATTGGATGCCTACCCCCTTGATCCTAACTTAGATTATAAATTATTTTGTGGCCCCTGTGGGGAGAATTTAGTGCGTTTTGTTAAGTTAGTTTTAGGTGTCTTTTCTTTTCTTAGTGTGTGTATGTGTGTGAGAAAAAAATGAACAAGCACATAGTTTGAACGTGTGGATATGTAGTGATCCTTTTCAAAATCTGCTATTAAAATATATTCTATTGTTCCTTGCTCAAAAGAAAAACATGCGCAGATATGGGTCGCTTTCAATTTTTCCTAGTTAATCTATGTGATCAACTACAAGGAGATGGTGAGTTGTGAATAGAGAGCATTCATATGCTTGCCTAGGATCACCACAAGGGTGCAAAGGCAATAGATATTACTTGCTCTTTTGTCAACAAGGTGATCTTGGTCCTGAAATTCTAGTGCAAAAATTGAACTAAACTAATGACTTCTATACTAGAAAAAGGAACTAGCTAAGAATGTGTGGACTTGGGCCACTTACTTTGGCTAATTATCTAGGTGTTTTGGTACCTAAATTTACAAAACATAAATTTTTTCGGAATGCAAGTTAAGTTTCCCTCCTACTTAAACTATGTGTGAACTTTGCAAAAGTCAACTTGAAATAAAACTAACACCAAGCTTAACAAAATCAACTAAGAGTGAGCTTTAGCAAGCTACGACGCACCTCAACTAGTGCTTGCAGATGTATTATGGGCTGCAAGACACTTTTACAAGTAGGAAAATATGGAAATACTAAAGAAATTTCTCATTATGTTTTTTTTGTGCGCAAAAGGCTGAAAGAGGCGTGATGTCTGCGCACAGGTCAGCTCTGAACGCACGCCTTGGGCGCGCCTTTTTGTGGGAAATGCACGCAAATTTATGAAAATGTAATTTTTTGGAGTTGTTCTGCTTCAGTCTGTTGGTTGGGATGAACTAGGGACTGAAGAAGAGAAAGGGGGAAATTGCAACCTAAATCCATAGCAAAGACGGAGGTCTCTGCAAACATGCGCTACCACATAAACTTGGATATAAACATTAGTGGAGTCGCCAATCCTGTGTTAGTGTGTTTGGTGCACGTATGTATGAAATCACACCAACTTAAGGGGTGTGGTATTCCATATTAAGTTATTGGTCACAGGAATAAAATATATGGAGTCAAGCAAGTTAGTGGAACATGCTAGAACATAAACATACTAGATATAAAAATAGAATGCATATTCAAACATAAAAAATAAACTAAAACTAAAAAAATAACACAAAAGCTCTAAATAGAGTCAAACAACTTCAATAATCCAAACAACGATTCTTACGCCCCCTCTTATTGAGTGCTGGTAGGAAATGAGGATGAAACTTTAACCCACTTGCCAAGGGGCCCATAGAACTTGGGGTTCTAGGTCTCGATGCAAGGATGTATTTACTTCCGAGCTACCTTGACGCAAAGTTTCCCTCTCTCTACTATGGTGCATTAGAGTTGTTGGATGGCCAACAACTGAGTCCCCTCTATCTCTGCTCCGGATCACACACTACTGGTATTGCTAGGGGAAATTATGGCCAGCATAACAATGTGCTCTCAAGTTACTCATCTCTTGGTGGCCCTTTATAGGAGAATTCAAACCCTCCTTCCCTCTCTTGGTACATTGTGGATGGTGACCCAAGAGAGGGGGGGTGATTCCATTGTGTGCCACATTTATTCCATTGTGTGCTCCCTTGATGTCCTAAGGAGGCTTGGGTGGCTTTCCTTAGGTGAATTAAAGTGTGGAATCAATGTCCTAGAGTGTGCTTTTATGGTCCTAAAAAGTGACTTCTACCACTCCCAATATTGCACGCTTTTTGGGTCAAAAGGCGCACAAGGGCATGCTTATCGAAGGATTTTGCGTGAAAAAGCATATTTGACTTGTTCAAATTTGAGTTTTCCTCAGACCTTAGAGATTTTTTAAATACTTTCAGATTCTCTAATGTCTCTCGGCCCTGTAAATCCTTCTTCCTGACATTAAATAATGTCACCTTTGCTTGTACAATTTTCTAGTGATAACACAAGTATTTGTGGAATTTTAGCTATAAATTTTTTTATATGAAGGTTCAAAAGCTGAAATTTTTATAATGCGAAGATAAAATCCTAAGGAATCTCGTGTAAAAATTTCAGATCATGGTGCATAATATTTTCGGAGATATGATCTTTGGAAGTTAGGGTTTTTGCAGGCTCCTGAACTTCATCTCAAAGAGGTGACCTTGGGAAAATCGTCATAACTCTCTCTCTGAGTATCATATTGGAATTATGTAAAAAGTGGCAGATAATGCATGAACTGTAGTTTTCTGTGTATCAATTTTAGAGCTGAATGAGGAAACAATGACACGTGGCATGTCGTACAAGTTCGCTCTACTGAACCAATCCATAATTAGGTCATTGTGAGAGATTGGGAATAATTTTGTCTTGAAGAATGAAAATTGGGGCAGACCTATGGCATTGGAAAGAAGACTCATAGGAATACTACAGGTTCAAAAATAACATATTGGGGATCTGAAATAATAGAGATACACCATATTCAATATCGAGCTCCTAGAAGGCAAGAAAAATCTAGATCATGTGCTGTTAAGGGCTACAAAGGACCATACTTTCTAGGGCAGCAAAGAAAAGCAAGGTGCAGCAGAGGTAAGATCCAGGTAATTATATTTTGTATATGTATGTTCATCTCTTAATTGAATTAGGTTCTTTGTATTCTAATTTGATTTTTTTTGTTTAGCACTGACATATGCTCTGCAGGATGAGGTAAGTTTTGAGATTATCATGTCATGGGTATTTCCTTGAAGAATTTTTACAGGTATTATATATTCAATATAAGACTCAATGCATGATATAATTTTTCGAAGAGTGAGAAAGGATAGCATGAAAAGAGCAACAATCAAGGTGCAGAACAATAGCAAGAAGTTCACCACATGAAGTCTTCACGTGGGCAACACTACATACAGTCTTTGTAAAGGTATCATTATACTGAGTCATTGTAAAATTTGTACAAGTGTCTATCTACCAAGAATTGAAGAGGTAGTGTCGGGAGGTCTAGGATCATCATTAGGTATTTGTGTCATCGTTAGGGTTATGGTCTAGTGTGTCTTCTTCTTCTACATCATTCTATATCATTGTAAAGTGGACCATTTTCCCTGGTACGGGAGTCCATTCTTCTTTTATTCTTCTATAGGGTGGTAGGGTGGTGCTTGGATGGTGAATGAGTTCACCAACAGTTTCAAGCCTGTGAAAACTTCAGGGTGGTAGGGTGGTGCTAGGGTGAGTTGTAGCTCATTGGGTGTTGGGGCATCCATTCAGTTGACTACTAAAGAATCTCGGGCGTTGGAGCATCTATCTAGTGGGAGATGGAGAAGAATCATTTTCTAGATTCTAGGAAGTTGGAGCTTTCTTTTCAATTGGAGTTGAATATCAAAGAATTATTAGAAATGAATTTAGGTGGTTTTTATCCCGGAGGGGGTTTCCACCTTAAAAACTGTGTGCATTTGTGTTCCTTTTTTTTACTACTATCATTGTATAAACATTGATAATAATTGAAGATTAACTAATGCTCTGAAAGATTAATAATAATACTAATTGAAAGGAATACTGATTCACCCCCCTCTCAGTATTTCCAACAATTCCTAAATTAGATGACATGGGAGAGGTCAATGGACTGGAAGCTGCACCAGAAAAGGTACCAGATAATCATTGATAACTAGGCGGGACAGATGAGCCACCATATAAATGATTTTTTGGTGATGTCATGGACATAGATGAGGACGTGATACTTTATGTATCAACCATGGTGGTGGACACAGGTTGGGAGCTTGAATCGGCTCTAGAAATGGTTGACAAGACCAACCAAGATTGTTGCCAAAGATCCTCTTATAAGCCCAAATAATAAGGTGAAGGAACTTGTATCGAAGTTTGAAGAGGTGGGAAAGGCTTGGTTTGGTACAAATGAAGTCCTTCCCAATGAAAAGGAGAAGAAGGACGAGGCTCTTCTTGAGGAATCTATTCAATACTCAAAAGTCCGTATGGAAGAGGTTCACCATCGGGCCTGAGATATATTGGTTTTGTCTTAGATAAAGGAAGATAAGAGGAAGGTTTTTCTGAATCAGGCGAGGATGAATGAGGCTCCTCAGGTTCAATTACCTCAGGGAAAAAAGTATTTGACTCAAGAATTTCAGGTTAAGTGACCTCAAGTAATGAAGTTTCAGGGAATTCTATTTCAATTATGTCGGTGTCACCAACACAGGTAGATGTAATCTCAGGTTCAAAAGTCAAGGGGATAGATGATTCTAGAAATTTAGTATTAGGAGGAGGGCCAAAATTAGTGCTTAGAGTTCCTATTTTGGCAGTTTTTATTTTCTTATGTTTTTGATGTCGGTTAGGAGTAGCCTCTGGAGGTAGAGGAGGCCTATTTTGCATTCTATGCGAATGACAGGGAAAGTGATTTTTTTCTTCCACATTAGATGATAAATTTTATTAAAAAAAAAAAAAATAAGTAAAAAAGAGGGAAATATAGGCATAAAGGATTACCAAGAAACCATTAAATGCAATATACACCTTAGCGAACCAAGGACTTAACGTACACAACCAATCTCCCCGAATGATGTGTTTGGTGTATCACTGTATACAAGGTGATAGACTCGGTTATGTATGGATGGGAAAAAATGTATAGGGGAGTCAAAAAATACACTTGATGCTACATGGGAGTGCAGTGCATAGTAGTGTTGTCTAATGTGTAATCGTTCGATGAGAGTGTTCTCACATACTTTTCATGCGTGGAGCGCCATCCGATATACCCAAAGATACGTAGAGAATGATCCTATACACTTACATACGTTGAATGAGATTTCACCCCCATAATGAAAAGATAGAAAACAATGACAACTCCTACGATTAACGACGCCGGAACACGTCTCTAGCCTAGACCTGTAAATTTTTGCGTTAATGTTACAAATGCTCCTTAGGTTGATTCAATAAATTTTACTGTTTATCTTTGATTAAGTTACAGTTTTAGGGCTCACCACGGATGTCACATGAATATCCTAAAATGGACATCTAGTATGAGAAAACATGAATACTTTCCCTTTCAATGAAAATCTAGCTAAGGAAGGGAAGAAACAATCAAGATGCAACATAGACTATGCAACAAACAAGATGCAAGATGAAATCTTCCTTTTGATGTGACTATTGCTAATCTAACGC
Source organism: Pinus albicaulis (assembly GCA_034641835.2). NCBI lineage: Eukaryota > Viridiplantae > Streptophyta > Pinopsida > Pinales > Pinaceae > Pinus > Pinus albicaulis. The sequence continues at coordinate 1,280,265,374 of CM076584.1, read as the reverse complement.
ACATGCAAAACCCTAAATGCCAAATGAAATTTTTTTCTTTTCACCACACTTAATTTGAAAAATGAAGAAAACTAATATGAAAATGTTTAATTACTGATTCAATCACACTTTTTAGAACGAGAACTCAAAAAACAATTCATCTAAGCGATCAACAATCAAACAAATAAGTTTGCAACTGACCAAACGATAAGAACAAAGAAAAATTGAAACCAATTCTTATTAAAGGAAAACAAACACAAATGAAAACTGAATGGGGGTTTTAGGGAGACCACAAGACACTGGAAACTAGAGGAAACTCATCTTGAAGTAGGCTAATGATAGAGAAGCTCAAAAAACAAGGCAAAAGTTGTGCAAAAATAGGGACCAATGCTGGTGTAGAGAGGGCACCACTGATTTGCAACGTTGGAACAAAGTGGTCCATAGTGAGGTGAAATGCTCTGTCAGAGGAACTGGGGGTGACATTGGCTTGAACAAGAGGTTTCTTACACAAAAATTGCAAAAAAGGTAGAGTGAAGCCACTTCCTAGATTTTTTGTTGGTTGGATGACACAAAAAAGGTATGTCAAGGCGGCAAAAACACAAAGGACAAGGGAAACCACCAGGGGAATACTTCGTTCCCTAGTAAAGTCACCAATTTTTTATACGAGATTTACGATTGCAGAAAAGGTATCTCCCCTAGGTTTGGTGGTTGTTGGGTCAATTTACTAAGTAAACTAACACAAGTACTTAATTATCAATCCGGGTTTGTAAAACTTGGAAGTATGTCCAAAATATATGGATTTCAACTACAGTCAATTTTAGAAGACAAATTATAGAACTTGAAGGAAATGCATATTACAAATATAAAACTTAACTAACTAATTTCTAATTCAATATGTAATACACATAAGAAGAAGCTCCTAACTTAGGAGAACCAGGTTGACCTTCTCTACAATACTACTTCATGAACATAAATAAAAAATCACTAATGAAAAATAGCTTAAGATGCATCAAAGAATAATAGAAGAGGCTCCTAACTAAGGAGGTCCTTGTTTTCCTTCTTTATAAATTCATTCATCATTAATGCCATTGTATGAAAACTGGAAATTCAGAAAATCACTTTAAACAAAAGGAAGGAAGATGAATTATAGTTTCTATTCTCTGATCAGATAGAAGGAGAGCTTAACTTAAACACTGTTTTGAACCTTTATATGTAGATTAGAATTTAGATTAAGATTCACCAACAAACATAACATATCATCATACATCTAATTAAATGATTTAAACATGAAGCAAAACTAGTTTATGGAATTTCAAGTAAATTAACGAGAAAGTGCACTTAGCTCGATGTGTGGGCCCTCCACCATTGCCTCGCACACTGAAAGTACTTCTCAAATACTGGAACCCAATCAATCATTCACCATATAAACAACATAAAGAAGATAGAATTTGTTTCTTCAATTAAATCACAAAGTTCAAAAATATCAAAGTGAAATCATACAAATTCTACATATTCATGCCTTCAATGTTCTTGGCTTAAATAGAAAAATATGAAACAAACTTCACTAAAATGTCTCTAACAACCATGTCTATCCTTATCCCATCTATCTTGGTTGAGCTCATCCATACAATCTCTCAAAATCTGGAAAATCCCATAAAATACTAAATTTGGCCTATTTCCTAGGGATTTCCGGAATGACAGGTCTTGTTTGGCCAGCTTTGACCGGGCCTATTTTAGCTTGGTTTGACCGAACCAATAGGTACAGGTACTTCCTTAGTTCCAAATATTTCTAAATATTTTCTCAACTAGTGCCCAAGTGTCCTGCAAGTATGACTTCAATGAAGCCATTACGGGAATTTTTAGTCCTATACAAAAATGCATTTAAAACCCAATTTTTACAAAAAAATTCTAAAAATTAAAAAAATAATTTATTTGCCTGAATATGCATAATAAGGTAAAAATAGGTCATATGTGGATGGTATAAAGTGGAAAATTATGGAAATTAGGTGGATTTTAATAAGCAAAATTTGATAAAAAACGAGGGCCAACATCTCCCCCTTGCTTACTCTCAAGCATATCCTCATTCTTGCCTCTGTCTCTTTGAATTTTTGCTTCTGTATGATGGCTACCCTACTAATGTACCTACCCCTGATGTTGAATCTTCCTACCAAGCTTCTTGAAAAAGGATGTTAATGCCCCCGTGTCCTTTTTCTCCTTTTTATAAATTTCTATTTTTCATCTTTTGTTTCTCATTCTTAAATTCTCATCATTTACAAATGATAATAACAATAAGATTTGAAATTATTGACCTTGTATTATGGAATTCCAACAATAAATATTAATTATGACCATGTTATGAAAACTATAGGCACAATTTAAACATGATGAATTCCTTGGCGATCAACACGAGTGCGTATATTCTTCCTATGCCCAAAATCACATATAATTAATATGAAATTCTCAATATGGTTATGTTCATAATCAATGATGAGTTTCTTTATATGCAAGGTACCTTCATGTTTGAAACATGTAACTCTGAAGTTCTCATTTTCAACAAATACATTATGTTCTTCTTGGACTCTCAACATCTTCTTGTGCCAATATTGCAATGTCGCACAGTCATAGAGAAAACACCAATTGAATACATAAAAGCTTCTTTAAATTGTGAAGGGGGTTTTCTTCTTGCCATAAATCCACTACAAAATTACTTGTGCCAATCCTTTTTATGACTAGCCATTCACTTTTAATTTAGCCATTATTTTACCTACGCAATATGAAAAATAGGGGTCAAAAGAACCACAAAAATATCCCAAATAGAAATGAATTTGAGAATACTGTTCGTGATGCCCCTAATTGGGCTCGTTCTGAAGAAATCCCATGTTTGCATTTTTCATATTTCACTTTATTTTGTTCAAAAAAAGCAACAAAAAATAATGGTTTCTTGAAAATTTCGAATTTTTAAAACTATAGTTGAATTCGATGTTTTCTAGAAGATATGGTGCCCGAATCCTTACCTCCTTCTTCCATTTCCAGTTGGTTCGGTTCCTTTTATTTTTGACTGCACATGTGTTTGATTTCCAAGACTCTATAATGTATACCCAAAATGTTTGAACTGTTGGATACACTTTGATATTTCACCTCTGAAATTTTAATGCTTGTGGAGAGAAGGATTTTATTTTAAAACTTTAAAACACCCTTTTTGGAAAATACTCTGTCAAAATGCCTTTGAGAAAAATCTTCTTATCATCACTCTTCTCTGCCCTCAACTCTTAAAATCATCATCATACTTGCTTCTGGAAATCGAATTCTAGAAATCAATTAAAAATTCCGAAAATAGAATTTTGGAAATCAATTTAACTCTTTTTGTCTCCTTAGAAATTAGTTTTCTGAAAATGAATTAACTATTTTGTCTTCTTGAAAATCAAATTTCTGGAAATGATTTCTATACAATTTTCCTTGAAATCAACTTTTTGAATTTACCCAAACTAGATATTTCGAAAATTGACATTGATTTTCTAAGAATGAATTACCCAGTGTATCTTTTCAAAAACTGATTTTCTGAATTCTTTTGTTCCTTCAGACTTTGAAAAACTCGGTCTCTTAAAAAAACGAATTCTGGGAATGAAAACAATTTCATTATCATTCAATTTGAAATCGATTTTTGGAAAATTAACCACTGCATGCATTCAATTGGAAATGTATTCAATTAGAAACTGATTTATGGAAAAAACACTGTATGTATTCAATTGGAAATCGATTTCTACAAAACCATCCTACAGGTCTCTGCAATTTCGAAATTTCTTCTTAAAAGCACCACTGCTGTCTCCATATTTAAAAAAAATCCAAATATGGAGGGGAGAATACCATGATGCAAAAACGGTCACTATATATTCTATACACATGTAGCTTCCATGCAATCTTGTATTTCCACTGTGTAGTTGAAAGCTCAGACTTTTTCCACATTGTTAATGTAATTGGATTTTTAATTGTGAACTGGAGTCTTTCACCTACATTGACAGTCATATAACTCTTAGACTTCGGATTTCATTCCGATTCAAACTGTTCTGCAAAATTTATGAGATTTTAAGTGAACATTTCCATGTTCAATTTAGCGGGGTTACCATTAATAGAACACTATTTTTCTGTACTTTATCAATATTTTTAGCATAAAATCTACGCATTCCCTCTTCTCTGTTTCATTTAGAAGGTTTCATTCTTCTACCTAAACCGTGGCACGATTTCTCTGTCAAATTCCTTGCATTAAGGCCTTTCTGTTTGCCTCTCCGTGTAGGTCAAATTTCTCTCCTCTCCAGCATGAAATGTTGCATTCAATCCTTAGAATATTCTTTGCTATGGACTCAATCTCTGCACTGTGAATGTTTTTTTTGTTTATGAACTCACCCTCTGCATTTTGTGAATGTTTGACCATGGTTTGAACTTTTTAACTCGTGGAAAATGCATATTCCTTTCACCTGTGGCACATAATGCAAATGCGTATTGAAATGTTGCTTCATCCTTCAAAAATGGTGCATTCACTCAGTTTGCAGAAATGATTTTTATTTTTTATTTTTTTATTGCGTAGTTGCATTACTTCTTGAAATTACTTTTGATATGTTCATTTTAATTTTTTTTATTGTGCACCATCCTTCCTTATGTATTATTTATTCATCATTTCATTTACTTTTTTTTTTTTTATATCCTCTTTCATGATTTAAAAAAAAAATACCCTTGCATTCATCATTTCATATGCCTCCCTTGTATCTCCACTTAATAGAGTTTTCATTCTTTGTTATCATGATGCATTTATTATTTCGTTAGGATGACCTTTGTTGAAATGACCATTTAAGGTCATTTCAACTCGATAAATAGAGAAATAAATCATAATAGATCATATAAATTCATCATTTCTCTTTTATTCTCCATACTAACTCATGCTTGATTGTTGTTTTGTAGGCAATTTTTCATGAGGAAAAAAAAATGAGCCTCAATTTTTGATTAAAAAAATGCTTATAACATATGTGTATATGAAAATTTTCATACACATGGGTATTTGAATTTTTTTTAATGTATGGGTATATGGAAGGAATATATGAAATTGACTATGGTAGGATAATGACTATAAGTATGGTAAGGTAATGAGTAAAATGAGTGTCCAACCTTTGGACGAACAACATAATGGGAAATCCTCCCTTAGGCAACAACCCAAACATCAAAGAACAAAAGAGTTGGATGAAAAGAGAAGGATACAACAAATTGGGGGACATATCCAAATGGGAAACTGATGTCACTTGGAAACATTGGGACATACCCAACCTACCCAATGATTTAATTAATCAATGGAATTCCATGACTTCTCTCCTCAAAGGAGCTACACCAATTGAAAAAAAATCCAAAGATGCTTATTTCTGGAAGCCTACTGGAGGAGAGTACTCAGTTAAGACGGGATATGAAAAAATACAATATCATCAGAGGCATCAAGAATGGAAATATTGGAAGCAAGCTTGGAAGCTGGAAACCCTTCCAAAAATAAAAATTTCCTATGGACCCTGCTACACACTAAATCTATAACAACAAAGAATTAAAAAAAGAGAGGAATACATCGTCCTTCTCAATGTCCTCTCTGTCTGAAAGCAGAGGAAACAATTCAAAACCTCTTCCTAGAGTGTTCTTTTTCTAGAGAATGTTGGGAGAAAATGGTGTCACCCATCGATGAAAATCTAAACTATAGACTCCCTCTAAATTAATTTATAAGCAAATGGAGAAGCATCTTCCCCCACTCCTTCAAAATAAAATTCACAATTCAAAGGTTCTGGAACATTCTTCCTTCATTCCTCTACTGGAAAATATGGCTAGCTAGAAACATGAAAGTCTTCAAAAACAAAAATTCCACCGTAAACATTGTGACCTCTAAGGCCCGGGGGCTGATGACTGAGTTTCTCATAGCTAAAGGGCTTTATGGAATAGATATGACTCAATTAAAACATGAAGAAAGAAGATGGACTAGATTTTCTCTTAATAATATCACCATCCATCACTTGCAAAAAGTCACAAAGGTCCATCAAATCTGGAAAATAAGAAAGACTGAGGCAGAGTTCCAAAGGTGGATCAATTCTCTCAACAGGCCCTGTCTTTTCTTTGATGGAGCCTCAAAGAAAATACGAGCAAAGCAGGAGCAGGTAGCCTCATTATCCTCAAAGACAATTTCAGTCAGACAAAATACAACCGGGGGATGCGGGAAATCTCAAATAATAAAGCTGAGGCTTATGGACTTCTTTTAGGCCTTAAGATTCTAAGATACATGAAAATTAGCAACACAATTATCTTTGGAGACTCCTCCATCATAATTCAGGCAATGGTGAGTGGTAGCCTCCCAAAAAATGTAGCTCTCTGCCAAATTTTTCATAGAGTCATGCATATTGAAAGACAGATTAGAGAGATAGATTACTATCACATCCTCAGAATAAAAAATAAGCAGGCAGACTCCCAAGCCAATGAAGGAATAAAAAGTAATGTTGGTATGGTCAAAATTGATGGAATCATAACCCACCTCCCTATCCCATGATGTTACTTCTTAAAATATTTTTCTTGATGCACTACCATCCTTACACTTGAAAACAGATACACATCCGTGGCAAGAAATTATTCTCTAACTTCCCTCACATCAATCCCACTGAAGCTTCCATGCAGAATCTCCCAAAGATTTCTAGCATCTTGGTGTAGAGGACCCTTACCCATAATCTCTTTTTATTTCTCATGACTCTTCATCGTTGTTATGTCCATCTTCTCTTATATAATTCATTTGAGAAGGATATACTCTCTACTGGTAATCTTGATTAATCTAATGAGCACCCTCCCTTCACGCTTCCCAGCTCCTTCAAGCCCGATTTCTCCCTTTATTGTGGCTCATTCTAGATTTTGTACGGATCTCTCCACCATTCCCTTTCTATTTTGCAAGCGTTTTTGGCTTCCCCAACTATTTAGGACTGGGCATCTAGAATTTCTTTTGTGCTCTTGCAACTCCCCTCCCTTCCATCCCTTTTTCCGCTCCCTCTCTCCCTTCCCCTTAGCATTCCACCTTCTGGGGAGTTCCTCCAATCACGTCTTAATCACTGTCATCTGTATTCTCTACAACAACAAAATCAATTTCATTCCTAGAAAAGAAGGCAGTAATGCTATCAAAATAAGACACAACAACACACCCATCAAAGAAGGATACACAACTATCAAAGGTAGATAAAAGTTAAATCCAGCTAGAAGAGAAGGAAACAATACAGTCTTTCCCTATTTCCCCAAGCACATGGATTCTCCAGATGATAAAAATCACCCTTGCTCTTTTTGTAAATCTCAGAGAGTGGTGATTGAAAATCTGAGGAATCAAATTCAACAAGACAAAGCATGCTCTAAAGCAGATATGGCTATTCTCTGTGAACAATGGGAAACATGCACCAAGGATTTAATGAAGGTTCAAAATCGATGCAACCATATGGAAGAGTCAATCAACTTTCTACAAGAAGCCATCATCAAAAATTTAGGACAAGGATCCACCTCTCTGGTTCATGGAAGCGTATACAGAGACAACAAGAACACAGTGAATAAATGACCCTTATCATCTTCAGGCCTTCCATTTTTACTATCAGGTTAATAGGTGATAATCTTGTTTAAAAATTAAAGCTAAATGTATCATCCGTTTAGAATAGTTTGTACGAAAATATAACACAAGTGCAATAGTATCTACTTCAGAAAGGATAGATAGGAACAACAACAAGAGTAGCACACAAGGATTAATGCACCCCCAATAGATAAATTCATCATGTAAGTTGATTGGGGCAATTTTGTAATGAGGAATTTCTTCTCCTCATCTTTTTCTGATAATACATCATAACCGAAATTGTGTGAAAAAAAAATGAGTAAAATGAGTGTAGGTATTGTAGGATAATGGATATAAATGAGGGTAGGATGTAATAGAATGCATACTCAAGTTAAATTAGTTTTAACAACTCTAGATTTTATTTCAAAATCTAAGGTTCTAAGATTTTTTTTTTACTCACTGTACTTTCCATTTCGCAACATTGCTTGATGTTAATATTGATTTGATGATGAATTTTTTTGGTTCATTCAAATTTGAATTATGATGATGGTTCTTCAAAGATTCATTCATATTGAATATAGAAAATTGTAACTGCTTATTTGTACCTTTTGATATTATGTTATTTCATGTTCTTCTTGGCATCTGCTATTGATTCACGTTCCTTGAATGTTGATGTTGTTCAGGTCTCTTCTGCATTTTTTAAATGATGTTTTAGGTCCCTTCTGATATTTTTTTCAAGCCCCTTCTATAGTGATATTGTAAATAATGTTTCAGGTCCCTTTTGCAATGTTATTGTAAATGATGTTTCAGGTCCCTTCTGCATGATATTTTCAACAATGTTTCAGGTCCCTTCTTACATGTTATTCAGGTGCCTTTTGCAATACATATGCTCAAACTATTTTCATAGTTTTATTACCAAATTCTCCCTTTCTTATGTTAAGACTTGTCCTCAAGTCTTGGAATTCTTGGAGGATTATGTAATATTCCAAAAGGGAGAATGCAGTAATACTTAAACACAATATAAGAACTGCAACTAAGAAAACAATAAATCTCAAGACAACATCAGGATTTACAGAGAAGCTGAGAAATTTTATTATATGGAGATTATTCAGTTACACAATGTACAAAATATGAGTAGATCTAGCCAAAGAGATGGCCTAGAATCACCCTGAAAATGTGCCAAAGTAGGCATTGCGTAACTGGAGAGTTGCTGGAAGCAAATACTGCGCTGTCCCTTCAACAGAATATGAATATATGATTGCAGGAGGAAAAGGAAAATGTAGATCTACTAAAATTTGGAGCTCTAATGATGCCAAGATTCAAGATCTGGGCAATGTGATGGATTCCCAAGATAACTCAGAAAGGATTTTCTAGATCTACAACTTTGGAAAATCACCCTCCTAGGGCTTGATCCTTGATCTGCTGGGATTACAGATCTGAAGCTAGATCTAAAAAATAGATGGCTGAAATATATCACAAGATCCTATCTAAGCTTGAAGGGCTAATCCCTTCATAATATTTACAAGCTAGAAGCTCTAGATCTAGCTTCTCAATCCTCCAATAATGATTACAGCTATTGAAACAAAACTGCTCATAGAAGTTGTGCTGTAAGGGAAAAAGAGGCATTTTTCTTGCTGAAAAATACTGCAGTAAATTTCAGGGTGATGGAAATACTAATGGCAAGGTGAGGGGATGATCCCTCATAGGATTACTAGCTGGAATGCTAGCAAATTCCTTCCTCCTTTTGGATCTGCAAGGGATCTTTGATGCTAGCAACTTCCTTCCTCCTTCAATCCCTCCTCCCGAAGGGATCACTGCTGCTAGGAGTTTAATAAATTTTGGCCTGATGCTAGATTTGATACGAAGCTCCAGGAATGATGATATTTAATCCCAAGGTGATAGGAATAAACCTTCACCAGTTCTCCAGCTAAAATACTGAAGACAACCTCCACCTTCCAAACTGATCTTCAGAAATCTGCAATTTCTGAATATGAATGTTCTGCAGAAAGTAGGAAAATATAAGTGGCACCAATGCCTGATGTAGAATGAAGTACAATAATCTTTCCAGAGCTACTCAAAGAAAGATTTTGGATTCTCGACCAGGAACAACCTGTGCTAAACAACACTTGCAATCTTTTATAAACAACCCAAGAAAGCAATGGAATGTCACATGACAATTCCAGATCTAAACAGATCCTCAAAATAAATAATCTCAAGCATGTATTCCTTCTTGCCTTCATCTTCTTTATATAATGTTTTATCCTTCCCATGCATTGTCCCTCATGTAAATGGCATTGTGCATGTGGAAAATATCCTCCATGTTTGATTGCATTGTCTATCCAAGTCATCCATCATGTCTAGGTGCAATGTGTGACCCTCTCCATCATGTGTGCATTAATTGCACAACTTCCTCCATCAACCCATCATGAATGCTCCATGATCTTCTATTTTATCTCTTCCAAGATCTTAGTTTACTGTGTCAAACTCCGTGATCTGTCTAATTAATGAGACATGATCTCTAATTTCATTCACATTACTATTTTCTCAACTACCTCATTATGTAGATCGAGGCTTAATTAATCCACATTCACACACAAAAAGTGGATATTTATTCATATTGAGGATTATGGGTCCCTCCACCATTTTATTTACTTAATTCATTAAGAAAATTAAGAACTCTAATATTCCAAATATCAGGTGAAAATTTGGGAATATTACAGTCCTCCCCAGAAAAATGTTTCTTTTCCTAAAGAAACTACAAAAGTGGATGTTACAGCAAACATCCTCACTCCAAATGGCATCCACATGTGGAAGGTCTTCCCATCTATCACAATGTGTCATGCATGTCCAGCTCCAAAGTTGCCCCTCTAGAATGTCTAGAATGGCTCCCAACTGAAAAGTTAGATACCCATCCTCATCAATGAATCTCCAAGTGGCAACCATATGATGACCAAAGTTATCCTCTATACACGAGATACATAAGATAAAGTGGTTCATCCCCAAAGTGGAAAGTCCCAAATCATGAACTACCTCCCCAACCCATGATACATAGAGTAGATTACATACACTAATGCCCTCATCATTAGCCCTGTTGGACATGTCGGAATCAAACATCACATCATCATAGTGAAAAATAAGAAGTAGAGACATATGGGAAAACATAAAAAATGTCAAACCATATTCTCCTAATAACAACCAATGCAGCAAAGCCTCCTGTTGCGATGCTAGATCATCATGAAAACAAGTAAGAAAGCCATAATCTCTCAAAAGAAGCCACCACAAAAATGCTTCTTGTTGCCATGCCAAATCATCAATGAGAATATGAGAGCCATACTCTCTCAAAAGAAGCCAACGTAGTAATGCCTCTTGCTGCCATACCACATCATCATTATGCCATGTGTAGTGGTCATATTCTCTCAAGAGAAGCCACCTCAATAAGGCATCTTGCTACCCCATCACATCAACATCATACCATGTACAATGACCATAATCACCCAACAGAAGCCAATGCTGGAAGACCTCTTGTTGCCATCCTCCAACAATGTCATGCAATGTATGGGAAGAATTCAGTGCATACTCTCCCAATAGTAACCCAATCAAAAAGGATTCTTGCTGCCTCCTTGCATTATCGTGATGCAAGTCATGGAGCAACATGTAATGTTCCTTTTTCAGAAATATCACAAGTATATTCCAGAGATAGACTGTGAGGGCATTTTCTAGATATGTCACCTTTCCAAGGAAGGGTGAGATCCAGAGGCTACCTAGCCCTTCACAGACTCTGTCTATAGATATGTGAAATTTCTTCCTCAGGAATTGCTGCAAAAGTGTCCAAGGGGACGTTGTATAAGGAAGCTATTGCAAAAATAAGGAAAAAAAATGCTGGGATGCCTTATAAAATGTATCATACAGCTCCTACATAGAATTTAAGCTCAAAGAAATGAATCTAGATGGGTTATACATATCTCCCCAAACTAGATCTCCTAGAAAGTGTGCAAATAAGAGGCAGCAACTACACCTTGCTCAAACAAGGAAATTATAGTGTTGTTTCAAGGGAGCCATGTCACATGAAGATGTAATCAGCCTTTAAATACATATGTAGTAGAAAATGTATACAAACTCTTTAGGAATCTATTACTCAAGTCAAGTAAAGATTCTCAATGATACATGTGCATAGAAATGGAGAAAACACTGCTTACATAGTTTATTCCCAACTAAGACTGCGCAGTCTATGGAGGCACTGCAGCAGTAAATACATGAAAATGAATGATACAAAAATTTAAGCTCAAATAAATAAAGGGGGAGCAAGGTATCAACCCCTGAAAATACAATACAACAATCCTTTAAGAGGATTGGATGGAAACTAGACAAAGTGGAAATTTTACCAAAATGTCGGAGTTGCTGGGCAGCTGCTGCAACTCAATAAAAAATGGAAATAGGAGGAGCGTTGATGAAGATGATGCAATCTCTGATGTAATTCCTATGCTTAATCTCCCAAATGAAAGGCTGATCCTTTCATTGAATATCTCACTACCCACTGAAATGCTGCAACCCTCACTGCAAATGTTCTCTAGAAACTGCGCAGTCAAGGAAGAGGGATGCTCTTCTGCTGATGGAAAATGATTGGCCTGATGCCAAAGATGATGGAATGAAGATAAAAAACTCCCTCACTAATCTCCAAAAGTAATGGAGACTCCCTCCTTTGAAATACAATGCCGGAAGTAGTGTTGAGGAACCCTCCCCTGCAACACCCAACAACACAACTCAATCACCAATGGAGACTGCGCTGGAGCTAAATGGAATGCTTTGGCCTCAAGCTAGAATATGGGGAATATGAAGAACAAGATCTTCCAAGAGCTACCCTATGAAAGAGATGGGATTCTCGCCCAAGAACACCCAGTGCTAGCAGCACTGCATCTCAGCTAAACAACTATAGAATGCACTTGTTAGAGAAGACAAGTAAAATGATAATCAAAGCATGAATGAGGATGGATGATTCGTTCTTCTTTTAAACAAGTGAAATGTGCTTTGCCATGGGCCACACACCTTAGGGTTTCATCTCTAGAATGATCTCCCTCTCATGCAAACTGCGTAGGCCCACCAAGTGAACCTTATCTTCTCAACCTACGCAGTTAACTTGGCCTCTTCTAGAATTATCCACCTGCAAGTTGTCTCTTTTCACACATGGGGTGTGAAATCTAGTTCTTTATTGATCCCCTTTCACATTATAAGGGTTCCTTATTCAGATTTTTATTATCAAGGGGTTTTCTTACCCTTTTATTCTCCTCCTAAAGAAAAACCAAAAGTTTTTAATATTCCATAAAATTTTGGAATATTACAGTCCTCCCCTCCCAAATGTTTCTTGTCCTTAAGAAATTGCAAGGATAGAACTGTAGGATTTCCTCATCCTCCAACTGTAGCATCTATTTATGATGAACTTCTCATGGAGAATGAGATGCTGTATCAACAAAGAATCTCCATAATGCTCTTCCCAAGCATGTAAACTAGCCAAAGTGGCTATCATCATGAACATGGAATGTACTCAAGAAGGCAATAAGGTGCTGTTTAGAGGTTTCCTTGAGGCATGGTGTCATGATTTATTTGGAAAAAATTTCCCTCATGTGGATCCTCCATCCCCAAGCAATCATCCACAAGAATCTAGTCACCTCCAGATAAGGCAATTGTTGGACATCTTCTTCCGCCTTGAGCTCCAACAAAGAAGGTGGGATAAAAATTTGAAAGTGGTAGGCATCATAGCCTACCCCACACTGTTCACCTTTCCACTTATGAAAAGTGTAGAGTGAAGGCTACTCTTGGGCTGTAGAAATGTTGCCCTCAAGTGGCAAGTTGAAGTTTGGATCTCCAAGGATCTTCCCTCCTCCAGTGTGAATCAAGCTGGCCCAATGTCTCTCCTTTATGATGGGAAGGAGATCAACACCATCATATGACTCCCCATCACTCCCATGGCTCACCTTGAGAAGGAATAAATACTGAACTATGGTGGCCACATTATCTCCCATGCTCCCCTTAGAGCATGCCCTGCAAAAGGTATGGGGATCTTCTCCCCCAAAGGACACATCCATCCCATGTGCCCTTCTCCCAATAATGCTCCCAACAATAGTGTGATCTATAGCAGCATAGAGAGCCAAAGTAAAATTCATGCTAGCTGCCATATATAGCAAGTGAGTGGGACATTGTTCCCTCTTGTGAAACCAGCACAGTTTGGGCACAAACTGCAAGAGAGGATGACAAAAGATGTGGTTATTCAACCACCAGCTTGCTGCTACATTCTCCTCATGTATTTGGAGGAAATGAATGGTGTATGAGACATGAGGAGCATGCCCTCCAAAATACAAATCTCCCCCAAGTCCATCAAGGGGATGGTCATCAACTATGCTCTTGGCCCCAAGTAGACCAAGGAGCCTTTGACAAATAATGCTCCTCCTTGGAGCAACATCCTGCATATACATGGTTAAGGAACCAACATGTAAATCATATAAATGAAAAATTTCCTTACCATGATTTCTGCTCATGCAAAGGGAGAAATTCACAAAAAAATCTCTCCTCTTCCTCCCAAGGAAAAGAAGTGACTGTGCCCACTCCTCCAAAAAGTGGTGTGCATATATTTCTCCCATGCCAACTGTACAAGTGGGAAGGCTTCTATCCTTCCCTTGCTTCCCCTGCCATAGCACAGGTACTGAAAGGAGAGTGGGTAAGAATGATAGTGAGGGGATGCTCCCCTCTACTTTGGTTTTACCCAAGACCCCTAGCGTTGGAACAAGCTATCCCAAGGCCTCCAAGCTACTGAAATCAATGATTGATGCCTCACTGTTTGAAGCATATATCCTCCTCATCTAAACCAGTGGCCTCCTTGGTGTGATGTATCCACTCAATGAGACATTCTCATTTGAAGATGACTGTATATATCGATGAACAATCCTGTCCATGCTTTCACTGCGCAACACAATCACCTTCCTAGGTGTAATGAGCTCCAAAAATGGATAGAGATGGGCCCTTCTCATCCCATGATGTTGGGTCTCTCCTCTATCTTCTCCCCGAGTCTTCATGGTTTTACACCTCCTCTCTAATGGCACATGTGAATCATGAAATGTGCCTTTATCTCCATGCATGAGATCCTGGGGACCTTCTTGCAAAGTTACAAGAATCCCTCTATTTGGAGAAAAAGCTCCTTCTTCCTCTGCATGAGGCACTAGATGATCTCTAGATTTAGCAGCGCTATTGCCCTCTGTTTCTGCAATAAAGTTGGGCAACATCCCAATGGTTTGGTCCACCTTTGAAAAAGATAACTATCTGTTTTGTTGCTCAAAGGTGTGGGATGAAAGTTTTGCCTCCAAAAAGGCTTGATGCAAGTTTTCAGCCCCTCCCATGGTTCCTTGAGGTGGTTTTGCGTTTCTATGCAGGGGTTTTGTTTGAGCCCCTTGGTCTAACTCCATCACATGAGCTTCAAGAATGTTCTGATCAAATATTTTCACCAATGAATTATTGAAGTTTACGTAAGATGAAGCTCTAGCATTCTCAAAAGAAATGGACTCAAGTCTCCACCATGCATGAGCCTTACCTCTCAAATGCAGTGCTGCAACCTTGATGATTTCTTCTTTCGAAATCTGGTGCTGCTGTTGGAGGGTGTTTAGCTCCTCCACCCCATCTTTGGCTGAATATGAAGGTGAACCTTCAAAATTAGATAGATGAAATCTATCTTACTGCTCCTTTCCCTTCACCTTGCTCTTTCAAAACTCATAAAAAGTGGGCTGATTTCTGAATTCATGAGTGTGAGACTCATACTCCTCCAAGAAATCACTAAGGGTTTCCTCCTTAGTCACCTTTCCTCCTTCTTTCATCTCCCTCATAGGAATGTTGGGTCTTTGACTATATTGTTCATCATGGTGTGTGGCTGCATGCTTACCTCCACCATGTGAAAATCTAGGGTTTTCCCCAGTTTTGAACTTCCTTTGAGATTCTTCATCAATCTCCTTCCAACTCCTCCTGCTCACTTTATTGTTTGCTTCTAGATGAGAATAGGAAGTTTAGGGGTCTTCCTTTTCTATTTTCTCTTCCTCCTCAGGGAGGTTCTTCTTCTTTTCAAAAATGGATGAGATCAATCTCATCCTTTTCATCTTCTGTTCTCTTTCTTGGGCTTTGAAGGCCACAGGCTGAGCCAAGAAAGGTGCTCTGATACCACTGTAATGTTCCTTTTTCGAAAATATCACAAGTCTATTCCAGAGATATAATATGAGGGAATTTTTCAGATATGTCACCTTCACAAGGAAGGGTGAGATCTAGAGGCTACCTGGCCCTTCACAGACTCTGTCTATAGATATGTGAAATTCCTTCCTCAGGAATTGCTGCAAAAGTGTCCAAGGGGACGCTGTATAAGGAAGCTACTGCAAAAATAAGGCAAACCAATGCTGGGATGCCTTAGAACATGTATCATAAAGCTCCTACATAGAATTTGAGCTCAAAGAAATGAATCTAGATGGGTTATACAGATCTCCCCAAACTAGATCTCCTAGAAAGTGCCAAATAACAGGCAGTGACTACACCTTGCTCAAACAAGGAAATGACAGCGTTGTTTCAAGGGAGCCATGTCACATGAAGATTTAATCAGCCTTTAAATACATATGCATCAGAAAATGTAGACAAAATATTGAGGAATCTATTACTAAAATCAAGTAAAGAGTCTCAATGAGACATGTGCATAGAAATGGAGAAAACACTGCTTACATAGTTTATTCCCAACTAAGACTGCACAGTCTATGGAGGCACTGCAGTAGTAAATACATGAACATGAATGATATAACAATGTAAGCTAAAATAAAGAAAGGGGGAGCAAGGTCTCAACCCCTGAAAATACAATACAACAATCCTTTAAGAGGATTGGCTGGAACCTAGACAAAGTGGAAATTTTACCAAAATGCCGGAGTTGCTGGGTAGCTGCTGCAACTCAATAGAAACTGGAAATAGGAGGAGCCTTTCTGAAGATGATGCAATCTCTGATGTAACTCCTCTGATTAATCTCCCAAATGAAAGGCTGATCCTTTCATTGAAGAGCTCACTACCCACTGAAATGCTGCAACCCTCACTGCAAATGTTCTCTAGACACTGTGCAGTCAAGGAAGAGGGATGCTCTTCTGCTGATGGAAAATGATTGGCCTGATGCCAAATATGATGGAATGAAGATTAGAAACTCCCTCACTGATCTCCCAAAATAATGGAGACTCCCTCCTCTGAAATACAATGCCAGAAGTAGCATTGAGGAATCCTCCCCTACAACACCCAACAACACAACTCAACCACCAATGGAGACTGCACTGGAGCTAAATGGAATGCTTTGGCCTCAAGCCAGAATATGGGGAATATGAAGAACAAGCTCTTCCAAGAGCTACTCTATGGAAGATATGGGATTCCTGCCCGGGAACACTCATTGCTAGCAGCACTGCATCTCAGCTAAACAGCTGGAGAATGCACTTGTCAGAGAAGACAAGTAAAATGATAATCAAAACATGAATGAGTATGGCTGCTTCATTCTTATTTTAAACAAGTGAAAGGTGCTTTTCCATGGACCCCACACCTTAGGGTTTCCTCTCTAGAATGATCTCCCTCTCATGCAAACTGCACTGGCCCACTAAGTGAACCTTATCTTCTCAACCTGCGTAGTTAACTTGGCCTCTTCTAGAATTATCCACCTGCAAGTTGTCTCTTTTCACACATGGGCTGTGAAATATAGTTCTTTATTGATCCCTTTTCACATTATAAGGGTTCCTTATTCAGATTTTTATTATCAAGGGGTTTTCTTACCCTTTTATTCTCCTCATAAAGAAAAACCAAAAGTTTTTAATATTCCATAAAATTTTGGAATATTACACAACAATAAAGTAATGGACATGTGAGATGTCTCATCAACATAATATAAATAAGCTCCTTTATGCCACATCATGTGAGAGTAATACCTTCTCCCAAACCCAAGTAAATACATGAATATGAGATACATCCCAAACAGAAATACATGTAAATACATGAGACATATCCCAAACAAGAGTAAATACAAGGACATAAGATATAACATGTGATGTCCAAACTCTCTTCTCAACAACCAAAGTAACCATGCCTTTTTCTTATGCATTCTATCATTACGGCATAAGGCACGAGACAAGAAAATATGAACCTTTGGGTAGTAACCATACTCATCAAAGAGCAACTAGCGTAGCCATGCTTCTTGCTGGCCTGTGTCATAGATCTGCAAGTGGTTGGGCAACCCCTTGCTCCATACTATCAGCCATTCATCCCAATGTGGATGATGGATCTCATTTTGCAAAAACTTGGTATCCTCCCATTGTAAGACACCACCTCCTCAAACTGATGAAGAATTTTTCACTCCATGAAATGTTGAAGTGCACCTCCCATGAGATCTCTTAATGAGATATTCTTCTCATCCATGGCCTTCCAAAACCAAGGAGGTTCTGGATCTGCTACAGGTAGAAGTCTCTCTTTGAGCTGTGAGATGCTCATTGAGAAAGTGTCATCAAGAAAGGAGAAAAGATTTCTCACCTCAAGATGTCTACCATTCATCATCTTATCCTCCATTGCTTCATGAGTGAAGCTACCTTCAGAATGCTCCAAGAATAATGAGGCCTCTTCATTATCACTGCTACTAAGTGACAGCGCTATAGATCTACAAGGTAATACATATGCTACCTCAAAGCAAGGTACACTACTGATCTCATAACCAGTCATTGTACATGGGATCATACTCATCCCTTCTTCTGAAACTCTATACTTCAACTCAAAAGGTTGAATTTAGTCCATCCATGACAAAATGGGATAGCTTTTCATCTCCTCCTTGATTAGATCAAGGGTCCTCTGCGCTGTGATAGTTTTTTGCTTCAAATTAGCATTTGGATCTAACCCTTGGTTATGTATTGGCCCTGATGGCATGTCCCAATAAGTTTCAATAAGATATACTGAAAAAATAGGTGATGAATGTGTATGCATACCTTGGATCAATTGATGTGAGGGAACCTCTTGACAGAACACAAGAGTTCCTCCAACCAGGACAATGGTGTCTCCAACTGCTGGTAAGAGAGTCGGCTGCTCTTCTAACAATGTACCAGCACTGGAATTTTCCTCCTCTTCCTCATGCATCTGTTGAACCATGAATGGGACTCTATGGGTCAAGAGCTCAAGACTGTCTTGCAAGGTTGCAAGTGCCTCTTCTCTAGATGCAAGTACTTCTGCAGCTGGTGGCGAATGTAGTGACTTCTTGTCCAGAGTGACAAGATTGACATCTTCCTTTGTCTCCTTAGGAAATGCCTCTTTATGGCACATCTCTGTTTTCTTCACATCAAACTTATTCCTCAACTTGTGAAAGAAATCTTAATATTTAGTCACCTTTGCATGCTCCATGTGACTAAACCACCAAACATTGGCTTGAACTTTAAGATGAAGCGCTGCAATTTGGATAGCCTCTTTTTCAACCACATGATGTAGCATGAAAAATGAATCTAACTCTTTCCTCCAAGCCTTAAAATTTCTTGAGGAAGACCCATCAAATGTAGGCAAATATAATATATTGTGCCTCTTCCTTCTATTGCTGCTATAGGATCTTCTTTCTTCTTTGAGTTCAAAGAATTCCTGGATAGTTAGACTTTCTTTGAAAACTTTAGGTTGTTCCTTGTACTCTTCAAGATATAAAATGAGAGTCTCATGAGTCTCAAGTTCTCTTCTTTCTTCATTTCTATACCTCTCACCTCCTTCAAAGAAAGTGGGAATAGTGGATCTATGAGGAGATCTATGATTCTCCTGTTTTCTTTTCTATTGATAGGAAATGCTTGGACCTTCCTCTACAAATCTTCTTCTTGGATCCTTTCTTTACCTTTCCTTCTTCATTTGATAGACTTCCTTGGAGAGATATTGCATGGATCTAAAGAGAGGAGTGGAAAAATTATCCTCCTTCATGATAGATCTCATCTATCTTCTTCTTCTTTTGATGCAAAATATGAAGTGTCCACAAGCTGAGCCAAAGATCATGCTCTGATACCACTGTAATATCCAAAAAGGGAGAATGCAATAATACTTAAACAAAATATAAGAACTGCAACTAAGTAAACAATAAATCTCAAGACAACATCAGAATTTACAGAGAAGCTGAGCCATTTTATTATATGGAGATGATTCAGTTACACAATGTAAAAAATATGAGTAGATCTAGCCAAAGAGATGGCCTAGAATCACCCTGAAAACATGCCAAAGTAGGAACTGCGTAACTGGAGAGCTACTAGAAGCAAATACTGTGTTGTCCCTTCAATAGAATATGAATATATGACTACAGGTGGAAAATGAAAATTCATATCTACTAAAATCTAGAGCTCTGATGATGCCAAGATTCAAGATATGGCCAATGTGATGGATTCCCAAGATAACCTAGAAAGGAGTTTCCAGATCTACAACTTTGGAAAATCACCCTCCTAGGGATTGATCCTTGATCTGCTGGGATTACAGATATGAAGCTAGATATGAAAAATAGATGGCTGAAATATGTCACAAGATCAGATCTAAGCTTGAAGGGCTGATCCCTCCTTCAGCGCTACAAGCTAGAAGCTCTAGATCTAGCTTCTCAATCCTCCAATAATGATTACAGCTGCTACAACACAACTGCTCATAGGAACTACATTGTAAGGGAAAGAGAGGTCTTTTTCCTGCTGAAAAATGCTACAATAAAGTCCAGGCTAATGGAAATACTGATGGAAAGGTGAGGGGATTATCCCTCATAGGATTACTAGCTGGAATGCTAGCAACTTCCTTCCACCTTTTGGATCTACAAAATGGACAACGTAATTCCCGAAGGGATTGCTGCTGCTAGGAGGTCAATAAATTTTGGCCTGATGCAAGATATGATTTGAAGCTCTAGGAATGCTGATATTTAAGCCCAAGGTGATAGGAATAAACCTTCACCAGTTCTCCAGCTAAAATATTGAAGAGAACCTACACCTTCCAAACTGATCTTCAGAAATATGCAATTTCTGAATATGAATGTTCTGCAAAAAGTAGGAAAATATAAGTGGCACCAATGCCTGATGTAGAATGAAGTATGATACTCTTTCTAGAGATACTCAAAGAAAGAGGTGGGATTTCAACCAGGAACACCCTATGCTAAACAACACTTGCAATCTTTGCTAAACAGCCCAAGAAAGCAATGGAATGTCACATGACAATTCCAGATCTAAACAAATTCACAACATCAATAATCTCAAACATGTATTCCTTCTTTCCTTCATATTCTTTAAATAATGTTTGAGCCTTCCCATGCCTTGGCCCTCATCTAAACTGACAGTGCATGTGGACAAGACCCTCCATGTTTGACTGCACTGTCTAGCTAAGTCATCCATCATGTCTAGGTGCAATGTACACACTCTCCATCATGTGTGCATTAATTTCAAAACTTCCTCCACCATCCCATCATGAATGCTCCATGATCTTCTGTTTGATCTCTTTCGAGATCTTAGTTGATTGTGTCACCCTCCATGATCTATCTCATTAATGAGACATGATCTCCAATTTCATCACATTAGTAGTTTCTCAACTACCTCATTATGTATATCTAGGCTTAATTAGTCCAAATTCACACACAAAAAGTGGATATTTATTCATATTGAGGATTATGGGTCCCTCCACACTTTTATTTGCTTAATTCATTAAGAAAATTAAGAACTCTAATATTCCAAATATCAGGTGAAAATTTGGGAATATTATAGATTTTTTCTGTAAAATCAAACTAAAGTAAAAGTAAAACAAAATAGAGAATTCATATTGGCCAAACAAGTTGGTTTTCTGATATAAATTTGAGTTTGTATTGTGCCAGTCCTGGATAGCCACAATCAAACTCCTTTATTATTTTTGATATTTTTCTAATTTTTTTTCTTTTTTGTCTTTTTTTTTCCTAGATGGAGGCATGGTGTAATGGAGTCGAGAAATCTGGCATGCTTATGAAATTAATATAGGTTGAAGTTATCATCTAAGAGTATATGGATAGATAGACAGAAAA
The DNA here is from genome assembly GCA_034641835.2 of Pinus albicaulis. Classification (NCBI taxonomy): domain Eukaryota; kingdom Viridiplantae; phylum Streptophyta; class Pinopsida; order Pinales; family Pinaceae; genus Pinus; species Pinus albicaulis. The sequence goes on along the minus strand of CM076584.1, from coordinate 1,280,243,751 downwards.
GAGGTCTGGACTTCAACATGCATGATTGCAGAACTTAACATACAATATGGTAGATGAATGACGTCATGAACAATATGGCTTATGAAAGGCTTCTTTAACAATGGATGTGGCTTGTCATGGTAAAGCTTGACTTCTTCTTCTTATTAGCTTTATGTCTTTTGCCTCGAACTTGATCATCTTTTAGGGTTGTTGGTGTTGTTGGTCAGCAACTGAAATCAAGCTTCATGAGTTTTGAGTTTCATTAGATGAACTCAACATCCCGTGAATTCAAATTTTCTTTGACTTGAAAATTTGTATTTATATTCTGAAATATGATTTTTTATTTTATTTATTTTTAAATTGACTTTGAAAATTCCTTTGTTGATGGAGTTCTCTTCTTAAATCTTCGTATGACCTGCATAAACTAAGCATTTTCCTGCAACACAATATTAGATGATGGAGGAGAGAGGTGTAAAGTCTCTCTTCTTCCAAGGAATATGTAAAATAATTACAAGAAATTCTTTTTTAACAAGTCCAAAGATGATATACAAAGAAATTGCATTTGTCTACCCCTTTGATGAATGGTGGCCATCCTAGACCTCCTAGCGGTATTTTGTTCACAAAATCTTTGTTTTATTTAAAATTAGAGTGATTCCAAGGCCAAGTTGAAGTGAATTCATATGGATACCTCGAGTATAAACAGGTTTTCAAAATGGTTTAAAATGATATGATATAAATGATGAGAAGTACCATGTTTGATAGAGCTTCTTGTGAATTTTTGACTAGACCAACAATCACTATTTAGAGTGTAAATTTTTAGTTAAAGATCAGATCGACGTAATTCCAATTGGAGATTAAATTAAATTAATTTTTTTATATCTATTAGATTTTTTTTTTTTAAATAAATAGGTTTGGTATCACAAAATTGGTGATGAACAGACCTAGGAGGCAGAGTTTCACTATGCTGATTTTAAGACATGCAGTTACTAAATGTGGAATAACGTTTTCACCTGATCTCAAAATGGGATGATTCAAATTGAGTATTGAAATAGACTTCATTGTATATCCCAATTATAATTTTTTTTTGAAAATAATATGATTTGGTATGTGAAATATGCAAATGAAAAGTGAAGACCTAGAATTTTCAACATGCACATTTTTCGACAAGAAGTTAGTATTTTAAGCATAGATTTTTCACATGAGTCAAATTGATTTGGAAACTAGATTCCAAGGGATAGATTCCATATTACTATCATGTAAAAATATTTCCATTAGAACCCTTAAATCAATGTTATACTAAACTCTGTCCTTAAATTTTTTCTTGAAATCTAGTGTTTATTTTGAGCATTTTTATTATTATTTGTGATCCAAATTGAAATTTTCAAAATGGATTTAAAAACTAGATTTCAAGAGATACCTTGTTTAAAAACATGCTTTTAAAAATGATCCTATATGGTTCCCCAAAATGGGATTGTCCTTAGCGAATTTTGTCATGAAATCCTTTCAAACGAGTATTGAATAATGATGTGAAGAATTATTTATGACAAAAAGTCTTATTGTGAACACATTCCACCCATTTATTTATTTTATTCTATTCTGTCCTACGCTATTGTATAAAAATATATCATTCTCTCAAGTATAAGAGAATTTCCAATGCGTCTATTTGTATAGCAAGATCATAAGTAAAATCATATCCAAGTTTGAAAAATATACTTTAATGAATGCTTGGACATGAAAAATTATTTGATCATAAATATTGATGCTAAGGAATATTGGAAAATAGAGTGGTTTTGTGACCTAATGATTAGTTGAAACCAAGTTTTAAAATGATCTTTGTTTGGTTGGATCTCTTTAGTTGTCATATCACAAAGTTCTTTGTGTGGCACTTGTTCAAAAACTTGAATGCACAAGGTATCTTCTGATATACATGCTATAAATTCTTCAATTTTTGGGTTCTAATGTTTGATCTTCATCGCATTTCATCCATGACCTATTCCCATCGTTACAAAGATAACTAGAAGAAGATTCTAATTTTTCTTCTTGCGGATCCTCTTCATGGATGCTTTGTTCCTCTTCTAACTTCTAAAATGAAGATTCATCCCTAGTGATCACTTTAAATTGTGGACAAGGATTTAATAAGATCCTTGTGGTGGCATACCCTCCTTATCTAAATGGATTCTTTAACATCATGTTTTTTGGATCTTGTTTTGAAAATGGATTTTGTATTTATCTAGTTTTTGTTTTGTTTTGTTTTTGTTTTTGTTGGGGGTTTTGTTTTAGGAATATACCTTTCTAATTTCTATGTCTAAGCATGAATATCCATAATGAAAAGTGTTATATATATATATATATATATATATATATATATATATATATATATATATATATATATATATATATATATATATATATATATATATATATATATTTATTTATTAATTAATTAATTTTGTTTTTCTAAATAATCTTCCTAATTGACTATATTGAAGTATGCTTCCCCGGAAACGATGCCAAAAATGTTGGGTAAATTTACTAGGTAAACCAACATAAGTATTTAATTATCAATCCGGGTTTGTAAAAATTGGAAGCATGTCCAAAATATATGTATTTTAACTACAATCAATTTTAGAAGACAAATTATAGAACTTGAAGGAAATACATATTAAAATTATAAAACTTAACTAAATAATTTCTAATTCAATATGTAATAAGCATAAGAAGAAGCTCCTAACTTAGGAGAACCAGGTTGACCTTCTCTACAATACTACTTCATGAAAATAAATAAAAAATCGCTTTTGAACAATAGATTAAGATTCATCAAAGAATAATAGAAGAGGCTCCTAAATAAGTAGTTCCTTGTTTTACTCCTTTATAAATTCATTCATCATTAATGCCATTGTATGAAAACTGGAAATTCATAAAATCACTTTAAAAAGCAAGAAAGAACAATTCTAGTTTCTATTCTCTGATCAGATAAAAGGAGAGTTTAAATTAAACACTAGTTTGAACCTTAATATACATATTAGAATTTATATTAAGATTCATCAGAAAACGTAACATATCATTATACATCTAATTAATTGAATTAAACATGAAGCAAAACTAGTTTATGGAATTTCAACTAAATTAACCAGAAAGTGCACTTATCTCGGTATGGGGGCCCTTGACCACCCTTGCCTCACACACTAAAATTATTTCTCAACTACTAGAACTCAATCAATTATTCACCCTATAGAACAACAAAAATAATATAGAACTGGTTTCTTCAATTATATCACAAAGTTCAAAAATATCAAAGTGAAATCATACAAATTCTACATATTCATGCCTTCAATGTTCTTGGCTTAAATAAAAAATATGAAAAAAATTGACTAAAATGTCTCTAAAATCCATGTCTATCCTTATCCCATCTATATTGGTCAAGCTCATCTATCCAATCACTCAAAATTAAGAAAATCCCATAAAATACTAAATTTGGCCTATTTCCTAGGGATTTCCTGAATGACAGGTCCCATTTGACCTACTTTGACCGGGCATGTTTTAGCTTGGTTTGACCGAACCAATAGGTACAAGTCCATCCTTAGTTCCCAAACTTTCTAAATATCTTCTCAGCTCGTGCCCAGGTGTCCTGCAAGTATGACTTCAATGAAGCCATTACGATATTTTTTAGTCTTGTCCAGAAATGCACTTAAAACCCATTTTTTACAAAAAATTATAAAAATTGAAAAATATAATTTATTTTCTTGAATATGTATAATAAGGTAAAAATAGGTCATATGTGGATGGTAAAAAGTGGAAAATGATGGAATTTAGGTGGATTTTAATAAGAAAAATTTGATAAAAAGCGAGGGCCAACAGTGGTCAACCTAGAACAATAGAGAGACAGGGAACCCAATGATTTTCCCTAAAGTAGATAGATGACGAAGTGAGGCCTACCTGGAAACTATCACTCACTTTGCTCCTTCTTTATCTTGGAAGCTCCAATTCCACCTCTGATCACTTATTAAACGAGGATATTTCATCTTAGGACCACAATCTGGACAAGCAAACTTACCCTTTGTTTGAAGATCTGCAAGAAATGGAATAATTTTTATATGAATTATTTTAAGTAGGTACAATGAAGGTTGAACTATTTAAAAAACATGAAATGGAATTTATAAAATTAAACACATTTAAAATGCAGGGTAACGTTATAACATACCACAAAAATGTGTTAGCCCTTGGGCATCGTGAATTTTCCATACAAGCATTGCATGTAATTCAATTTCCCTTTGTGTAACTATTGGTCTAGAGATATCATACATAGTGACACTGTTCCATAACTCCACTAACTCATCGATAAGAGGCTCAATATATACTTTCATATCTTTGACCTAGTACTTACCTAATTGATTGAACATACAATACATAAATACCACATATATGAGTAAATAGGAAATTTTATAAGAAATAATTATAAGGCATAATTCAACATAGATGAGTAAATACATTTTTTTATAAGACATAATTATAAGGAATAATTGAAAATATATGAGTAAATTAACAAAAAAATATAGGACATAAATATGAATCAAGCAAGAAAAGTGAGATGCTATTGTGCTAAAAATATTTATTCTAAACAAATTAATACTTGGAAAAATAATTGTCAACATTATGTGCTCCTCCTTTATTGAATTCCACAGAGTTTTGTTATTGTTGATAACAAATATGGGCCACACCCAGTAAGTAGATCTGGGCTCTCCAAATGGATTGACACCGTCAGTTGCTAATGAAATCCTAATATTACGAGGTTATATTTTAAACTCTGGACACTTTTCCTCTATATTCCTAAATGCAGATCCATCTATAGGAATTTGAAGTACACCATAATCACTTCTGTTCATTTCATGTTAATCATTAAGTTCTGCTATGCTTTTTCACTTGAACAATTATCGCATATGTGGAATTATGGGATATAACGAAGAACCTGGCGAGACATATTTTTTCTTACTTTATCGGTTTGATATCTACTCATCACATTTTGGGAATTTTTATTTCAAAACATGTTCTTTATAATCTAGAATATCATCATTAGGGCATGAATGAATAAATTGATACTCCATTCCAAGCCCTTTCATAATGGCATGTAAATATTGGTATGTACGAGGTAAAAAATTTGATAGAAATAATAGAAATTCACCTAATAATATATAACATAAAAAAAATTATTGGTTAATGTAATAAACAATATTAATCGTATATATTGCATCAAAATGTTTCAAATTAATGAAATGATGCATATCAACATACTAACATTAAAAAAAATAGAAAAAATAATTGATTTATCATGTATATAGTACTAAACGTCACAAAATATATTCCACACCTTAGGAGTTGTATCACACATGTGCTTGAAAAACCATTCACCACCTTTAAGTTGACCAAAAACAATACAACATAGAGAACACATGTTTTTGAGCCTTAATAAAGAGGTTTAGTTGCCCTCTCAAGTACAAGTAATTCAAAATCACAATCATCATATTGGTTGTCACCATCATCCATTCCAACATTATTAAATGTCTCCTGGATCAATCTATTTTTCCCATATTCTTCAACTATGTTATCAACATCATTATCTTCTTCCATAATATCATTAGCTTGATCCTCAATATTAATCACTCCATGTCCTTGAACAAGTGCTTGTACTATAACCATCTCTTCCTCATCGAGCAATGCCCTAGGGGGGCAATACTATATAATTACAATGAATAAAATAATATTTTTATATGTAGCAAATATTGAAACGTTGACATAACAACAATTTACAAATATAATATAGAAGGAAAATAAAGACAACAAAGACAAAGTGAAAGACAACTTAGGCGAGACCAATAAACAAAGACAACAAATCAATCATGATTCTTGTGCAATTTACCAAGATATTTAAGAAGACGTGGAAAAAATATAAGAAATATGTTACTTTTCTTGACATTTTGGAAGTGAGACACTTTCTGAGATATATTGTCATGACCATAATAAAAAACATATTGATCTTATTTTTTATTCATCATTATGATGTCATATTTTGCATAATATACTTTAAAAACTTATTAATAATTCTCCATAAAAACCCATGACTAACCTCTAAATCCTCTATGTCCAAATTAACCCCCTAAACATACATTAACCCCCTAACACCTTAACCCCATTCCCCTAAGCCCTTAAACCCATAACCCCTAAGCCCTTAACCACTAACCACTAAAACCTTAAACAACAACCCCTTATACCTAAGCCCATAAAGTAATCAATCCCTAACTCGACCTAACCCCTTAATCTACCCTAAACAAAATAATCAAATAATATTTCTAGTCCATGTCAAGATGAAAACATAGTTCAAACACGTCCAAAAAGAATATTAGAAAATACATTTACAATAGAAATATAATGCAATTTACAATACAAAGACATACAATCTAAAATACAATATACATATAAACATTTACAAAACAATCTACAATACAAAGACATAGAATAAATAACTTACAAACATATGATATTCATTTCCACCTTCAGCGTGTCCATAGTCTCTACAATGATTTTTGGCTGATTTTATTAGAATTATCCTTGGACTCAAGCCCTTGCAATTTATACAAGGGAAATAACATTTTCGACCCTCACAAGCCCTCCACACCGATCCCACATATCCTTGGTCTCCTTGAGGAATGTTATGTGACATTTTTTGTCACCAAACTTTTAGTGATGATTTTTTTTGAAAATTAACCTCAAAATAAGCCTAAAACCTTTCTAAATGATCACAAATTATATATATATATATATATATATATATATATATATATATATATAATTTATATTATATTGATATAATATAATATTAATATTAACATATATTATATATAATATTATATTTAATTATAATATTAATGTTATATTTGTGTTAATTGGTTAACTGATCAACATAAAGTGGCCCCATATTAGACATTGTGAGCGAAAAAAACCGTTAATGGTGGAATTGAATGTTATGCAACGATTATTTTCCATTTGTCGAAAATTGGACAAACATTTTCATATTGGATATAATGTTGGATATTTGAGGGTAAAAGAAATCTTGTTGTATATTTGATGACATGAGGGATTATAGGAAAAATGTCATATAATCAACGAGATAGGACATTTCATTGAATATTTGACCGTTAAAGAACACCCGTTAGATATTCGACGAACATAAGGATTTAAAAAAAAAGAACAAAAAATACATTTAACTTTCGACACTTTTTCCAATTTTATCCATTCCGTCAGATTTTGGCATCAAAATTTCCACCTAAATGTAGTAGTATATGTTATTTTTTTCTTCTCTGAGAAAAATCTATGGCTTCTATCCTTGATCGATGTATCCCTTATCACCAATCAAAACCATGTTTGTTGCAAGTGTTCCCTAACCTATTCCTGATCCTCTATGTGTCATCTTTATCATAATGAGAAATCTTCCTTTGATGCTAAAATTGCTGTAAACAGTGTTAGTTTTTGTAGAATCAAACATGTGTTCTAGTCTCAGTTTGTGTTTAAAATACTAAGGAACACAACAACTTAAAAACCCATAAAAAAATTCACGAGATAACCTTGTGAAATGCCTCAATTAACTAATTAACCATCATTTAAAATTTTCCTAAGTCTAACTTAGGCAAACTAGTTAATTAATAGGAATTAATTAAGGAAAGTCGGTAGAGTTAGATATGATATTAGCCGTTTATATCAATTTAATCATGGTTGTTGGTGCTCGAAAAAGAGATTATAACAACACATCGATATGCATGGAGATAGAGACACTTGAAACACAGGGAGAGAAAGTTCTTTGACAAATCGAGCTATCTAGTTATAGAGATTCAATAGGAAAGAGTTTGAGCCAAAGATAAGTGATTGATGGATAAACAATAAAAGGATTCCAAAGCATCTCTAGTGGAAATTTATAGGAGTGTGAGGAGGAAAAATCTAGTCCATAGAGAGATTGCATAAGATCTACATAGGTCTCCAAGAGGAGTAATTCGAACTAGCCAAGCAGGGGATCAATTCAACAACTAAGTGCTAGGAAATTCTTCCAGAGGGCCAAAAAATTCATCTCAGTGGTAGAGATAGTTAGTTAGAGGAAGTTCGAGGCTATTCTAGAGAGTGAGAGTTATACCTTGCGCAAAGGCAAAGCAGAGGCTACGTAAAGGTATTCCTGGGAGGAAGTTCGAGTGCCCAGTTAAGGTTGGAATGTTTGTGGATAAGGGAAAATTTCCCATAGAAATTTTGCAAGTTATTCTATTACGAGATGATTTCCAGTTTTGCATCTGATCTGATAATGGGTTGGATAACTTATTATGCTTTTCAATAACCTCCCACTCAGTTAAACAAATAAAATATCTAGCTTGTACTTGACTTTTGCGGAATTTTGTACTTGAAATAGGTGTATGTTTTTTAACTGTTTAAGTGCTTTAAGTCCATTTGTTCTTGCTGAAATTAAACATGTATAAAAATAATATAATTCAGAAAATAAAAATCCACACATAACAACAATATTTATCGAGGAGTTCACCTGAATATCGTGGGCTACGTCTCCTTGAGCTCTTGTCATCTTGACTTGGCTCTTTTGGATTATGGTAAAGTTTCTTTTACAAGTGATAAACTTAACTCAAATGGTTACTGAACTGAACAAAAGGGCTTAGAATACCATCTATATCCTTTTCATGGCTGTCATCACTCTGCAAATAGATCTAGGCTCCCTTAGACTCGATTCCTTCTATCGGAACTCTGAGCTACAATGAGCTTCTATATGGCACTAACTCCTTTAGAATTCTATTTTTGTCCCTAAAACCTCACCTACTGACTCCGTCACATATCAGACACCAAATATAGGCTAATAATTTTCTCCAAAAGAGCACCGCATCCCCAAACTAGGCCTTCCTCCACGGTTTGCCCTAGGCTGCCCAAAAATTCCCTGTAGCTTCTAGAGAATCAGAAGTCTTCAAATGGATCTAAAAATCCCTTCATTGGATTAATAATTCCAAAAATAGCTAGGATAGACTATTGGTTCACTGAAAATGGCCTCTGGTTGCTCCGGTTTCGCCTCCAACACCTATTGGCACCCCCTAGAACTGGGGTCTTTGAAAACTTCTCTAATGGGTTATCGGCCTCTAGAAGTCATAAAATTTTTTTGCAACCTCCATAAATGGATTAATAAGTATCAAAAAAATCATAAATGACTATTTTTTTGCTGCATAAGGTCTTGAGCTGCATTGGCTAGGCCCCAAACTACTGCTGGCAAAAGCCGACACTGATGGCCCCTGGAACTTCACTGAAGAATATCGACCTTCAAAATTAATCTACAGGCTCTGAAAATCACACCATTAGTTCTGGAACATCTGAAACATCCAAAATTGACTATTGGATCTATCAATAAGGCCTCTAGCTCCCCTGGCTAGGCCTCAAATTACTGCTAGCCCACGGTGGCCGTAGTGGCCCCTAGAACTTATGAGGCAAAAACCTACTCAAAAGTCCTATGATGGCTTTGCAACCATCATGAATGAGTCTAGAATGTTGGATATAGTCTAAATTTACTATTGGCACTCCAACATTGGGTGAATATAGCTCAAGATAGAGCCTGAAATCATTTTTCCCAATGACCCCTAAAAATCCTCCACTAAACCTAGAGGAACTGGACTTAACTCCAGTCAAAGTTGGCATAACGTTGAAATTAGTGTGCCCACCATATTTTCCACCAAGTCTGGTAGGTAACAATTATTGTGACCATTCGGGGTGGCCACATGGCTGCAAACCCCGTGGTCATTGTGGGCATTTAACAAAACAGTCGCCCGAAGTTATGCTAACCATGGCATTTAATTTGCATGTGAAAACTCAACATAACCGATGGGAGTTCATGGTTATTTTGGTAGTTTATCATTGGTTTTACTGTTAATCATCGTCATGACATGTGACAAGATCTTTCCAATAGTTTTGGATGGTGTTTAGGGGCTTGCAGTTGGCGTTTAGCCCTTGGGCAAGGGCCAGGTCTTATGGGGAGGGGATGGCCCCTCCGCTCCCCCAACACGATTTTTAACAAGCCTTAAATATAAACCCATCCTCCATAAGGTTAAGTCTGAACGGTAGTGGAGATGGTAAGGAAATATACCTGTGCGCTCATAGGTCATGCATTCGAACTCGGCTGGCACCAAAATTTTTCAATGCCATCCTGGGCCACGTGGCGGCCTCTGGGCCTGCCATGTGGTAGCCCATGATTGGCCCAAATTAAATCTTGTGCTCCCAACTATGAACCACAATGCACCACTTGTCCAATGTTGGTTGGTCCAAACAGAATATTCCCTGGAATATTCTCTTTTTATTTTTTCCCAAATCCAAGTCAAACTTGGTCAAAGTCCAAATTTTGCAGTTTACTGGACTTTTCAAACTGTGATAGCTTCTTCATACGGTGTCAATTTTTTGAACCGTTCATGGCGCCGAAATCAGGAAGATGAGATCTATTAGGGTGCTCAGGTTCATCAAACTTCTAAACACTTTGAATTTTGAGCTATCACTTATGTCCATGGCCCAGTTCTGATCAACATCCAAATTATTGTACTCATATTTTTCTACCGCATAATAATATAATAAACCCTAACCTGCTCCACTAGTTTTCCCTTCGAGGTTATTCCGGTGACTATTGTCCAAAAATTATTGTACTGATTTTTATTATGTGTGTGCATCTATTTTCTTATTTCCAATTTATTTTCTATAGCGTAATTTTGTTGTGAATAATTGCATTGTGATTTATTCGTAATTTTCCATAACAAATAAACTGCTAATTAGTCAGTTAGAAGAATAAATTTCCAGTTGTAGTGATTCAAGGAAATTTCACATGGTATAAAAACTACATTGAATATCATATTAGAGGCTTAGTAGTGAAGGGAGAAAATTTTCAATTTGAGAGGGATTTCCAAGCAAAATTTCTCAGATCTGTGTAGACCACCAAGAATTGTGAATTTGAAAAGGAAGAGGGTTCGATTTCTAGTTCCATGTAGGAGGAAAATTTGATCAACCTCAGGTGCAGAGATTTGCAGGTTGTGGATTTTCCAGATAGAGGGTTCCGATGAGCAGATCAGTGTGCTTATTGAGCATATCTGAGCATAGTTTATTTGCAATAGGTTTCCATTGGAAGATCAACACTAAGTGGAAGAGAAAAGCACACAATTGAGGAGTCTTCTAGTTTTTCTTAGAGGGTCTCCATATCCAGTCTTTTAAGAGGAGATTCAAAATTTTCTAGAGGTGGAAGGTCGCATGAATTTTCCAGTCACCCAGTGCGAGATTTAAGAGAAAAAACTCGTGTGCGAAATTCCAAAGAAGGATATTCAAAAGCTTGAGTGTGTTGTCTAGTTGAGTTAGCAGGCAGCGTGAGAGTGAGAGAATGCCTTCTTGAGGAAAACAAGAGTAGGTTTGTGTATTCCTCAAGGAGTGTGAGGAGAAGTAGCAGGGCCATAGGAAAGAGAGGGAGTCTCCTAGTTCACTTTCCAAGTTTTTGAGTTTTTGTAAAGATGGACACAACACGTCTCAAAGATCAGGATAAAATTAATGGTGCCTTGAACATTCGTGTCTGGAAGGATAGGATGTAATTGCTGTTGGATAAGCATGGCCTGAAGGATTTCATGAAAATATTCATAGTTGAACTGACATACATTATCTAGTTTCATGAGTATAGGAATTATACGAGTAAATAAAAGAGGATGATCTTGGATGGAGTTCGAGATCATATTGTTCCACATATTAAGGCAACTACAAAGGACATGTGGGATGTTGTTGTGAAGTTATACTGGGATCCATTTGAGAATTAGAAGATGATTCTCAAGGAAAATGTTAGGACCACAAAGATGAAGAAGGGTGAAGGAGTAACCCCCTATCTTGCTAGAATTCAAAATGTTCGAGATGAGATAACAACTGTTGGGGAGAAATTAGAGGACAATGAACTAATGTGAGTTGATATAAATGGGTTTACAAAATATTGAGAAACATTTTTTTTAGGGAATTAATGGAAGATACAAAATGTGTGATTGGGAACGTCTTTGGAGTGATTTCACATAAGAATATCTAAGGCTCAATATTTTCTAGGGGATTGCAAACAATAGTAGAAAAGGACCGAAGGTTGAGAAAGTGGAAGAGAATGTAGCCCTTGTTAGTAAAGGGAAGGTGAAGAAGGGTCCCAGTTAGGGATAAATCTCAAAGGGAGGTGAACAAAATAAGAATGATATATCAAAAATTAAATGCTTAAGGTGTTGTAAATTTGGTCACTAAAACATCCAGTGTCCCAAGATGAAGAAGAAAAATAAGGGGGAGCAATAAAAAACAAATTTGATGGAGATATATCAGTTAACCTCCAGGTTGGATGGAGTTTATGTTGATAGAAACTATATCTCCAGATGGAGGAGGAGCAAAGTACTTCAAAGTTGTAGGATTGGACAGGGTCCAATATAGATGTAACAATGAGATTAGGCATCAATACAAGGGCCCGCAGGTTTTAGTAGGAGGAGGATCAATGTTAGTAGCAACAACTAGATCTTGAGGGACAGTTGAAACGACTAGTTGTAGTCAGTTACTTGAGGGTCACAAAGACAATTGGGCATAGGAAATTTTTGAGTAGATAGTTACAGAGACTATTTGCATTCATTGAATTAGGAGACAATAGTAGAGCCAATACAGGGACACAGTGGATCAATAAATCAGTTCTTAATTGCAGTAGTTGCAACAAAAACAAAAACATGAGATCAAATGCAATGCAAGAAGTGTTAGAAACATTACAGGGTGGAATAGTGAAACTTCAACAACAACACAAATGCAGGCTGGTTCAACTATAGGGTTAACAGATGAATCAAAGTATGCACAGTAGCTTGATGGACAGTGAAAGGTTGTTACAATATTTGGACATCAACAACGTGAGGGAAGATGTTGTGAGCTAACACCTTCCTCGATATGAGGGAGTGTTAGTTTTTATAGCATCAGACATGTGTTCTAGTCTTGGTTTATGTCTAAGAGACTAAGGAACACAAGAACTTCAAAACCCAGAAAATATTTCATGAGATAAGTTGTTGGAGCAGGGTGCACTGGGTAAAGCAATTTTGGATAAATTTTGGTTAAGTTTTGTTTGTAAGTGTTGCACGCAAATGTAAAGGGGATTTGGGGTAGGTCAAAGTCCCTTAATTATTGTAAAGGGAAAAAGAGAAAACCATGAGTCTCAAACCATGGTTTGAGACCATGGTATGTGTGCTTTTAAAAATATATAAATATGTAAGAGTCGAAAAGGAGAGATACCCATGATCAGTGTTTTTGGTCATGTGTTTTTGTTAGTCTGAATGTGTTGGTCTGGGTAGAAAGGCTCCTGCTGACTGTGTACATGGAGACCTAAATCCTGAGTTGTGTGCAAGGACCCTGCTGCTGTGCGCATAGGAAGAAAGATTGTACTGATTTGAAGATATCTTAAAAAAGAAGGAACTTTTGGCGAACTCAGACTTTACTTAATTCTTATGGTTATTTGTCTTATATTTGTTATGTGCATTATCTGTCTCTTAATATAGATCTAGATCTATTCTATTAAATGCATATGTGCTTCCATAATTGGTAAGTAAAGTGGTAACTGCATCTATGTGAGAGTATTGTTCTGATTAACTGTTAAATATGAATCTGTCTACTTAAGGGTTTATACTGTAATAATTTATGAATGTGCAAGGGTTCAGTCTGTATCAATATCTGAGCACATGCGCAAGTGCTGTACTTTTTAAGGGTTTATCTACATTTAGATATGGTTTTGTGAGGTTTCACACAAGGCAATAGGCTTTAGATTTGATAAGGACAGATCAGATCCACTTCAAAAGCTCCCTCAGGGTGCAGAAAATTGGTTCCATCACCCCCCCATACTACTTCGAGTGAGACTTTGGTCTGCGTGAACATATCACTATTGAAAGGGCCAGTAGTGTGAGGGTTTTGTTGGTTGCATGATCAATCCAACTTGGGTCAGGACCCCTTAAGTCAACAAATGGTCCCATTCCCCTCGGTAAAGAAATTTTGGATAGATTTTGTTTAATTTTTTTTTGTAAGTGCTGCACGTAGATGTAAAGGGGCTCCGGGGTGGGTCAAAGTCCCTTAATTAGTATAAAGAGAAAAAGGAAAAACCATGAGTCTCAAACCATGGTTTGAGACCATGGTCTGTGCGCGTTTAGAAAGATATAAATATGTAAGAGTTGAGAAGGATAGATATCCTTGATCAATGCTTTTGGTCATGTGTTTTTGTTAGTCTGACTCTGTTGGTCTGGGTAGAAAGGTTCCTGCTAGCTTTGTGTGTGGAGATCTAAGTCTTGAGCTATGTGCATGGGCCCTGCTACTGTGTGCACCAGCTGCTCGCCCTGGTGCACGATGATTGTTTTTGTTTCGAAGAGTGCATTCCGATTGATGCCGATCTGATCCACCGCATCGCCAACCTACCCCATTTGGGGGCGGACCCTATGGCGGCCTTTGAAGGAAAGGGCTAGGAGAAGAAATTTGCGAACTTAGTCAAGGAAAAATACCAGGTATCACACAACACTTGGGGATTTGTGGTCAGCAACATCAATAACCTAGCAATACAGTTTGGCATGCTAATCCTCACCTGCAAGATGATGAGGAAGTGCTAGCCAAAGGAAGTTCTTGCCCACGTAATTGATTTAGCTCGGCAATGCAAGAAGGGAGTACAATATAACTGGGTTGAATACCTATGCACAAAATTCCTGGAGAATGTATGCGAGGCAAAGGATGAGGGGAAACATTTCCACTATGCTTGGTTGCTACTTCTGATAGTGCTAATTGGTTGGAGGATGCTAGCTGAGGCCCAGTTCCCAGATATCAAGCCTTATTTGTGTGAAGCTACGTGTTATGAAACAATGTGGAACTCTAAGGTTCCTTCCCAAATAACCGAGAACAAGATTTTCTGGGTGTTGATAGATTCTGAGATATCTCATGCAGTGTCATCCAAGTTGCGCTAATCACCCACATTGTATGCATAGTACATAAATATTGAATATTTTAAAGCAACTTTCCATAACATTCACATGGGCGCGAAAGGGGATGCTGAGGGTGTTTGGTACGAGCTACCTTACATGGTCACGAAGGATGATATTGCACATGTGATGATAAATTGGCCTACATTGTGGTTAGAAGCACAAAAAACTAGCGGTGCATCCTCTTTAATTCCTGTCTAGACTTCGACAAAGATACGCATAACGAAGGATAAGGATCAACAAAAGGATATAGGTAAGGAGACACATACAGATCAATAGGAGAAGGATGTAGAGAAAGAAATGAATCCCACTACGATGGGGGAAACCATTGAACTGTATAAAGAGACAGAGGACAAATAAGATGACAATGCCAGGGTATCACCCACACAGAAAAATTCACCAAGAGGAACTAAGTGAGGCTCTCATATCAAATCAGACATTGACAGAGGCCCTGACTCTCAAAAAATAAGATCTGAATGAAATTGAAAACACAATAAAGAATGAAACTGAGGACATCTAGAATGATGTGGAGACTCAGTAAAAATCAATCCTCGAGGGTGTCCATCTTGGTCTTCAAGAGTTGAAGGTGCAAGCGAGTGCGATTCAAGAGAGCGTGAAGCAAGCGAGCCTACAACAAGTGAGCATGCAACCAAAAAGCATTGGAAAAGTGAGCACATAACCCATCAACACTGTTATGCCGATGCCTTAAGATATCTAGCCGTTTCATGTCCAGGGACCTACAGTTACAGTGGAGCAGCCCGAATTGCATGCTAATGTGAAAGTTTGCAGGAAGGTTGGGATTGAATTGGAAATGCTTCCCAGAGGCAAACTTCATGCCATGCACAATATAATCATGGAAAAGCTATAGTAGCAGGAGGTCTATGCCTCCAAAGTTTCTATAGAGACTCAAAAATAAGTAACAATGATGTGGAAGGAACAAGAGAAGAGGCTTGATGAGCGGCTGAATATCAGCGCGCTGTGCTGGAATCAATGATTGATCGATTGTGCGGTGACTTGCCAAAAGTCACTGTACCTGCCACAACTACGCCAATAGTTAAGCTCAAAATCCTGGTAGCCATGTTAAAGGCATCGCACTCAGAGATCACCATAGTCCACCTGGAACTTAAGCAGAAGATCGCTGACCTCCAAATGAAGCTACAACAAAAAACACCTCCAGAGGTCCGCATACAACGAGCTGCAATTGTCCAAGAGTCGACTACTAGCATCACTGTTGCTGTGGCTGCTGGAAGCGAGCTGTTTGAAGAAGCTATGGGTCTTTAGAAATCTATCCTAAAAAAACCCATCATCCAGAAGCTCAAGGTAGAACTGAGGGCCAAATAAAAACAATTCGATGAAATTTGGGTCACGACGCTCACCCTTGTGCCTGCCCAAAGACTAGCCTGCTTACAGGAGAGCTCGACCATCCAGGAAGAAATTGAGACGCTGCTCCAACGAGATAATTTATTAGAGGAATGAATGAAGCCGTGAGTGGATGAGGCCTTGCATGTCTCACAGACCATTGATGCAACCCTTAAGAACCTACAGCAGATAGAGAGAAGCATCAGTCTAGCTGCTGAAGGCCCAACAATGCATAAATTGGTTGAAGAAGCGCATATTATTGCAGCATAGAGCGCAAAATTCATTTTTCCATTTCAGAGTTCGGTACAGGTGCTCAAAGACAAGATGCAGACAATAGGACTCGAGTGACTCAGGACGAGTCACTAGATTTTGTTGTGAGATTGTTGGAGCAGGGTCCCCTAGGTAAAGAAATTTTGGATAAATTTTGGTTAAGTTTTTTTTGTAAGCGATGCACGCAGATGTAAAGGGGCTTTGGTGCAGGTCAATTTCCTTTAATTATTGTAAAGGGAAAAAGGGAAAACCATGGGTCTCAAACCATGGTATGTGCACATTTAGAAAGATATAAACATGTAAGAGTCGAGAAGGAGAGATACCTTGATCAATGTTTTTGGTCATGTGTTTTTGTTAGTCTGAATCTATTGGTCTAGGTATAAAGGCTCCTGCTGGAAGTATCCATGAAGACCTAAGTCCTGAGCTGTGTGCAAGGACTCTTTTGTTGTGTGCGCTAACGGGAATATTGTACTGGTTTGAAGATCTCTTAATAAATAAGGCACATTTTGCAAACTTTAACTTTAATTTATTCTTATGGTTATCTGTCTTATATTTTTTATGTGCATTATTTGCTGCTTAATATAGATCTGGATTTGTTATGTCAAATGCATATGTGTTTGTGTAATTGATAAGTATAATGGTAAATTGCATCTATGCGCGAGTATTTTTCTGATTAACTATTAAATATAAATTTGTCTACGTAAGGGTTTATTCTGTAATAATATATGAATGTCCAAGTGTCCAATCTGTATCAGTATTTGAGTGCACACGCAATTGATCTAATGTTTAAGGGTTTATCTACATATAGATGCAGTTTACGTGAGTTGAAACAGACAATGAGCTTTAGAATCTAAGGAATGGATCAAATCCACTTCAAAAACTAACTCAGGGTGCAAAAACTTGGTTCTAGCACCCCCCCCCCCCCCCCACTGCTTCGGGTGAGACTTTGGTCTATGCGAGCAAATCACTGCCGAAAGGGCCAATAGTTGGAAGGTTTTTTTGGTTGTACGATTACTTTGAACCTGGGTCATGACCCCTTAAGCCAACATAAGCTTAGGAAACAACTTAATTAAATTAATTAACCATAATTTAATGTTTTCCTAAGTTTAACTTAGGAAAACAGGTTAATTAATAGGAATTAATTAACTAAAGTCGAGAAATCTCTAGAAAATCACATGGATTGAGTTAGAGATGATTTTATCCATTGATGTCGATTTAATCATGGTCGTTGGTGCTCCAACAAGAGATTATAATATCATATCAATGGGGATGGAGATAGAGACACTTGAGACATAGGGAGAGAAATTTCGTTGGAATATCGAGCTATATATCCAGTTGCAGAGATTTAGTAGGAGAGAGTTTGAGCTAGACATCAATGATTAAGGGAGAAAAATAGGAGGATTACTAAGAATCTCCACTGGAAGTTTTCAGGAGTGTGAGGAGGAAACATCTAGTCCATAGAGAGATTGCGCATGGACTGCGTAGGCCTCCAAGAGGAGAAATTCAAACCAACCAAGTGGGGGATCAATTCAACAACTAAGTGCCAAGAAATTATTCCAGAGGGCTAGTGAATTCATCTTTGTGGCAGATACAATCAGTCAGCGGAAACTCGAGGCTATTCCGAAGAGTGTGGGTTATACCTTGTGTAGAGGCTACGCAAAGGTATTTCTAGGAGGTTGTTTGACTGGCCAACTGAGGCCAAATTGTTTATGGATAAGAGAAATTTTACTTTAGAGATTTTTTTATGAATAATCTATATATATAAATAATATAAATAATAATTAATTAACTAATAATTAGTATTGATGAGGCATGTCACTACGAACATGACCATTCGTGAAGGGGTACCTACCTAGGTATATATATGAGACACTCAGTTGTAATTATTTCATCTCATATCTTATGCACAATTATTATATAATATATTATTTTCCTATCATGGATATTTATATAATTGAGATCTTCAAAGTATTATTTTGGGTTTATGAACTTTGTTAATAATATTGGTATCAGAGTTGTTCGATCCTTTGGATGCTCAACCGCTGCACAGAGCAAGCCTCATCTGGCCTTTGGCCATAAAATTTTCGTCAATTTTGCTGCCTTCATAATTCAAGAGCTTTGCTACATAAGCTTTTGAAAGTTCTTCAAATTTTTAATTAGGCCCTTGACCATTAAAAAAAATAAAGATTTAAAAAAAAGAGTTTATAAAAGAAAAAATAAAAAAAAGGAAATTATATATATATATATATATATATATATATATATATATATATATATCAAGAAACACGGAGAATACACCATCCAACATAAACACTGCCGTCGATGTAGCTTCTCATCCTCTTGCCGAAGCCACAATGGCCTTGGTGTCGCCTATTGTAATATCCCCAAATGGGAACACTCAACAATACCTGCTGGAATAACGCACTTTTCAGAAGTATGTGCACATAAATGAGTTTTCAGCCCTTGGATCCCTTAGATCTGGAGATCTAGCATCTAAATCCAAAAGGGGAGAAAAAACAGATCAAACTAGGTGAGGTAAATAGACCTCCCACACCTAGTATAGCTGAAAAACACCCAAGAATGGGGCTGCAACAATATGCAACAGTAATGCAGGAAAATAACACAGTTTTTGAGAGAAATAGCAGGAGACCAATAAGAAGGATCAAATTTCATATATACAACAATAAATCAGATCCATAATGAGGCCCTTACAATGTACAATAGAATGTAGAAGACAAGAATAGAAGAAATTCCTCAAGAAAGAGGGTTGCAACACATGTATTGACTGAAAAATGGCTTGACAACGTTATTTTTATTAGCTGCATCAGCTGTATATTACACTCTAGATCTAGAGCAGATATGTGCACAAAAGATAAAATCTATTTCAGATCTGTACACTAGAAAATATCCTTTACAAGATCCCCTTGGGTTTTGATCAAAACATGCAACACAGTGAGTAGATCTGAGATCTAAAGTAGCAGATCTGCAGGAGTATTCAGAAATTTCTAAAGATTAATACAATAGAAGCATATCATATCTGTACAGAACATGGATCAGAAATCTAATCCATGGATCACCATAGTGAAGGGCAGAACCCAAACACCAGAGATCTCTCCTCAAAAATTGTGTCAAAACACCCTGCAACTTCCTTCTTGCAAATAAAGAAGTCTGGAAGGGAAACTGCATTGTGTTAGCCATCTATAAATCTTGTTATATCTCATGATGGCTAAAAGGGTTCTTAAGCTTTCAAGAAATGATTTTTTATGAAAACTTTGTGAGTTCTTGAAAGCCCACTGTGTTCTTTAACCTAAGTCTACCAATCCACTGAAAATCTTTGCCCAAAACCTCCAAGATTATCTTGCTGAAACAAAGGAACTGTGATAAAAGGTTATGTTCACCATCTCATAATTCTCCCCTCCATTTCAACCATTTTTCACTCATTTTAACAGTCATTTTCCTCTTCAAAAAGGGTTTCATACTCTTCATTTACCCTTCATTACCCTTGAAAAATCCATTTAAATCATGAAAATCCTCCTTCATATGGTTTAAATTCACCCTTTTTAACCTATCGGAACCTCAAAAAGGCTCAAAAACTCACTTTTTAGGCCTATTTTCCAACCTTTTATTAAAATAAGGCCTTAAGCCCTTAGCCCCTCTTCTTCATGTGACCTGAGACCCAAGACCATTTGCTAAAAACTTCGGCCCCCTTCATCTATATTTTACCCCACGCCTTTGCGTTCTTCCGAAATAATCTGGATCGTTGATCTTCCAGATCCAACAGCTCGCGCTATCTCGCAAATCCAAACTCCACCCGATAAATACTTCGCCCCCCGACTATGTTTCCCCCTGATATAATCCTGGCCATTGATCATTTTGATCTAACAGTGATTGGGCCTTCCTCCGCTCCATTCTCATTCTCCCCACGATGAAATCCTGACTGTTTATCCATCAGATCCAACGATAATCGCTCCTTCACTTCTTTGCTTCGCTCCCAACCATTCCCATCTATTCACTTTTCCCCAATATGATCTCCACCATTGATCCTCCCGATCCAAATATCGTCGCTCTTTCACCATCCTCTCGCCTCATTTGTTATTTATGCAAAACTGCGAAAAGATCCTGACCGTCGATCCTCCAGATCTGACAGTCATCGCTCCTTCGCATTTCTGCCTCCCTCCGTCCCATTCATTCTTTTTTGCATGTCTACGATATAATATGGACCGTTGATCTTTCAGATCCAATGGCCAACGCACTCTCGTATTTCTCATTTCACTCTGCGACATCCCCTTCTACCCACCTTTCTCTAATAAGATCTTCACTGTCGATCCTCCAGATCTGATGACCATCGCATCATCGCCATTTCAGCCCTCGCCCCACCTTTCCATTATGCCCGCTTCCATGCGAAAGGATCTTCACCGTTGATCCTCCAGATCCAATGGTGATCAAACTTTCGCCATTCATCCATTCCCCTGCCCATATATTTTATTTTGTGCATTCCGGCTATTCATCTCCACCGTTGATCCTCCAGATCCAATGGTCATTTCTCTTTCGCATTTTCGATGACCCTCTTGATCATTTGTGATTTGCGTGAAATTGAAAATAGATCCCAACCGTCGATCTCCCAGATACGTGATCTGAGCTTGGTACAAATTGCTCAATCCACCAAAATGATTTAACACCCAAATTCAATGCGAAATGGGCAGTTTTGATAGGACACTTGTCATCCTCCAACCCGTATCATGTTCCCCCGGCCCATTACCATTTACCACCTTCTGGCCACGCGAAGACCACCTACGGTTTTATGCAAAACTGCCTATCCAATGTTCCATGCCAAACTCAGTTTTGAACCCTGGTTTTTATGGTTTTTCGCAATGAGGCCCTTTTCTGCTGCATCCACCACCTCTGCACGCTCTTCTACCCTCGTCGAGCCCTCTAAAGTAGGTTTACCATATAATTTAGGTTTTTTATGATAGGTTTGTTGTTTTTTGCAGGTTTAATGGCAGCCCCGAGCCCAAAGGGCCATTCCACAATCAAATTTAGTAACTGCGGCCTCAGGATGACGATTCGAGGGTCTATAAGCAAAGAAAAAGGGAATCAAGGGTTTAATTCCATGGACTAATCGATGTCTCATGAACATTGATTAGGTTTAATGAAACTTTCCAGCGCAGCAATAGAAGACACCTGTGTAAGAAAAGAAGATAGTGGTTAAGGCTTAAATGAAGATTAAAGGTTAAAAATCACAAATGAACAAAATTTTAAAGAAGTCTGAAAAGTGTTAAATACAGCATGATGAATTAAGAAGGCCAAAAGCTAAATCAAGCCTTAAGCACATTTTATTGGTTAGATCAAGGCTTAGGCTAAATCAGCCTCGAACACATCAACACAGAGCAGTTATTCAATCAGAAATATCAACTGACTCCTTTGGCCAATTCTTATCTGTAAATACAAACAAGAAGTTATTTCACAAAAGAATATATTTTAAACTGTCAAAACATTTAATGTAAAGATGAGGATAAAGCCTTAAAGTCAATATTTTCACCTATCTTTATCTCAAAAATTAAGACAAAGTTATTTAACAGAGAAGTAGCTGTAGATATTCTTACCTTATGCCCTACGTGGTTTTCAAGGCTAGGAGTGCATTTACTCTATAATTAATAACATTTTGAACCCTAGAAGAGTTTCACCTCCTCATTTCCAGCATATATACTACATTGGAACTCATTCTAAACGTTGGATTTTGATGACTGATGCTGGGATAATACATAGTCCTTTGAAGCTCTTGAAGAGAAATTGATGTCTTGGAACTCATGCATGATCTGATTTTCTAGTTGATGGAGAAGGATTTTTTGCAGGATCCATAGGCTTGGTTGATGGTGAAGGTTTCTTTTGTTTATGCTTTCTATTTTTCCATTATGTTTTCCATCTTGCTATGTTGCAGTAGGACAAAGAATTTAGATTAAGAAATGCTTTCTAATGCCACCTTAAATCTATTTTTCCTTCACTGCCTTAATGTTTTCTTCTGCTAAGATACATTAGAGAAATAATTTTTTTCTCTTTAACAAGTTCTTGGCTCATCCATTTCTTGAATAAATTAGATCAGTTAAAATCAATTATGATTTATGGTTAGCCCTACATATTGTTGCCACTGAAATATTCCATTCTTGGAATCATCTCTTTAAAGCAGTTTTGTCTAGGTTTGTCAAAGAAGTCTGTTTAAAATCATGTTTTTTTCCTTTACTTAGCTAAAATTGTTTTAAGGAAACCTTATAGCTATAACTTTGGATGTTAGAGTTTTCTCTTCTATGGTTATAGTTACTTGTGTATCTTAAATTTTTTTCTGCTCTAGATGATAAAAGCTCTGAAAGTTGGATAAGTTTCTTATCTTTATAAGTTTTTATCTGAATGTTTGTCTTGGTTAATTATCTATTTTTAGTTTGAAATCAAATGGATTAGGTTCTGCTTATGCCTTTGATTCTCTTGTTGTTCTTATCAATTTTCTAACTCCCTCAGTTTACAAGTATATAAAGGATTCGGTTTCAACCCTTTATTAGTTTGTTGTTCTAAATATTTATTTCCATTTCATAAATCCTTCATAACCTTAAAAGATCCACCAACCAAGTTAAATTTCCCTACAAATTCTCTTGACACCATTGATGAACTCATTCATGACCTTGTTTGACTCCATTGCCCAATGACTTAACAATCTTCCATGTTTCCTATCTAAAATCTATCAAAGTATCATACCCAACCAAAAAATAATCAAAATACCCTTCACTTAACATCTAGCCTAAAATCAACCCCAATCAACAAACAAGTTCACATATTTGCACCTACTAGAGATCCCTCTCTGAATCCAGGAAGGCTAGGTCCTTGGATTCCAAAGCTTGGTTTGATGTTACCCTTGTCAATTTGTATCTCAATCAATCTAGCAAATTACGGGGAGCTAACATAATGGAGATCATGGTGGGACTTCTGAGTACATAATAGCCTAGCGAGGCTCTTGTGAACTCATTAGTCCTTCAAAGAAAAAAACTCGGGGATACCCCCAAAAACATTTCAGATTGGTTTTTATAATAAACTGGTGGTGGACCATAAAACATTTTACCTTCAGAAAAGCTAAAAATTTCCACCTGGCGACTCCATTGGCCTCCAGTAGGCCTATTAATTTACCAGTCCTTGTAAAATCCCTTGGGAATGCATTGAGCAATCCCAATCATTCTAACAGTGGACAGAAAAGTTCAAAATATTTTACCTGGCGACTCCACAACTCTCAATAGACCTAGAGACTCCACTAGTAGAGAACTCTAAGACTGGTTGAAAAGATTCAGTGACCCTTTCTAATTTAGAAACATGGATCCAAGAATACAAAGGAGATATGCTCCAATGAATAGAGATCACATCCTTGGGTTCCCACACCAATTGCCTCAGATAGAGTGGGACAAAAACCTCCCTAGGTTTCAAGATGAAAAGTCTGATGACCCTTTGTTACACCTCATGAAGTTTCATATCCATGTATGGGGGTTAAAAGTTGAATGGCATGAGGACTGCCTTATGAAGATTTTCATGCTAACATTAGAAGGGAAGGCAAGGGAATGGTATGAGAGTCTAAGACCTGGTAGATTCTTTTCCTTAAAGGATATACATAAGGCATTTTATGAGCATTATAAACAAAATTCCCCATCTTTATCATTGGCTGAAAATTGTTGTGATCAATCTCAGGATATCATAGAGTACCTTTTAGATAGTGATGAAGATTTGGAAAATTTGCATCCTGAAGACCCCTTAACATCCATTCATGAATTTCATTCTCAAGATAGATATCATGACAACCTAGATGAGTTAGTTTAGGAAGAAATCAATCAAGTTATATAAGGAAACCCACAACATCTCTATGAAGGCACAAGTGATGATTCACCATCTCTTCTAGGCGAGGCTCAAGAAAACATTCAGCCTAAAAATTAGCGTTCACAAGAGAGAGAGAACTATTTTACTTCTATCCAAAGAAAGAGAAAAATGCCTCCTCTTTTGACTAAAAAAGAAATAAATCAGATATTAAACATGCAACCAGCCTCTAAGCCTTCATGTAAACAAAACATTCATGTTCTTTCTCCTACTAATTCCATCTACCATAAATTAGAAAGTGAACTTGTAGATCAATTCAAAACTGATAATCCAATATGTTTGATTGATGACACTACTTATTTTGATGAGTTTCCAAAGTTTGATCAATTTTATGATGATATCCTCCAAACAGAAACTAACTTTTCATAGCAATCAGTAATTGGTTTGTTGGAGGAAGATCATTTTCATCAACTTCAAAAAAGTATTAAGCCAATTCATGCCATCTATGCCACTGATGAGGGAAGCCTTGAAAGTGATGAAGTACGAAGTCTCGACTCAACATAATTCTCTACTTCACTTCAGTCCTTCAGAAATAATTTTCATATGATTGGAAATCAACAATCTTTTAGTTTTAATGATGAGGTTGGGAAAGATAATGATTTTCTTGAACCGGTTGTTAATGAAAAGCCTTTTTCCTGAAAGGGATGAGGAAATCATTTGGGACACAAAATCCTCCTCGAAACTTCATTTGCATCCTGGTCATTGAAATCCAAATTGTAGATGAAGACTTGGAAAATGATAATCACATAAGAGTTGTTGAGAGACGCAATCACAAGAGGACTTACGCAAGGAGTGCTCCTCACATTGGCAATATGATGCAGAGTGTTGTCCTTGATGGCAACCCACTTGATGAAGATGATGGAAACATACTTAATGAAGTTTTTCTTGATGCTTGATAAGTTTATTAATGATGTAAATCTGATGTTCTACAAGTAGTACAGAAGATGCAGAAGAAAGAAATATCAGTATGTGCAAGAATAATGATGAAAAAGGTGTGTTACAAGGCATATGCGGGTTTTTCAAGGAGAAGGCACGTATGCACGTGGTAAAGTACGTGCCAAGTCGCGTATGATCAATTGCGCTCTAAATATGTAAAACCAGGGGTTACTACCATGGTATTGACCCATTGTATTGAGCGCTGGATTGTCTATTTGATCCCGTCCACGAATACCATCGGAAGTAATGTGGTTTTGGCTCATCTATATAAGGAGAAGAAATTCATTGTGCAAAGGGGGGTGCATGAGTCTGGGTTTTGAATGAATACTTCACTCTGAAGTATGTCTGAATGAAAAGGGTAACAGCTTGATGATAGATCTGAATCTGTGATGCACCTATGAAGAAAAGATGAAGAAGGGAATCTAGATCTGAAATGTATTTGTATTTTCTAGATCTTTTTATGGAATGATTAGATCTGTGATCTGATGAATCTGTGCTAAAGTAAAGAATGAATATCTGAGCTGTTTATCTGTTCCGGAGAGCCCTAAAATGTCTGAAGATCTATACGCTATTTTGTAACATAGGAAGCGCATATATACGTGGGTTGCATTAAGAGAAAGCGTGTATGGTTTGTGAAATTAGTTCTGTAATATGTGCAGATGTATATGCGGTTTTATGTACATGAAGGCGCGTATATACGCCGAATCAGTGAAATGAAAGTGCGTATGAAAAATAGGGTTTGCTGAAGTATATGGTATGAAATGTCTGATATTTTCTGCTGGTTTACTGCTATCTGTTAGTAAGGTATTCATACAGATCTGGGTTGTTTGAATGATGATTATGCTGCTGATTATATTGATGAAATATCAAGTTGTTGATTGATTGGTTGATGGTTCATTGAATGAATTGATGAAGTTATAAGTATCAATTTGATGTATGATTGAGCTTAAATGTGTGGAGTGGGTCCAGTCTGAAAAATATGATGAAAAGTGGCCTGCAAGTTGTGGTCTAAAGGAAGCTTTAAGGAAGCTATTGGATCCGGTGTGAAGAATTGATGAAAGCATTGGTCATGGTGGTCTTTGAGGTTGTAGCCTTCGAGTTGGGGGTTTGTATCTCCTTCCGGAGTGAAACAGTAAAAAGCGAGCGAGGGGTTGTAGCTCGCCACAGGGGGGTAGTAGCGAGAGCAAGGGGTGGCGCTCCCCTTCCAGGAGAGGCTGGTAAACAAGAGCAGGGGGTTGTAGCTCCCTTCCAGGAGAGGCTGGTAAACGAGAGAAGGTTGTAGCCTTCTACAGGTGGGTGCCTGCGTGCTGGTATGAGTCTGCGCCAGTACATGGTTGTAACATGTTTTCTATATATAATAAATATTGAAGACTGAGACGACGGCAACGGTGGTTTTCTCCCGACTTGGGTTTCCACCTTAAATCCCGGTGTTCATGTGTGATGCTTATGTGTGATGGTTTATTCTGTTATTACTGCACATGCTTACTGTTAACTAAACATCAGATGAATGAATGTTGCAAAGATCTAAGTAATGAAATAAATTCATAATAAGATCTCTGTGTATACGTGAGTTGTATGAAGGACATCCGCGTGTATATGCGATTTGGGCTCAGTAAAGTAGCGTATGGGTTTTAGAGAAAGAAAAAGTAAAAAAAAAATTGAGTATGCCCTAAATACTGATTCACCCCCCCTCTCAGTATTTTTCCCAACAATTGGTATCAGAGCAGGTCCTTCTGCAGAAGCTTGATCACTTGAAGGAGATCCATTGCAATGGGAAGTCATGAAGGAGTAATGTCTATAAGGCCACCTCTATTCAATGGAAGTAATCTGATATTCTGGAAGATACGAACAAAAGCATATCTACAAAGTCTTGGTGTAGACGTATGGGAAATCGTGGAAGAAGGTTATCAGTATCCGAGAATTATTCCTACTGATGCAGCAGAGAGGAAGAAATATGAAATCAATGCCAAAGCAATCAATGTTTTATTAGGAAGCATGTCTGAACCAGAATTTGCCAAAGTGATGCAGCTAAATTCAGCAAAAGAAATATGGGACAAAATCATTCTGAGCTATGAAGGAGATACAAAGGTAAAAAGTGCAAAACTCCAGACTCTCAGAATTGAATATGAAAATTTAAGGATGCATAGTGATGAGAGTATTGCCAGTTTCTTCTTACGTATAGATGATATTGTAAATCGAATGAGAAATTTGGGTGAAACCATAACCGATACTACTCTGGTGGAAAAAGTCTTAAGATCTTTGACTTCAAAATTTGAATCTAAAGTATCAGCTATTGAAGAAAGGCAAGATCTGCAAACTCTTACTATTGTTCAATTACATGGTATCCTGACTGCTTATGAAATTAGACAAGTAGGTCCCTCTCAAATCAAAGAAGTTGCTTTTAAGGCGTGTGCAAAAGGAAAATAAAAGGAAGATGTCAAGGAATCAAATTATATATCAGAAGAAGAAGAAGCAAATTTTGTGAGAAGACTCCAACTAGGGATTGGAAGATTCAAAGGTAAGCTTCCCTTCAAGTGTTTTGCTTGTGGAAGAGTTGGTCATTATGCTGCTAAATGTCCTTATGAAGAAAATCATGGTAAAGGGAAACAATTTGAAAAAAGAAAGAGTTATTATACAAATGAAGAGAATGATGAGGAAGAAGAAGATTCTGACCAAGATCTACAAGTGCTCATGGAAAAGAAGCAAAAGAAGAAGGCTACTCAAGGAAAGGAGATACCTCAGAAAATATGTGCAACAGAAAATGGAGAAGATGAAACAGGTAATGATTGTTGTTCTTGTGATTCACTTTCTTGTGCATGCAATGGTGAAGATAGTGAAAGTAACAGTATAAGTCTAGAAGAAAATCTCAAGATCAATGATGAAAGTAATGATTGGAATCAATTTCATAAGAGAGAATCTATCTACAAAGTTATGATCTCTAGAATGAATGATCAGAAAGAAATACTGAATGGACAGATAGACAAGTATCAAAATTTGTATGTTTATGCAACCAATCAAAGTGAAAGACTTGAAGCAGAAATCATCTCTCTCAAAGAAGATTTGGAAAAATCAAATAAGAAGAATGAAGAACCCCTACCATTTGAAAAAGAAGGACTTGAAGCAGAAATCATTTCTCTCAAAGAAGATCTAGAAAAATCAAATAAGAAGAATGAAGAACTGCTACAAACATGTGAAGAACAAGAAAATTGGTTGAAGGAAGAAATTTTAAAATTGAATGATCAAGTAGAAGAAGGAAAAAGGGTCGAAGAAAGCATGAAGAAGCAATGCCAAAAATTGGAGGTTGAGGTAAATATTCTCAAAGGTAAATTAGAAGAAAAGGATAAACTCTTGAGGTTTCAAGATAGTACTAAGATTTTGAATAATATTCTTAGTAATAAAAGATCTCCTACTATTAAACTTGGTCTTGGTTTTCATGAAACTGTTAAAGGAGAATCTAGTTCACAAGGAAGTACTAAAGACTCAAAGGATGTCAATGCAAAACTTGAAGAGTTGAAAGAAACAAGAAGTCAACTGACAATCATGAACACTCAAAGGAAATCATTCAATAATGTTGAATGCTTTAAATGTCATAATTATGGGCATGTTGCAGAAAATTGCAGAAGCAGATTGTTTCAGTCACAAACAAACAGATTCTATACAGAAAGGTAC
Source organism: Pinus albicaulis (assembly GCA_034641835.2). Lineage (NCBI taxonomy): Eukaryota > Viridiplantae > Streptophyta > Pinopsida > Pinales > Pinaceae > Pinus > Pinus albicaulis. Next base: position 1,280,214,589 of record CM076584.1, on the reverse strand, counting down.
TCTGGTTTCTTTAAGGGATATTGTTTTTCATGCAGCAAGTTTGGTCATAAAGCAGCTAATTGCAATAGAAGAAAGAATAGAAGAACACAGTATGATCCTTATGCTTACTTTTCTAGTCACATAAGATGTTATGCTTGTAACAAGTATGGACACGTGGAAAAAGAATGCAGGATGAACAGATCTGAGAAATTGGACAATTTCCAGCACACGATAAGAAAGTTCAAGCAAAGCTGGAAAAAGAAGGAGGACTGGTCAGAAACGTAGGAAATATTGACCCTACTGCAGTCATCCACTTCTAAAGCCTACTTCTCATAATGGCTGTAGAATAATGTGAGATACATTATAGAGATTAGTAATGTATCATCACAGGGGGAGCAATGTATGATGATTCTCATGATTGGTTTGATAATTCTGGTTATGTTTATTTCTGACAGTGCATCTGGTGTGAAGAAGACAGGTACAGGTGGTACAAATTCAGGGGGAGATGAAGTTGTGGAAATTTTCTATGTTTCACTTTCCATACACGGGTTTTGTGAACAAAATCTGCGTATACATGCCAGTTCCAGTGGAGACAGTCGCGTATGCAGTTATGATAAGAAAATTAGTATGGCAGCTAAAGATCAGGAGTACAGGTTCAGGGGGAGCATCTGTCTAACTGCTAATGATTATAGTATTGGCACTATATCTGCTTATTTCTCAGTTCTAAATGATGATGACATGATACATGGTTTATTATCATGAGATTATGGATGAGCCCTGATTTATTTTTGCTGAAGGATATTTTTTTTTTTTCACACATGGTTAAGATGGAAGTCTTGTGATTCAAAGATAAGGATAAGTCATGCAGAGTTTGTTGCTGGTTGAGACCTCTTTTAATTCTTGCACATGTTGATGTTGCAAAGAGTTTGAAGGCTTGGTTACTAATGTGCTTATGCTACAACAATTGGATGACACTTGAAGACACAACTACTTTGTCCTATCTATCTGCTCTCATATATTCCAGGGAACCATTCAAATATCTCAGAAAGAAGCTAAAAACTGTCTCTTCCTCACAGAGGATCAAATCTGGTTAAAATGCAGAAGATGGAATTGGATACGCGGGTTTCCTAAAGGACAGTAGCATATATACGTGATTTCATACACAGAAAACCACGTATGTGTGGTTGCTGACAATTTTTCTGGGTTAGCATTTCTTCAGCAACAAGTTGTGGTGCTGTTTGGTATCTCTGATGCTGTATGGTATATCTGGTGATGTTTCAGCTCTCATAGTTCTGTTTCACTCTCCAATATTTGATGAAGATGCCTTGATGATCTACTGTTGAAAGTGTTCAGGATGCACAAGCTAAGGGGGAGATGAAGGAGTAAACTGTTCAGGGGGAGCATTAACCCTGGTGAGTATAATGCATTGTTGGCATTATGATGATTCTGAAATATGATCTCTTCCTTGAGGTATTTTTGGTATTTTTTACAAAAATTCATTGGTTGAAAAGGTCATGTTGAGACCCATGATGTAAAATTGTAATATTCAGTCATGTAAGGACTTGTTCAATTTGTAAACCCACTTGGTTGGGTAGTTGAGTCAAAATGTGTAAACCCACTTGGTTGGGTACTTGAGTCTCATATGTAAATCCACTCAGTTGGATATTTGATGTAAGTATGAGTCCTTGGTGATAGGAAGGTCATAGAGTCATGTACTTCATTGAAAAATATGTTTAAAGATTCAACGTGAACTCAGGGGGAGCATGGTAACTTCAGTGCACATCAGATCTACAACGCTCTTCTTTCTACATGAGGAGAAAAACCTTGTGTTGGTTTTGATCCGCCCTTTACCCTTGATGTCAAAGGGGGAGAGTGACATGGTGTTTGAATAAGGGGAGAATATGGTTATTCTTAATGTATCTATTTGTTGTAGTGATCAAACACCATCGTGGTTGCTGTCAAGTCCAAAGGGGGAGATTGTTGGCAATATGATGCAGAGTGTTGTCCTTGATGGCAACCCACTTGATGAAGATGATGGAAACCTACTTAATGAAGTTGTTCTTGATGCTTGATAAGCTTATTAATGATGTAAATTTTATGTTCTACAAGTAGTATAGAAGTTGCAGAAGAAAGAAATATCAGTATGTGCAAGAATAATGATGAAAAAGGTGTGTTACAAGGCATACACGGGTTTGTCAAGGAGAAGGTGCGTATGCATGCGGAAAAGTATGTGCCAAGTCACGTATGCTCAATTGCGCTCTAAAAATGTAAAACCAGGGGTTACTACCATGGTATTGACCCATTTTATTGAGCGTTGGATTATCTATTTTATCCCGTCCATGAATACCATCGGAAGTAATGTGGTTTTGTCTCATGGTATTATCAAAGGCTAAATCTATATAAGGAGAAGAAATTCATTGTGCAAAGGTGGGTGCATGAGTCTGGGTTTTGAATGAATACTTCACTCTGAAGTATGTCTGACTGAAAATGGTAATAGTTTGATGATAGATCTGAATCTGTGATGCACCTATGAAGAAAAGATAAGAAGGGAATCTAGATCTGAAATGTATTTGTATTTTCTAGATCTGTTTATGGAATGATTAGATCTGTGATTTGACGAATCTGTTCTGAAGTAAAGAATGAAGATCTAAGATGTTTATCTATTCTGGAGAGCCCTAAAATGTCTGAATATCTATACGCTATTTTGTAACAGAGGAAGCGCGTATATACGCGAGTTTCATTAAGAGAAAGCGCGTATGGGTTGTGAAATTAGTTCTGTAATATGTGCAGATGTATATGCGGTTTTATGTACATGAAGGCGCGTATATACGCCGGATCAGTGAAAGGAAAGCGCGTATGAAAACTAGGGTTTGTTGAAGTATATGGTATGAAATATCTGATCTGTTCTGCTGGTTTACTGCCATCTGTTAGTAAGGTATTCATACAGATCTGGGTTGTTTGAATGATGATTATGTTGCTTATTATATTGATGAAAGATAAAGTTGTTGATTGATTGGTTGATGGTTCATTGAATGAATTGATTAATTTATAAGTATAATTTTGATGTATGATTGAGCTTAAATGTGTGGAGTGGGTCCAGTCTGAAAATATGATGAAAAGTGGCCTGAAAGTTGTGTTCTAAAGGAAGCTATTGGATCCAGTGTGAAAATTGATGAAACGTGCTCCATGGTGGTGCTGAGGGTTGTAGCCTTCAGTCAGGGGGTTGTAGCTCCCTTCCAGGTGAGGCTGGTAAACTAGAGCAGGGGGTTGTATCTCCCTTCCAGGAGAGGCTGGTAAACGAGAGCAGGGGGTCGTAGCTCCCTTCCAGGAGAGGCTGGTAAACAAGAGCAGGGGGTTGTAGCTCCCTTCTAGGAGAGGCTGGTAAACGAGAGAAGGTTGTAGCCTTCTTCAGGTGGGTGCTTGCATGCTGGTATGAGTCTGTGCCAGTACATGGTTGTAACATGTTTTCTATATATAATAAATATTGAAGACTGAGACGATGGCAGCGGTGGTTTTCTCCCGACTTGGGTTTCCACCTTAAATCCCGGTGTTCATGTGTGATGCTTATGTGTGATGGTTTATTCTGTTATTACTGCACATGCTTACTGTTAACTAAACATCAGATGAATGAATGTTGCAAAGATCTAAGTAAAGAAATAAATGCATAATAAGATCTCTATGTATACATGAGTTGTATGAAGGATATCTGGGTGTATACGCGAGTTGGGCTCAGTAAAGTAGCATATGGGTTTTAGAGAAAGAAAAGTAAATTTTTTTTTGAGTATGCCCTAAATACTGATTCACCCCCCCTCTCATTATTTTTCCCAACAATCCTACTCATCAACATGATGGCCTCCTCATAGAATTCAACCCATTCATTCAGAATACATCAGGTTTGCTAGAGTATAACATTACAATATATGATGAGTTTACCAGTTCAGATGATCATGAGGAAGAGGTGGAGTTTCTTTCCCAAAAGAGTCCCAAGCATAGCCAAGTGGAAGAAGGAGTAGTCCTGAATGAATCTTATGTCTCAAATACTCTAGGTCAGGTATTATTCCAAGATCCATTTGTTTTTTTCCTTGAGAAATCTAAATAAGGAGTATGTTCTGCCAAGAACAGTCTGTTGCAAAGTGTGAGAAAAATTTTAGGCACTACTGTTCGAAAAAAAGTGAGATGGGAGTGGCTTTTTAATTTTGTCAGCACCCTCAAAGAGCTAAACCAAGATCTCTCATGGAATCATCTGCTTGATTGGATGTATTGGAAAAGAGAGTTCACCAGCTGAATGTATATCATGTATAGGTTGGATTAGGATAGATAGGCACAAATAAGCTTAGCCTTTGAGCATCTTTTAGTCTTAGAATGTTTTGAAAAAATGAAAATACAAAAAAAATAAAAGAAAAGAAAAGGAAAGGAGGGCAGATTCAAAAGAGGTACAACCCCATACCAAAACAAGAGAATTTATGAAAGTGAGCAAGTATAAGTGCCACTGCTGATTAAAAATGATATATTGTTAGCCTAATCATGGCTAAACATACTTTAAATTTATTTTGATAAGTTAGTATAAGCAGTGATTGATGAGATTATTTCAGACTTGGCTTATCAGTATAATAGATTAGGATAGAAAATAAATGGTTCTAACAAGCTCAAAACCTGAACCAAAGAAAGAAAGAAGGATGTTCATAATTTTCAGATCTTAAGCCTTCAAAATTTTGTTTTTAAGTTTCTATAAATAAATTCTATGTGTAGCTTGTACAAAATTCCATAGCCCCATAGCAAATCAGACTATCTAATCCTGATTTGACTATGTTTTAAATTTCCTGTTTTAGAAATAGAGAATAAAATCTGTCAAACATTCTAACCTTGACAGATAGTTAGAATAGGTAGAGAATTATTGAGTTCAACTGTTTAATCTGAACTCATTGAATATATAAGGGTAGAAATAGATTAGTTTCCTACTTTCAACTAAATGAATAAAATGATGTTGAAAGGGTTTGCAAGTCCAAATGCACCCACTGAAGAAAAAATGTTAGGGAAAGTAGAATGTGTAGATAAAATTTTGGAAGAAAATTTATCTTGTTGTAATCCTAGAGATCATCTTTTTAAATAGCATGATAAAAAGAGAAACATGAATGTCAAAAAGGCCCAATGGGAAAGGCACTGGTCTTCTTTTTAGAGATTTATTCTCTGAGGTTCTTGACACCTCCAAGGAGTTTCCTTTCCCAAGTGGAGCCACTGTTAGCCATCTATAAATTTTGTTATATGTCATGATGGCTAAAAAGGTTCTAAAGCTTTCAAGAACAAATTTTATGAAAAATTTGTGAGTTCTTGAAAGCCCATTGTGTTCTTCATCCTAAGTCTACCAATCCACTCAAAATCTTCGCCCAAAACCTCCAAGATTATCCTGCTGATACAAAGGAACTATGATAAAAGGTTATGTTCATCATCTCATAATTCTCCCCTCCATTTCACCCATTTTTCACCCATTTTAACAATCATTTTCCTCTTCAAAAGGGTTTCATACTCTTCATTTACCCTTCATTACCCTTGAAAAATCCATTTAAATCATGAAAAACCCCCTTCATATGGTTTAAATTCACCCTTTTTATCCTATTGGAACCTCAAAAAGGCTCAAAAACTCACTTTTTAGACCTATTTTCTGACCTTTTATTAAAAGAAGGCCTTAAGCCCCTTTTGGCTTAAGCCCTCAGCCCCTCTTCTTCATGTGACCCGAGACCCATGACCATTCACTAAAAACTTCAGCCCCCTTCATCAATATTTTACCCCGCGCCTTTGCGTTCTTCCAAAATACTCTGGACCGTTGATCTTCCAGATCCAATGACTCGCACTATCTCACAGATCCAAACTCTGCCCGATAAATACTTCACCCCCCGTTTATGTTTCCCCCCGATATAATCCTGGCCATTGATCATTTTGATCTAATAGTGATCGGGCCTTCCTTCGCTCCATTCTCATTCCCCCTGTGATGAAATCCTGACCATTGATCCATCAGATCCAATGACCATCACTCCTTTTCTTCTTTGCTCTGCTCCCAACCATTCCCGTCTATTGACTTTTCCCTGATATAATCTCCACCGTTGATCCTCCCAATCCAACGTTCGTCGCTCTTTCACCATCCTCTCACCTCATTTGTTATTTATGCGAAATTGTGAAAAGATCCCGACTGTCGATCCTCCAGATCTGACGGTCATCGCTCCTTCACATTTCTGCCTCCCTCCACCCCATTCATTCTTTTATGCATGTCTGTGATATAATATGGACCGTTGATCTTTCAGATCCAATGGACAGTGCACTCTCGTATTTCTCATTTCACTCTGCGACATCCCCTTCTACCCACATTTCTCCGATAAGATATTGACCTTCGATCCTCCAGATCCGAAAGCCATCGCATCATCGCCCTTTCGGCCCTCGCCCCACCTTTCCATTTCGCCCGCTTCCCTGCGAAATGATATTCACCGTTGATCCTCTAGATCCAATGGTGATCGATATTTCTCCATTCATCCATTCCCCTGCCCATATATTTTATTTTGCGCATTCCCACTATTCATCTCCACCGTTGATCCCCCAGATCCAACGGTCATCGCTCTTTCACATTTTTGCTGACCCTCTCGATCATTTGTGATTTGCGCAAAATTGTGAATAGATCCCAACCGTCGATCTCCTAGATCTGACAGTCCAGAACTGTTTTCGTGCTCAATCCACCAAAATGATTTAACACCCAAATTAAATGCGAAATGGGTAGTTTTGATAGGACACGTGTCATCCTATAACCCGTATTGTGTTCGATCAACCCATTACCTCTTACCACCTTTTGGCCATGTGAAAACCACCTACGGTTTTCTGCAAAACTGCAATGTTCCACACCAAACTCAGTTTTGAACCTTGGTTTTCATGGTTTTTCGCCATGAGGCCCTTTTCCATTGCATCCACCGCCTCTGCACACTCTTCTACCCCTTGCCGAGCCCTTTGAAGCAATTTTACCATATAATGCAGGTTTTTTATGACAGGTTTGTTGTTTGTTGATTAAGAAATGTTTTCTAATGGCACCTTGAATCTGTTTGTCCTTCACTACCTTAATGTTTTCTTCTGCTAAGATACATTAGAGAAATCATTTCTTTCCCTCTAACAAGTTCTTAGCTTGTCCATTTTTTGAATAAATTAGATTAGTTAGAATCAATTATGATTTATGGTTGGCCCTGCATATTGTTGCCACTAAAATGTTCCATTCTTCGAATCATCTCTTTAAAGCAGATTTGTTTAGGTTTGTCAAAGAAGTCTATTTAAAATCATGCTCTTTGCCTTTACTTAGCTAAGAATTTTTTAAGGAAACTTTATAGCTGTAACTTTGGATGTTAGAGTTTTCTCTCCTTCTATGGTTATAGTTACTTGTGTAACTTAAATGTTTTTCTGCTCTAGATGATAAAAGCTCTGAAAGTTGGATGAGTTTCTTACCTTTCTAAGTTTTTATCTGAATGTTTGTCTTGGTTAATTATCTGTTTTCAGCCTGAAATCAAATGGATTAGGTTCTGCTTATGCCTTTGGTTCTCTTGATGTTCTTATCAATTTTCTAACTCCCTCAGTTTACAAATATATAAAGGATTCGGTTTCAGCCCTTTATTAGTTTTTTGTTCTCAATCTTTATGTCCATTTCATAAATCCTTCATAACCTTAAAGGATCCACCAACCAAGTAAACTTGCCCTGCAAATGCTCTTAAACACCATTGACGAACTTATCTGGACCTTGTTAGACTCCATTGCCCAATGACTTAACAATCTTCCATGTTTCCTATCTAAAATATATCAAAGTATCATACCCAACCAAAAAACAATAAAAATACCTTGCACTTAACATCTAGCCTAAAATCAACCCTAATTAGTAAACAAGACATATTTTTTCACACATTGAGAGATCCCTCTCAGAATCCATGAAGGCTAGGTCCTTGGATTCCAAAGCTTGGTTTGATGTTACCCTTGTCAATTTGTATCTCAATCAATCTAGCAAATTACGGGGAGCTAACACATTGTAGGTTGAAGCACTAGATTTGTTTGATGCCAATATTTGAAAATGCATCTCCAAAGGTTCAGAACTCTCTTGCCAATGGGATAGAAGACTTTCCCAGTGGAAAGAGGCCCTAGAATGGCCTAGATCTGAGTAGATCTAGCCTCCACTTGCTGTAGCTTACAAGGACAACCAAACCCTCAACAAGAGATGCGTTGTAGTTGGAAGATGAACTTGGCCAAATTCCTGATAGTGGATGAGATCAGCAAGACTCTTCCAAGAGGCCTCTCAAGGAAGAGGTGGGATTCCCAAACATGAACACCCTAGTGCTAAAAAACACTATCCTCAGCTAAATAGCAAAGAATGATATATGTCTAAATAGACAATATATTCAGAAATATACACAATCAACAACCTTCTTCTGTTGTCCTCCTCTTCCTTTTATAGGATGAAAGTCTTGTCTAACCCTAAACCATCTCAATGATTTAGCTGCATTCACATGAGAAGCCTCCAACTAAAACTGCACTGTGCCTCTAGGAGATTCACTGTATCTAGATAGCGCAATTGATTTGGTCCTAGTTGACTTGGTCAAGTGCTCCAGCCTCTTTCACACCTAAGTGTGCTTATGTAAATAGCTCAAATTTATCCATGTTCACATGTGGCATTGATTTATTTTGTTGATTATGAGTCTTATGGATCCTCCTTTACAATTTTATTCATGAAACAAAATTGTATATTCCCATTAGCTTGGGCTAATTGGGAATATTGCAGTATTCCCCTCCAAAATGTTGCTTGTCCTCAAGCAACTGATAGGGTGAGTACTGCAACACTTCTCCTTCTTCATTGGTGACACCATCAAAGATAAAGCTCTCCTCATAAGCTAGGTGTTCACCAATCCAAGCCTCCATGAATTTTTCCTCCAAAGTCATCATGAGATGTACAAGATCCATCCCACAAGGAGTTAAGAACTCAACAGAAAAAAAACATGGTTGGCCCAATACTCTCTCTAAAGCATGTAGCATAAGGTACATAGAGAGTTTCCATCCCATGTGGTACATACAAACTTCCCATCCTCGCTCCATACAATCCCATGAAAAGTACAACTATATCATCCAAGTATGGAAGCATAATTACATATATACAAACTGGAATTTGAGCATGAGGAGATGGTTCATAGTCGCACATATGGTACCAGTGTAGTGCATCTCCTGCCCGCATTAGATCAAGGTATGGTAAGTGGTTTCCCCACCATTTATTTTATGCACAAGTTATCTCACCATGGCTGAAAATGTGAGATATGTTTGGTGCATTTGGGAAGAACCCATCATGAAAGAGAATCCCCCTTTGTACAACAAGGGAGTGGCCAAATTTAGAAATTGTAGTGGCCCAATGTTTGCCATGAGATTTACATGATACAACACTCCTCTTAAGAGTCATGGCCTGCAAAAACATGGTGAAAGAATGTGTCAAATCAGAAAATGAAGCTTGCATTACATGATTAGATTTTTCACCATTAATGTTTCTTCTATAAATGGAATTGTGCACAAATTTTTCGCCCTTTTCAAGAGAAGGAAGAAATGACTGAAATGAATTTTGCATAGAGTCCTTTGGCTGCCCCAACTCCAAATAGATCTTTCATTCTAGAAAATGTTGATGTAGCTCTCCTCCAAAGCCTTCCCATTCAAAGAATCTCATGATAGTGTTGTAGATCTTCATAGAATAGGTAGGGCTGAAACAGAACTCTTTGAAGGCCCTTTGTAGCATCCTCTCCTTGAGCTTGGAGGCTCTAGGTAAGAATATCCTATCATGATGATAAATGAATCCCTCATGGACTAGATATCCCTCTTCATGCAGCTGGTCATCAAGCATCATACAAGTGTGGAGATCTTTGGAATAATCCACCAATAGCAAGGATTTCCAATATAGATCTACACTCCCCAACAAAGACAACGCTAATGATGCATTAATAGGAATGCCTACCATGTTGTTGATCTCTTCTTTGAAATTTATTATGCCAAAGGTACAAGTAGGAAGGAAATACCTTCCCTTCTTCTCCTCCAACAACGAAGAATCAGAAATGAAGGAGGGTGAGGATGACTAGAGAGGAAAATCCCCCTCCTTCTTGTGCTTGCCCAAGCCTTCCAGCACTGTAGCTATGTCTTCTAATGCTCCCATCCCTCCTGGATCTGATTTTGGAGCATCAAGTAGTGAGAGATATCTCACCCAAACTGAATCAGGTGGCCTTCCAGGTGGTTTTCCACTAGATAAGAGTTTCCCTTGCAAAAATCTCATGAACATGAGAGAAGGGACAGTGAGCTCCTTGCTTCCACTATGCAAATCCATCTCTATTTTTTGTGTGGAAGTGTTGTGTGAGGGGTAAGTATGCTTTCCTTTGATTATTTTAAGTGCACCACTCTTCTTGTCCACCCATTCCATTTTTAAAGCCTCCCAATCAGTGGTGACTTTCTCCAATGTAATCAACCATTAAACACCCAAAATAACATTGGTGTCTGGTATGTCAACTACAAAGAAGTGACACACCAAAGTGTAGGATCCCATGGTGACTAAAAGTGATGGAACATAATGCATGCATTGCATTGTTCTATCTCCTGGGACTAAAGCAGAGAATCCCTCAAAAGTATCAGTGGGTATTTCCCTCCTTTGCACAAGATGGGCATCAATGAAATTGTGGGTAGCCCCACTGTCAATCAATATAGAAACCCTCTGATTCATGATTTACCCTTGAAATATTAAGGTTAAGTACTTAGGTACTCCCCTCAAGGATGTAAGAGTTCCTCTAATAGAAGCAAATGCTCCATTCTCATCTCCTCATGGTGTTGGATCTCCTCCAACATTGTCAGTGCTATGAGCCCTCCTTGGCTCATCATCGTCATCTTATTCAAGATCTAAGAATACCTTTATATAATGTGCTTTACCAGCAGCACATCTATGTCCCAGTACCTATGGTTCTTGGCAAGTGAAGCATAGCTTCCTCCTTCTTAGATCTTTCTGGACTTCATAATCAAGAGGATTCTTGTATGAGCTCTCCTTTGAAGGAGCAAATTTTTCTTCCTTTCCTTTAGAAGTAAAAGAGGGCTTATTCTGAAAGTTTTCCTTTGCTTTTGGCAAGGCATATTGAAGGTCTCTAGCCCTATCAATGGCATCATGCAAGGTAATTTCCTTGGTAGATTTATCCAACCCATGCAGAGGTTCATCCAAGCCATCGATGAACATGTACACCCTCCTTGCTGCAGATAGATCAGGAACCATAACAGTCAATCTCAGAAATTCAGAGATATAAGTCTCTGCATTACCTGACTGCTTCAACTTTGCAAGGCTCATGAAAGGTGCTTCTGGATCCTTTCTGTCAAACCTTTCCACCAGTCTTCTAGTGAACTCAGAATAGGCAGTCACATTAGCATGGCCCAATGTAGACAACCCATGGAACCACTAGTTGTGTGCTTCACCTTCAAAGTGTAGTGCTGAAATCTCGATAGCTTCCATTTTAGGGACTTTGTTCAATTGAAAGTATATATCCAGCTTTTCTTCCCATGCTTTGGCAAAACTAGTGGTTGACCCATCAAATTTGGGTAAAAAGAATCTTCGCATAGAGTTATGTTGATCATGATTCTGTGTGAATCCACCATCTCTATACTGATGCCTTGGTCTTCTCTTGTCCTTGAGGTGACAAAAATCTTGAAAAATAAAGTGGTCCTTGAATATCTGATTCTGAGACTCATACTCTTGAAATTAGTCTTCAAGGGATGCTTGCTCATGAGGCCCTTCATTCTCCACAACCAAGAAAGTAGGCATGGTAGAGCATTGTGGAGCTTCTGGTTGGTTCACTAGTTGATAGTTCCAGTGGTGAGACATGCCAGAGCTTTCTCCAGGATGAAATATCCTAGGATATTCCTTGATCCCATATAATTTCATCTCTTTTATCTCTCTAGAAATATATTGCATGGATTTCAAAAGGGTTTTTTCAAACTCCTTCCCATCTTCATTGCTTCCAGATTCAGGGGTTTTTCCCTTTCCTTTATCATCATTGGTGTAATCAGACTTCTTCTATCTTCTTCTCAGATACCTCTTCTCTCTGTCAGTGAGAGGCTCATCTTCTTCCGAAGACATCTTGGCTCTTCAAGAAAGCAAATCACTGGCTATGCCAAGATGGTTGCTCTGATACCACTATAATATCCCCAAATGGGATCACTCAGCAATACCTGCTGGAATAATGAAATTTTTAGAAGTATGTGCACTGAAATGAATTTTCAGCCCTTGGATCCCTTAGATCTGGAGATCTAGCATCTAAATCCAAAAGGGGAGCAAAAACAAATCAAACTAGGTGAGGTAAACAGACCTTCCAAACCTAGTATAGCTGAAAAACACCCAAGAATGGGGTTACAACAATATGCAACAATAATACAGGAAAATAACACAGTTTTTGAGAGAAATATCAGGAGACCAATAAGAAGGATCAACTTTCATATATGAAGAAATAAATTAGATCCATAATGAGGCCCTTAAAATGTACAACAACATTTAGCAGACAAGAATAGAAGAAATTCCTCAAGAAAGAGGGCTGCAACACATGTATTGACTGAAAAATGGCTTGACAACGTTATTTTATTAGCTGGAGTAGCTTTATATTACACTCCATATCTAGAGAAGATCTATGCACAAAAGATCAGATCTATTTCAAATCTGTACACTAGAAAAGCTCCTTTACAAGATCCCCTTGGGTTTTTGATCAAAACATGCAACACAGTGAGTAGATCTGAGATCTAAAGTAGCAGATTCGCAGGAGTATTCAGAAATTTCTGAAGATGAATACAATAGAAGCAGATCAGATCTGTACAGAACATGGACCATAAATATAATACATGGATCACCATAGTGAAGGGCAGAACCCAAACACCAGAGATATCTCCTTAAAAAGTGTGTCAAAATACCCTGCAACTTCCTTCTTGCAAATAATGTAGTCCTGGAAGGGAAACTGCGTTGTAGGTTGAAGCACTATATTGGCATCATGCCAATATATGAAAATGCAGCTCCAAAGGTTCAGAATTCTTTTGCCAATGGGATAGAAGACTTTCCCAATGGAAAGAGGCCCTAGAATAGCCTAGATCTGAGCAGATCTAGCCTCCAATTTCTACAACTTACAAGGACAAACAAACCCTCAACAGGGTCTGTGTTGTAGTTGGAAGATGAGCTTGGCCAAATGCCTGATAGTGGATGAGATTAGTAAGACTCTTCCAAGAGGCCTCTCAAGGAAGAGATGGGATTCCTGAACAAGAACACCCTAGTGCTAAACAACACTATCCTCATCTAAACAACAAAGAATGATATATGTCTAAACAGATAAATATTAAGAAATATACAAAATCAATAACCTTATTCTGCTGTCCTCCTCTTCCTTTTATAGGATGAAAGTCTTGTCTAACCCTAAACCATCTCAATGATTTAGTTGCATTCACATGAGAAGCCTCCAACTAAAACTATGCTGTGCCTCTAGGAGATTCATTGTATCTAGACAACGCTGTTTATTTGGTCCTGGTTGACTTGGTCAAGTGCTCCAGTATCTTTCACACCTAAGTGTGCTTATGTAAATAGCCCAGATTTATCCATGTTCACATGTGGCATTGATTTATTTTGTTGATTAGGAGTCTTCTAGATCCTCCTTTATAATTTTATTCATGAAATAGAAAATTGAAACAAAATTGTATATTCCCATTAGCTTGGGCTAATTGGGAATATTACACCTATCCCTTTGAGACCACACTTGAAGGCTCAGTTATGTTTATGTGGAATTTTCGTACAACTTAGCCTTGGTGTCGCTTGTCCCTTTGAGATCACACTTGAAGCCTCGGTTATGTTTATGTGGAATTTTCTTACAACTCTTGACCGGAATGGGATCAAACTCTTGACACATAGAAACGAGATTTTCCTGTACTGGATTGCGCTGAGAATCAAAGTTGGATTACTCCTAGTTTAATTTGGGACGAGACCTCGTTGCTCGAAAGAAAAGCCACAACTCCCACTAACATAACAACCACCACACATGGCTACCACTATACACCCTCGCAAAATCTACACACACGATTAGAAAAAAAATATTATCCAAATTATTTCACTCGCTCATCTACACTACAGCTACATAACACAACTGCACACACTCATTACAACCCACCAATTAGGAGTTGTCTATGAGGTGGAGGAATTGCAGATGGTCAAAATTGGTTGGAATCCTTGTAAAAAATTAAGAAATTTTGTAGTGGCAGTGTTTGAATCATAATATTTTTGATGGTGGAAATGGATTTAGCATCATTAAAAACCTCTAGAACACCTAAAATATTGAAGTTTAATAACTATAACCTGACTTTACAAAAATCCTTGCCAAATTTTCTTAAAATCTTACCAAGATTTCTATAATTTTTAAAACAAAAAAAATCTAAAACACAACTACCAATTAACCTGCCATACGATAACCATTGTTCGATCATTAGATTACATATTGTTTAAGAACAAGTACACATGATAAAAGGAAGGATCGTGGTCTTTATCCAACTATTATCACTATAATTGTAAAATAAATCAGCAATAATTTTTTTAAAAAGAAACATCATTAGAGAATCACTACGAACCCTAAATTACGACCTTTCAAATCTGCCCTAAAAAATCTCGATAACTTTGTTAGAATAAAGTGGAAGAGTTAAAAAAAAACCCACTAAAGATGGGAAGGTTCAATAAAATACTATATATATATATATATATATATATATATATATATATATATATATATATATTGTGAGGATAAAATAGGAAAAGAAAAAAATAGTTTTAAAAATATTATTAAGACTTTTATTAGGTTATAAAATATATAATTAAAAGGAGGGTCAAAAAAGTATTTGAGGTTTTTAAAATAGAAAGGATTATTAAAGATTCAATAGTAAGGTTTGATGGAATAATAAGTTTTGAAGGTTTACTAAAAAGAAAAGAAAAGAGAAGAGATTATTTAAGGTTAAGAAAAAAGAACATGAGGTTGAACTAAAATTCCAATTCAAATTATAAAAGGAGTCACATTATATTAATGACTTTAACTAATTATTAAGGGCATTTAAAATTATTAAAACAATATATCTTGGATATATTATATATATATATATATATATATATATATATATATATATTTTTTTTTTTCCTAATCAATTATGGACAAAAACATAACGAATTATTTTATTTTTTTGGACCAGATGATCATTTTGTAGAAAAGAATTCAAGTATTTGTAGGGTTTTAAAAAATTCACAACATTTTGTTTGACCTGTCAAAAATCGTTTACTTTAGTTGAAAGAGATGTTGAGTGTTATATAAAACAAGTAATGAAAACACTTGAGCAACAACATATATATTTTAATAAAGAAATGAAGAAAATAGAATCCAAATTGCAAGTTGAACATCATCATCGCTCCTACAAAATGATGTAACCTAGTGTACCAAGAAATTATAGTTGGAAGATCAAAAGATTTTTTATATTAAAAGGTGAGAAGACAAAATAACCAAAGTTTAGCAAAATAAGGAAGCGTCACAACTGAAATATAAATATTTTGAGGATATGCATCATAAAGAAGTAATAGAAAAGGATAAAAAATTTCATGCCTCTAAGATCATAGTGAAAAAATACTCGTACAAATAAAAAATGTTAAGATTACAAAGAAAAAACTCATATAGCACTTATCAAAAGAAGAAGAGGAAAATCTATGCTTAAAGAACCTTAATCAAATATTATTAGAACAAAGTGAAAGTTTAAAATAAGAGGATAAGGACACTAAGTATAAAGTTAATAGTCTAGAAACTTGTTACACGTCATTTTGTCACCATGACTTGACATTTAAAATGGATCTCTCACCATCCATACACATGTTTCAAAGCACTCCCTCACAAGTAAAATATCTGAAACCCTTGAAGAAGTTATGAATTTTGGGTAACAAGGTATTTTAACCTATTTAATATGACATGCACACTTTTTCTAGTTAGTTTCCACGCATTCACAGTTTCTACCATTGAAACTTGCACATAAATGCATTTTTTCTTTCATTGTAGACTGCGGACATGACTCAATGAAAAGTACAAATAAAAAGTGAATTCTAGAAGCCTTGTTGGGTGAATATATCCCAACTGAAAGCTTCTTAATCATATATATTCGATACTTACCCCTCACATCATGGATCTAATTCCTTTCATCAAGGAACCCTAATCCCACTATTAGTGGATCTCATCCTTCTCTTTTAGATCTAAAACTTCCTCTACTTGGCCTATAAATTGAGTAGAGACTAGAGGATTAGGGGAGTTAACAAAAGGTAGTCTTATGTTGTTGAATTGGGATTGGGAAGCTTATCATCCAAGGAGAGGGTTGGAGGAATTTGGGAGGAACCTCATGACATCAAGGAAAAGGTTGTAAAGATCTTCTTTATCTCTAAAATAATACAAATGAATCATTTTTTCCATTGTATTGTCTTACTGAAATGATGAATGATTTATGTTCCTTTTATTTATTCATTAAGTTGATATCAATTTATAATCTCCTTGATCGTTAGATTAATATTGTTTGAATCATTATATTTCATATGCCTTTGATATATTTTATGTCTGTGACTACAGATCTTATCAACCATTGAGGAGCTGCATCGGGATGGAGCGAGGATCTCTATCAAGAATTTCGCAAATAGCTAAGGACTGTTGGCAATATGATGCTGAGTGTTGTCCTTGATGGCAACCCACTTGATGAAGATGATGGCAACCTACTTGATGAAGTTGTCCCTGATGGAATATGTCTTGATGAACTTGTTAAATGATGTAAATCTGATGTATATACAATGAGTACAGAAGGTAATGATGGAAGGAATTTCAGTATGTGCCAGAACATGATGAAAAGAGTATGTCTCAAGGCATACGCGGATTTGTCTAGACTAAGTAGCGTATGCACGCGGGAAATAACGTGTCAAGTCGCATATGGGAAAAAAGCACTCTAAATATGTAAAACCAGGGGTAACCACCATGGTATTGACCAATTGTATTAAGTAATGATTCATCTATGTGACCCCGTCCAGGAATACCATCGAAAGTAATGTGGTTTTGGCTCATGGTATTGATAAAGGGTAAACCTATATAAGGATAATAAATTCAATGTGCAAATGGGTGCAAGGAGTCTGAGCTTGAATGAATACTTCTCTATGAAGTATATCTGAATGGAAAGGGTTACAATTGAATGATAGATCTGAATGTATGATGCACCAATGAAGAAAATGATGAAGAAGGGAATCTAGATCTGAAATGTATTTGTATCTTCTAGATCTGTTTATGGAATGATTAGATCTGAGATGAGGCGAACATCTGTCTGAAGTTAAGGGTTAAATCTGAGTGATGTATCTATTCTGAAGAATTGCAATGACCTAAATTTCTGAAGAACTATACGCTAGTTCGTCGCAGAGTAAGCGCGTATATACGCGGGTTTGCTGAAGAGAAAGCGCGTATGGGCAGTAAAATTAGCTCTGTAATTTGTACAGAAGTATACGCGGGTTTGTATGGTCGAAGGCGCGTATATACGCAGGATCAGTGAAAGGGAAGCGCGTATGAAGATTAGGGTTTGATGAAGTATGAAGTATCAAATGTCTGATTTGTTCTGCTGTGTTACTGCTATCTGTTGATGATGTATGATTGAGCTTAAATGTGTGGAGTGGGTCCAGTCTGAAAATATGATGAAAAGTGGCCTGCAAGTTGTGCTCTAAAGAAAGCTTTTGGATCCAGTGTGAAAATTGATGAAACGTGGTCCATAGAGGTGCTGAGGGTTGTGGCCTTCAGTCAGGGGGTTGTAGCTCCCTTCCAGGTGAGGCTGGTAAAGGAGAGCAGGGGGTCGTAGCTCCCTTCCAGGTGAGGCTGGTAAACGAGAGCACGGGGTCGTAGCTCCCTTCCAGGAGAGGCTGGTAAACGAGAGCAGGGGGTCGGTGCTCCCTTCCAGGAGAGGCTGGTAAACGAGCGCAAGTGGGTGCCTGCATACTGGTATGAGTCTGCGCCAGTACATTGTTGTAAGAGGTTTTCTTTATAATAAAATATTGAAGGCTGAGACAACGGCAGTGGTGGTTTTCTCCCGACTTGGGTTTCCACCTAAAATCCTGGTGTTCATGTGTGTTTCTTATGTGTGATGATTTATTCTGTTCTTACTGCACATGTTTACAGTTTATTAAACATCTAATGAATGAATTATGGAATGATATAAGTGAAGCATTAATGGCATAATAAGATCTCTGTGTATATGCGATTTTTATGAAGGATATCCGCGTGTATACGCTAGTTAACTTCAGCAAAGTAGCGTATGGGTTTTAGTGAATGAAAAAGTAAAAAGTTTGATAAAGTCCTAAATACTGATTCACCCCCCCTCTCAATATTTTTCCCAACAATTGGTATCAGAGCAGGTCCTTCTACAAAAGCTTGATCGCTTGAAGGAGATCTGTCGCAATGGGAAGAAAGCAAAAGAAGAAGGCTACTGAAATGGAGATATCTCAGAAAATAGGTGCAGCAGAAAATGAAGAAGATGAAACAGATAGTGAATGTTGGGGTAATCCACTTCTTGGTGCAAGCAATGATGAAGACAGTGAAAGTATTGTTATGGATCTAGAAGAAGTTCTCAAGATCAAAGTTGAAGATCAACAAAGGTTATTTAATAAAAGAGAATCTGTCTACAAAGATATGATCTCTAGACTGAAAAATTCATATGATGATGCATCCAATCGAATTAAAAGACTAGAAGCAGAAATCAACGATCTAAATGCAGATCTCGAAAAATCAAACAAGAAGAATGCAAGACTTGAAGCAAAAATCGTTTCCCTCAAAGAAGATCTGGAAGATTCAAACAAGAAGAATGAAAGACTTGAAGTTGAAATCATCTCTTTCAAAGAAGATCTGGAAAAATCAAACAAGAAGAATGCAGCAGAAGTCATCTCTCTCAAAGAAGACCCGGAAATATCAAATAAGAAGAGTGAAGAACTTGAAACAGAAATCATCTCTCTGAAAGCTGATCTCGAAGCATCGAATAAGAAGAATGAAGAACTCTTACAAACTTTTGAAGAACAAGAAAATGGGTTGAAAGAAGAAATTCTAAATCTGAATGATCAATTAGAAGACGGAAGAAGGAAAGAAGAAAACATGAAGAAGCAATGCCAAGGCTTGGAGGTTGAGGTAAACATTCTTAAAGGTAAATTAGAAGAAAAGGATAAAATCTTGAGGTTTCAAGATAGTACTAAGATTCTGGATAATATTCTTAGTAGTCAAAGGTCTCTTTCTATCAAACTTGGTCTGGGTTTTCACGAAACGGTTAAAGGAGAATCTAGTTCGCAAGGAAGTACTAAAGATTCAAAGGATGTCAAAGAAAAACTTGAAGTGTTGAAAGAAACAAAAGGTCAACCGACAATGATGAAGTCTCAAAGGAAATCATTCAATATTGTTGAATGCTTTAAATGTCAAATTTATGGGCATGTTGCAGCAAATTGCAGAAGCAGAATGTTTCAGGCACATACAAACAGATTCTACACGGAAAGGTACTCTGGTTTCTTCAAAGGATGTTGTTTTTCATGTAACAAGTATGGCCATAAAGCAGCTGATTGCAATAGAAGAAAGAACAGAGAAACACACTATGATCCTTATGCTTACTTCTCTGGTCATATAAGATGTTATGCTTGTAACAAGTATGGACATGTGGAAAAAGAATGTAGGATGAACAGATATGAGAAATTGGATAATTTTCAGCACACAATTAGAAATGTCAAGCAAAGCTGGAATAGGAAGGAGGACTGGTCAGAAATGTAGGAATTATTGACCCTACTGCAGTCATCTTCTTCTGAAGCTGATTTCTCATAATGATTGCATGAATGATGTGAGATACATTATAGAGATTAGTAATGTATCATCACAGGGGGAGTGATGTATGGTGATTCCCATGGTTGTTTTGGTGATTCTGGTTATATTTATTTCTGACAGTGCATTTGATGTGAAGAAGATAGGTACATGAGGCATAAGTTCAGGGGGAGATGAAGGAAAGTGAAATTTTCAATGTGTCACTTTCCATACGCGGGTTCGGTGAACTAAAGTCGCGTATACACGCGAGTTCCAGCAGACACAGTCGCGTATGCATTGATGATAAGAGAATTGTATGACAGCTGAAGATCTGGAGTTCAGGTTCAGAGGGAGCATCAGTCTGAGTATTAATGATTGTATTATTGGCACTGTTTCTGTTTATTTCTCAATAATGATGACATGTTACATGGTTTCTTATGATTATGAATGAGCCCTGCTTGCTTAAGAGTTTTCGTTGCTTGCACACATGGATGAGATGGAAGTTTTATGATTCAGAGATTAGGACAGATCATGCAGAGATTGTTGCTGATAACTTGTTGTTGAAAGAGCTTCAGGTTGCACAAGCTAAGGAGGAGCCTTGGTCATATGGAAAGGATAATTGGATGCACATTTTAAGGGGGAGAATTAGCCTTGCTGAGAATAATGCATTGTTGGCATTATGATGGTTCTGCAATATGATCTCTCTCTTGAGGTATTTCTGGTTATAGTTATAAAAAGTCATACTTGTAATGAGATGAAAAGGTCATGATTGAGACCTATGATGTAAAATTGTAATTTTCAGTCATGTAAGGACTTGTTCAAATTTGTAAACCCACTTGGTTGGGTAGTTGAGTCAAATTTTTAAACCCACTTGGTTGGGTACTTGAGTCTCATATGTAAATCCACTTGGTTGGATCTTTGAGTCCTTGGTGATAGGAAGGTCATAGAGTCATGTACTTCATTGAAAAATATGGTTGAAGATTCGGCATGAATTCAGGGGGAGCATGGTAACTTCAATACACATCAGATCTGCAGAGCGCTTCCTTCTACATGAGACCTTGTGTTGGTGTTGATCCGCCCTTTGCCCTTGATGTCAAAGGGGGAGAGTGACATGGTGTTTGAATAAAGGGAAAGAATGGTGTCAAAGAATGGGGAGAGTGACATGGTGTCATTGTATCGTGGTTGCCATAAAGTCCAAAGGGGGAGATTGTTGGCAATATGATGCTGAGTGTTGTCCTTGATGGCAACCCACTTGATGAAGATGATGGAAACCTACTTGATGAAGTTGTCCCTGATGGAATATGTCTTGATGAACTTGTTAAATGATTTAAATCTGATGTATATACAATGAGTATAGAAGGTAGTGATGGAAGGAATGTCAGTATGTGCCAGAACATGATGAAAAGAGTATGTCTCAAGGCATACGCGGATTTTTCTAGACTAAGTAGCGTATGCACGCGGGAAATTACGTGTCAAGTCGCGTATGGGAAAAAGTGCTCTAAATATGTAAAACCAGGGGTAACCACCATGGTATTGACCCATTGTATTGAGTAATGATTCGTCTATGTGACCCCGTCTAGGAATACCATCGAAAGTAATGTGGTTTTGGCTCATGGTATTGATAAAGGGTAAACCCATATAAGGAGAATAAATTCATTGTGCAAATGGGTGCAAGGAGTCTGAGCTTGAATGAATACTTCTCTCTGAAGTATATCTAAATGGAAAGGGTTACAGTTGAATGATAGATCTGAATGTATCATGCACCAATGAAGAAAATGATGAAGAAGGGAATCTAGATCTGAAATGTGTTTGTATCTTCTAGATCTGTTTATGGATTGATTAGATCTGAGATGAGGCGAACATCTGTCTGAAGTTAAGGGTTAAATCTGAGTGATGTATCTGTTTTGAAGAATTGCAATGACCTAAATGTCTGAGGAACTATACGCTAGTTCGCCGCAGAGTAAGCGCGTATATACGCGGGTTTGCTGAAGAGAAAGCACGTATGGGCAGTAAAATTAGCTCTGTAATTTGTACAGAAGTATACGTGGGTTTGTATGGTCGAAGGTGCATATATATGCAGGATCAGTGAAAGGAAAGCGCGTATGAAGATTAGGGTTTGCTGAAGTATGAAGTATCAAATGTCTGATCTGTTCTGCTGTGTTACTGCTATCTGTTGATGATGTATGATTGAGCTTAAATGTGTGGAGTGGGTCCAGTCTGAAAATATGATGAAAAGTGGCCTGCAAGTTGTGTTCTAAAGAAAGCTTTTGGATCCAGTGTGAAAATTGATGAGAAACGTGGTCCATAAGTGCCGGGGTTGTAGCCTTCAGTCAGGGGGTTGTAGCTCCCTTCCAGGTGAGGCTGGTAAACGAGAGCAGGGGGTCGTAGCTCCCTTCTAGGAGAGGCTGGTAAACGAGAGCAGGGGGTCAGTGCTCCCTTCCAGGAGAGGCTGGTAAACGAGCGCAGGTGGGTGCTTGCGTACTGGTATGAGTCTGCGCCAGTACATTGTTGTAAGAGGTTTTCTTTATAATAAAATATTGAAGGTTGAGACAACGGCAGCGGTGGTTTTATCCCGACTTGGGTTTCCACCTAAAATCCTGGTGTTCATGTGTGTTGCTTATGTGTGATGATTTATTCTGTTCTTACTGCACATGTTTACAGTTTATTAAACATCTAATGAATGAATGATGGAATGATATAAGTGAAGCATTAATGGCATAATAAGATCTCTGTGTATACGTGATTTTTATGAAGGATATCCACGTGTATACGCTAGTTAACTTTAGCAAAGTAGCGTATGGGTTTTAGTGAATGAAAAAGTAAAAAGTTTGATAAAGTCCTAAATACTGATTCACCCCCCCCTCTCAGTATTTTTCCCAACAAGGACACCATTCTCTTTATCTTGTATTTATGATTCAAATGAAGTAGGCTTAGGGAAAGATTTATTCAATTGTTTGTTTGTTTCTAGTGTTCCTTAGGAATCTAGGGAGATCACTCTTGTCCGCAAGAGGGATTGTCCATGTAACAAATTGGTGACCATACTAGGGAATGTATTAGTTCTCTTCCTTTTCCTTGGTTTTTCTTTCCGATATTTTTTGATTGAATTTATTTTAGTATTGGAAAAATAGTTACTTTCTATATCCTCTAGTTTTATTTCCTTCATTTTATTTTTTCTTTAACTTTTCCTTATCTGCGCAGTTTTTCTTCAGCAACAGAGCACAGATTTGCACAGTTTTGCTTAACTGTTAACCTACATAGGCCTTAGAAATTTTTGAAAAAATATTTTTTCTCTTGATCAAAGTTTGGATTTTGATTTCTGAGTGGTCATTATGTTTTTTTACCTTCAGAGTCCTTCTGTGAGATTTTTTGGATGTCATAGTGAAGTCTTGTTGAGAATTAATTATTTTCTAGGGTTTCATTTGGATTGTTTGCTGATTGATAAAAAAGAGATATGTTGCTGCTTAGATCACCGTATCCCTATATTTTTCTGTCAAATATTCCATATTCATTATTTATCTTACTTATTTGAGAGAACTACTTTTCTTATTTGTGAAAGTTTTTCTAGATTAGTGAAGTTAGGGTTTTCTAAAAAATTAGTGTTTTTGTGAAAGCATGTTTCTATTCGCTAAATGTTAAAATAAAATTACTCCTTTTCAGTTTTGAAGTTTTCTTAATTACACTTATAAACATAATTAAATTGAAGCATTCATTACAAAAGAATCATTTTAGATTTTTATTCGTTTCTCCACAAAATTTGAAAAATTGTGAGTGATTGCTTGTGAAAGAGACTTTCTATGTTTATTTGACTTGTTAAGTGAACTGAAATTTTGATTTAATTTTTTCAATTGAATTATTTCAAAGTGAAATTGAAATTTTGTGTAAAATAACATTATTGGAATTTTAGTTTTGCATTTGTTTTGAAAAAAAAAAAAAAATACTCTCACTTTCCCATGACTAGGAATTCATTGAATGCAAAAATTACAATTCATATTTGACTGATTTAGAATATTTTAGTCCTGTCAAAATATCATCAGTTTAAGGTCCATAACCCTCTGAGTAAATGTTAAGCAGATAAATCCCTCTTGCGGACAAGAGTGATCTCCCTAGTATCCTACGGATAGCTAGAAACAAAAATCCATTTGTAAATCGTTTTCTCTAGATCATTTGCAATTCAGAATTATTATAAACAAAGAAAGAGGATATGCCCCTACCTTGAAATCCGACGTTCGATGCAGTATTTTATCTAGTCGCTCCAAAGAGGTTTCTTTAGTAAGTAGAACCTGCAATCAAAGATAGACAAAATAATTAAAAGCACCTGCAACATATAATAATTAAGAACAACTAATCTAACTTAGTGATCAAGGAATCCAAGTATTGAATTATTCAAATAAGCACAAGAAAAACTCAATGAGAAAAGGAGATCCATATGTATTATCTTGAATGAAAAGAGTAACTTTACAACCTGATGCCTTGATGTCGTACAAGTTCCTCCCGGGTCTTGAACAATCGTTCCTCCTTCAGATTGACAAGCCTTCATCTCTCTGAACTAGCATGAAGTTATGGAAATGATTGTGTGATCATTCTCATATCAATAATAACTAGTGTAGAGAGTATGCTCTCTTGGGAATTTCTTCAGAAATTACCTTATAAAAGTTAGGTACCCTTGAGACTGAAACATGAGCTCAATTTATAGGGAAATGGAGGTAGTTTCAGTTCCATGAAGAGGGGGATGGATTCCTCTCATGAAGGGATTTGAGCTCCATTTACCAAGGGATAAGCTCCATGAGTGGAGGGATAGAGCTCCATGAGTGGAGGGATAAAGCTCGAATTGATCGCGCCTCTATAAGCTTCCAGTTGGGAGAATATTCGTCTAGCTGGGCTTCTAGAACTTACCTTTTCCTTTATTCGACTTTTTGTGAGGGTCTGAAAGTTTTATAAGCAGAACGTGTGGGATGTGCCATAGGCTATAGAACAAATATCTATAGATCCGTAGGAAATAGCTAGAAAAAGTGCGGAGTTAGGCTTTTTTAGTGTTTTAATGAGCTTATCTCCAAGACTTGGTTTAGGAACATTAAGGTTCTTGACCTCTAAGTGAGCATAATATAGGTACTGATGAACCTATATAGACATTAAAATTTCATGGTGACAAAATAATGTGTAACAAATTTCCCCCTAAAGTCCGAAGTCTGAGGTAGTTTTGAAGAGTGAAGTGCTTTATCATTCCGAGGATGGGATTGCAGACACACCGGTCGAAAACCTGTAAAAAAATTCAATGCAAGAATGTATCTATATATATATATATATATATATATATATATATATATATATCATCGCTGAGGTAGGCATTCCCATACTCAGATCAAAACAAACTAAATGTTCTAGTACATAAATGATTTTAAAATTACATCAATAGTAGACACAACACGGACGCATCCATATGTCATAAGTAGTCTACTGTATCATGAATAATAAAACTCCTTGCAGCTTGGATGGTGGAAACTAGATCCAAGGTCTTGATTTCCACTTCCCGAACTAGTACAATTCTATCCATGCGATTGATTGTGTCAAAGTTGAACATGGTAGAAACCACTTGATTACTAGTCAGTGATGTGAACTATTAACAAGTGTGACAGAAACCATCAATAATAACAATGGCTCTCAAAGTACTCAGGACAATCCATGAAGTGTGAATGAATGATTTGCAGTTGAACACTTCATGGAATCATTCGATAGAAGGTCAGTGATGCAACCTGTCGTCGAAGGTGAGAAACAAGGGCATACTTTATCGAGGGCATGCAGATCCCAAGGTACTGATAGGATTCTAGATCAACTTTTTAGATGATGAGCTGTCATCGATAGAAAGTTACCCATTGTAGGAAAGCCCGCGACACGAAAAAATTAGATCAAGTTTTGAAGAATTTTTTGCAAGGATTGACTCAAGGATGGTCAACGCGAATGGAGACAAATGTTTTCAATGAATGGTTTATTTGAACTATCTCTTGAACACATAACGACATTGCAGATAGTTTGGTACAATTGACCTAATAGCTAATACCTAGAAACCGGCTGAAGGCTTTCAATGTGGTGTGATTAACTGTTAGACAAAGGATTTTCTCAACCCAGGTGCAAGTGTGAAAAAAAGTGTCATGTTCAAGAGTGGTATACTGCTTTTAAAACAAGAGTGACAGCTAGATTCCTTTTCTCTTCCCCCCCCACCATTACTGGAAAGTACCTCTTTATTTTTGACAAGCTTGAGGAGGATAACATTTTCTTGTTGTGTAAGCTCATCCTTCGGATGATTCCATATTAGTATTAAAATTGAACCCCAAGAAGGAGTGGTTCGGTCCTGTTTGTAATCGACAGGTCCTTTACTGTTAAATTTTAACGAGTCCAGGATAGGAGAAACTCAGCGTTTTTCAGTTTTAGGGACTCAGAAGAAAAACATAAGTAAACTGCGTGGTTGTACTTTTTTGTAAATTTAGTCTCTCATGCCTAAAAAAGGATAAAATAATATAGGAGAGAACTCTATTGACCATGATTAGTCAACGTATACCTTTTTCGTAAATAGTACATTTCAGTCCAGAAAAGGGATAAAATTATACTGAAAGAATGACTTTTCATTTCCTTTAACGAGTTCAAATAGTCAAGTACTCGATGATATTTTCAAGTGTAGAGAGTCTGAAAAGGGCTTAAAAGAGAACTCCAAGGTTTCGCTTTTTTTTTAATTTGCAAGGGCCCAAAAAAGTGATAAAAGTATAATCATCATCAAAATAATTATTTTTCACCAAAAACTTGTAATTTGCACAAAAACTCAAAAAATTAAAAATATCTGTTCCAAATAAGTAAAAATATTGAAAAATAGCCTTTTTAAAGTGAAAATTAAATAAAACATAATATTTTATTCATCCTAAAACTATAAAAAGGAGTTTAACAAAATCATTTTCACCTTTTATCTTCAGAGTAACAAATTGAGAGCTTTTGGAAAAAAATTTCTGGAACCAATATCAGGAGAATCGTCCATTCAAATCGTGATTCGTCAGAACCAGGTAATCCACATCACTCTTCTCTTCATTTATATCAATTTCAATTCTCTTTTTCAACTCTAATCTCATTATTTAGGGAGAAATTATGTTAAAAAATGCACCCTCGAGGGTCTGCAGGTCATGTGCGTGCTAACTACGGAACCCGATAATTTCCTAAATGGAAAATTATCAGGCTACCATAGTTTTTGTGTGGAGCCCATGCAGACGTCTGCACTGTCTCTGCACAAAAACTGCAGAGGCATCGTGAGTGTTTTAAAATTTGCAAATTCTCCTAGAAATGATTAAAGTTTTTCATTCCAATAGTTTCTAACCTTCAAATGTGTTATTTTGCAGGCTATTTCACCATGCTAGAGTGGAGAGAACATGAGCATGAAGATATAGACAATGAAGCCATGAATAATCCTTAAACAATGTGAGTGTTAAATAAATATGGTTTATATAAGTTCTGGGCGATTCAGGGTATGAGAACACAAGTAGAGCTGATGACATGGTTAGTGAACACATGGGATGTTCAATATCAGTGCTTTATCATTAGTGACCATCAGCTCACAATCGAGCTCGAGGATATCTATTTTCTCATCGAATTATCCTGAAGAGGAGAAATATTTCCTTTTTTGGAGCTAGACAGGGTGGCCTACCCATTGCTAGCTATAAACAATAGTTTTGCAGTGATGCGGAAAATTAAAAGGATAATCGCATAGATATAAAACTATCTTGCGATTAGATATTAAAGTAATTTCATTCATGGTAACCAGGTTTTGTTGAATTGAGACTCCACATGTAGCCACTAAATCTCAAATGCAGACTGCGGTGGAGTGTTTCAGAGGCACCATGTTCAACTGGTGCGAAGGGGTATTGGATAACATGAAAGGCTAACTAACCAGAACAAAGAACACAAAGTTAAAAAACTTTGGTTATGGTGCCATTTTGATTTCCTTTTCTTTGGAGAGAATTCCACTTCTTGCCCCTCAGCTTATTCTTGTGGATTGTGGGGAAGCTCAGGAACCTCAAATGGTATGTTGGGTAGCATTAATGGCTCGCCATGGTGGTGATGGCAGTTAAGTGGTTTGGTTCACTCCGACGTACTTTGTGTGGCTAAAGAATCAAGTCTTCACGATCGAATACTTCCCCTATGTAGGTATAGATTTCAGAGGTGATCCTGAGATGTCCTTGCCTCCAGGGGCACAGTGGGACGAATCAGGTAAGAGAACCATTTTGATGTTTTTTAAATCTAATTTTTATTTGTTTTTTAATTGTCCAATAGTGATAACAAAATTTAAATGCAAATGTTGTTCCACGATGACCATCTATACTCCACCACTTTGAAAGGCGGAAAGAAGAGCCTATAGTACCACCATTGGATTAGGCAGCATAGATCCTAACTGATATGGAACACAACCTAGAGAGGTTAACCATAGCTATTCCTGAGACAGGGACATATGGCATTCCTCTCCGGCTTCAGCGACACGTTACGGGTGTACCGGGACAGTTTAGAATATTCTTGTGCAAGGTGGCACGTGCCATAGTCTACAAACATTATCATCATCACAGATAGTGGATGAGCATTGTGGATTAGCATATTTTTTTTTGTATCAGTATCTATTAGATCATAAGGTGTTTGAACCTATGATCACAGATGATGTAATGTTTTTTGAAAACAAACCTATCTATGATATTACTACTTTCTCTGCGTATCTTGTTCAATATGTATTGAATGTTGTTTTGGTTTACTGTTTTAACATTGTAAATGTCTATTTAGAACATGATTAGCTA
Source organism: Pinus albicaulis (assembly GCA_034641835.2). Lineage (NCBI taxonomy): Eukaryota > Viridiplantae > Streptophyta > Pinopsida > Pinales > Pinaceae > Pinus > Pinus albicaulis. Next base: position 1,280,185,890 of record CM076584.1, on the reverse strand, counting down.
ATGCATCAGCCAATGTGTTTAAATTTCTTGAAATGTGTTGATATTCAATGTAATCAAACTGTCGTTCCAAGAGACAAACCTTCAAAAATAATATCAATAACACTGGATTTTTAATTGCATATACTCTGTTTAAATGTAATATAATGAGTTTTGAATCTAACCTAATGATCAAACGTCGGATACCAAATTAAATGGCATACGATAATAACTCAATGACTGCACTATATTTTGCAATATTGTTCATCGTTTGACCAAGGCTTACCCCATGCATAGAAACTAACTCATCAGTTGGTGATTAGATAACCCAAGTTGCGAAAGAAAAATTCCATGTACTACGACAGGCACCATCAACAAAACCAATGTACGTTTTAAGGGATTTCGACATATGCAATATCAAGAGTAATCAAGATAAGCAGTGATAGTAGTAAAAACAAACTCAAACTAGGCACACTTATCTAATCTAAGGCACACTAACTAGAAAAATAACTAATATACAAGTGATATCTTCACATGAGAATCAAGCATAATATCTCTTCAGATAAAGAACATTTCTGGGCTTATCTAATGAGACCCCATCATAATAAACCAATTCATAGGCCCCTTTCGCAAGCACTCGCTTGAAAATGTAAGGACCATGCCACATTGGTTCGAATTTCCCAGCTCCTAGCTTATCGTTAGCTTGATCATATACTAAGAATAGGTCACCTTTTGAAAAAAAATGAGGTGTAACACTTCTATCATACTGAGCTTTCACATGTTTCTTATGAGCTTCAGCAGCTAATGCAGCAGTGCGCCAAGTCTCATCTAATTGTGCTAAGTACAAAAAGCATTTTTCCTCATTATAGGTAGCTGGTAGTAACTCTATGGCTAATTGGAGTGACATTATTTTGCATTCAATGGGTAACACAGCTTCTAAACTATAAATCAATTGAAAAGGAGTGAACCTTATAACAGTTTTTGTTGAGGTTCAGTATGCCCATAGTGCCGAAAAAAACATGGTATTCCAATTTGATTTGTGAGTTTCGATAATCCGTTTGATCATGGTGGTTAAAACTTTATTAATGGCTTCAACCTGACCATTAGCCTACAAGTAATATGGAGTAGAGTTATCATGGCGTAGGCCAAGTTGATCATAAAGTTCAGTCATCATTATATTTCAGAAATGACTCCCATGATCTATGATAATAGCTTGGGGTACACTAAAACGAGCAATCACATGATTGAAAATGAACGTAGCTGCAATTTTTCCATCTTCCGCGAATGTAGGCATCTCCTTAGCCCATTTGGTAAAGTAATCTACAACGAGAATAATATACACATGCCCTCCGGACGATTGAGGGTTACATGTAATGAAATCAGTGCCCCATTTCGCAAAAGGACCGACATCAATTATTGGGTGAAGAGGACCTGGAGCACACACATATTTTGATAAAAAATTTGGCAGTCGTGGCATTTCCAGATCGCAATAATACAATATTTGAATAATGATGGAAAAAAATAGCCAGCGCCCAATATATTTTTGGCTGTGGCAAACCCACACATTTGACCACCACACGCTTTAGAGTGGTAGTCATTCAAAACCTTTTCAGCCTCCTAGTGAGTTATACAACATCGAAAAATAAAATCCGCACCACGACAATAAAGTGTGTCCCTAAAAATATTGTATTGCTGAGATTGAAAACGGATTCTCTGTCGATTTGAACATGAAAGGTCTCGGCGAAAGGTTTAGGTTTGAAGATAAATGATGATATCTCCATACCATGGATCTAATGTACTGATAAGAAACAAAGATTCATCTGCAATGGGATGCCCTACCATGGTTTCTGTTTTAGTATTGGGAAAGTCACACATAAGTTCTACAAACACCAGTGATTTATTTGATTTAGATTTTTCGAATTTCAAATCAAAATCTTGTAGGATAACAATCCATTTTAAGTATTTTCCCCGGAGTGATTGTTTTGTCAAAATATACATCATCGAGTTGCAATTAGATATCACAGTTGTCTTTTGTAACAATATGTAATGACAAAATATTTGGACAGCTTGAACTGCTGCCAAGGCCAATTTCTCCACATGCGAATATTTAATTTCAGTCAGATTCAAATTTTGACTTAGATAGCAAATCACATGCTCATTGTGAGATTCATCCCCTTGAACTAAAACCATTCCAATGGTGGAATCAGAGGCTGCTAGGTATAAAAATTAGTCCTAGTTGTAATTGGGTTGATGCAATAATAGTGCATGGGTTAACGTGTGTTTTAGAGCATCAAAATATTGATCAACAATATCATCCCAAATAAAAGGAACATTATGTTTCAACAACTGGGTAAAACCTTTTGTTAACTCAACATAGTTCGGGATAAATCGACGCAGAAAATTTTCTTTCCCTTGCAAAATTTGTAGTTGGAAAAGTGTGGAAGGAGGAGGTAAATTTATGATGGCCTCAACCTTCAAGGGGTCGACATGAATGCAAACTTTTGAAACAACGAATCCCAGTAATTGTCTTGATTGCACACAAAAAACACATTTGTGCGGATTCAAACGAATCTTGTAATGCCTACATCTCATAAAAATTGCTCATAAATGAGTAGAATGATCTTCTATGTGTAATGAGTGAGTAGGTAAATCATCCAACTAAGGTTGTACAATATGTTTGATATCATGAAAATCATAAGACATTGCCCTTTGAAAAGTTTCACAAACATTTTTTAATCTAAAAGGTAGTTTTCAATAAGAAAATGTTCCCTAAGGACATATAAATGTTTTTTTTGGTTGATCAGTAGGGAGTATGTTGATTTGATTATATCCGGAAAATACATCCGTAAATGAAAACATTTCATTTCTGGCACAATCATCAATGATTTGGTCGATATAGGGGGTAGGATAATTGTCTTTTGAACATGCTTTATTAATATCCCTATAATCGACACATACTCGTATAGTTCCTTGTTTCTTGGTAACGGGAACTATATTAGATACCCAATTTGTTAATGGAATGGGATAAATAAATCCTTCTTGTAATAGCTTTTCAACTTCAGCTTTAATAGTAGCAGCTTTTTGCGGATGTATCAGACGTAATCTTTTTCTAATACGTTTAACATCCGAGAATGTCTTTATTTCATGAATGGAAATCTTTGGATTGATTCCTGGCATCTCTTCATAAGACCAGGCAAATATGTCTCGAAATTCTTGAAATAGGGCTTTATATGTATTAATTTTGTCAAACATACAAGAAACACCTATATGAATGTTTTCAACAATTCCGGGTTTAACTGATATGTCAATAGGAATAGTTGTAGAAATGTTTCCCAAATTAATCTCAGAATCCAAATTTGTAATCGATATGGGATTTTGTGGTTCCTTGACATAATCAATCATAAAAATAGAAAAAAAATCATTTTCAAACCTATCAAGGTTAGGTAAAAATGAGGGTCTATGATGTAGATCATCCCGGGGAAATTCCTCCATAGACAAAAATTCTCGAATAATTTCATCAGTATGAAACACTTGTTGAAAAGGATCAGAGATTGATGTCAAGGATGAGATTTATAGTGAAGAAGATTCTTCGGTGATCACATTCATTGGATCATGATTTGTTGAAAGTGTGTTAGAAAATTACTATACTTCTTTATATGGTATCTAAAAAGGACTCGAAGGCATTTCTCCATTGAAATAATTCATTTCTGACTCTGAAGGCACTATCCAAGTGTCATCGAATGGAATAGTGCTTGATGAAATGATATTGATGTTGGAAATAGTACATGGTACGTTGGGTGTGTTGGGGTTCCCATGTTTTGGCCAAATTGGCAAGACCAAAAGATGAGACAACATCAAACCACTTTCAGACCTTAGGATCTAGCCCTCCTAGGTCCAGAGAGGGATCTCTCTATGATATGTCAAAGGTATGTGACTTTGAAGCTCAATGTAAAGATGTTAGACTAGTTATAGGCGCAAGGTTTGTTTGTTTGATTGTTTGTTTGGTTGCTGGTTATCAGGAAAGAAGGGTTCAATGGAAGACAAGGATGAGCAAAGAGGAGTTGGGCAGAGGTGAAGTATTCCAGGGAGCATTCAAAACCATTGGGCAATGGAGTTGGGAAAGGATTTTCTTGCTAATCAATAGGTGGGATTTCAGTTGGGCTAGTCATCTAAAACATTATATCTTAAAGATGAAAGTGTGGTGTGGAATGGTAGGAGAGGAGGGAACAACACAGATTAGAACACAAAGTTAAAGACTGGCTAGTCGCACAAGGATCCTAGTGGACAGGGCTAACTCTAATCCCCAATGTTCCCAAATATTCCAGCTAAATCCTAACAAGAAACTTCTAAGAACAGATTCATTTAACTCATACATCAGAGAGTAGGCAATAACATCCACGACACTAGTTAAATCAACTGAAATCAATTCTTAGATCACACATATAGCAGAAAACATCAAAGGCAAGGAGATCAGAAACATAGGGTACCTAAGAAGGGTAAATCCTATGCCAATATTCTGATGCAGGCCAGTAGAAACAAAATGAAACGAATTAAAACACAGAGATAGGAAAACATCACCGCTGCTTTAGATTAGGATCCAAAGAAATGTGCTTGTCATATTAAACAACAATACCAGTCAAGTACAACATTGCCAATAGCTGAACACTCAGTCTGAAACCATATTCCTCAGCCTTTCTTACAACTTTACATAGAGACTGTGTCTCAAAAGAAACTACTTGCAATTCTCTGATAACTGATCAACAACCTTTACAATGAGTTTCTTCATGAATTTATAGCTCCAGTGGAGCAAAGAAGGTAGGTGAAAAACTAAATGCAGCATTAAAAACTCAGAAGAGGAAGAAGGCCGAAGCCCACTTGGTATAAATCCTGTGCATTAATCTGTAGCACTCTTGGGTGAAAGAGTGGTCTTCGTCAGGTTTCCATTTACTCCAGGCATGCCTCTGATGTACTCTGCTGCAGCATTCTGTAGTACTTCTAGCGAATTAAACTAAAACATAGAATCATGATGCTAAGATCTGCCATACTGTGCAACAAATGCTTCTGATAGCATAGGACTGCTGTAAGGGGGGGGGGGGACTTCGCTTGGACACAATGTAGACTGAAACAATAAAGTGTACCATGTCTTTGCTGAGGAAGATATATTCTGCTGATTTGAAACCCTGATAGAATTGTTTTCTGTGCGCGGGACCTTTCACGCAATCTAGGATGTCTTTGAACTGGTACCCTTGCCTTATAGAATCCCTGGCAAAGCTCAAAAAATATTCTATTTCTTGCCTCGATCTCTCTGCTACTCCCGTACCGTATTTGTTTTAGAAATTCGAGCTTTAATGGCGCCGGAGAGGGTTTGTAGAGTTTAGACTCGGTCCTTTGATGAAATTTACATTGCAACACCCTTCCAGACATCTTTAGGCTCTGCATTCAACTTCTTCTGTGCACTCTGTCATTACAACAACGCCTATGAGTCATGGAAATTTTTTGCCTGCCTCTAACCCTGCAAAACACGAAAACCTGTTAAGAAAACAATACATGGGGTCGGATGATGTGAGTGACTGCGAGGATGATAGTGGGATGACGGAGAAATGGTGAAAAATGCATAGAAATTCAAACGTGAAACTCGACATTTAAACTTATAATGGAATATATATGGATGGACGGGCGAATATACGATGGAGCACGTGGAATGGTGACATGGAAAGACGGGGTACATGGTGGGATACAATTAATTCTGGGCCGTCCGATCTCTGGCAGAGATTTACGGTGGGAAACATGTCAGGGGTGATGGATAGTGGGCCAGGGGTACAGTGGCCATGGGTTATCGCGTGCGCAACTTTGTGGAGCGATCGCCGTTTGATTGCCCACCCCAGATCAGACGACGCACAGTAGTATCACTCTGCGTCCACGGACGAACTTTAATGTGCGATGGGAGGGTGGTTTTCCAGCCGTACCAGTGCCACGCGTCGGATGATGTATGGAATCACTGTCAAATGGAAAATACCGCTAGCCTTCAGAAAGCGGTGCGATAGATACATGCGGTTTTCAAATGGGCGCGCTGGCGTGGGACCACCGAGGCGAGCAGACTTCAGACCGTTGGATCTGCGGGTAAATGAATGGTTGAGAACACTTCCGATATTTATTTGCAATAAGTACCTTTCACCCTGGCGCATGGTCATGGCACTGGGTCCTGTGGAGGGAGACAGTGCAGGGGCTTGGCCGAAAGGGACAGGGCTACATATACGAAAAACATGGTTTTTGGCCCATTTTAATACATTTTAAGGTTGTGGGAGGGTAACGATGGAGGGAATAAGGGGAAATTAGGCTAAAAAAAGGGTGAATGTAGGATTTAAGGGGATTAGAGGGGAATTTGACAAGGGGAAAACAAAGGTTTAGAAATGGGGCATTCTGCAGGAAACAAAGAGAAAATGCGGGCCTTCGGAGCACAATCCTTTGCAAACATAGAGGCTTTTTAGATGTAAACAGCAGAGGGAAATAATCAAAGGGCAGGGAGCACAATAGACTTCAAGGATGATGTGTCTTCAGGGGAGATGCATTCCTTTGAAGGCTCAAAAACCATTTAGCCCCCTACTTTTCTTGTCAAAAATTTATAGGGGGGCTAACAGTGGCTCCACATGGGGATGGCTTCTTCTTGAAGCAGTCAAGAATTCAGAGAATAGATCTTTGGAGTAGGCCAGATGCCTGCTGCGTGAGCCATCTTTATTCTTCGATTTTCAGCTGCCACAATCGTGAAGACATCAATTTAGTAGAAAAACTTTCTCAATCAATCTACCTACCCACACTACAATCCTAGCATTTTCTTCTTCTAGGGTGCATTTGGACTAGCAGACCCTTTACATCATTTTTATTTTTACAAACAAGAAATAAACCTATTCTGTTTCTACCCCTATTGCTCCATGAGACAAGATTAGACTGTTGGTCTCACATGTTTCTCTACCTAATCTAATATCTGCTAGGATTAATCTGTTCAGCAGATTTCTTCTCTACATTCTACAACAGAAATTTAAACACAGTCAAACTAGGATTAGACAGTCTAGTTTGCTATTGATCCAAGGCATAAAGACAGTTGCACATGGATAGAAATTTGCAGAAAATTGAAAACAAAACTGTGAAGGCTTGAAATCTGAAATCTTGAAGCATCCTTGTTTCTTTTGTGACTCAAGTTTTGAGCTTGTTAGAGTCACTTTCTTTTCTTCATTTCAGCTCTGGTTTTGGGCATGTTAGAGCTGATTCTTCTTTCTTCTTTGCTGGTCTAGATTTTGAGCATGTTAGGACCAGCTACTTTGCTTCCTTTGGCTCAAGTTTTGATCATATTGGAGCCAATATTTTGCACTTCAAAGGTTCATGTTTTGAGCATGTCTGAACCTTCCTTTTCTCTCTGTTTTTTTTTTTAAAGCATTTTCTCATTTCTTTGAAACAAAACACTGCAATGGTATGTATAATGGAAATGGAAACTGGGAATTGGGAATCAGCAGAAGTAGTGCTTGATCATCCTGCCATTGACAGGACCCCCAAACAGCTTTGTACCATCTAATTCCTATAGGAAGAAAGCATTTGGGCCCACAGTGGCCTGGATGATGTATGGACCTTGCCACAAACTGTCAAACTTGTCGTGCTTTCCTTTATCCTCTCTCCTTGAGTCCCACTTCAGAACTTTATCTCCAATTTTGAAATCAGCAGCCTTGGTTCTCTTGTCAAACAATTTCTTTATGTTTTCTTGAACTCTGATATCTCTGTTGTAGACCTCTTCCCTTGTTTTCTGGAGATGAATTGTTTGATTTATTCTCCTCACCATACTGTCCTCTTCTGTCTGAATCTCTTGGACAAGTTTGATCACTGGTACTCCAAGGCTAGTGGGAAAAACTACTTCTGTACCATAGACAAGCTGATATGGTGACATGCCAATGGATTTCTTTTTTGTAAGCCTGTCAGCTGACAAGGCATGCACTAACTTGTTATGCCATGACTTTTTGTTCTCTTCCAACAAATTTTTGATGATGGCCACTAGGCTCTTGTTTGATGATTCAGCTAAGCCATTACCTTGAGGGTAATAGGCAGTTGAATGACCAAGTGCTATTTGATACCTGTGACAAAAATCAACCATTTTCTTGGATCCAAAAGCAGCAGCATTATCGGTGATTATTTTCCTTGGGCAGCCAAACCGAGAGAGGATATGACCTTCTAGGAACCTAATGATGACCAAATATATGGCATTCCTAGTTGGTATGGCCTCTATCCACTTAGTGAAATATTCTGTGGCTGTTAGGATCCATTTGTGTTGTGTAGAAGAAGCTGGGTGAATTTCTCCTATAAAATCTAGGCCCCATTGCGTAAAAGGGCCTTCCACAGTGATGGGTTGTAAAGGGAGGGGAGGAGTTTTCTCTTGCCTTCAAAGATCTGGAATTTGTGGCAGGCAATTATCATCTTATGGACATCATTGAAGAGTGTGGGCCAATAATAGCCAGCTCTGAGTATTTTTTTTGCAGTGGCCTTCTAGTTCAGGTGGCCTCCACACTCTCCTGCATGGAATTCTTGTCTAATCCTCTCAGCTTCAGCTTCAGGCAAACATTTAAGCAATAGGCCATTTGGATTTTTCTAATATAAGTTTTCATTCAGAATGCAATAGCTTCTGGCTTTTAGTTTTAGGAATCTGGCCTTGGTCTTTGACAGTTCAGGTGGAGCATTGAGGTTGGTGAGCACATAAAGGATATCAGAGTACCAAGGAGAGTTTTGAAACTTGTCCTCAACAGTGGGATCAGGCAGTCCTTCCTGCTCGTCCAAGGCAGCTACCATGTTAATGTCAAGGGATTGCAGATTCGATTTAGCCATTAATTTAGCTAAGCCCTACCCTTTGATCAGTTTTTTTGGTTTTATATCAAGATCATATTCTAAAATCACAGCAATCCATTTTCCCCTTTTCCCATCTGGGTCTTGGGACAAGATATCTTTGACCACTATGCTAGGCACATAAGCTATTGTGTGGGAATGAAATATGTACACCCTAAAGTATTTTAAGGCCTTGACTAAGGCATAGGCATGTTTTTCCATTATGTTGTATTTCAAGGGTGCATCCCTTAGTGCTTTGCTGAAAAAGGAAATTGGTTGTTCTATTCCCTCTGGATTTTTTTGCACCAGAACTGCAGCCACTGTGTGCTCAGAGGAAAATGAAAATATCAGGAAATCCTTTGAGTAATCAGGGCTGATTAGAACAGGAGCTTGGGTGAGTGAAAGTTTTACTGATTCAAAATATTTCTTAGCTTCAACAATCCACTTAACTCCTACACCTTTCTTCAACATGTTAGTCATATTCCTAAGGTGTTCAACTAAGTTGGGAATAAATCTCCTTAGGAAGTTGATTTTCCCAATGAAGGACTGTAACTCTTTAATGTTTCTTGGGTGTGTGATTTGTAGTATTCCCTCAACTCTTTGTGGGTCTATCCTAATTCCCATTTCTGATATAATGTGGCCAAGAACTTTTCCTTCTTGCAACCCAAATACAGTCTTTTTGGGATTTAATGACAGAACAAACCTTCTACATTTTTTAAACACCTTTATCAGATGTTTTAGGTGTTCTTCTTCAGTCTTGGAGTAGACTATTATGTCATCTAGGTAGATGACAATGAAGTGTCCTATTTCATCTGAAAAAGCTATGTCCATTGCTTTTTAGAAGGTGGCTCCAGCATTCATCAGTCCAAAGGGCATTTCACATACATAAAGGTACCCCATGGAGTGGTAAAGGTTGTCTTGAGTTGATCTTCTGGGATTACTAAGACTTGGTTGTAACCTGAGAAACCGTCTAGCAGGGAGATCCTTTTAGAGCCTACTACCTTCTGAAGAATATGTTCCATTTTGGGAAAAGGGTAATTGTCTTTGAGTGAGGCTCTATTAAGATTCCTGAAATCTATGCACAATCTGATCTCCCCTATTTCCTTTCTCACAGCCACTAGCTTCGATACCCAATCAGAGAATCTCACAGGCACAATTATACCCGCCTCGTACATCTTATTAATGTCTTTTTCCACTGCAGGCAATTGTTTTGGGTTTATTCTGCGAAGTTTTTTTCTGAAGGGCTTCTGATTTTCTCTCAAGGGTATCTTATGCTATATGATGTTTGTGTCATAGGCCCTTAAATCCTCATAACTCCAAGCAAACACATCAATGAATTCCTTGAATAGGTCAATGTATCTATTTTTTATGTTTGCAGGCAGGAACTTAGCCAATTTGATCATCTTGGGTCTATCTTCCGAGCCTATGTTGCATTCCTCAACATCAGAGTCTGCATGTTCTATAGTGGGATTTTTTGCTACATCATCAAAGTCAAAAAATTCTTCTAGAGGCGCCAGACCCCGAGGTATGTTCTTGTCTTTGGTCTGCAGCACCTCTACTTCTTCACTATCTGCGTTTTCATGTTCTTCGTTTGGATTTCCAATCTATTCATTTAAAGTGTTTATTTCTATGTTACAGGGTGTCTCTTCTTCATCTGAGGACTCTTCACTTAGGTAGCTACTGTCAGATTTAGAGTCTGAATCAGAAAATTCAAACTCATTTCTGCCTACCAAGAAATCTTCAATCTATTTATCTCCTTCAAAAACTTGCCAATATTTTTCATTTTCCGACATTGCAGGTTTGAATCTAGTCTGTATTATGATTTGTTGGTCGTTCGGAGTCTTAGGGTATGAAATAGCTAGGCAAGCTAATTCGTTTGCAATGACATTTTGACTCCTAGGAACAAACACTAACTCGTATTCAACAAATGTTTTCAATAAATCCATAGTGTCATTCCTGTAAGCTCTCAATCTAGGATGTTTCACTGTGTATTTTCCATTCACCTGTTTGATAATCAGCTCAGAGTCCACACAGTTATCCTACGGGCTCCTAGTTTTTTCAACAGAGTCAAACCTAGGATAAGAGCCTCATATTCTGCAATATTGTTTGTACATTTGAAGTGCAGGTTGCAGGCATGGCTCTTTGCATAATTACTCTCTGGGTTATGTATCCACACTCCTGCTCCGGCAATTCTCTTGGTGCATGACCCATCGAAATTCATCTCTCACAAGGGTTCATTTTTCGTTATATCAACACTTCCTTCCCTAAAGTTGGGTTCGCCATTATGTTGCACCATAGGAGCTGTACTAGGCTATGGGTTGTTTTGTTTTTCATCATTAGAGGGGTGACTGTCCGACTGATTGCGCTCTGTTTCTGGTTCACTTTGCATTTTTGTTTCAGTGCATTTTATAAGTTTTCTACGTCTTCCTCCTCCAAGTCTAGAGTATCCATTATGTTAAAGTCCATGGGCTTTGTTTCCTTGTTGGTATCTTTGTTTTGGGACTCTGACCCTTCTAAGGATTCATCATTACAAAGGATGAAGGAGTCAAGGTCTGTATGTATAGAATATAAAGGTGAGTTTTCAGGCTTCTCGGGGCTACTAACCAGAAATTTCATTTGTGTCTCTCTGTACAGTCTTCTAAGTTGGCCAAAGAACGGGATTGTGGCATAAGCCCCATCCATCTGCATAGTTCCTCGCAGATTGGCTCCCCATGATCTTGATAATAACATGCCATACTTGGGTGGCACATTTGCCACAACAACATCCATGACCATACATTTTGCTGGAATCTGGGTAAGGCTCACACATAAATCTTTGATCAGGCCAAGACACTTTACTCTGCTAGAGTCAAATGAATATAGGTATTTATAGGGACAGGTTATCTCTAGGCCTAATATTTCTATCACAAATTTAGGCATTAGGTTGTGTGATGCCCCAGAATCGTGCATTGCATTGTGGAGAATCTTATCATGGATATTAATACTGATATAAAAAGGGGGTACTACCCCTTCTTGAAACTTTCCTTCTAACATTGGACCAAACAGAAGGGAAGGTTGATCATCACTCAAATTTACAGTGTCACTGTTCTCACCTAAATTTAATGCCTTCAAAATTTGGCCTTTATATACATCCTGAGTGGCCAACTCAAAGAGTGGGACAGAGATTTTAATTTTTGCAATCTCACTCTCCAAATTGAAAGTGGACTGGTTCTTTGGAATGTTCAACTCTGTTTTGTTAGTCACTGCCTTAGTGGCTAAATCAGCGTGCTGATTCTCGTTATGTACAGTGTTTGTGATAGTTTTATCAGGAGCACTAACTGCAGTGCCAATGCTGCTAGTTGGTTTACCTTTTGTATCATTGTTTTGGTTGTATTTTTCTTTGTCTTTTCTAGAACTCTCAGCTGCTGATTTGTTACTTTCAGCAGTTGCTTTAGAAGTTTTCTCAGGTCTTTTCTTGATGGTGACCTCAAAAAATTTTGGTTTGGCAGTTTCTTGGCTCTTTTTTCTTCTAAGCTCATATTTTTCTCTGACCTGCATCATGGCATTTTCAAATCCTAACTTGTAATCCTCATATTCCAACCATTCCTCGTCCCAATAAGAGGGTGGGGAGTGATATTCTTCTATGTAACAGTTATGGATTGAATCTTCTATTTCAAACATATTTATTATGTTCCCCTCAGACTCTTCTATGATTCCCTCATCTTCATCAAGAAATTTCTCTTGGAATGGGGGAATAACTTGCTGATCTGATTCTCTTTGTTTGTTGGGAGTAGCATTGTTTCTTCTAAAGTTTTGGTTTTGATTATGGTTTTGATTTCTGTTTTGGTTACTAACTGTGACAACCATTTTTTCCATCATTTGGTATAGCTTTTCCATGTTTTTTGACATGCGGTCATAATTTGGGTCAGACGTGGAAGCTACATTGTCATCCCTATATGTTACCCTTTTCTCAGCTCTCAATCTTGCTCTTTTCTCAATTAGGTTAGCCTCTACATTCATTGCTCCCTTTTGCATGTCTTCCAACGTGTTGTAATCTCTCTCCCTAAGTTGGTAGGCCATGTCAGCATCAAAGCCTTCGGGGTATTTCGCTAGAGCCATACCTTGGGGAGGTTTCATGTCTGGGGGGAGAGCATTGTAAATGCTGTTAAATCTCGTTGTGTAATCATGGACACTTTCTCCTACGTTCCTTTTAAGGTTCATATATTCTCCTAGGAGTTGGCGAGGATTAGCCTTAACTTCCCATTTGTTTATGAAGGTTTGATATAGAGCTGGGAGGTCTTGGATACTACCAGGAGGCAAGCTCTTAAACCATTTCTTCACATCACCTCCTAAGCTCTGGGCAAAGATTCTCATTTTGACTGTATCATCATCTATCTCCATGTAGTCAAAATAATCTTCCATCCTATCTACATGGTGTTGGGCTGTGGTACAATCTTTTGCAGTGAAGTGTGGGATCTTTGATTGATAATCATTGGGTAAAGGCACTAGAGGCTAGGGTAAAACCAGAGGTGCATACCAGGCTGCCATGATGATGTTTTGATGAGGTGAAGGATTGACTTGGGCAGTTGGTATATGGATGACAGGGATATTGTGACCAACAGAAAACTGATGAGAAGATCTAGGGTGACTGAGCCCCAAGTTTTGTATGAAATGTATATCAGGAGGTGTAGACGAGAGGAATGCTGTTTATCCCAAGGGCGTTTACCTCTTTGAGGTGGTGAACCAGGAAGCTCGGAGTCCGGCCCGGTCTGAACTCCCGGTGGCCTGAATACGTGGCCTATTTTGGTAGCCTAGGTGAATGGGTATGATAGAGTTTGTTAAGTTTTACTGTGTACGATTAGCTCTATGTATGTGGCTAGAAATAGTTGGTCCTTTAGGTGTAGGAGATCCCTTGAGGATACTCTCGGGGGTTGTCAACTATTTCGAATTGGGTTTGGGTTGGGATAAGATCTTGTGTGAGATGGTTCTCGAAGCCGAGAATGCTATTTTTCTGCAAGCAACTTACCCACTTGTTACTTCATTGTGGGCGATGTTGTGATGGCTTTGGTCTCCTATGGCTTTGGTCTCCCAGTGGAGTCTAATGTGAACCAAGATAATCAACAGGCATAATGATGACCAGTGGAGTCTTTAAACCGTTTAGGAAATATGGAGTCGCCAGGTGGAAGGTTTAGGATGTTTTGGGAGGGTACAATGTCCACCACAATGCTTATAGGATGTCCCCTTTAAAGGATATCTTCCAAACACAGCAAAATCTAACCAGAGATTGGCTGGGAGGGCATTTACCAGATATGTCACCTCTGAAAGAGTGTGATATCTGGAGGCTACCTGGCCCTTTCCAGACTCTGTCTAAGAGTGTAGGAGAACACAACAAATGGTATAGAGGTTGATGTGTGAATAGGAGTGTTTAACTGCCAACCTAACCAGAGTTTCTAGGTTTCTGAGGTTCTTATGATGTAGTAAGGTGAGAAATACTCAAAACTCCCCAGTGGAGTCGCCATTATGTTTGGGTTCCCATGTTTTGGCCAGATTGGCAAGACCAAAAGATAAGACAACATCAAACCACTTTCAAACCTCAGGATCTAGCCCTCCTGGGTCCAGAGAGGGATCTCTCTATGATATGTCAAAGGTATGTGACTTTGAAGCTCAATGTTAAGATGTTAGGCTAGTTATAGGTGCAAGGTTTGTTTGTTTGATTGTTTGTTTGGTTGCTAGTTATCAGGAAATAAGTGTTCAATGGAAGACAAGGATGAGAAAAGAGGAGTTGGGTAGAGGTGAAGTATTCTAGGGAGCATTCAAAACCATTGGGCAATGGAGTCGGGAAAGGATTTTCTTGCTAATCAATAGGTGGGCTTTCAGTTGGGCTAGTCATCTAAAAAATTAGATCTTAAAGATGAAAGTGTGGTGTGGAATGGTAGGAGAGGAGGGAACAACATAGATTAGAACACAAAGTTAAAGACTAGCTGGTCACACAAGGATCCTAGTGGACAGGGCTAACTCTAATCCCCAGTGTTCCCAAATATTCCAGCTAAATCCTAACAAGAAACTTCTAAGAACAGATTCATTTAACTCATACATCAGAGAGCAGGCAATAACATCCACGACACTAGTTAAATCAATTGAAATCAATTCTTAGATCACACATATAGCAGAAAACATCAAAGGCAAGGAGAGCAGAAACATAGGGTACCTAACAAGGGTAAATTCTATGCCAATATTCTGATGCAAGCCAATAGAAATGAAATGAAACGAATTAAAACATAGAGATAGGAAAACAACACTGCTGCTTTAGATCAAGATCCAAAGAAATGTGCTTGTCATATTAAACAACAATACCAGTGAAGTAAAACATTGCCAATAGCTGAACACTCAGTCTGAAACCATATTCCTCAGCCTTTCTTACAACTTTACACAGAGACTGTGTCTCAAAAGAAACTACTTGAAATTCTCTGATAATTGATCAACAACATTTACAATGAGTTTCTTCATGAATTTATAGCTCCAGTGGAGCAAAGAAGGTAGGTGAAAAACTAAATGCAGCATTAAAAACTCAGAAGAGGAAGAAGGCCGAAGCCCACTCGGTATAAATCCTGTGCATTAATCTGTAGCACTCTTGGGTGAAAGAGTGGTCTTCATCAGGTTTCCATTTACTCCAGGCATGCCTCTAATGTACTCTGCTGTAGAATTCTGTAGTACTTCTGGAAAATTAAACTAAAACGTAGAATCAGGACGCTAAGATCTGCCATACTGTGCAAAAAATGCTTCTGATAGCATAGGACTGCTGTAGGGGGGGGGGGGGGGACTTTTATTGGACACAACGTAGACTGAAACAATAAAGTGTACCATGTCCTTGCTGAGGAAGATATATTCTGCTGATTTGAAACCCTGATAGCATTGTTTTCTACGCGCGGGACCTTTCACGCAATCTAGGATGTCTTTGAACTGGTACCCTTGCCTTATAGAATCCCTGACAAAGCTCAAAAAATCTTCTATTTCTTTCCTCGAGCTCTCTGCTGCTCCCGTACCATATTTGTTTAAGCAATTCAAGCTTTAATGGTGCTAGAGAGGGTTTGTAGAGTTTAGACTTGGTCCTTTGATGAAATTTACATTGCAACACCCTTCCAGACATCTTTAGGCTCTGCATTCAACTTCTTCTACGCACTGTGTCATTACAATAGTGCCTATGAGTCATGGTGATTTTCTGCCTGCCTGTAACCCTACAAAACATGAAAACCTGTTAAGAAAACAATGCATGGGGCCGGATGATGTGAGTGACTGTGAGGATGATAGTGGGACGATGGAGAAACGGTGAAAAATGCAGGGGAATGGTGGAGAAATGCTTTGGTGAAGGTTGGCAAAGTGCATAGAAAATTTAAATGTGAACCTCGACATTTAACCTTAGAATGGAATATACATGGATGGACGGGCG
The DNA here is from genome assembly GCA_034641835.2 of Pinus albicaulis. Classification (NCBI taxonomy): domain Eukaryota; kingdom Viridiplantae; phylum Streptophyta; class Pinopsida; order Pinales; family Pinaceae; genus Pinus; species Pinus albicaulis. The sequence goes on along the minus strand of CM076584.1, from coordinate 1,280,169,629 downwards.
AATATACGATGGAGCACGTGGAATGGTGACGTGGTAGGACGGGGTACATGGTGGGATACAATTAAGTCTGGGCCATCCGATCTCTGGCGGAGATTTATGGTGGGAAACACGTCGGGGGCGATGGACAGTGGGCCAGGGGTACGGTGACCATGGGTTATCGCGTGCGCAGCTTCTTGGAGCGATCGCTGTTGGATTGCACGCCCTAGATCGAACGACGCACAGCGATATCGCTCTGCGTCCACGGACGAACTTTAATGCGCGATGGGAGGGTGGTTTTCCATCCGTACTGGTGCCACATGTCGGATGATGTATGGAATCGCTGTTGAATGGAAAATATCGCCAGCCTTCAGAAAGTGGTGCGATAGATACAGGCAGTTTTCGAATGGGCCGCTGGCGTGGGACCACTGAGGCAGGCAGACTTCGGACAGTTGGATCTGTGGGTAAATGAACGGTTGAGAGCGCTTCCGATATTTATTTGAAATAAGTGCGTTTTGCCCTGGCGCATGGTCATAGCGCTGGGTCCTGTGGAGGGAGATGGTGCAAGGGCTTGGCCGAAAGGGCCAGGGCTACATATATGGAAAACATGGTTTTCGGCCCGTTTTAATACATTTTAAGGCCGTGGGAGGGTAATGATGGAGGGAATAAGGGGAAATTAGGCTAAACAAAGGGTGAATGTAGGATTTAAGGGGATTTGAGGGGAATTTGACAAGGGGAAAACAGAGGTTTAGAAATGGGCCATTCTGCAGGAAACAAAGAGCAAATGCGGGCCTTCGGAGCACAATACTTTGCAAATAGAGAGGATTTTTAGATGTAAATAGCAGAGGGAAATAATCAAAGGGCAGGGAGCACATTAGACTTCAAGGATGATGTGTCTTCAAGGGAGATGCATTCCTTTGAAGGCTCAAAAACCATTTAGCCCCCTACTTTGCTTGTCAAAAATTTATAGGGGGGCTAACAGGGTGGAGGCATAGAGAAAGTTCCCATCAAAGTGGAGTCCTTTACTAAACCTACCCCAACATATTCATATAGGATAGTCGATTTTCCAACATGTTGGATATTGTCTATAGAAGCCGGGTCAGAAAAATAATATGACAGTTGATCGATTTTCACAACCTTTCCTTTATGAGGAAACATGATTAACCAAAAGATGGATGAAATGAAAACATTCATGGCATAAGACCAACTTCGACCTTAAATAAAATCCAGAGGGGCATCAACTACTTCTACATCTAGATTAACAGTTTTGCCTTCTAGTTCTATAGGGATATCCTAGAGTATTCCAAACAAATGGAATCCTCTTCCATCAAAAGCTTTAAGGATTGTCAAAGATTGGTTGAGTGTTGAAGAACCAAGAGTTTTCCAAAAATTTAACGACATTATGCACGTTGATGCCCCCTCATCAATTGCAGTATGAAAAACTCGTCTATTTTTTACTAATACTGGAATCTGAAAAACCATATGATGAGGGAGTCATGGTGTAAAATTGTCTAAATCAAAGACCATGAGGTTAGAATCCTGAGGATATATAGCTCCAATAGCTGATAGAAGTAATTTCATTTGTGCTGGATATGATTGTAGCACTTCTAAGGCCGACATTGCTGAAGGGGAATTTCACCAATTCTTCAACAATTTTGTAGTTCTAAGCAGCTCTCGTATGTGGATCGAAAGCTAATTTTCGAAGTACACCTTTAGCAGGCAGTTTAATTACTAGATTAGGATTAGGTTTATTGATATGAAGTGGATCGGAAACTGAAGGAGATGTAGCTGGTGTTGAATTATAATTTTCTATCTCTTTACCAGTTACAAGATTTTTACTTCCATAGTCTTGCGATCGTGTCGCAACCATAACCTTAGACATCATTAAAATATCTATTGATGAATGTGAAGAAGATCCTATCACTTTTCTGTCTTGATTAGGAAAAGGATCCTTCAAGACAAAAGGTGTGGGTGAACCTTTGACCAATTTAGATACCTTAGACCGATGCGGGCACTCTTTAGTAAAGTGTTCCTTGTCACAGGTAAGACAAGGATAAAGAGGTTTTCATTTATCATCAGTTGGTTCATTATTTTCGGTTTCCTCTTTGTGAGACGAAGTCTATTTGTTTTTATTCTTTCCTTTCTTCTTATTATCGGTTTTATATTTAGTCGTAGATGAAACTACGATGTGAATGTCGGGAGAAGTTTCAAGGGAAGAATCTCCTTTCGGTGAATCTGGTAAAGTTATGATAGGAGAAGTAGTTTTTGAAGACTTCTTCTTACTCTTATTCATGCTAACTAAACCAATTACACCATCTGCAGCATGAGACCTTGAAGGAGTTGCAGTTATTTGACCAGGACATGGAAAGTAAGGAATTTTTTCATATAAAGTACCAGATTGTGTATATATAAGGTCTAAGTATTAAGCTTGAGCAATGACCTATTCTTCCATAACAACCCCTCCCTTAGGCACATCTTCAATGATCTTTGGAAGCAATGATTTGATGAACCATTCTACCAAGATTTGATCTGGAATAAAGACTTTCACTAAAAGTCTTCTACGCCTCCATTCATTGATGCGATCTGATATGTATGTAGACGTATATTGTTTTAATGAAGTCAAGAGTTCCGTGCCATTTTCGTATCTGACTGGAAAATAAAAGTGTGTTAAGAAAGCCGTTACTAACACATTGAAATTGTTGAATGAGCCACGTGGTAGTTTAATATACCATTTTATAGCTAAACTTATCAGTGTTCTCTGAAAGAGTCGTAATCGAATGGAATCATCAATCAAAGAGTTGGATGCACACCAGAGGTGGTAAGTCATGACATGGTTTTAAGGGTCCTCTCCTGATTTACCTTTGAACTTAGGAATATCATTGGGAAACTTGTTTGGAATTGGTGGCCAATACGAAAGATAATATATTGGATCATTCATTAGATGCGAAAAATTAGGTAAATCCAAAGTTTCTATGAATGGAAACCAACGGTTAGGGTACTGATAACCTTATGGAACTATACCAGTACCAGGAGGAGGATATCCAAGATATCCTAGAATAGCCTATGAATTTGGGATTGGAATGCCTCCCAGATAACCAGGATTGGCCGGACCATATTTAGGTTGAGCTGGTATCTGATACGTGTAACCAGGGTACGATTGATGCTGGTATATTGGATTTTGTGCTACAGGTCCATATTGATACTGCCCTTGATACGGTTGATAAAAAAACTGAGGTTGGCTTGTTAAAATTGTACTTGTACTAGGTTGTCTCGCAGGCATCTGAACAGTAGTTTGAACTGTGGGTCCAGGTTGTTGTGCAGTGACTATAGGGATTTGTTGTGATACTTGAGGGGTTGTAGAAATAGGGGTTGCAAAAATTCCAGGGATAGGTGTGGTAGCAGTTTGAGGTGGAGTCCTAGCTGTACTCAGACCAGGTTGTTGAATAGCACTAGGTGCAGATACCTATGGCATAACTTGAAGCGTAGGTTGGATAGGTTGCTGAATAGTACTAGGTGCAGATACCTATGGTATAACTTGAAGCGTAGGTTGGACATGTTGCTAGATTTTATTGTAACCAATTGGTTGACAAGGTTTATTATAAGTCACTTGCACGTTAGGTTGCAAATTCTATTGAGTTTGTGTTGGATCCCATACCATGTTTACTCCAGGATATGGAGGTCCCATTGAAGGTTGTGTTGCATAATATGGACCATAACTAGGTTGATAATTTGGAACGTATGTTTGATAGTTGGATGGATAATTCCCACTGAAATATTGACCTCCCTGAAACAATTGTTGTTCCAGGTAGAAATATGGCCCTAAAGGAGGCTGATGTCTTGGAAAGGCGGTTGCAGACCCTGAATTGAGTACTTCCCTTGAGGTTGATATTGTCCTTGAGGTTTCCCCCCAGGTGGTAAATTACTACCTTGAGGTTGCCCCCGAGGTGGTAAGTGACTACTTTGAGGGCCAGGGTTAGGAATGTTTCCAGACATCATGTAAACTTGTTCTGCATTCAAAGTTTCAGTATGTGATTCATTTGGACCAGGTGATGGTATAAGTTTGTTGGGAGAAGGAGATGCTCCTGAGAAAGTACTAGAAAGCGACTGGTATCTCGTAGGAACAGACAAACCACCATAAAAATATGATTATGGTGATGTAGAAAACATGGATGACTCACTAGACATGTTTAATGAAGGTCTGTAATTACCTCTTGGTATGGCGTAAAAAGGAATTTGGGGTGGAAAATAGTTTAGACAAGAATTGTGTAGAAAGTCTATTAACTGAGAATACCAAGGATCTTGTTTGAAAGGGCTATAGTAAATCGATTCACTTGGCCTAAGATCTAAATATTCCTGATGTGAAGGAAGAAAAACTTATTCCTCTATGTCAGTAACTTCTTCAATGCTAACAAGGCCAGGAGGAAGGTTCTCAGTGATGAGAAACTTCACTCTGGGTGAATCAGGATGACCAGGGTTTGGAGTGATGAAATTTTAAGCAGGCTCAGACGTAGCAGGTTCAATTTATGGTTTAGAAATTTCAAGCTCAGTAGCTGATAATTCACTAGTTATGGAAGCAAGTTCAACTAGTTTAGAAATTTCAAGTTTTCTTTGAGAAATATCTATTTTTTGAGGTTGATCTACTTCGTAATCAGGATGAATAATTACTGATGTTTCCTTGTGTTCATTTGATCTAGTCCCTGATGTTTTTCCTTTCTCATATTTAAGCTTTTCTAACTGGCTTGGTGTGTACTCAGGGGGTTTCCCCTACATTCTACAGGATTGTCTAGGTAATTCAGCCATGATTAAAAGTTTTAACACATGAAATGCAAGAAAATTTCAACAAAATATCTTAAAGTCTCTAAGGAAACAATCAAATTTTTCACACGCCTACAAAATCTAAGAGAGAAATCCACACACAAAAAATAGATTCCCACACTAAAAACACTAGTTGGTGATGAAATCCAACGTCGTAGAATTCTAATGTGGAAATGGCGGTTGGAACAGTTATCTCGACAACCTACTTAATGAAACAGTTTGGTGAAAGTCTCTCCACTTATGCCATATCGAAGTGAAGAGTACCCTCTGGAAAGTCCAAGTGAGTTTAGTTGACATTTGCTCCAGGTACAGTGGGACCTTCCCTCCACTGTCACCTTGGGAAAAAATCCTAAAGTTTATAGCCACTAAGGTCACCAACGGGAACAAATGTACTTGGGGGAATAGTCTACGATCCGATATACACACAAGGGCAGAGTAACTAGCTCAATCCCCTTGAAGGCTCCTTGTTATAATCCAAGGTTTACTAACACGCGACCCTAGGCTCCTTGACAATGGTCTATCCGAGGTTTACCATTTTTAATAAGTGCACATCTGCTATCTTTCCCAATGAGATAGGTACGATTACCTCACTGGTTCGGACATGATCTCATGCTTGACTCTTTTAAGAAGAGCTTCCCAAAGCACAAATGGTACAATTGGATTTTTCCTACCGCAAGATTGCTACTTTTTTGTTTGAACTGTCTTGGAATGTTAATTACAACCTGTTCCAAGGCACTAGCCTAAGCTATGTTGGTGGAAAAGATCCCTAGAAAATGTAAAATATATAGATTGATTTTATTAAAGTTTTGTTTTTAATTTTGTTGTTTCTTAAGACAAAAGGTATGGAAGTGAAAATTCAATGATGTTAAATGAACCCACTCAAAAATATGCTAAATGCATCTAAATGAAAAGTGCAACTCTTTTCTTTTCAATGAATCTTATTTAAGGGAGAGATTTAACAATTTTATAAAGCATCAATTCTTTCATTCCTAAACAAAATATTTGAAAAGAAGACAATTTCTTGAGAACTCAATTTCAAAAAATGATCAATTACTCATTCGAAATGAAATCCTTTATCAATCAAATCAGAAACTACAAATCATTTCCAAAAATAAAACCATATCTAAAAATCCTAAAAACATAAAATTCAAAACCAAAAGAAGAAATTCTAATTTTGAACTCTATCTAGAAAGTTTGAGGACGTGTACTTATCTCATCAGAAATGAAAACATCCAACAATGGTTTAGTGTGAAAATTAGGCCTTCACATGCTAAAAGCTCTTCTAAATTTGCAAATGAAAATGAAAATCAAATTTCATAAAAGTAAGTTTTGCAACTAGTTTAATGGCTCAGCAAGAAAACAACATCATACCAGTAAGCTAAGGTATATGAAGGTTTCTGATATGGAGTAGCAAGAAATTAGGGCAAACACTCACTCATAAAATGAAAATCAGATGAAAAATCACATAAACGCAAAAGTTGCTGAAAGGAATTCACACATAATATTTTGACAGTCAAGACAAATTGGGGCAAGCACAGAGAATCTGGTAATCTGGCTCCTAAAAAGTTGTTTGAAAAAGAGACTTCTTAATTTTTCAAACATTTTCCACAAGTCTGCAGGTTATAATGGAGAACAGTGTGGTACCACACTATTTTGAACTAAAAACTGTGGAGGCTACCACACTATTTTTAAATAAAAACTGCAGAGACCAGGAAAAGTACAGAAAAAAAAAAGAAAAAAGAAAAAAGAAAAAAAAAGAAAAAAGAAAAAAGAAAAAAAAAAAGAAAAAAAAAAGAAAAAAAAAAAGAAAAAAAAAATTCAGATTTTGTTTTCAAGGATTCTTATAAGTTATCTACCCAACCCAGTTTTAGACTAATCAAAATAAAAAAACTCTTAAAATTCAAACTGAAAAATAAAAAGGAAAACTAAGTTCATTCCCCAGTGGAGTCGTCATTTTGTTAAGAGGATAAATCCCTCTTGCGGACAAGAGCAATCTCCCTAGTATCCTACGGATAGCTAGAAACAAACATCCATCTGTAAATTGTTTTCTCTAGATCATTTGCAATTCAGAATTATTATAAACAAAGAAAGAGGACATTCCCCTACCTTGAAATTCGACGTTCGGTGCAATCTTTTATCCAGTCGCTCCAAAGAGGTTTCTTCAGTAAGTAGAACCTGTAATCAAAGACAGACAAAAGAATTAAAAGCACCCGCAACATATAATAATTAAGAACATCTAATCTAACTTAGTGATCAAGGAATCTAAGTATTGAATTATTCAAATACGCACAAGAACAACTCAATGAGAAAAGGAGATCCATATGTATTATCTTGAATGAAAAGAGTAACTTTACAACCTAATGCCTTGATGTTGTACAAGTTCCTCCCGGGGTTCTGAACAATTTTTCCTCCTTCAGATTGATAAGCCTTCCTCTCCCTGAACTAGCATGAAGTTATGGACATGAGTGTGTGATCATTCTCATATCAATAATAACTAGTGTAGAGAGTATGATCTCTTGGGAATTTCTTCAACAATTACCTTATACAAGCTAGGTACCCTTGAGACTAAAACATGAGCTCAATTTATAGGGAAATAGAGGTAGTTTCAGTTCCATGAAGAAGGTGATGGATTCCTCTCATGAAGGGATTTGTGCTCCATAGACCAAGGGATAAGCTCCATGAGTGGAGGGATAGATCTCCACGAGTGGAGGGATAAAGATCAAACTGATCACTCCTCTAGAAGCTTCTAGTTGGGAGAATATTCATCCAGATGGGCTTCTAGAACTTACTTTTTCCTTTATTTGACTGTTTACGGGGGTCCGCAGGTTTTATAAGCAGAACATACGGGATGTGCAATAGGCTATAGAACAAATATCTATGGATCCACAGGAAAGAGCTATAAAAAGTGCGGAGTTAGACATTTTTAGGGTTTTAATGAGCTTTTCTCCAATTCCAAGACTTGGTTTAGGAACATTAGGGTTTTTTACCTCTAAGGGAGCATAATATAGGTAGTGATGAACCTATATAGATATTCAAATGTCATGGTGACAAAATAACATGTAACAGTAAGTAACAACCTAATAACACAACATTAATTAAAATTAATATAGATTTTTTTACATTTTTAGGGCTCTTTCCACCAACATAGGTCAAGTTAGTCCTTTGGAATAGGGAAGTGAGTTAACTTCCAAAGCTACAAACAAAAAATAGAATCTTGCAGTAGGGGGGAAATACATTTATTACAATTTTCCTCTGGGAAACTCGTCTTACACATAAGTCAAGAATGAGATCATATCACACCCAGTGAAGTAATTATACCCACTTCATTGGTTACGGTAGAATATTTTCACGCATTACAAACAATTCTGAAAGGTACTTGGGGTCACTTGGAAGTAAACCTCAGATTTACCATGTTGAGGATATTTCAAGGGGATTAAGCTCTATAACTATGCCCTTGCATGTACGTTGGATCTGCGACTGTCCCCCTAGTTTGAATTGTTATAGGTGGTAACCTTGGTGACCATAATCTTAGGGATTTCTCCTGAGGCGAGAATAGAGGGAAGGTATCTACTGTACTTGGAACAAATTTTGGCTAAACTCACTTGGACCTCTTAGAGGTTAATCTTCACTCGAGATGGCATAAGTGGAGTTACTTGCACCAGATTGTTTCATTAAGTAGGTTGCCAGGGTAATTGGTTCCATCTGCTTTATCTATATTTTCAAATTGATTTCTACGACGTTGGGTTCATCATAAACTGGTGATTTCACTGTAATAATATTGTTTGTGTGGTTTGACTCCTATATTTGTTAGCACATGTTATTTTTTTTTTTTACTTTTTAGAGGCCTTAAGTGTGATTTCTTGATATTTTGTGAATTATTAATTAAAATTCATCGTACCTGACTTACCAAGACCTTCGCAGAGAATGTAGGGTAAACCCTATGAGTATACACCGATTCAATTGGGAGAAATTAAGGTGGAAAGGTCAAAATCAACAAAATCTAGGTCTTTAGATCAATGTGAAACATCGACTATTGTAGAATTAGAATCTAAAATTGAAGTGAACCAACCTCAAGGATTTGAAATAGACTTAGTACCAAATGAACCAGTTGTTACTCAAGACATTAGATCAGAATCTGATACTGGTGAAGTTTCAGATACACATTTAACTGAGCTTGAAGTTTCTGAACTTGAGTCTGATTTTTCAGAACCCAAGTCTCCTTTAGAGGTTATGGCCCCTACCCCTACTTCGGATTCACCCAAATTATAACTTATTATTACCGAAAATATACCTCCTAGTCTCATTAGTATCGAATATATTACTGCATATGACAAAGAAGAAACTCCAAGTAGTCCATTTTTTGCTGGTGAATAGACCCTTCCTCTAGACCTTCCTATTTCACCTTTTCAACTGGATCCTTGGTATCTCACACGTTTTTATTTTTTAAGTCAACATATTCCATAACACCACATTAATTTTTACTCTTTTCCAAGAGTTAATATGTCAGGAATGATTTCTGGGAGTATACGTACTCATATATCCATGTTTTCAAGCTCTCCAGAGCCATTTTTATATGGTGGTCTGTAAGTTCCTCCTGAATATCAGTCACTTTCTGGGAATTTTTCAGGAGCTTCCCCTTCATCTCAAATCTCTACTATGTCAGATGTTTTATCAAATTCTACTACCCAATTTTTGACGTCAGACCAATATATTCATATGGTTTCTGGCAGTGTAGGTAATCCTCAAGTTAACCCAACAGGTGGCTATAATCCGCCTGGGGGGAAACTACCTCCACCTGGAGGGAAACCTTTTGTTGGTTTATATCTTATGGTTGCAGGAAAACATTTAACTAGGAATTATCAAAGTTATGGTCAGATGTCTCAAATTGGTTTAGGTCAACCTGTTGTGCCACAACCCTTAGTTTGTACTCCTTATCCAAGGATGAATACTATTTGGAACCTTTTTTTTGTTCAACAACCTTTGTAAGTTGCTCCACATGTACCAATGTACTAATATTTTCATTTTACAGAAAAATTATTCAAGAAATACCTTTACAAGATATTCCAACTCAAGTTCAATAACTTGGTTTGAGTAGTCCACACAATCCTATCTGCTGCACAAACATCTGTTCAACAACCAAGTACACCTCAAACACCCATTCCGGGAGTACCTCAAAATTTTGTTCCAATTACCCCTCAAGTATCAGTACAACCTATTTCTCAGGTTTTCCCTACGACATATGTTTATCAAGATGGTCCTATAGTCTAGTTTATATCTCAAATACCTTTTGGAAAACTCGGTATGGGAACTCTGCAAACATCGTATCAAGGACAACCTTTACAAATCCAACCCTTTCAGGGGAAATATTATTTGGAGAAAATGGGCCAAAATATGCCTTTCCAGAGTCAACCATACCCTGGTCATACTTATAAAATTATGTTGTTATAGTTCTGTAATTTGGCAGATTGGTAAACCAAATGACAGGGTAACATCAGACCAAACTTTGGAGTCCTAGGACCTAGCCTTCCTGGACCCAGAGAGGGCTCTCTCTATTATGCAAAGGATGTGAGCATGTTCGCTTAGTATATTTGATTTTAGGCTAGTTGTTAAGTACGCTTGTTTGTTTTTGTGTTTGGAGGTGAAAACCGATTAATTAGGCATCAATGAAAGATAAGTTATCAAATCAATAGTGCTATGGGGTCAAATGAAAGCCAAGGATGCCTAGACAACAGACAAGGTGTGTGGTCGGGCCGATTTAGTATAGTCAATGTATATTTTGGGTAGTTTGTGAAGTGTAATGAACATTAAGTTTGTGCAAGACAAAGAGATCTTAAGCATAAATAGTTAAACAACAAGCATTCATGAGGTAGGGCTGACCACTAATCTCTATAAATGAAACTCAAACTAAAAAATGTAGAAAATAAACAATCAGGTGATGCATAGAAGTATAAGACCCTCTAACTTGGGGAAAATCACCTTCAGACTTTTGGGAAAACAAATAATATAAAAAAACAATTCAATCTATGAAGAGGGAACTCCTAAACATCATATCTTGAGCTATCGGGAACTTTGAAATAAGACTGTAAAGCATGGACAAAGGAAAAGATCGAAACAAGACCTCTTTGACTTAACTAAAACAACCAAAAATTCAGAGAGAGATTTCAGAAATGGAGTTTTGATTAGCTATGAGTAAGTAGGGCATACCGTGAATCATACTAGACATCATACATAATAACCATTCATGAAATTGATAACAAGTTCTTAGGGTACCAAAGATCAATTAAGAATTCTTTGACATAACCAAGAAAGATGAAAACATTTAAGTTGCAATGAATCAAGAAATTTGAGGTGCCTCCATGGGCATGTCTCAAAATTATTCTTTACTAAACTACAGCAAGCAAGAAGCATGAAAACATGTATGAGAAACTAAGAAAACATAACAAATAAGAAACACAATACCATTTACCAAGCCATGGAATCCTGCACACAAAGCCTCTCCATCATCTAGACAAGTAAGAAAATCATCCACTTCATAAACAAGTTTCTTATTTAAAGCTCATATCCATGTATTTCTCTTTAAAATGTCAAGTTCTACTTCTAAAACCTCCAACAATTTACAATGATTCTTCATAAGTTATATAGGAAATGAGTAGATAAGCTCACAAGAGCATCTAGAAGCTCATTGGCCTAATACAAATATCTGATTTTGTCCTTGAGGCCTCACAAGGCCCAAGGCATAAAATATATTCAAAAATATCTATTTAAGCTAAAAATAGTAAGAAAATTGACTTTTAATCTCTAAAATAGAGTCAAAAATAGCTTAACGCACATTTGGATGGCCACCTTCAGAAAACTGCCTTTTCAGCAAAATCCTACAGGAGCGTAGCGCTAGAAGAAATCTCGTTTTGCAGAGAACTTGTGAAGGACTTCATGATGTCAAAATAAGTCTCGTGATGGTTTTTTAGAAAGCCCTGGATGTATAATTTCTGGAAATACTTAATTTTTTCCAAACTGATGCCACGAAGTCTGTCAAAAAGTTGAATGAGTGAAAACACCCAGGAGCGTAGCACCTGCTGATATAAGGGGCAGAATGTTGAAAAATGATTGTTTTTCGTCTTTTTGAGGGACCAAAACAGCTTCATTTGTTCTGAAATTTTTTTAATATACTCCCTCAAATTTAATGCATCCAAAAATATAACTTTCATCAGCTGAGGGTGCTCCAAACAAAAATTGCAGTGCCCATGAATTTGTGCAATTAGGCCCAAAAATCACAAAAAACAAGATCATGTCAAAAAATGCTCAATTTTGGTGAGAAAACCCCTTATGGGTTTCTAGAAGCATGAAAGGAAGTTGAAGCCAAGATTCCAAGCCTAGATATGTCCTTTTCCCCTTTTTTCACCGGGTGCCTCCTTTGGGCAGTTTTGAACTTGGCTTGGGCAATTCGCCTCTATTCCTGAGCGCTCTGGTGACAGTACTAGTCACAGCTTGAATGGTTTTCTTCTTTGTAGACTTCATGGTTTTAGGCTTTGCCACCTTTGAGGAAAGATTCATGGCCTCTTGCCTAGGAGAGGCAGCAAGCACATGTCTTTGAGGGCTATTTTCATGCTCACTGTGTTTGTCTTCTTCATGTAGATTGCCATTTTCACCCTTATCACTGTTTTTGTCTTCTTTGTTATGCTTTTGTTCTAGGCTACCACTTTCACTGTTTTCAGTTGAGTGAGGGTTGTATTCATTAGCTTCACTATTTTGTGCTTGTTTTTCATCACTGTGACTGCCTTTATCATGAGTTTTTTCTTCCTAAGTGTCTTCTTCCTGAGTGTCCTCTTTAATTTGCTACATGTTACCACTTTCACTTTCTCCTTCCTCATTATTTTGTTGACTGTCACTCTGTTTTCTTTCATGATTTTGTTGAGGACTGTTTTGCTCCTTCCCATCATTTCTTTCTTGAGGACTATTATGTTCCTCATCATTACTGCTTGCTTGAGGACTGTTATGTTCCTCATCATTACTGTCACTGCTTTTCTCATCCTTCTGTGAGCTATCTTTATGATCATCAATTTTTTCACCTTCTTTATGAAGACCGCCCTTATCTTCATTTGTCACAGAGACATCCTTAGGAGTGAGGTTAAAGTCCAGACCTACAATATGAGCTTTCTTCCTATTTAATCTCAGGGAAAACAACTCAGTTAGGAAAGGGTGACTAGTGACTTCTTGAATTTTGTTTCAAATTTCAAGGCAACCAACTTCTTGAAAGCATGATAAGATTGATGGGGAGGCAATGAGCTCTTGAGTAGTGGTGGGTTCAAACCTTTTATGATGGCCTCCCTTCTTAACCCCTTTCTTCTTTGGAGGCATTTTTGGTAATTTGTGCTTTCTTCTTTACCCACTCAGCAGACAGGTTTTTCAAAAATGAAATAGGCCTTCTCCTTCTAAAAAACTATTTTCTCCCTTGAATTTGACTTTCCAAGTTCTCAAAGATCCCGAAAAACTAAGGTGTAAAGAGATGAAAAATACCTTTTAAAATATCCTTGTTGTGGTGAAAAACCGATTCCGTGCAAAAATTATGAATTTGGCCCTTTTTGAGGCCTTTGGAGTGGTGCTACGCTCCTATACACAGGCACGTAGCACCTGCACGTTGCTGTGGGCGCCTCGGGCGCCTTCTGAATGCCGGGCCGGGAAGGCAGTGTTATGGGCCGGGTGAAGTTTGCATGCAGGATAGGCCAACGGCCAAGTGCGTCGTGTCTTGTTACAGGTGCGTCGCTCCGTGTGCAATCTTCTTCGGAGGGACACTACAGGCTCATCGCATCCTACTACAGGTGCGTCGCGACCTGGTTTCTTTGCACAATGCTGCCCAGGGCTTCAAACAACGAAATTTCCTCCTTTTCCAAGTACAAATTTCATTTGATGGAGGCATCCCAAATACAAATTGCTCGTTATCTTTGTTTACCATTTTAAAGAGCTAGTTCATATAAAATAAAACTCCTGGTACCTGCCCTCTGCTCATCCTTTGGAGGAGGTGAATTGATAAACTGTAATGTTTCCCCCTGTGTAATGATTGAAGGAGGCTGCTTCTATATCAAATTTAGGGCCTTTTGAGACTGTGTCTTTGTTTTCTGTGTAATGGTTTTTAAAGAGGAAATGAAAACACAGTGTCTGTGTCATGCCCTTTGCGAGCCTTTGTTTATGTTTTTAAATAAAATCCTTTAAACACACTGTCTTTCATCTCTTTCCACCATTGAAAACTTTCTCAAACAAAATATTAAACCCTGGTGATTTATCCTCTGCTCATCTTTTGGAGGAGGCAATGAAAAATGCAACTACCTAGGTTTATCAAAGCCACTGTGTAGGCCCTCTACTTATTGTGAAGGAGGTTTTTTGAACAAGTGGTAAGTGAGTCCTCTGCTTGTCATGAAGGAGGCTTTCAAATGTGTGTTTTTGCCATCTGCTCATGATTGAAGGAGGCACTATAAAACACAAAAGTTTTCTTTCATCAAATATTGTGTCCTCCCTCTGTTTATTGAAAAAGAGCATGGGAAACAAACTGTGAGCCTTTCCACTTATCAATGATTAAGGCTTTTAAACAAACTATCCATTTCCTTTATGAAACCCTACTTATGATATATGTCCTTCTACACAAAATCACTGTGAGACCCAAGGGTAAGTAATGCAATTGGTATATGATAAATGCTCACTGTATCCATCTTTGAAATAACTCCTTTTTCTATTGACTGTAGCTTCATTTGGTGCAACAAATTATCTTTGAATGCCTTTCAGAGCCTAGGTTTATGGTAGGATATAAAAAGAAATTGTTCTTATTATACCTTCATTTTGATGCCTAGTTGCTTTAAACATCTTTTTGCCAAAGGCTGTCTCTCTTGCTTGTATAAGAGTGATTTGTAGCGCTTGGTAACATATTTGAGAACTTATGCAAAAATTCCATTTGAGCTGGCATGGAGCGCTGGAGCAAAAACTATACAACCTTTGTTTCCTTTTGTCATGATGGAGAACCTTTTGACTTTTGGCGCTTTTGAGTTTGAAACCTGTAGGTATTCTCTTTTCACCATGTGCACTCAATCTGATTTATGATAGTAAACTGCCATAGCATGAAAACCTTATTTGAAGTTGTTCTTTTGCTCCCATTTTGCTTATTGTCATCACTCAATACACCCCTACAGAGATGCATTTGATGGATGTCTTTCATTTTCTAGAGAGCCTTTTGATGTATCATGAAATCATGCTTAAAATTATCATTTTTCTTCAGACAATGGAACTTCTTTCTCTTTTCCCTGATTTGAACTTTTCTGAGCTCTGCTGAAATAATATATAGTGATTATTTTAGTGGTGTATGATCTATAGATAGACAAAAGGATTGATTTGCCAGAAAATAAGAAATGAAGGTTGATTGATGTTGAAAATAGGATTTTTGGCTTAAGATAGTTTTCTCAAGGAATTTTCCCTAAAAACCACTACCTAGACCTACAGACTTTGTCATAGTTTCTGAAGGGTTTCTTAGGCATATTCAGCTCATCACTTGACAAGATAAATAGTGAGAAAGGGTTAGATAACTTTGTCCAATGTTTGACAGGGAGCCATGTGGAAACAGGGGATTTTGAAAGCAGAGGTATTAGGCTTATGACATCTATAGACATGGGAGGTTTGCTATTTTAAAACAAGACTCTAAACTGAAGACCACTTTCATTACAGTTTGAAAGTTAGAAATTAAGAAGAAATTTTTTTTTTGAGGTGTTTTCTAGATGACAAATTGATTGATTGAGATTGGTTTCTAGAAAACTCAACCAAGGAATCTAGTCATCAAAATAGGAAAAAAATACTGATGACTAACATTTGTATCAACTCTAGTTTGGTATGGCTCACCATGGTTTTCCTAGAGGAATGAAAATGCCAACCACTTAGGTTATCCCATGTGTTGAGGAGGTAAATCCCCTTTGTGAACAGAGGCAATCCCACTAGCCCAGATTGGGTCTAGCAACAATCAAGTCACGCAATGAAGTTGGTTCCTAGTTACAAAAAGACAAAGATCGCGATGAGTAGCCTACCTCAAATCCCACGCAGTCGCTGTCGATGAAGAAGCAGTGCTCCTCGTCCCTAGCCTGAAAAATCACAATCCTTCCGTTCGTCACGTCAGGACACCTATACACACACATAGAAACGATGACATACAACATAATACTTAAAGCATGTACCTATATATCAGTCAGAGAAGATATAATTCGTTGCATTACATAAAAGAGTAAACACAAGAATGGAACCAAAATCAGATTCACTTATATTATAAATGAAAAAAGGGGAGAGTACAACCAAATGCTCTGATGCTATGATATTCCTTCGGCGGGGCTTGTAGTGGAGTGTGTCTCAACAAAGCCTGTTGGGAATCTGGAAAAAGCTCTCTCTCTTACAGGATTCTCTTTGGCTTAGCTCTCAATAGTTGCCCAACTATAGTTTCCTTCCTACAAGTTCAGCTATCTTGCTAAGGGAGAGGGCAAGCTTTTATAGATGGAGGAAAGGAAGTTGGGATCCCTATAATTATGGGATAGGTCCTATCTCTTAGGAAGCTTCCATGATAGGTGGAAAACCACTTCCTATACATGGAGATCTAGAGCCAAACCACTCAACTCCTTTTGATGATTCATCCTAGAGTTTGTTATAATCAAACTTCCGCCATTTATTTTTAAAAAGCATCCCTTAATAATCTTGGCGTGAGTGAAACATAGGGACAGAGCACCAGTTGGCGCGCCCTCTAGTGTGGATTTCCCCCGTTGGCGTGAGGGATGAACTGGCTAGTCGCGCCAAGGCTAAAACATATTTTTATAGGGTTTTTCAGAGGAAATGTTCTTCAGGAGAATGTTTTTCCTTATGCAAGAGGATGCCATGAAGGTGTTTTCAGGACATTTTACCATTCACAGGTCACGGGAATAGTCCTCTAATGTACGGGACGAGGGATTGCAAGGATGGTGACAAAATGTTGTGTAACAGATGCCCCCTAAAGCATGAGGTTCGAGAGAGAGGGAGGGGTGAAATGCTTTATGAGAACGCACCCAACTGAAAACACTACCATTCCTGCAAAGACAAATACAATTGATATCTCTAATGCATGATATGTGGTATGGGCACAACCATCCATAATAGAGTGTACAATAACTGGGATCCAAGGTATGGACGCAGCCATCCAGCAAAGAATGATAAACAAGTAGAATCAGGTATGGTTGCAGCCATCCAATCAAATGAGTCATGTAACTAATTATGATAATCCATAAAGAATCTGCAACCTGAATTTTATCAGACAAGATCCAGGGTCTTGCACTCCATCTCGACCTGAACAGAGTACAAGTCCGAGAATACGAATAAGTGAGTTGAAGTCGAACATGCAGGAACATCGTCTGATTACCAGCTAATAATGAAAGTCGTTAACAGACGTGAAAGAAACCACCAATAATGAGGATGGCCCTCAAGGTACTAGAGGTAAAATCCATAGAATGTGAACAGTGAGCTGGCGTCAAACACCCACAGAATCATTTGATCGAAGGCCAATAATGAAAACCTTGCGTCGAATGCGAAGAACCTCCCATTGAGGCATGCGGGCTCCAAGGTACCTGAATGGAATCTCTAGATCAGCTTCCTGGATAATGAGCTGAAGTTGATAGGAAGTGACCTTGATTGAAGGTGGGCCATTGTGTTTCCCACATCATCGACACGAGATAGAGGAACATGATGTTTGTGAATCAAGATCAGTAGAGAATCAGAGGGAGGTTGAAAACTACAGAGGTCAACTTTTCTTAAACAGATCGATGGCATGACACTGGATTTGGCAGTATTTGACATCAAGGTCATGATGACGTGGCAAAGAGCAGATGAGCAGTAAAAAGAGATTACCCAAACCCACAGAGGCAAGTAGATAATGAGATGAGATTTCCCCAACCCGACACGAATGCAGACAAGTGCCATGTTCAAAAGTGACATATTTCCGACATGACTATGATACTGGTTCCATTTTCCCCCACCATTTCTGGCAAGTACCACAATTATTTTTGGAAACAAACTTGAAGGGGATAGCATATGCTTGTGATATAAGTTTATCCTTAGGACAAATCCAACTTAGTATATTTAATGAGCACTAGGAAGGAGGAACTCGAGTAATGTCATTACGACGGAGCCCGATGTCATCATTTTTTAGTGAGTTTGACAAAGGAAGAACTCGACGTCTTCTCATATTTAGAGAGTTTGAAAAGACAGAGGAAAAGAAAACTCCAATGGTCCCTTTTCATAGATATTCCCTTAGATCCGAAAAGGTAGAAAACTATGTCTGAGAGAACTTCCTAGTCGCGATAGGCTAGGGTATTCATTTTTTGTAAATAATCTATCCCAGCCCAAAGAAGGGGTAAACGTATACTGGGTAGATGTCGTTTCGCAGCCAATTTAACAAGCTCAAAACGACAAGTGACTCGACAATATTTTCATGTTTAGAGAGTCAGAAAAGAGCTGAAAGATGACTCCAGTAGTAACTTTTTCATGTTTTTACCGAGTCCGAAAAAGTATAAAATACAACTCGTGTCATCGTCCTAGTCGTGTGAAAACCTGTCACTGCACAAAAAGCAAGTGTAAAACCCATTTTTCGACAAAAATATGATAAAATATCAGAAAAATAAGCTCCAAAACCTAATTTTGATTTTGAAAATTTATAAATATGACCAATAGTAAAAATATATTTACTTTTTACTTTTTATCTCTTGTGCCGAGCGATAGTGAGTTGTTTTCCTGTGATCTTGAGGTGACGATTGTGGATGATCCAGTGGACGAATTCAGATTCGGTCTTCTCTAGGTAAGAGCCGCTTCCAGTAGCCATTGTTTAAGCTATATTTCATAGTTTCATTGTCATTTGGTCTCCCTGAGGGGAGGAATTTCAAAATCTAGGGCTTCGCGGTTGGCGCAGGTACCAGGCACGAACCCACGCCAATCTGATCTATTTAACACAGAGGCCGCGCCAGCTGGCGCGACTGTCAGCCAGACAACCATGCTAATGGAACAACGTGAATTCCAGCCAAAATTCTAAAAAATGAACTAATGAAAAGAAAATTTTAATACTTGAGGAGGTTTCTAACACTCCTATGTTTTATTTGGTGTAGGTACTCAGCGAAAATGGTGATTGAATGGAAAGAAAGGGAGCACAGTGAAGAATATGAGTTGCAAATGGAGAATGAGCAATGCATGAGTGCTCTTCGAAATTGTGGGTTAAAGAAATTCTTATTAACACCATGTCTCGAGGCTCAACCTAAATTACTACAATATCTGATAAGTATCTGGGATGAGGATGAAGAAAAGTTTAAACTTTGAGATCAAGTACTTGAACTTGAAGTGCTTGATGTCTATTTCATCACTGGACTGTCCCGCAGAGGTCCGGTTCCACTTATGACAAGTACCAGGGCCTCTGGTGAAAAAATGACAATGGTCATGCAGAGGGTGTGCCCGAGGGCACAAACCGGATCAGTTAGTGGCAAAGTCGACATCCATACTATTCCTGACCTAGCACTCAGAGTGGTGCTACATACCATTACATGGGCTACAGGGTCTCAGGCACCACACGAGGCTACTAAAACATAGCTCCTCCTGGCATCATAGTGCATGAACCCAATAGTATTTGATTGGGCCACAACGTAACGATGAACATCAAACAACAATTGACCAAATGCAAAAAGGTCAAACTGAAGCAGTTTGGGTAAGGGTCAATCTTGATATCGTTCTTCCTAGAACAGCTACCTGTCTTCCAGGGCCAGGGGGTGATAGTCCCAGATCCACTGTTGAGAGAGCCATGGATGGCTCGATGGGTAGCATTAATGCCCAGAGCAGGGGGCGGCCAACAAATTTCATGGCGGCCCGAGTTCTTTGGATGATGCGACGATAACTGATCGTCGTAGAGGACGGGTCCTATGTGGGCACTGATTTCACAGGAGACCCAGACCTTTTACTCCCAGAAGGAGAGGACTGGAATGAGGAGCTCGGTAAGACTCTTTTTTATTTTTATGAGTTTTATGATTTTTTAGTATACATGCATGTTCTAACAATCGGTCCTATATGTATGCAGATGTTGGCCCAGAGAGGCCCGCTAGAATGTAACCGATAGGGAGGAGGACTCCGCTTGCTTACGACCCTCAAGGTGCGGGGGGCGAGGGGGACGCACTGGTACAGAACCTTGAGGGGATTGCTCGTGGGGTTCCAGATGATGCTCGCCTAATAGATGTCCCTATGGATTACCAGAGGCACACCATAGGGGTGCCGAGTTGCCTCCATCGCTCACTGAGGCGATTAGTGCGAGCAGTGACGTGCTACCATGATCACCACGCTGATTAGTCACCTAGGCTTTTATTTGCATATTTTTGAGAGACATGTTGTCTTCAGATGTAATTAAAACAAAGCCAAAAACAACCAAAAGAGGAAATGCTAACTCCAACTGACTCCCTAGTGGAGTCACCAAATTGTTGAGGAGGTAAATCCCCTTTGCGGACAGAGGCGATCCCACTAGCCCAGATCAGGTCTAGCAACAATCAAGTCACGCAATGACGTTGGTTCCTAGTTACAAAAAGACAAATATCGCGATGAGTAGCCTACCTCAAATCCCACGCAGTTGTTTTCGATGAAGAAGCGGTGATCCTTGTCCCTAGCCTAACAGATCACAATCCTTCTATTCGTCACGTTTGAGCACCTGTACACACGCAGAGAAACCACGACATACAATGTAATACTTAAAGCATGTAACTATATATTAGTCAGAGAAGATATAATTCGTTGCATTACATAAAAGAGTAAACAAAAGAATGGAACCAAAATTAGAGTCGCTTATATTATAAATGACAAAAAGGGAGATTACAACCAAATGCTCTGACGCTATGATCTTCCTTTGGCGGGGCTTGCAACAGAGCCTGTATCAACAAAACCTATCGGAAATCTAGACAAAGCTCTCTCTCTTACGAGATTCTCTTCGGCTTAGCTCTCAATAGTTGCCCAACTATAGTTTCCTTCCTACAAGTTCAACTAGCTTGCTAATGGAGAGGACAAGCTTTTATAAATGGAGGAAAGGAATTTGGGATCCCTATAATCATGGGATAGGCCCTATCTCTTAGGAAGCTTCCATGATAGGTGGAAAATCACTTCCTATACATGGAGATCTGGAGCCAAACCACTCAACTCTTTTTGATGATTCATCCTGGAGTTTGTTAGAATCAAACTTCCGCCATTTATTTTTTTTAAAAATCCCTTAATAAGCTTGGCGCGAGTGAAACATAGGGAAAAAGCCCCATTTGGTGCGCCCTCTAGTGTGGATTTCCCCCATTGGCGCGAGGGATGAACTGGCTAGTCACGCCAAGGCTAAAACATCTTTTTTTAGGGTTTTTTAGAGGAAATGTTCTTCAGGAGAATGATTTTCCTTATGCAAGAGGATTCCATGAAGGGGTTTTCAGGAAATTTTATTGTTCATAGGTCACGAGAATAGTCCTCCAATGTACAGGACGAGGGATTGCAGGGACGGTGACAAAATGTTGTGTAACACCATGATATCCTAGAAATCCTCCTACAGGTACCAGACTTATCCTGCATGGTAATCAATTTTTGCAAAAAGATCCCAATCGACAGTTACTGTTCATTGCAACTTTGGATTTACTAGATTTATATCAGCTAACAGATGATCCTATTTACTATTTCCAATTTTTTCTGAAAATTCCCACTAAGTTTCCCAGTGACATTCCAAAATTTAAGGGTAAATCAGGAGAAGACCCTTCAAACTGTTAGGTCCCTATATTACTAGTATAGTCCCTTATTGTTGTTATTTTAACCCCCTTATTGTTATTATTCTACCCCTATAACCCCCATATTGTTATTATTGTGCCCTTAAATTATTATTTTCAGGTCGGCTAGGATTACATTGTGGCCCCACTAGGATTACAATGGGCCCCATGGACTCCTATATATAGAAAGGAGGTTTTGTAATTTGAATCATCCAAGAATTATTCATTAATGTAATGTATTGGAGGTTTCCCCCTCGAAGTGGATTATTTCTAAGGCGTTGATATCTCTTTTCTTCTATTTTTGGAGCTGGTTTCAAAACATTTGGTATCAAAGCTTTGAGATTCTAGGGTTTCGCTGCTCCAAACAGGTCAGCGTGCCATTTTCACTATAAAATTTTTTCTACGAAGGTTCAGAATCCGAAATTTAGAGCGTGAAGCCAAAATCCTGAGGAATATTGTCAAAAAATTTCAGAGCTTGGTTCGCAAAATTTTCGGAGATATGATCTGTGCAAGTTAGGTCATTTTGCAGGCTCCTGAATTTAACCTAAACAGGTCATTGTGGTATTTTCGTAATAACTTTGTTTCTAAAAAGGTTCAGAAGCTGAAATTTTTAGAGTGTGAAACCGAAATCCCAAGGAACATCTTCGTAAAAGTTTAGATATTGGTTCGCAATATTTTCGGAGATATGATCTGTGGAAGTTAGGGCTGTTTGAGGCTTCTGAATTTCATCTCAAAGAGGTGATCGTGGGAAAATCTTCGTAGCTCTCTCTCTCTGAGCATCGGATTGGAATGATGTAAAAGTAGCTGAAATTACATGGATTATAGTTTTCATTCTATGTATTTCATAGCCAAAGGAGGAAACAATGACACGTGGAAATTCGTACAAGTTCGCTTTAATGAACCAGTCCAAAATTGGGTCATTGTGGGAGACTGGACATAAATTTTCCTTGAAGAATACAAATAAGATCAGACCTGTAAAATTTGAAAGAAACTTGAGAGGGCTACTACAGGGCTTAATTTTAGATATTTAGGATCCACAATTATAGAGATAATTCAATTTCAATATCGAGCTCCTCAAAAGCAAGTAAAAGCTATGTATTTTTTTTTTCCGAATTGCATAAGTCTTGTTTGAAGAATCAAGTTGAATTGATTCCAAGGGAATATTGTAGAATAGATATCAGTATTGGATTATAAAATGGCTCATAAAAATAATTCAACACCCATTAAGCCTTTCGAAGGCTCTAATATGACTCATGAAGACGAAGAATGGCAACATGACATGTCAAAATTACAAGAGCAAGTGCAACAAATTTCGCTCTCGCAAAGAACAACAAAAAATGAAATGGAAGTTTTGAAGAAAGGCATAGAAACTAAGATGGATGGTTTGAAGAAAGGTGTGGAAGCTAAGATGGATGGCATGGAAGCTAAGATGGATGACATGGAAGCTAAGATCGATGAAAAAATGAAAGACAACATGGAAAACATGAAGAAGGATCTAAAAGTAGACATTGAAGGTTTGTCAAAGTTGATACAAGAAGTGTTTCCTAATGCTGAAAAGATAGTAGAGGAAACTCATGATGAGAACAAAATAAATGTTAATCGTGATTTCATAAAATCTACTGTTGGAGGGAAGAACCACCATATTCCAAAAATGGATATTTGGAAGTTTGATGGAAAGGATCCTGTAACGTGGATACTACAGATGGAGCAATATTTTGATCTCAATAATGTGAAAAACACACAAAAGGTACGCATTTCAACTTTACATTTAGAAAAAAATAAATTTGTATGGTATCGATGGCTTTGCTCCTATAAAAAAAATTGTCACTTGGTCAATTTTTACGGAGGAAATGATAGCACATTATGAGGATATGAAGAGAAACACATTTTTAGCCAATTGATAAATCTCAAACAAAAGGGTTTATTGGGGGAGCACATTGAGGAATTCCAAAAATTGAATATAAGGGTAACTGATATTTCAGAGGAACACAGGATTGATCTCTTCATAGGTACTTTAAAGGATAACATCCAACATGAAGTTCGTGTTTTGGAACCTGATTCATTGGAGAATGCATTCAGGTTGGCTAGAAAAATTGAATGTAAAATTATGGCGACAAGGAAGCCTACCACTCACTTCTATAAAGAGGTAAGTGTTGCTAATCCTAGATTTGCACAACCTACAAGGTTGAAACCACAACAATTGGAAGAAAAAAGATCAAAAGGGCTTTGCTACAATTGTGATAGAAAATACACTAAAGGTCATAAGTGTGCTAAGAAGAAATTATTTTACATAGGTTGTGAAGAGGAAGAAGAAAATGAACAAGAATCTTCAAAAGAAGAGGATATACACCACCAACCAACCCTAGAAGAGGAAGAAATGAGTCTGACCATATCGTGTAATGCATTGGCAGGAATTACCACTCCTCAAACTCTCAAGATAGAAGGACATATCAAGAAGAAAAAGGTAATAGTGTTGATTGATTTAGGTAGTACCCATAATTTTATTCATTGTAAGGTAGCCAAGGAATTGAATTGTTTCATATAACCAACACCAAAATGTCAAGTGATGGTTGCAAATGGAGGAACTATAAATTGCTTTGGAAAATGCCATAATATCAAGCTAACCATGGTGGAATATGTATTGAATAGTCCAATTCTTTCCATTCCTATGGGAGGAGCTGATGTTGTACTAGGAGTACAATGAGTACAATCTTTGGGGACGGTAGCTTTTAATTTTCAAGAACTTTTCTTGAAATTTCTTTCAGAAGGAAAGGAAGTCGAACTATGAGGTATTGCAGGGAAGCTGGGAAAGATAATAAGCTCTAATGTCATGACAAATCTTCTAAAGAAAAAACAACGAGGCGTAATTTCACAATTATGCTCACTAGAAGTTCCAACATCAAAATCATCTATTTCTTCAGATCTCCAAAAAGTCTTGGACAATCATTCCAAGGTGTTTGAAACTCCTAAAGGACTCCCACCTATTCGTGATCATTATCATGCTATTAATTTGATTCCAGGAAGTGTTCCTCCAAACACTAGGCCTTATAGATATCCTTATGTCCAAAAGAGCGAAATTGACCGTATGATTGCAGAAATGTTAGAGGCTGGTATAATTCAACCTAGTCAAAGTTCTTTCTCTGATCCTGTAGTATTGGTACAAAAGAAGGATGGATCATGGCACATGTGTCCGGATTATAGGGAGATCAATAAGCTCACCATTAAAGATAAATTTCCCATTCCTGTGATTGATGAATTACTGGATGAATTACATGGGGCAATTTATTTTACCAAGTTGGATCTTTATTCAGGATATCATCAAATTAGAATGAAGACTGAAGATATTCTGAAAACAACATTTCGAACTCATGAGGGTCATTATGAAATTTTGGTCATGCCTTTTGGCCTTACCAATGCGCCTTCTACATTTCAAGGGTTGATGAATTCCATTTTCAAACCCTTCCTTAGAAAATTTGTGCTAGTATTTTTTGATGATATACTAATCTACAGCAGGTCTTGGAAGGATCATGTTGAACATGTTGACAGGGTGCTCAAACTATTGCAGGAGAAACAATTATATGCAAAAAAATCCAAATGTTTCTTTGGAGTGCAAGAGGTGGAATATCTGGGTCATATTGTATCTCATGAGGGTGTTAAAGTAGACCCTAACAAAATTAAAGCCATTAAGGAATGGAAATTCCCCACAACCATAAAGCAGTTGCGAGGATTTCTCAGGTTAACAGGCAAGTTTTTTAATAATTATGGGAGAATAGCAACACCTCTAACAACATTATTGAAGAAATATGCATTTTCATGGATTCCTGAAGCAACTAAGGCCTTTGAACATCTTAAAGAAGCAATGTGCCTAGCACCGGTCTTAGCTACACCAGATTTCACAAAAAACTTTATTGTGGAATGTGATGCCTCAGGAAATGGAATTGGTGCTGTTTTAATGCAAGAAGGAAGACCCATTGCTTTTGAAAGTCGTCCAATAAAAGGAAAGTATTTACAGAAAGCTATTTATGAGAAGGAAATGTTAGAAATATTGTATGCACTAAAGAAATGGTGAACTTACCTAATGGGAAGACACTTCAAGGTAAAAACTGATCATGATAGTCTTAAATTTTTTTTGGAACAAAGACTATCTCCAGAAGAGCAATAAAAATGGGTCACAAAGATGTTGGGTTATGACTTTGAAATAATATACAAAAAAGGGAAGCTAAATGTTGTTGCAGATGCACTCTCAAGAAATAATGAAGAGATGGAAGCATTGCTTTGTGCCATATCTATTATCCAACCTAATTGGATAACCAAAGCAAGGGATGAATGGAAGAAGGATGAAGAAGTATGGACACTCATTCAAAAGTTGCAGTAATACATTTAGTTGGAAAAATGATTCCTTATGGTACAAAGATCGCTTATATCTTTGTAAGAATTCCCAACTAAAACAAAAGATTATTTTGGAATTGCACACTTCTCCTTTAGGAGGATGCTCAGGATTTTTAAAAACATACCACAGGGTGAAGAAAGATTTTTTTTGGGATGGCCTTAAATATGATATTCAAAAGTTTGTGGCAGAATTTTTGGTTTGCTAGCAGAATAAAGTTGAGACAATTAAGACCCCGGGTCTTCTACAACCTTTATCCATTCCAAGTCAACGTTGGGAGGAGATTTCAATGGATTTTATCATAGGTTTAACTAAGTCTGAAGGAAAGAGTGTCATCATGATGGTAGTTGATAGAATTACCAAGTATGCACACTTTGTGCATTATCTCATCCATTTAAAGCAAGTACAGTTGCTACTACGTTTATGGACACAATTCAAAAGCTACATGGAAACCCAAGGGTTATTGTGAGTAACAGAGATCCCATTTTTATTAGAAATTTTTGGACGGAGTTATTTTCTTGTTTCGGTACTCAATTAGCTCATAGCTCATCTTATCATCCTCAATCTGATGGTCAAACTGAGATAGTAAATAAATTTTTGGAAGGATATCTTCGTTGTTTTGTATATGATAAACAAACACAATGGGTCAAGTGGTTACCTCTCGTTGAATGGTGGTATAACACTTCCTTTCATACTGCAGCAAAAATGACCCCATTTATGGCACTTTATGGATATCAACCACCATCCATCACATCATCTTTAAGAGAAAATTCGAAGGTTGAAGCAATGGAAGATCACATTGAGCATCAAAAAGAAGTTCTCCAACTCTTAAAGGATAACCTGAATTTGGCACAAAATCGAATGATACAATAGGCACATCAACATTGCAGTGAGAGAAGTTTTGATGTAGGAGACTTGGTATTTTTACGACTACAACCATACAAACAAATGTCCCTCAAGCAAGTTAAGAAGGATAATAAATTATCGCCAAAGTACTATGGTCCTTACAAGGTGTTGCAAAAGATTGGTACTATGGCATACATATTGGAGCTTCCTGAATCTTCACAAGTGTATCCAGTTTTCCATGTTTCATGCTTAAAGAAGGTTATAGGTGAAAATATTCCTGTTCAAACAATCTTGCCAGAACTTGATGAGGAAGGAAAAATCATATTAGAACCCGAAGCGGTCATGGAAACAAGAACTCGACAGCTATGAAATCGATCAATTTCAGAGTATCTCATCAAGTGGAAGAACTTACCTATTGAAGATTCTACATGGGAGGATGAGAATTTTATACAGAAGCACCCAAAGCTACTCAAGCATTGAGGACAACACTTTTTTGAAGGAGATGGGCATGTTAGGTCCCTATATTACTAGTATAGTCCCTTATTGTTGTTAGTGTAACCCCTTTATTGTTATTATTGTACCCCTGTAACCCCCATATTACTATTATTGTGCCCTTAAATTATTATTGTTAGGTCGGCTAGGATTACATTGTGGCCCCATCGGGATCACAATTGGCCCCATGGACTCCTATATATAGAAAGGAGGTTTTGTAATTTGAATCATCCAAGAATTATTCATTCAGTAATGTAGTGGAGGTTGCCCCCTTGAAGTGGCTTATTTCTAAGGCGTTGATATCTCTTTTCTTCTATTTTTGGAGCTGGTTTCACAACACAAACCATGTCATGACATATCGTATTTGTTGCTCATCAAATTCATTAATTGATGGTTCCATTCGATTATGAATTTTCCAACAAAATTTAATTGGTTCAACAACAAAATGGTACATTGAATTACCATGATATTCTTTTCATAATTTCAATGCTTTAGCCACTGCATTCTTGACACATTTTTAGTTACCAATCCATTACAATATTGGTACCGAACTTTTGAATTCTTTAAAATAGAACTCTTCTACCCAAATTTCCGATCATATCCACGAATGGAGACATAGATGTTGTTTGGTTAAGGTTTTCATTCCATATCATATTTTGGTTTAGTAAATACAAAATATTTGCTTCCAGTCATTACTGAAGATGTGGCCAAGGGAGGTGTTGTAACTGAAGAAAAATTTATTGCTCATGCCTAAAATCTAGACCTTCTTTACACACAATCTGGCACTTTGTATGACAAAATTATAGATTTTCCTCGCCCTAGTCAAATGATCACAACTCCTTCCGACTATCATGCCACTCACAATGTAATCAGTTTTGCTAGCCAATCTAAGAGTAAGAAGAAAAATTCCAAATATAATACTCCGATTATAAGTTTATCAGGTTCACCTAAAGGAAATAGTTCTCTCGAAAATAATTTTAAGATTAACGCTGTAGAATCATCTACCAATAAGAATAAATTGACCGTAGGTAAGAAGAAAGGGAAAGGTAAAGTGAAACAAAACACTTCCTCGAAAGAGAGACTAGATAAAATCGAACCATCTGACGAAAAGAAAAATCCTCGTTATCCTTGTCTAATTTGTGATGAAGATCATTACACCAAGAGTGCCCTCATCGTGCCGAGGTAACTAAATTCATTAAAGGTTCACCCAAACTTGTTGTTTTGAAGGATTCATTCCCTTCTCAAGATAGTAAGATGGTTTCACACAACCCTTGTTCTTCCATCACATCGATGGATATCATGATGATGTCTTCTCAAGTTATCATAGCCACGAGATCTAAGGATTACATATCTAAGGGCCATGTCAATGGAAATGATATTGGTTCACCCAATCAAGCTTCCACGTCAATTCCTCCTCCTTATGAACCTTTATAGATTGAAAAACCTAATTCTGACATGGTCATTTGACTGCCACCTAAAGTTGTTCTTCAAAAGTCATATTTTAATCCACATGTGCAAGATGCTTAGAATTAAAACACCGTTGAAGATCTGGCTATGTCACCTTCAGCAATGTCAACCCTTGAAGTATTGCAGACTTTTACATCAAAAAGAAAATTTATTTTTTTAGCAATAGGAGCTATTTATCCTAAGGGTTATAATCTCATTATCTTTGATCTAGACAATTGTGTACCTAGATTCTGCATCGAATGGCATTCCAAATACTGATTTTCGTCAAAACTAAACGAGTCTTTCGCATGGTAATTGATTAAGGAGCGTATATGTGTATTATGTCTATTACTTGTTGGAAATACTTAGGTTCTACAATAGTCAATCAGTCTCCCACAAATTTGAAAGCCTTTGATGTAAAATGTTTTCACACATATGGGATTCTTAATGATCTACCTACAAAGATAAAAGGTAAAACAGTTGCAGTTGAAGTTTAAAATGTTGATGCTCAGCTTGAATGTAACCTTTTACTAGGATGAAGTTGGTCTTATGCTATGTTGAAAATGGTCTCAACATTCTTTCAAATGATAATGTTTCCCCATAAAGGAAAAATTGTAAAATTATACCAACTATCTTAGTACACTTCAGACCCTAGCTCTACAAGTAGTATTCCTTTTGTTGGAAAGTCGATTACTTTATATGAATATGTTGGGTAGGTTTGCTTAAGGATTCATCTTTGATGGGAACTTTTGCAATCCCTCCACCCAATTTTTCTCATAATATTTCCAGGTTAATATGATTACATCAAGAAAATTACCATTACCTAATCCTTGTATTGTGCCTTCAGAGTATAAAATGACCTTGTATGGCAATGAGATGCCTTTGAGTATGTTTGAATTGGCTTATCACGAAGTTCAATCAATTTCCAACCCACCATCAACTAAAACTAATCAAGTGAATGTGATCATTGATGACTATTCTCATTTGTCACATTTAATACTAATATCATCTCCTGATCCCTTCGATAACAAGTTTCCAATTGACGAAAGTGTCATGGAACTCATGAATTTGGAAGAAATTCCATGGGATAATTATCATCATCGATCATACTTTCTGCCTGAACTTGATAAAATCGAGAATGATTTTTCATTTATTTTCTCAGCTGATATTGTTGATATTCCTTAATGTCTTATGTCAATCATTCATATGGATTCTGAAATGAATCTAGGAAACATAACTACAATAGTACACATTGTCATCTTAGTTAAATATTGAATTAATGAGAACATTCACATAGGTTCTTCGTGCCCCCTTGATGAAATTGAGACATATAAAGCCCTATTTTAGGAATTTTGTGACATTTTATGAGGAAATGCGAGGAATTTACTCTAGCATTGTAATTCATGAAATTAAGACATACCTAGATGCCAAACATGTTAGACGAAGATTACATTCCGTACATCTGCAGAAAGCTATTGCTATCAAAGCTGAAGTTGAAAAATTACTTAGAGCATGTTTCATTTACCCTATTCTCTTGACTAATTGGGTATCCAATATTGTTACAGTGAAAAAAAATCAAGGGAATACTAGAGTATGTGTCGACTATCGGGATATCAACAAATATTGTCCAAAGAACAATTATCCTACTCCTTATATCGATCAAATTGTTGATGATTATGCCAGAAATAACATTTTCTCTTTCATGGACATATTTCTAGATACAATCAAATAAGCATACTCCCTGCCTATTAGCCCAAGACTACGTTAATTTGTCTATGGGGGACATTTTCCTATCGCAAAATCCCATTTGGATTGAATAATGCTAGCACAAATTTTCAAAGGGAAATGTCTTACGCATTTCACGATATCAAATATATTGTGCAACCCTACCTATATTTTTTACTAACTCATTAATTGAGATGACAAGATCATCCAATACATTTGAAAGAAATTTTCATTCAATGTACACACTACAATATTCGTCTGAATCCTCACAAGTGCATATTTTGTGTACAATCTAGTTGATTGTTGGGATTTATCATGTCAAAGGAAGGTATTCATGTTGACCCAGTCAAGGTATAAGATATTTTCAATTTTCTTCCTCCTTATAATCTTCGTCAACTCTAAAGTTTGCAAGGGAACGTGAAATATTTATGTAGATTCATACCTAACTATGCTGAGCTAACTAAAGCTTTTACTCAACTGTTGAAAAATGGAATTCGATTTATTTGGGATGAGCTTGCTGAAAAATATTTTGATGCATCGAAAAATGCGTTGACCCATGAACCATTGCTTCATTTGCCTGATTATCATCAGGATTAATTTTTGTATTTAGCTGCATCTGATGCCACCATTGGCATGGTGCTAGTTCATGAAGATGAATCTAATGCTGAACATGTGATCTACTCTTTGATTAGGAATCTCTTGAAAACCGAAATCAAATATGCACA
This sequence comes from Pinus albicaulis, assembly GCA_034641835.2. Lineage (NCBI taxonomy): Eukaryota > Viridiplantae > Streptophyta > Pinopsida > Pinales > Pinaceae > Pinus > Pinus albicaulis. Next base: position 1,280,138,424 of record CM076584.1, on the reverse strand, counting down.
TGTGGAGAAATTGGCCTTGGCAGCCATTCAAGTTGTCCAACATTTTCTTCACTATATAATTTTACGCAAAACAATCGTGATCTATGATTGCAACCCCATGATGTACATTCTTACCAAAAAATTGATAGGTCGAAAATACTCTAAATGGATTGTTATCGTGCAAGATTTTGATTTAGAATTTGAAAGATCTAAGTCTAAGAATTCATTGGTATTTGATGAATTACTATGTGACTTTCCATATATTGAAACCGAAACCGTGGTAGAGGATTCTCTTCCAAAAGAATCCCTATTTCTTAGCAGTAATTTATATCCTTGGTATTGAGATATCATGATATATGTTCAAACTCAGAATTTTCAACCCAAGTTGTCTCGAACTGATTATCGTCAAATCCAGTACCAATACCAAAAATATACTATTATTGGTGATACACTTGATCATCATGGTGTTGATTCTATCTTTTGACATTGTTTAACACACAAGGAAGCCAAGAAGGCATTAAATGACTGCCATTATGGAGCTTGTGGTGGCCATATGTCAGGGTTTTCCATAGCCCAAAAGATACTGCGCGCTGGCTATTTCTAGCTGTCAATGTTAAAAGATTGCATTATTGCAGTTCAAAAGTGCCACAATTTCCAAGTTTGCGATCACAAGATGTGTGTGCCTCCAGCTCCTCTTCACCCAATCATAGCTATCGGTCCATTTTATAAATGGGGAATTTATTTTGTTACATTCAACCCTCAGTCAACCGGGGGGCATGGGTATATTGTTCTCGTAGTATATTATTTTATGAAGTGGGTCGAGGAGATGCCTACATATAAGGACGATGATGAAACCAAAGATATTTGCGTATTCAATCATATAATTTATAGGTTCGGCATACCAAAAGCCATCGTTGTAGACTATGGTAGCCACTTTCAAAATTTTATGATGACCGAGAGTTCTGCACAGCTCGGCTTGCACCATGACAACTCTACTCCTTATTATCCACAAGAGAATGGCCAGGTTGATGTTTTTAATAAGGTTTTGACCAATATGATCAAACAAATTGTCGAAATTCATAAAAGAAACTGTCATACCATGCTTTTTTCAGCATTGTGGGCATACCATACCTCTGCAAAAACATCGACTGGATTTACTCCCTTCCAACTTGTTTACAATTTGGAAGCAGTTTTACCAATTCAGTGTGAAATTCCATCATTAAAACTAGCCACATAGTTGTTACCAGCTACCTCTGCAGAGAGGTAACGTTTTTTTTACTTAGCACAACTATATGAAACTTGCCGTAATTTTGCACTAGCTAGTGAGCCTCAGAAGAAACATGTCAAGGCTCAGTTTGATCGAAAAGTGAATCCTCATATATATTCAAAAGATGACATGGTCTTGGGCTATGATCAAGCACATGATAAGCTAGGCACTGGTAAATTCAAGCCTATGTGGCATAGTCCTTACATTGTCAAACGTGTATTAGCCAAAGGGGCCTATAAATTAGTTGACTATGATGATGTTTCTTTGGGAGAGCCTAGAAATAGTCTCTACCTTAAGATATATTATGCGTGATTTATCTTGGGAATATTTTTGTAAATTACTTGTATATTATTTTTATGAGTGTGTGCATTAGGTTTTACATTTTTATAGTTTCCTACTACTTTTCCTACTTATCTTGGATTACACTTGATTTGCAGATGTCAACGTTCCCTCAAACTTACTTTGGCTTTGCTGATGTCACTAGTTGTAGTACTTGAAATTTGTCTTCCGTAGCTTGGGTCATCTATTCACCCACTTCTGAGTTAGTTTCTATTCATGGGATATGCCTTGGTAGAATAGCAAACAATATAGTAGAATATAACGCAATCATTGAACTATTATTTGACGCCATCACGTTTTTTATTTGGAGTTTGATCGTTAGGTTAGATTCACAACTCATAGTATTACATTTAAATGGTATCTATACATTAAGAAGTTCATCAATGTTAATAATTCTTTTACGGGTCCTTTTCTTGGAAAGGAAGTTTGATTGCATTGAATATCAACACATTCCAAGAAATGTAAACACATTAGCTGATGCATTGGCCAATCAAGTGTTAATAGACATTTGCAAAATTTTTAAATTAAAAAAATATTCATCCACATATTGTATAAGATAAACTGACAATAAAATTAGAAGTTCTCATTAGTTAAAAAAGTCTGCAAAAAGTGTGTCACAACAAAAATGTCATCCAAATACATGAGGCTCCATGGCCTTTATTATCTGAATATGCCGATACAAAAATAAAAAAGTATCCCTAAAAAACTAGCAACTATCTATGACGATGATCATGATAGAAAAATATAGCACGAAATACTTGATGTAGCACTCACCTAATTGGTCCTAGAACCCTGAACACGTGTCTCTGGTACCAGAGAGGCAAATCATCAGTCCCAGTCTTTGGAATATATATATTCAACCTCTCTGCATTGTGCTCCAGCGCGGTCAAGGCCTATGATGCTTCTGAGTGGGGTACTACAACTACTGTAGGTTGGTCCCCTTGCTTGTTAAAACATCTTATATCTATTGGTCGAACTGGGCCCACATATGCATTAGCATTTTAGATAATTCAATTTGGATGTTAAAAACAAAATACAAATTTAAAAAACATTAAAACATCAAAATGAGAAGTTTTCACCTAGATCATCCCACTGCATCTCTACTGGGAGTCACATATATGGGTCACCTTTGTCAGCCATCCATTCATATGGGAAATTATCGATCATAATGAGCTGGTTTCCCAGCCATAAAAAACTGAGGAGTATAATTTACCATTGGGTTATCACTTCCATGGAGAGACATCAATGAAACCCACTGAATCATACGTGGATCTTGAGGTCCTGACTCATCTATGATAATCTGTTGTGAGATAAGGAGTGGAATACTCTCTAGAGAAAATGAAATAAGAATTGCACCATAAACGAAATTCTTCAGTTTACCATTCTTGGCTCTATTTAGTTACCCTTTCATGTTGGAAACTAATCCTTCACACCAATTGAAAATAATGGACTATGAACACTCCACTGCAGTCTTCATTTGGGCCTTTGTGGCCACGTGAAGCATTGCGCTTCCAAAAAGTTTGGTGATTGTGAAAGAAATGGTCCTTAAATCAAGTAGCTTGATGGTTTGATATCAATCCTAGCATCCTTGAGCTCATCCCCAACAACACAATATACCTCAAATATGAAGTATTAGTCTCTCCACTTGGTCTCTAGACATATAGAGAAATGTCAAGCCTTCTACAGGAGATCCCAATCAAGAAGTATATATCATAAATATCTATGGTGAGGTGATGATCCCCTATCATGAAAAATTTATGCTAGACATCCCAAGTCTTCACCATCCATGTCATGAGTTCCAGCTGAGTGTCATTCCTGGAATAATCCAATATTTGTAGAGGCCACAATTTTTCAAAGCCTGGAGAGTTGCTGGATCATCCAAAGCTTCTGAATCTTGGTTTTCATGTTCTCTCTCTCTCCACTCCAACATGACTGATCAAAATTATTTAAAATGACAATTGAGGAGTGTTAGAACAATGCTTGAGAGGAATTTCCAAGTTTTGGGGTTTATTTTTATTTATTTTGAAAATCGTCGGTGCTTGTGCAATTTTTCTTTACAAACAGAGTGCATTTGTGTTGTTTCTCAGTAGAGAAACCATGCAAATTGTGTTTCTCTATGTGTAAAAAATTACCGATGTGCACAGTCCTAATGAAGGAAAACCGCACACATCCATGGGTGAATTTTCAAAACTTAAACTTCCATAAAAAATCAAATTGTTAAAATAAAAAAATTAATTGGATGAAAAGCAAGATAATGAAGAAATCTCTTACCTAGAGAAAACAGTTCACGGATTGGTCCACTGGTTTGCTCGGAATCAACCTCCAAATTTTTGTGGTAAAACCCCTCTTTTCTACTCTCAAAATGGTTAAAACTCAAAATGGTAAAAATGAAATTACTTTTTCAACTTTTACAGGTTTTTAGGTCAATAAAATATTATTTTTTATGCCTTTGACCTTTTAAAAGTCAATTTTTGATGTTTTTTACTATCATTCTAAGTAGTTATGATAATTTATTGAGTGTAATGTGTAGAATATAGGTTACAACATAAAAATGGACCATTTTGAATGTGAGAAAACTTTTATCACTTTTTCGGGCTCTTGAAAAATACGAAAAAGTGAAACCATGGAGTTCCTTTTTAATCCATTTTTAGACTCTCTAAACATGAAAATATCGCCAATTAGGGAAAATTTTAGGGGCCAATATTCGCAGGTGGGCTAATTTTCCATGTTTTTTCCAAAAACAATATTCGCCAATTTCCATTTTTTTGAAAATTGATTTGCCCAAATTTTAAAGTGTAAATTTTTTTTACCCTAAAAATCGCCAAATTTTATATATACTAATATAAAATAATTAGAAACCTAAATATTTTTACAAAAATAACATAAAAAATGTTACAATTTACATATTGGGGACTAGTAATATTCTCCAAGGTTTCTAAACTTTAAGATAAGCTTCCATCCTTAAAATTATCCCTGTCGCCAAGTACTTGACTATTCGAACTCGTAAATGTAAATAAACAATATTCTATTAAGTATAAGTTGTTACAGGTCAAAATACCTCCTCATCAGCTCAGAGGGGAAGACAAATATGGAAGAAGTACAAAAACCTAAATCAAACCTATTTCTGTCAGGGTAACGCACATATAGAACAGAACAAGAGCGTTATAACGCAGGCAAGCAATACATTTGCCGCGTTAGTGGCTAGGGAAACGCTCTGTTTACACTGAAGGGACGCGTTACCCGTGTTTTAAGTTTGAATTGGGAAAAGAGCGCGGAGAAAGATTTGAATCTCCGACTTTCCCTCACAAAGGAGTTAGTGCACAAAGGAAACTGCAGAAGCACCAGTTCATTATTGGTCATTGCCATAGAAGACTGAACTCCAAGAGAGGCAAAAGCATGGAGATCAAAGAAACATCTAAGCCTTTTCCATTCCAAACTAGTGGAAAGAGAAGGGCAACAATGGCCTTCTCCCTCTCCTATAAGAAGGAGCTGAAGGCTCTTAATTGAAGGTCGAAGGATTGCTCGAGGTTCTTGTATACTTGTGGAATAGAGAATAGTGTGACATTGTGAAGGCCAAGAGTCAAAGAGGCTCCTAGAGAGCTTGTTGGCTTGGACTTCTTCACTTGATAGAGAAGAGAGATTGGGAGACTGAGGAGGGCTTGGTACAACCGATGGTTGTAATCCTCCTTCTTTCAAAATCAATATAACTATGTTCGTTTTGTCCATTCGATGCTTAATGTTATATTGTTGTTTCAATATTTTCTTAGTATGATATGAATGGCTCAGATGTGTATAATCTAGATGTTTATTATTGATTTAATTGATAGAATACTTGTTATATTAGAAATTACGCGGGTGCTTTGACTGATTGCAGGACTCAGATTTGGAGCCGGTGAAGAAGGACTCTTGCTTTGCTGCGTAGCGCTCTCCAAAGGATTCTAAAGCTGTCAAAGAGGTAATTCTCTAGTGTATTCCTTCAAATTATTTCAAGCTAATATGAACATGCTCATGCCATCTTTGTGAATAGCATAGCTAATCTTACTGTCTGCCTCGGGCACCGGAAAGCCCTGAGAGGGATATACGAAAACCAACCACCCAAGCAGTTTACCCTATAGCAGAATTGGCGACTCCGCTGGGGAGTTTCCCCATAGTTTCCGGACTATTTCCTCCTTCATTTCTTCTCTCCTCTGTTCAGTATCCTTCTGACCATTTTTTGATGCCCAGTAGACATACCAAACGCTTGCAGAGTTCAATCCTGTTCCTGTCTGGCCAACTGAAGAGCTTTTCCCTGGTTAACGCAACCTATGCAGTTCATCCAGTGCGTTATAACGCGGTCTAGGCTTAAATACAGTGCATTATAACGCTGTATTTTCTCACAGACAGAGCGTTACCTAGCCAAAAACCCTGTTGTTCACTACTGTGACTGTGTTTTAGCTGTGGAGTTTTTTGGCCACCAGTACCCTTCACAGACTGAATCCCTGTGCTTTTCTGCTAAAGCTGGCATTGATTATTTGTTTCTCTTATTTAGTTAGTGTGCAAAGCATTTACTTTTTAAAAAAAAAAGAGATTTTTTTTTTTTTTTTCATTTAGTTGAGTTTATTCTGAAAGTTTAGTTCACAGACTATCAAAAGAGGTAGATAGAAGTCTGAATCTTGAAAGTTGAGCTGTGTTATTTACATGTTGGTGCATGGATGATTGAAAAAGAAACCTCTCCTTGTAGAAACACTCTTCATTGAAGTTAATATTTAGAGCATGTTTTGCATGGTTTATTGAGTCAGAGTCTCACTATACTTCATACGTCCATTTCCCCTCCGCAAGACTAATAAAAAAGTACACTAAAAACAAAGCGATAATAAAATCAATCTAATAACTCTTTTTGAGCTCACACAAATAGTAGTTCAGGCTAGGATCTTGGGTTAGGAAAGTGAGAAAACTACCCAAGATTTCAAAACTTGAAAACTAGAGTCATTAACGAGTGAAATCCTGCTGCACTCACATTATTGGGACCGTTCCTTTACCGGAGCTCAGCGCGAGACAACACTTGGGTGCACTAGAAGGTAGCCCGCCTTCGCCTGCATCCTATGGGTGTGTTATATATTGGGGTTCCCTTCGGGGATGTCGAAACTAGATCGGGGATCTAGGTATTCTGCCCATATAGCACACTGTCCTTGACTGTGGACCCCCCTGATGATGTCTGTGATTTGAGGTATCCTTAGTGGCCATACTTTTAGGGACTTACACAATGTGACTGGGACGGGCTGTCCTGGTACCTGAAACAGACGGACCTACTCTGTCTTCAGTCTTTAGGAGGGTACTCGTCTTCAAGAGAGTGCTTACACCTATCGTCTGGGGTTCGGGCGAAGCTCTAGAGTAACCGTAACTGTACTTTTGACCAACCCTCTCTGTATGCTATTGTGAGACTAGATTTCATCACCAGTGAAAGGTAGTACTCAGACAGGGCACCCTATTCTGGCTGCTTGCTGATTGATTTTAGAGAGTCTTTTCTTTTTAGTAAGTGTGTGGTTACTGTCACTTGAGACTTCATAATATATCACATTTTTAATAAAATTTGTTAAAATTAAACCGGTCACCGTGGCGTCCCCTGACCCACACCGTCTGTCTCGATGACAACAAGGTCTACCTCCTCTCACCTTAGAGGAAAGATTGAACCTTGGTGAACCCGGGCCTTCTACGGAAGAGCAGTCTCCTCTGACTAATCTTGATTATCACATAGATCCTTATCAGCCGGAACTCCCGGAGGACCCTTTCACTAAAGGCGTTGTACCTAATTACAATCCTCCGCTCACTGATCCGTTAGGACCGGTGATAATCCAGATTTCACTGCGCCAAGATATGTCTGCGGCAACACCAACATCTACTTCTCCACCGGTACCCACAGGGTCGATACCAATGGCAACCATTCCTGGTTCGCCATCATCCTCCCCACCGATGGTCAGTTCTATGCCATTACTGGGTAACCCCAGTAGTCAACATATGCCTACCCCCAGCCCTATGGTTAACACAACTGTCAGTAGTCTATCAAATCCTTCGGCATCTACTCCTACCGTAACCACGTTGGGGACCATGGTTGCTCCTCCCACGAGCATGACTACTTCGGTGCCCTTTAGCAACCCTTTCGGTTGGAACCCTCTGTTGAGTTCAAACCCCCTGGCCACTATACCAGGGGGCAGTGCTATCAGTACACAGGTAGCAGGGAATATTTCTCTTCCTATGCAATCCTTAGGACAAATGGGACAACCCATTGTAAATACTATCCCCTTAAGTGGTTCAAACATAGGTGTAGGATCTATACCGTTGTAAAATTATGCAAATACTAGTATGCCTCCGGGAAACTCTATTGCATCTATTTGGACTAACCAACCCCAACCTCCGTCTGGAGTGGGAGGGCACTTTTACGCTGGGGGCAACCAACCATTCGCCCCTCAATACACTATGCCCTATGGACAGCAACCGTATGTTCCTACTCCTCCACCTATGGGAGGTTTTTATCAAAGTCCCACTTACCCTTCTGGTAACACATGGATGGGGGGACCCTATGGTCCAAGTAGTCAGCCCATACTGCCTTGGTTAGACTCGGGGGAAAATCCACAATTGCCATTCTTGGCAGCTTTGGACATACCCGACATCCATAAGCTGACGAACGACCCCATCAACCACAACTCGCTTTGGCCTCCAATTCCTCATAAGATTCCGTCCGATATCCCGAAGTTCGACGGGAAACATGGGGACGACCCGACCGCACACATCACTACCTTCCATTTATGGTCCATATCCAATTCCATGGTAGATGATAGTGTCCAACTTCGACTGTTTCCCCGCACCCTTACAGGCAATGCCGCCAAGTGGTACATTGAATTACCACGCGCCGCCATCAATACGTTTGGCGCTTTAGCGACGGAGTTCTTAAAGAAATTTCAACTACCAATTAGAGTGGAAACCGACACAGAATTGTTAACATCACTACGCCAAGACACCGCCACCCACATCTCCGACCATATTCATGAATGGAGACGTAGGAGGAGGCTTGTCAAAGCACCAATACCGGACCATCTCTTGGAAAATTGGTTTTGCAAGTCTCTTTTACCCCATATCTCTAAAGACATTGGCCTTTCTGGTGCAGTGACAGAAGATCAATGTATTCGTCGTGCCCAGCACCTGGATTTGATCTATTCACAATTCGGCACGCTTTACGATCTGCTCCCCCATGCCCCTGGTAACCCGAACCCTCCGGCTACTAAGAAAACTGGAGCTCATGCCGATGGTCTCGTTGGCGCGATCTCTGGTGTAGCCACCAATCAGTCTCGGGGGCAAACCTCCCAGCCATCCTCGGCTACCACCGCCCCCCATCAAACGACTCCTCTCCCTTCCGCTGAGGTAAATTCGGTGCAAACCTCACAAAAACCCAACGGGAAAAATAGGAAGAATAAGAAGAAAACATCTTCTTCGGAAGAGCAGTCGAATAATCAGAATAACTCTAATCAGAAAAATGCTGCTAATGAAAAAGGAAAGGATAAAACCATGAGATTTCCTTGTAAAATCTATGCGGAGGACCACTTGACATACAAATGTCCTCGGTTGCAGGAATGCACCGATTTTATTGCTAACAAGGATTCTGGGAGAACACCTGCCGTTCTTCACAATCCTTTCCCCAATCAACAGCAACAACATCAACATATGGTTGACAACCCGCCACAACCCCATCAACGGGGCAATGGTGGTTCGTATCCTTCCGGCGAAGGACCATCTGCCATTTATGGCATCGAGAGTATTGACCTTCAAACTCACGCCAAGCTTTATGGAACTCCTACCATAGATGCTCAGGAACCTGGAACTAGTTCCAATCCGCCGCCGCCCAACGATTTGCATATCGAAAGGCCTACTGTTGAACCTGTAATTCGTCCCCCCAAAGGGACACTTCGACGCACGACTCATAATACCTCTGCACGTGCAGCCCAAAACTACAATATTGTAGAAGATTTGGCACAGGCACCGTCAGCTATGTCTACACTTGAAGTATTACAAACCTGTCCAGCACAAAGGAAAGCTTTGCTTTCGGCCATTGGTGGAATAGATCCCCAGGATTCCATGCTAGCAGTCTTTGATATGGAAAAGGCTAAACCTCGCCTCTCACATCAACTCGCATTCCAGGTGCAAGTTGTGTCGAAAGGGAGACCCATCCATCGCACTGTCATAGACGAAGGTGCTTCGACCTGCGTTATGTCACAAGCTTGCTGGCTGAATTTAGGTTCTCCTACTCTAACCCCGCCATCGAATTCCCTCAAAGCTTTCGATGGCCACACGTTCCTACCCAAAGGTTACCTTGCTAGCTTTCCCATCACTCTAAGTGGGAAAACGGTAAACGTGGATGTTGAAGTCGTAGAGCATCATCTTGACTATAATCTATTGCTCGGTCGCAGTTGGTCTTATGCTATGACCGCCATCGTGTCTTCGGTCTTCCGACTCATCCTATTTCCATTGGATGGGAAAATAGTCACGGTCGATCAGCTATCCTTCTGCACCCCTGATTATTCCACTTTACCAAGTAGCTCGGTACCCCTAATAGGAGGTGTCCCTGACTCTTACGTCAGTATCAGTACCGGTCTTCTGAAGGCATCTTCCCTACTAGGTTGTTTTCCTCTACCGTCGCCGCAGATCCCAAACACGGTTGCAATGATATCCACCTCTTCGGATGGCTCTATCGACCCATGGATCATCCCGGCACCTTCAGATATTGATTCCTATGGAGATCAGATGCCGCTTTCGCCGGTTGAGTTGGCTTACCAAGCCATCCAAACCACATCTGAACCCTCCACTGATATGGTTTCGACCATAGGTACGACCCTCTCTCCCATAACAGTTCTCTCTAAGGATCTCCTCAATGAAGTCTGGCCTACAGACGAAGCTATTCGAGAGATCATGTCATTAGAAGAACGACCTTGGGGAGAGTTCCACCATCACGCTTCGACGATTGATTCGGAGGTGATAAACACTGAAATCCCGTCTTTTGACCAACCTAATATAGTTCCCTCCTCTTATACGACTGTCCACACTATCGATTCAGAAGGGAACATGGGTAATCTTTCCAAGACACTGCTCATTGATATCTCGGTCAAAACGGGTATCGTGGAAAATATTCAGATTGGAGCCGACTGCAATCCTGAGGAAATTGCGTCCTTCACATCTCTTTTTAAAGAATTCCACGATGTCTTTGCTTGGTCTTATGATGAAATTCTCGACATAGATCCTTCTATTGACGAGAAAGAGATCAAGAAATTTCGAGCATTCTTTTTATGGTATTTTTCTTGCTCATTAATCCGAAAAACCTCGAGTCCTCTTCTTCGGGCTCGTTAAACTTACACGAAGAAGCTTCGAGCATTCTGTTTATGGTATTTTTCTTGCTCGTTAATCCGAAAAACCTCGAGTTCTCTTCTTCGGGCTCGTTAAACTTACACGAAGTTGACATCGAGCGTTCTTTTTCTTGGTCTTTTCTTGCTCGTTAATCCGAAAAACCTAGAGTTTTCTTCTTCAGGCTCGTTAAAACTATGGAGAAGTACTGAGAATTCTTTTTAGGAATCTTTTTCTGGCTCATAAAACCGAAAAAATCCTGAGTCACCTTTGTCAGGCTCGTTAAACTATTGAGACAAAGAACAAGGAGCCATTCTTTTCCTCTTTTTCAAAGCTCTTTAAACAGAAAAAGTAAATCGAGTTTTCTCCGCGTGACTCGTTAAAATTTCACGGAGGTACTGAGTTTTCTTTGTTGGACTCGTTAAAATTTCACAAAGAATATTGAGTTTACTTCATCTCCTCGTACTCATAACAAAATGAGGCAGACATCCATTGAACATAGATTTCTCACTTTTCCGGATTCAATGGACTAACTAACGGAAAATGAACTGTTTCGGGCTTACTATTACCCCTTTTCCGTGCTCGGTTATCAAGACATGACAAAGGTACCCCAATGGAGCCGTCTTTTACGACATTTTTCAGACTCCCTAAACATGAAAAATTCACCGAGTTTTCTCGTCTAGACTCGTTAAACCTAATCAGACAGGACATGGAGTTGTCTTTTATGACATTTTTCAGACTCTCTAAACATGAAAAATTCACCGAGTTTGCTCATCTGGACTCGTTAAATATAATCATATGGGGCACAGAGTTGTCTTTCCTGACATTTTTCAGACTCTCTAAACATGAAAAATTCACCGAGTTTACTCGTCTGGACTCGTTAAACTTAATCAGACGGGGAAAAATTTGGACAAAATGGATACTACCTCTGTTACATTTTCAAAAAGGTCGATTTAGCAGCAAAATTCTTGAACATGGCACTTCCCAGAAAACTCTTTCGCAGTTAGTTGAACCCTACCATCTATGAGTATTAGCCTTCATTTCCCAGTGTCCCTGCACCGGTAAAATCCTAACACACTCTTTGGTGTTCAACACGCTTCAGCTGCCTAGTACCCTGCTAGAGTGCCTTCTATTGTTCAAGCAGATCTCGCTATCTACTGCTCCTGTTATCAACCAAACCGTTCATTATGCCGAAAATTATTTGTCGTCTGACGTTCCCATTTACTCTTCCTTATCTCAAATCATAAACAAAATCAGTTGGTTTCCGTTTCGTGTTAACTGATGTAGGATGCCTCAGTGCCTACCTTTCAACAGATCACTTCCTATCGACTTCAACACCTTATCTAGGAAGTTGATCCAGAAACCCATCAGTACCCAGATACTTGCAGACATTAGTGGCAGGTAGTCTTGTGTTTGATCAAGGGTCTTCATCATTGGCTCTTGGTCGAATGATTCTACGAGTGTTCGACTTCAACTCCTTTTATTCACACTCGCTAGATTGTACTAGGCATCTTAGGGACCATCATCATTATCGGTGGCCACCTTCGCGTCTGTTAACAGTTTTCATTATCGACTGGTAATCAGATGATTTCTCACATGTTCGACGACAACTCCTTCATTCACATGTCGAGAAATATGCAGTTTAAGTGAATCGGCGGTCAAGACCTTGGGGCAAAAGGCTACACCATTAAATTTGTGTTCCCTTCCCCAAGCTGCGATATTGTTTATGGAGACAGCTTCTTCAGCCTGATCCTATTATTACAGACACTTCCACATTGTGCCTATTGGTGGACAGATTCTTCATATCTCTATTCTAGAGGAATCATGTTGTTTAAGCTACTGAGCATGGGATATGCCCGACTCTAGGCAAACACTATATTTTCTGACATATGTTGTTGTTTCAGGTTTTCCTCAGTCTTTCAATCTCTCTATCTCTACAAATTATAAAGTATTTCGGCCATCGTCTTCGTCTCTGACCTCACACTTTAAGGGGCATCTGTTACAGGTCAAAATACCTCCTCATCAGCTTAGAGGGGAAGATAAATATGGAAGAAGTACAAAAACCTAAATTAAACCTATTTCTGCCAGGGTAACGCCTATATAGAACAGAACAAGAGCGTTATAACGCAGGCAATCAGTACATTGGCCGCGTTAGTGGCTAGGGCAACGCTCTGTTTACACTGGAGGGGAGCGTTACCCGTGTTTTAAGTTTGAATTGGGAAAAGAGTGCAGAGAATGATTTGAATCTCCGACTTTCCCTCACAAAGGAGTCAGTTCACAAAGGAAATTGTAGAAGCACCAATTCATTATTGGTCATTGCCATAGAAGACTGAACTCCAAAAGAGGCAAAAGCATAGAGATCAAAGAAACATCTAAGCTTTTTCCATTCCAAACTAGTGGAAAGAGAAGGGCAACAATGGCCTTCTCCCTCTCCTATAAGAAGGAGTTGAAGGCTCTTAATTGAAGGTCGAAGGATTGCTCAAGGTTCTTGTATACTTGTGGAATAGAGAATAGTGTGACATTGTGAAGGCCAAGAGTCAAAGAGGCTCCTAGAGAGCTTGTTGGCTTGGACTTCTTCACTTGATAGAGAAGAGAGATTAGGATACTGAGGAGGGCTTGGTACAACCGATGGTTGTAATCCTCCTTCTTTCAAAATCAATAGAACTATGTTCGTTTTGTCCATTCGATGCTTAATGTTATATTGTTGTTTCAATATTTGCTTAGTATGATATGAATGGCTCAGATGTGTATAATCTAGATGTTTATTATTGGTTTGATTGATAGAATACTTGTTATATTAGAAATTACGCGGGTGCTTTGACTGATTGCAGGACTCAGATTTGGAGCCGGTGAAGAAGGACTCTTGCTTTGCTGCGTAGCGCTCTCCAAAGGATTCTAAAGCTGTCAAAGAGGTAATTCTCTATTGTATTCCTTCAAATTATTTCAAGCTAATATGAACATGCTCATGCCATCTTTGTGAACAGCATAGCTAATCTTACTGTCTGCCTCGGGCACCGGAAAGCCCTGAGAGGGATATACGAAAACCAACCACCCAAGCAGTTTACCCTATAGCATAAGTTTACCCCTTTTCTGGATTGAACTAGACTATTTTTGAAAAAACTCTACGCTGAATAATCATGGTCAATAGAGTTCTCTCCTGCATTATTTTATCCTTTTTTTTCGGGCTTGAGGGACTAAATTTACGAAAAATAACATTATGGAGTTTAATTATGTTTTTCTCCTAACTCCTTAAAAATGAAAAACACTGAGCTTTACTTTCTCTGGGCTTGTTAAAATTTTACATTGAAATAAAAACATGAGTTTTATTTTCATATCTTTTCAAACGCTTTAAACATAGAAACGACATCTAGTTAACCCTACACTGGACTCGTAAATTTAAATAGTGCATGCCCCACCAATCATGACGAGACCAAACCACTCCTTCTTAGGGTTCATTAAAAATACTTCAGAGGACTCATTTGAAGGATGGGCTTACAGGACAAGAAACTTTTATCCTCCTCAAGCTTGAACAAAATAAAGAGATACTTGCAAGTAATAGTGGGGGAAAATTGGGAAAAGGTTTTCATTTTTGTATTCATTAAAAGGTAGTATGTCTCTCTTGAAACCGACACTCCGTCACACATGTGTCCGGGTTGGGAAATCTGTTTTTCTTAGAGTTAGTTGAACCTCATCGAAAGTCTTAAGCTATTTTTGGTTATTATAGTTGAGCCAAATTATGCCAAGTCAAATTTCATGTCGCATGTGTTCAAGAGAAGTTCAACCTTAGTTCATATTCCTTTGTAAATTTTAGCCCTTAATCACATCGACCATCCCTGAGTCAGTCCTTAGAAAACAATTCTTCAAAACTTGACATGAAATTTCATGTCGTAATCCCTCCTGCGACAGATCACTTCTTATCGACTTTAGTTCACTATCTAGGAAGTTGATATAGAAACACTTTTTAGTACCTTAAGGCTTGCATGCTTTAATGACAGGTTCTCATCCTTGACCATCAATCAAACATTTTCACACTCTATAGATTGTACTGAGAGTACCTTGAGAGCCATTTTCATTATTAGTGGTTTCTCTTGCACTTGTTAAATGGTTCACATCATTGAGTGGTAATCAAGTTTTATCTACCATGCTTGACCTCAAGACATGTATTCACATGGTCAAATTTGTACTCTGGATCGAGAGATGGAGATAAGGAACCTGTATCTAGTTTCATCCATCCAGGCTATGAGGAGTTATGTATTCATGGTTATGTAGAAAAATTCATAACAAATGTCTACGTCCATACTGCATCTACTATTGATATTATTATAGGCTATTTCTGTACCTTTTCACTGAGTTAGCTTTACTCTATGTATGGGAATACCTACCTCAGTGATGATTATATATATTGCATTGTAATCCTTGAATGATTGTTTCAAGTTTCCAACCATTGTCTCTAATCCAATATTTGGCATGATAAAGTGCTTCAGTCTTTCAATGACTTTTTAGACTTCGCACTTTAGGGGGCAATCTATTACATGTCATTTTTTCACCATGACACTTGAAAATTAAAATGGATCTCTCACCATCCATACACATGTTTGAAATCACTCCCTTTCAATTCAAACATATACAACCCTTGAAGAAGTTATGAATTTTGGGTAACAAGGTATTTTAACTTGTTTAGTATGACCTACGTGCTTTTCCTATTCAATTTATGTGCATTTGCATTTTCTACCATTGAAACTTGTGCAAAACTACACTCTGTCTTCCATTGTAGACTGTGCACATGACTAAATTAAAAGTAAAAATAAAAAGTTAATTCTAGAATCCTTGTTGGGGGAATATATACCAACTGAAATATTCTTGGTAAATCTATTCGGGCCTTACCCCTCACATCATGGAGCTAGTTCCATTTCATAAAGGAACCCTAATCCCACTGTTACTGGATCTCATCCTTCTCTTTTGGATCTAAAACTTCCTCTATTCAGCCTATAAATTAGGTAGAGGTTAAAGGATTAGGGGATTTCACAAAAGGCAGTCTTATGCTGTTGAATTGGGATTGGGAATCTTATCATCCAAGGACAGGGTTGGAGGAATTTGGGAGGAACCTCATGACATAAAGGAAAATGTTGTAAGGCTCTTCTTTATATCTGAAATAATACAAATGAATCCTTTTTCCCATTTTGTTGTCTTACTAAAATGTTGAATGATTTATGTTCATTTTATTTATTTATTAATATCATATCAATTTTTAATCTCCTTGATCATTATATTTGTTGGAACACCTAATCCTCCATGGGTAGGTGTGGAATGCGAAAAGTCAAAATGGAGTCCAAGTGACCTTGGAATGTGAAACCAAGAGTCACACCATTGTATTATAAATGTACATCATGTATAATGGAAAAATAAGAAAGCCTCACGCTTATCTTTCATTGTGTGTTGAGTCTCTTGTGTGTGTGTTTTTTCTTCTCATACACCATGTGTGTGCTTCAACATGGTGTTTAACATGGTATCAGAGCGGGCGATTTTTGGCCCTGCTCAAAATTGAGTGAGCCATTTGTGTTTATGGCCTGTGCATATCTGCATTTTTGCAGCATTTTAGAGAGTTTCTGCAGCAGTCCTTTTTGCCGCATTCATCAGTAAAAGATTTTCTGCAGCGTTCAGAAATTTGTTTTGAAGAAGAGTAGCATTGGTTTTGAGAAGGAGCAACATTCAAAATCCTTGGTAGCATTCATGCATTTGTTTTGAAGAAGAGCAGCAAGCACTGCACATCTGAAGGTTTTCATTCTAAATTTTCTCTGCAATTTCTGCTCATTAAAATCTGCAATTTGAAGAGCTGCTGGATACAATTTATATTGGGTTTCTGAAGAAGTTTATGAGTTTTTAGTGGAAAAGATTTCCGAGTATTTTTAAAATTCTGCATTTTTGAGCTGCTGAGAGGGTTTTTGAAGATATTTCTAAATTTTCTACTGCTATAATATTTTGAAAAGTCTTGAGTTTTTTGTAAAAAATTTTGAGCTTCTGGACTACATATTTTCTGCTGCTGGACTACTGGAAAAATTTATGAGTTTTCTCTGCAATATCTGGAAATTCTGTTGTTGTTTTAATGATAATTTCCTGCTCTCTGTTGTTTTTAAATAAATAAATAAATAAATAATTTCTGCAACATTCTTGGCCTACGGCCTTCCCCAACCTCCCTTACAGCATAACGCCCTACCTGTAAATTTCTCAACTGACCCATTACATCTCTCAACCTACAACTAACCGCTACCTTTTCACTCAGCGCTCCCCCATCTTACTCTTAACACCCAATCAACACATAGTCAGCTTACGCTCTTCTCCCTACGCCTCTTGATAGCCCCCTCACACCTCTCGACCATGCTCCGACCTTACCACTTCGCATATAAAAAATACAACAGCTCCCTCTACGCATACGGCTTCCCAACCCTGCACATACAACAGATCCCTCTATGCATATGGATTCCCATGAGGGCTCCTCCCTCTCTACGTTTAACACGCTTCCGATTCCCCTTCCTCCGTTCAACGCTGCACCACCTCCTACCCACTACCCACTCTGCAAACACACTCACTGCCCATCCACCCCCTTCCCAAATGGCCGCTCGGCCTCCCTCCCTCCACGCCTTTTAAATTCGCTTTGTCAATTTTTAAATCCGCCCCCTCTCCATTCAATAATACCTCCGCCCCTCCATAACAAATACTGGCACCTTTTTAAATTCGGCCTTTTGTTTTTAATATCTCCACCCCCACCTTTTAATATCCTGACTCCGCCTTCACCGTGGCCTATGGCCCTCCCTATGTCTCTATCCTTACGCACCACCCCAAACAAATTTCATTTTAATATATGCCCGCCCTCCATATAAAACTCCCTCCTTTTTCAATACATTCCCCTTCTTTTTTAAATACCCTCCATTTGTAATAATCTCTATTTTTAATTAATTTATTTTTTAATTAATTTTTAATTTATTTAAAAAAAAAAAAACAGCAGAGAGAGAGGAAGAGAGGAAGAGTAGAGAGAGAGAAAGTAAGAGAAATGAACAGTGGAGGAAGAGAAAATGACATATCAGTAAATGGACTAAATACATAGAGAAAATTCCAGATTTGCATTGTGATTTGTGGCATTTATTTTAAGGGTGATTTTCTGAAGAATATTCATTTGAAAACAAGTTTGCCATCATTCCAAACAACTCTTTGAAGGAAAAATTTCAGCTGCTTTAAAGGCCTCTTGCACTAGTGTTTTAGCTGCACATATTTTGCAGAAATATTATATTGACATTGTATTGATATTGCTTCTTCATTCATAGTTGCAATCAGTATTTGAGTTGTTGGATTGTTGATTGCCCTCCATCATTTGAGGAGCATATTTTGTACTTTGAGAATTCCTTGGAGTCATTTGTATTTGTTGAATCACATTATAAACGGGTGCATTTTTGGTTGAAGCCGACACCCTTTCATTTTTTGAGCCTAAGTTGTTGAAATGGCTAAAATCAATGAGGCATTAGAGTTTTTGAATAACCTCATTCATTCAAATGTTGATGATGTGATAAAAATGAGCAAGGATGCTCTTTGTAAAATTCAAAATTGTTTGCAAGATGCACATGAAAAAATTGAGTTTTTGCAGTTGGAATCTTAGCTCCAACAAGACGAACTTCAGAAAAATAGTCACCATTCTGAACCTGTTTCTGTTCAGAAGATTGTGAAAGACTCTCATCAGAAGAAAGAAGATAAAGTTGCAGATGATTCACATTCAGTTCCTTGTACTAGAGAAGATGTACATGTAGATGCAGCAACTCAGCTTGCACTTCTCAAGCCCATCATCAAACCTTGGGAAGAGCTTGTCCACAATAAGCACCGAACTGGTCTTGGATATGACAAGGATGTGTCCCTTCATATTCCAGAATACATCAAGCCTATCATATTTCAGAGTGCTGGATTCCTGTATGACAGTTCACCTGCAGCTGTTCTAGATCCTGCTCCACTTCCACAACAACATCAAATTGAAAAATGCCAACATTGTGATCGAGTTGGCCATATGAAAGATCATTGTTTTGATCTTCATCCATGCAAGCACTGTGGTCGGCACACCCATTCTTTAGATAGATGCTTTAGAAACAAGCCTCCTACAAGAACCAAGATTCATCTTGGATGGATCGCTTCTTGGCAATGGGCATCAGCAGCCAAGAAGATGTTTAAGTCGCATGTCAGAACATGTTCACGAATATTGAGTAAACTTGCAGTTGAGTTTTCGCCATCATCTCACCTTGTCCCTGACAGGGGGGAAAATGGTGGTCATGTACAAGCTTCGATGACAGATCAAGCGAGCCTGAGCCACAATCTCTCATTCCATGTTCAGAGTTGTAGCCAGAGACACAACAGTTCAAGTGAGCCTGAGCCACAATTCGTCATTCCGAATTCAGAGATGTAGCCAGAGACACGGATGCCCATGAGCATGCCTTTGGTTGGTGGACAACCTTAAACCATCATCTTTGGTTGGTGGATAACCTAAAACCATCACAGATAGTAGACCTCCCTTCTTTTAGGTCGAAGGTCTCCCTTTCATATATGAGGAACACTTCCTCTAGCAAAAGCCTTCAACTTAGCAGCCTTCAGCTTCTTGCCAGCTTTGGTTGAGTTCCAGGAAATGCTTCAAGCATTCCAGAGTTGTTGGTAATCCTAAAACCATCATAGGTAGTAGACCTCCCTTCTTTTATGTTGAAGGGCTCCCTTTTTTTATGAAGGACAATTCCTCTAGCAGAAGCTTTCAGCTTCTTGCCAGTTTTGGAAGAGTTCCGAGAACTGCAACAAGTTTTGCGTTCCAGTGTTGGTGGTCATCCTTAAACCACCTCTTTTTTCCAACATTTCAGAGAGTTGATTCGGCCAAGTCTTTGTATGTATGCTATTTGATTTGTATTCTGACTCTTTTCTTGGACTCACACATACCCCTTCGGATTAAGGGGGGATGTTGGAACACACCTGTCCTCCATGGGTAGGTGTGGAATGCGAAAAGTCACAATGGAGTCCAAGTGACCTTGGAATGTGAAACCAAGAGTCACACCATTGTATTATAAATGTACATCATGTATAATGGAAAAATAAGAAAGCCTCATGCTTATCTTTCATTGTGTGTTGAGTCTCTTGTGTGTGTGTGTGTTTGTTCTTCTCATACACCATGTGTGTGCTTCAACATGGTGTTTAACAATATTAAGCTTGTTTGAATCATTGTATTGCATATGCCTTTGATCTCTTTTATGTCTGTGATTACAGATCTTATCAATATTTGAGGAGCTGAATTGCTGTAAAAATCGGGGATCTACATAAAAAATTTCACAAATAGGTAATGGAACCATTTTCCTTCTCTTGTATTTATGATTCAAACAAAGTAGGGTTAGGGAAAGAGTTATTAAATTATCTGTTTGTTTCAATTTTTCCTTAGGAATTTAGCGAGATCAATCTTTTCCGCAAGAGGTATTTTTACGTGTAACAAAACTGAATAACTTTCACGTTTAAGGAATCATAATCAAAACCTTATTACAAAAATAAATAAGCTTAAAAGTGACAAGAAGTCACTGAAATATAATTTAGAAAAACTTACTCAAGAAGAAGGATCAAAGTCTCTAGTCATAACAATGCAAGTTGAAGATAAAAGAACTAATACCGATCCAATCAATATCACAACTCAAAAATATGACAAACGAGTTGAAATAAAAACATATTCATATGTCGTTGTTCAAATGACAGAGATTTCAAGTGAATACCCAACAATTAACCACGCAACTTCCATAGCTAAATGAAATCAGACACTTCAAGTAAATCGAGAAAATGAAACAAACAAGTCAAGGGGAAAGCATATCACAATAACTTATTATTGACATTTGAATCAAAAGAGAAGAAAACTCAATCAATCTGCATATCTGTATCACTCAAAATAGAAAAAAAAGAAGAAAAAAACTAATGTTTCGAAGACTACTAATGTTAGTGTAATTCAGTCTTATGATAAAAATTCATCTGAGGTATCTAGTATCTGCAAAATTTTACAGAATATTTATTTAGGATAGTCATATCCCTTCTTAGTTTGACAATTTTATCTATCACCCAGAGGATCCTATCATCTTGTGTCAATGAAAATGATAACTCCAATAATTTAGAATGATGCGAGAAGATTGCAAGATAAAGAAACATATGACATGTGTTCTCATTAGTAACCTTTGGGGACAAAGCTTTCCAAAGAGGAAGGAAATTTTATATATATATATATATATATATATATATATATATATATATATATATATATATATATATATATATATATAGATAGTTGAAATTGCGAGGGGTTCGCCTAGCTATCGGTGACATACCAGTAGGTCTCTCTAGGCCAACATCTGCATCACATGAATTTAATGTTAGGACATACATAAATAAACAAAAAATCATAATACTCATAAAATTAAAAATTAAGTCTTACCCAAATATTCATCCCAATCTTCTCCCTTTGGGAGTGGAAGGTCCGGGTCATCAGTGAAATCTGTGCCAGAGTAGGGCCAATCCTCCAAGACAATCAGTTGTCGATGGAGCCAATCAAAAAATTTGGCCTCCAAGATATCTATTGGTCGCCCCCTGCCCTTGGCATTAGTGCTTCCCATCGGGCCATCCGTGGTTCTCTCGCTGGTGGATTCGGAACTATAACCTCCTGTCGCTGAAAAATTGATAATCGTTCCAAGAAGAACGATACCAGGATGGATCCATAACCAAATTGTTTCAATTTGGTCTTCTTGCATTTGGTTAATTGGTGCTTCATGTTTGTGGCCATGGCCTCTGCCTAGTTGTAGAGGGTCGGAGCCATGCAGTCCACAACAAGAAGAAACTGTGTCTTTGTTGCTTCGTGTGGTGCTTGTGATCCTGTAGCCCGTGTGATGGTATGCAATACCACATGTAGTGTCAAATCTAGGATAGTTTGTATATCAACTTTCACACTACCGGATCCTTTCTGTGCTCCTCAATAGACCCTGTCTATCACCATGGTCATGTTTTCCATGCAGGGCCGAGCGCTGGTTAGGAGTGGTGCTGCACCTCTCTGTGATAATCCTATGATGAAGTACACGTCGAAAACCTCAATCTCAAGTTCTTGATCCTGTAGGATGAAATTATCTTGATTTTCGTCCCATATAATCATAAGATATATATATATATATATATATATATATATATATATATATATATATATATATATATAGTTGAAATTGCGAGGGATTCGCCTAGCTATCGGTGACATACCAGCAGGTCTCTCTGGGCCAAAATCTGCATCACATGAATTTAATGTTAGGACATACATAAATAAACAAAAAATCATAATACTCATAAAATTAAAAATTAATTCTTACCCAAATCTTCATCCCAATCTTCTCCCTTTGGGAGTGGAAGGTCCGGGTCATCAGTGAAATCTGTGCCAGAGTAGGGCCAATCCTCCAAGACAATCAGTTGTCGACGGAGCCAATCAAAAAATTTCAGCCTCCAAGATATCTATTGGTCGCCCCCTGCCCTTGGCATTAGTGCTGCCCATCGGGCCATCCGTGGTTCTCTCGCTGGTGGATTCAGAACTATAACCTCCTGTCGCTGAAAAATTGATAATCGTTCCAAGAAAAACGATATCAGGATGGTTCCATAGCCAAATTGTTTCAATTTGGTCTTCTTGCATTTGGTTAATTGGTGCTTCATGTTTGTGGCCACGGCCTCTACCTAGTTGTAGAGGGTCGGAGCCATGCAGTCCACAACAAGAAGAAACTGTGTCTTTGTTGCTTCGTGTGGTGCTTGTGATCCTGTAGCCCGTGTGATGGTATGCAATACCACGTATAGTGTCAAATCTGGGATAGTTTGTATATCAACTTTCACACTACCGGATCCTTTCTGTGCTCCTCAACAGACCTTGTCTATCACCATGGTCATGTTTTCCATGTAGGGCCGAGTGCTGGTTAGGGGTGGTGCTGCACCTCTATGTGATAATCCTGTGATGAAGTACACGTTGAAAACCTCAATCTCAAGTTCTTGATCCTGTAGGATGAACTTATCTTGATTTTTGTCCCATATAATCATAAGATATTGTAGCAATTCTGGTTGGGCTAGGAGACATGGTGTTAGAAAGAATTTTTTCAAACCACAGTTTCTAAGGGCTTCCATAACCCCCTCATTTTCCATGGCTAACTCATCTTCTTCACTATGTTCCCATTCTTTCCATTCAATTACCATTTTGCTCTTTTTTACCTGCAAACACACACACATGAGTGGTATTATTCAATTTTAATCCTTAAATTTGTAAATAATTGGGACATATGGTGAGTATTTTTACTTAAAATTGGTTTTCACCATTGGCGCGACTATTTCTAAAAATCGTCGCACCAATAGGTGCACCTTAGTGTTAAAAATAGGGTGGTTTCCGTGACTCCGTGCCAAAACCCGTGCCAACCGCACAACCCTAAATTTTACAATTTCTCCCCCCAAATTCAAAATTGACAAATGCAGGAAGGAAGAAATAGCTCAAAATCACAAGAGGGATCTCAGCTCTTACCTAGAGTTGGCGGATTTGCAATTGAACTACTGGATTGGCCGCTATCATCGCTGCAAGATTGCACCGTAAAATGGGTAAATATTTCTCCAAAAGAGGTAAAAAGTGAAAAGTAATTGTTTTTACTATTTTTGGCATTTTATAACCTTTTCACAACCCTAATTAAGTTTTAAGACATGTTTTTCAATTATTTCACTGTTTTATTCTCAGAAAATGGGTTTTACACATGTCTCTTGTGCAACAACAGGTTTTCATGCGACAATTATGAAGTAACGAATTATATTTTATACTTTTTCGAACTTGGTAAAAACACGAAAAATTCACTACTGGAGTCATCTTTCAGCTCTATTCTGATTCTCTAAAATTGAAAATATTGTCGAGACGCTTATCGTTTTGAACTCGTTAAATGGCTGCGAAATGATATCTACCCAGTATACGTTTACCCCTTTTTCGGGCTGGGATGGATTATTTACGAAAAAGGAATACGTTAGCGTATCACGACTAAGAGGTTCTCTCAGACACAGTTTTCTACCTTTTCAGATCTGTGAGACTAATTATGAAAAGGGACTACTAGAGTTTTCTTTTTTCCTTCTTTTCAAACTCTCTAAACATGAAAAGATGTCGATTTCTCCCTTTGTCAGACTCGTTAAACCCTGATGACATCGAAATTCGTCACCATGACGTTATTCGAGTTCCTCCTTCCTAGGGCTCGTAAAATGTACTAGGATGGATTTGTCCGAAGGAAAAACTTATAGTGCAAGCATATGTTATCCCCTTCAAGCTTGTTTTCAAAAATAATTGGGGTACTCGCCAGAAATGGTGGGGGAAAATGGAAACATATTTTATTTGTGTTGGAAGTATGTCGTTCTTGAACATGGCACTTGTCTGCATTTGTGTCAGGTTGGGGACATCTCATTTCGTCAATTTTTCCTCCATGGGTTTGGGTAATCTTTTTTGACCTCTCACTCGCTCTTTTCCACGTCATCATGAACTCAGATCCTTTGATGTCAAATACTACCAAATCCAGTGTCGTGCTGCTGATATGTTCAAGAGAAGTTTGCCTCTACAATTTTTCAACCTCCCTCTGATTCTATGTTGGTCCTGATTCACAAACATCATATTCCTCTATCTCATGTCAATGATGTGGGAAACATTATGGCCCTCCTTTGACCAGGTCACTTCCTGTCGACTTTAGCTCATTATCCAAGAATCTAATCTAGAGATCCTTTTCGGTACCTTGGATCCTGCATTCCCTAATGGCAGGCTCTTCGCATTCGATGCAAGGTCCACATCATTTGTCTTCGATCGATTGAATCTATAGGTGTTCGATGCCAGATCATTGTTCACATTCCGTGGATTGTACCTTTCATACCTTGAGAGGCATTGTCATTATTGGTGGTTCCTCTTGCGTCTGTTAACAGCTTTCATCATTAGTTGGTAATCAGACGATTTTCTTGCATGTTCGAATTCAGCTCATACATCCGCGTGCTAGAAATTGTACTTGTTCGAGTTGAGATGGAGCACAAGACCTTGGATTTTTTCTGATAAAATCCAGGCTGCGGGTTATTTTTGGATTTTCATGACTTATTGCATGACTCTTTGATTGGATTGCTGCGACCATACCTGAGTCTATTTGTTGATCTTTATTACTGGGTGGCTGTGTCCATACCTAGATCTCAGTTTTTATATACTCTATTATGGATGGCTGCACCCATGCCACATGTTCATGTATCATAGATATCAGTTGTATTTGTAATTTAAGGTTTTCCAAAAGCGGTG
The DNA here is from genome assembly GCA_034641835.2 of Pinus albicaulis. Lineage (NCBI taxonomy): Eukaryota > Viridiplantae > Streptophyta > Pinopsida > Pinales > Pinaceae > Pinus > Pinus albicaulis. The sequence goes on along the minus strand of CM076584.1, from coordinate 1,280,113,123 downwards.
TTTGGTTCAAACGCGTTCTCCTAAAGCATTTCGCCTCTCCCTCTCCCTCGAACCTCATGCTTTAGGGGGCATCTGTTACACAACACTTTGTCACTGTCCCTACAATACCCAAATCGCACACATGTTAGGGTCGTTTCTGTGACCAATATGCAGTGTCATGCTTTGAAAATAACATCATTGCATCCATTTTGATGAAGGCAACATTCTTCTTGTTGACATTTCCCTAAGCAGAGTTGTAAAAATCCCTATTTTTTCCTTGGTGCGAGTAGCCCGTTACCTCCTCGCACCGACCTGGAAATTTTACATTGAGCCCATGCCACTTGGCACTCTATCCTAGTTAGACACCCACGCCAAGCTATTTATGAATTTTTTAAAAAAAATAGAGGCATATGTTCCATTCCAACCACCTCGGGGATGAGTCACTGGGAGTGGTTGAACTAAAACAACCACGGGCCTCCTCCTTTAGTTAGTAGTTTCCACCTCCCTTGGAACACTCCTAGAGGATAGGCCTCCCTTCCACCTTTGTAGGGATCCCAACCTCCTCCTTTGCCTCTATATAAACAAGCCTTCTCTCTTTATGAAAGCTAGCTGAACAAAGAGAATTATACAGCTGAAGCACTGAACTTGAAGGACTGAAATATAGCTAAATAACTGAGTTATTAAGAAGGTAGAACAAGGGAGAAATCCATCGAGAGGGCATTTATCCCATCTGAATTCCCTAACGAGATTTGAGGCATGCTTTGCCTCAACCCCACTGGAGGAGACCACAATGTCAGAGCATGGTTGTATCTCTTCTTTCTACCTAATAATATAAGTGACTATTGTCTAGTTCCCATCTTGTATTTTGTCTTTATCAAATGCAATATGCTTAGTCTTCTCTGACTGACTAGTAGATTTTAGATGAAATTATTATGTGGTATGTGGTTATTGTTTTTTGATCTCTGTTCAGGTGTCCAAGCGCGATAAGTGAAGGGATTGTGACTTGCCGAATCAGGAGCGAAAAGTTCTTATCATCACTGCGATTGCCGAAAACAGCATTGGACCACAGGTAGGCCATCTTATCGCGTCCTCTTTTCATTCAAATATCTAGGAACCTACACCTTAGGATAATTCCTTATTACTAGACCCACTCTAGGGCTAGAGGGATCATATCTGTTCGCAGCGAGGATTTACCTACATAACACCAATAATTAAAAAAAAAATTCCATTTTCCATTCTTCTTTGGGACTAGGAAAAGAGGATATACCCATTCACTATCTAATATAGGATAAATGAAACCTACATCCAACAATTTATGAAGTTCTTCCTTGACTATGTATTTTAGAGCTAGGTTCATCCACCTTTGGCATTGGCGCACAAGCTTGCATCCTTATTTAATGTAAATATGATGTCTGCACACTTAGAGATGCACCCCTTTCATTTCCTTGTAGTCCCAAGAAAATGCGTCTAGGTTTTCTTTCAAAAGCTGGCATAACTACTCTTCTTCTCTATCTGAGAGGTTTGGGTTAATTTTCAGAGATTCGGATGGGCCAAATTCCACATCCTTGGTGGTTTCAAAGGTTGAATCAACTAAGTTCAGTTCCATCCAAGGGTGGCTTTCAAATTATTTGACTAGGTTTCCAAGCGAGTTGTCAGTGGGCGACTGGTTCTAAATGACTCCGTTGATGAGTTCATCTTCATCAAGCTGCCCCCCTCTAAGAAGATATATGGTACAAATGGGGTAGGGTGTAGTGTTGTATATGTCATCTTCTTCTTCATCCTCCAACCATATAGGTAGGTCATGGTTAATGGAAGGCTAGGCTAGAGGATATAATACCAATTATTTAGATAAGGGCCCATTATTAATAGTAATGTTTCCATCCCGACATCTAATATAAGCATCAACAGTGACTAGCCATGGTATCCCTTGAATGAGAGGATATCCATTTAACTTGGTTTTTGGCTGGATAACCAAGAAATTTGTAGGATACTCCCAAGATTCAATTGAAACCATAACATCCTCAACAATTCCTTCCGGAGTTACTATGATCGATTTGCAAGTTGCAGAATCATTGTGGGTTTCCTCAAAGTCCCATGGAGGTTGAGTTTAAGCATAGTTTCCTTGGTCATTGTTGAACCTCATAATTTTCGTTTCTCTCAAATCATTTATCATCATGTTTCCTTACCTTTTCATAAATACATACACTCCAATCAATGATAAATGATATGATTTATCTCAGAGAATGCATTTGAATGATCTCTATGTTATATTTTGATGTTCTTGTTATTTGAATGGATTTTTGTAACTTAGCTACATAACACAGACTATTCTACATCTAATTGTTGTTTTCATAGCTACTTTTATGGTTTGATAGGTTCCAAGGAGTGAATAAAGGAAGGAGCTACATGGGCATCTCCAGAATGATTCATATAAGGATTTTGTCCTATCCACCTGGTCGAAATCAACAGAAAAATGTGCCTGTGATCGTGGTGAAAGTACGGTCAAAGTAAGTGATCCGAGAGCAAAGAAGTCTTGATTTTATTTGACGTAGAAAATCAAGAGTTAACCATTTATAATTTGCTTCTATATTTTGTTTGTAATCGCCATCTGTAGGCGGAATTAGCTCATGACAATTACATTTTAATTTTGTTTAAATATTGGTTGTGAGAAGATCGAAGACAATTTTAATTTCTGAAAATGTTGTGTATGCTTTAGACTTTGTTCTTTTTTCATAATAAAAAGGTTGTTTTCATTGTTCTAGTCCCAATGTTAATGCACGTATAGTGTGCTAGGATCTCAACCTATTCTGTCTTAGAGGGTCCCTGCACAGGAGGAGGTTTTTCATTAGTTGTTTTAGTTTAATTTCATTTTCTCTGTTTTGTCAATTCATAAGTAGATTTGTATTGCATTGCAGCTTTTATATTAATATCAGAGATTAAATTTATGAATGCTTTCTTAGTATTAGTTTTAGAATGACTGTGTAATATTTTTCTTTCCTAGAACATCTCAAGAAAGTAGATTATTCTATTTTCCAATTGGATTATGTTTGAGGCATTAGAGCTCATATTTGTTTAGTTTCTTTACATTTTTTTACACTACTTTCTTAGATCAGATCCTCAATTATGTGTATAATTGGATGTTTGTAAATCATGCCAAGAAGATGACTCTGTCATACTTCCAATTGGATGCTTGATTATTTAACCTATACAATAATTGAGTTTTCCTTTACATGCCTTTACACTTCTTTCATATATTATATCCTTAGTTAAATGTATAACTGGATGCTTGTAAGTCATGCCAATAAGATGACTCTCTCATACTTCCAAATTGGATGCTTCAGTATTTAACCTATACAATAATTGAGTTTTCCTTTACATGTTATTTAAATGTTTTCTTAGATTAAATTTTTAAAACTAAATCATGTCATGTCATTTCAAGAGGGTGACTCTGTCATACTTCCATATTGAATGCTTGAGTAGTTGATCATACAATAGTTGCTTTTCCTTTCATTTTTCTTTCATTTAGATTAGCATTTTTCCTTTCAATTCTTAGTCATAAGATTCATATTTCAATCCATGGAGTAGAAATAAATTAAGATAGATTAGAATTAATTTTAATTTTCAAAAGATCAAATTCATTAGAATAGATACTCTATTTTTAGATCAGATTCTAACCATCCAAAGTTTGATTCATTTTTATTAAAATTAGAATAGCTAAATAACACTTACTTTTCTTCCTTATTTCAAAATTAGTTTTAACATTTTAACTTCATTAGATGCAGTTGATTCATTTCATGATTCTCATTCCTTAAAATTAACCTTTAGACATAAAGAACAAAACCCCCCAAAACAACATAAAAATATACACAATGAAGTAAGAAGAAGGTTAACTAAGCATATATAGTGCACCACACTTCATCAGATTACAAACCTCGGTTTATAGTTTATGTTAAGAAATTTAAGACATTAAATTAGCTAAAAAGTTATTACATTGATGGAAGCCTTGAGATCAATCAGAGTATTGAGGACTATGACACCATATATGTGCACATATACAATTGGACTACCGGGGTCTGGGTACTTTGGGAATATCACTATTCCCAACATTAAGTCGTACAACTATCCTACTACATTGATGGTGGGGGTGTCTTTCTTATTTCTCCCAGATTTATTGAAGCACTTTTCCTTGATGAGACTACTGTAAATAGGGACATCCTTAATGGCCTAGAGAAGGGGTATTTTTACACACGGATTTTTCAGTTCTCCCATAAGTTTGGTCTCCTCTAGTGTGTGCTGACTGGAGTGGATCAAGCACTTAGGAAAATGTGGTTGTTGGATCTGAGTGTTACTTTCTTCATTTTCCTCCTCAAATTCTATAGGTGGAGATGGAGGATGGTTTTTCGGGATTACTCTTCCCAACTTGAGATTAATCTCCTGTATCTCCACAACATAAGTTGGATAGGATGTCTCTCAATTGTAAAATTGATGTGCTTATATATTGTTCGAGTTTAGATTGGGCTATGCAGGAATTTGGGGTAGCTTGGTCAGAGCATCATGAGTACGCCAAGGTTTAGGTTGGGGTGGAGGCATTGCAACAGGTGGTTGATTATTTTGAGGCCTCCACCCTTGTCATGGGTTGTTCCACTGTGGTTGTTGAGGAACATACTACTGAAATGGTTGGTTCATAGGCTAAGGATGATATGGAGGGTTGTAATGCCAAGTAGGAGATGTATTCCACAACAGAGGAGTGGGGGTAAACCAAGATTTCATAGGTGCATTCTGATTGTTGTGATAGTAGGAATACGGTGCACCTTGAATACCCTATTGATATGACCGAGGGCCTTAAGGCCTTCTCTATTTGATGAAACAGAGTTTTGTTCATCCTACTTCCTCACGTTGACATAAAACTTTGGGTCCAGGTAAGGAGGGACAATTGTTTGTGGTATGATTCTCCTCACAGACTAAGTAAACCTCTATGACATTTAATGGAAATTCATTTCGAGGGTGTTTTCTAGTACATCTAGGGTAGAATATAGCCAAGGATATTTTTGCTTCCTCTTGATATGAATTGTGTCTATTTGCAATGCAAAGGTGTGCAACATATCACTCTTGAAGTCCTCCAACATATTTCCAATCTCATGCTTGATTGAGGTGGAAGAGGAAGGGGTATTGGTCATACTTTAGCTAGCTCTACCTTTCTTCCTAGCTGCCCTAGAATGGTTCCCGAAGAAAATTTTGTTTGTCTCATAAGGCAACTAGTAGATATCTCCTCCTGATAATATATTAAGGGTTTCTATCACCTCCTCCCTAATCCATTGTAGAAGCACTAGTTTAAGTGATCCAGGATCAAGGGTACAATTGGCACTTTTATAGTTTAACTGGAACCTCTCTTCATTTTCCTCTAGGGATTCATCAGGCCATAGAGTCATCCTGATTATTTCCTCTTTAGTTTCCTTGGACCTACAACAGTACTTATACTTGTTGTTGAAGGCCTCTTGCATCTGTGCCCAGGTAGTGATGATGTTCCTAGGTAGACCCATGAACCAGCGCAATGCTGCATCCTTAAGGGTAGATGGGAATCGCTGCAAATTTTGATCATCCAAGGCATAGTCATAGGTCCTACAGACAACAAAAAATTCAAATATGAATGTGTTAGGGTCCTCAGAGGTAATTCCATGGAAATGTGGAAGGGTTGAGGGGTTGATGTTATTCATTTTAGTTTCCCCATCTACCTCTCTAATGGGAAAGACTCCTTGGGCTTCAGTTTCAGCCATGGTTTGAATAGGTGAAGTAGGTTGCTCTGGTGAAACAAGTTCTTCTTCTTCCCCAATAGGTTCCTCAAAAATTTCAAAAGGCTCAACTATGGTGTTTTCAACGTCACAGTCACTGAAGAAGAGTGAAGAGTGACTATATGTGGATGTGGGGGTTTTTGGTAAAAATTTTCTTTGAGTATACCTACTCCTATGAGGCATGAAAATAATATTTTTTTGTATTTTTAAATATTTTTGAAACAACCTGTAAAATTGAAGTAGAAAATAATGCTAAAACATAATCAAAGAATCTACTAGACACCTCCCCGGCAATGGCACCAAAAGGTTGTGAGCCCGGGTATTGAACGAAGAATGCTGCAACTCCCAGAGGTTACTCTAATTTACTTTATAAACCTATGGTTTATACAAAATTGGAGTTGACTGTGATATATAAAAAACAAATGCATTCTATTCATGTCATCCTCTTCTGAGTCCTACAAAGGGCTGTTATTTCTAGGGTTTCTGAATGAAGTCTGTCACACTTCGAAATTTAGACCTGGGGCTACAAGTGATTCAAAGACATTAATCTATCAGCAATAAAAGAACTATTCTACAACAATAAAGTACATCTAGATTCTCCGTAATGGAATAAATCTACAAATTAATCTATGGAAAGAAATGAAAGAAAACTGTAATATACCCAAATTGGGATTGCTAGCAAGGCATGCCTGAAAAATGAATTTTTCAGGAATGGATGCTAAAGAAATTGAAACCAGCCCTTGGATCGCTTATGTTTGAGTATATAAGACCTAAATCCAAGAGGGAATCAGAAACAAATCTTTCTAGGTGGGTTAAACCGATCTCCCACACCTAGTACAGCTAGAAAATTGCCCAAAGAAGGGATTGCAGCACTATGTGACAAAACTGCTCAGAAAATAATGCAGTTCAGCCCAATATATGTATGAGGAAAATATGTAGGCTCAATAATGTCATTTAAAATAGTATTTCAAGATTATATTGAAGCCCATACATCATAGAACAGGAAATATGAAACTTTACATGAAGAAATGCCCAAAATAAGAGGCTGTAACTATAAGATATGACTGTACAAGCTTGAAAAAGTTATTTTATTAGCTAAAAAGAGTTGTAAGTTACACTTCATATCTATAGTAGATATTTGTACAAAAATATAGATCTGTATCAGATCTGTACACTATAGAGTCTCCTCTTCAAAAGCCCCTTGGGGTTTTCAGCAGAAAATGTAGTACATGGAGTAGATCTGAGATATAAGGCAGTTGATTTGCAGAATGATTCAGAATTTCTAAAGCTAATACATCAATTTTTAGATCAGATCTGAATAGAACATGGATTAGATCTCTAATCCATAGATCACCAAAGTGAAGGGAAAATTCCCAACACTAGAGATCTCTCCTCCTTGAAGTGCCAAAAGACCCTGCAACTTTCTCATTGCAAATAAAGCAGTTTTGGAAGATGTACTGCGCTGTTGTCTCTAGATAATAATGTGGCCTGATGCCAAGATTTGAAAATGAGTTGTCCTCATCCAATACTCTCTTGCCAGGGGGTTAGAAGGCTTTCCCATTGAAAAGAGGCACTAGAATGGCTTAGATATGAATAGATCTTGCCTCCACTTGATGTAGCTTACAAGGAAAACTAAAAACTCAACAGGATCTGCATTATAAGAAGATCTTGGCCAAATTCTTGATAGTGGTCAAGAAAAGCAAGACTCCTCCAAGAGACCTCTCAAGGAAGGAGGTGGGATTCCCGATCAGGAACACCCAAGTGCTAAGCAGCACTATTCCCAGCTAAATAGCTAGAGAATGAGGGATGTCTAAATAGACAATACTTTCAGAAATATCGAATGATCAACAAACCCTTTCATGTTGTCCTCCTCCTCCTTAAATAAGATGGAATCCTTTCTAAACCCTAAACCATCTCAATGATTTAGTTGCATTCACATGATTAGCCTCCAACTAAATCTGTGCTAGGCCTTTAGGTGGTTCAATGTATCTAGACAACGCTGTTGATTTAGTCCAGTTGACCCAGTCAAATGATTTAATCCCTTTCACACATATGGGTGTTTTGCTGAAGTAGCCCAGATTTAGCCTTGTTCACATGGGCATGTATTTATTCTACTATTTCAGGAGTTTAATTTATCCTCCTTTACAATTTTTATTCTTGAAACAATAAAATGGAAACAAAATAGAGTATTCCTATTAGCTTGGCTAATTAGGAATATTACACAAACTAGGCATCTTTCATGAAGTAAATTTATGCATTGAAATTGCAGAAAGAAGACTAGCCTAATCACACATTTATGGGCCAAATGGATAAACACACTCTATCTACTTCATGTTTTAACTATCATGATTTTACTCATGCGTCTAATCATGGCCTAATAATGTTCATAAATGCATTTTTTTGCAGCAAGGAGGAGAAAGTGCTAAGGTGTTTTACAAAGGTCTTGAACTCATGGGTGCAGGGTTGAAGGTGTCTGGGTGGTTTTGGTAGGTCTATATGAGGTGGATGATGTAATATTCCCAATTAGTCACTGCTACTTGGAATATTATAACTGCTCCATTTTTGAAATAAGAAGTAGGGAAGATAATAAAACATATCCCAGTGTGAATAGGGATTGAAGTACGAGGAAAAAATAAAGCCTCTTTGGTGTGAAAGATGGGAAAAGCAATGAGCTAGCTACAGTTGACCAAGTCAACAGTGTTGTCACAAGAGGAGGGAAAGCTACTAGGGCAGTGCAGTTTTGAAGGAGGAAACTTCTCAAGGAAGTCACATCACCAATGAGTGGGGCCAGGGATGGGAAAGCTCACCAAGATAATGAGGAGATAGCAGCAAAGGATTCATTCATTCATCTTGTCTCGTTCTTATGAATGATTGCAAGCTTCAGTTGTTTAGCCGAAGTTGCAACACTATTTAGTGCAAAAGGATTCTCATGCGAGAATTATATCTTCACCATTGGTATAGCTGATTGGGAGATCTAAGGAGGAGGTCCTGAGTTCAATTCGCATCATTTATCTTGAGGGGAACCATTCTCCATCCTAGACAGTGTAGTCACTCCCAATGATTGCTTTTTTTCTACAGTAGCTGCAGTAGCTGGGGTTGCATCTTTCCATTTTGTGCTTATTTCAGAGGAGGAGGAGTCTATTTCACTCCGGGAGATCTATTGAGGAAGGCCTTGGTCCAATTATTGTATTTTTTGTCCATTTCAAATCATATTTGGTATTTCTTGATACAGAGTTGCTGGGCACAACATTATTTTCTGCAGAGCTGCATTTTATGTTGCTATTTTGCCGGAAACCCTTGTCGGGTATTCTGAGGTGCTTGTAAAAGAGGTCTAATCTCTCATTTATGATTCCATAATTTTTTTTTTTCTCCGTAAAACTAATTCTATTAAGAGAACGTATGGTACAATATGAGATTACATCCAAGAGAAGCAAGAGAATGGGCAGCCGGAAAGGATGAACTATCCACCTCGGCCCCTAAGTGAGAACAAAAAGAGAGCAGTGCTAAGCAACAAGTAACAAAAACAGAGAAACAAGAGCTGAACAGGGGAGTCTACCCAGCGTGGGTAGAATCAACTATTCGGCATTTTTTTCCTTTCTTTTTACCAACTTTGACCCAGCCAAGCTGATTCTGCTGAGCTGGCATGATTTGCAAACCGAGCGGGGCTGACGGAGAGGTCTCCTTGTCTGAATCCGAGGGAGAGGACTCATGAGCTCTTTTCTGTGAGTTTGGTGGAGCATTAGAATCCTCGGGACAAGCCGAAGGCGGATCCTGTGCCGGCTTTGCGTCCATTCCTTCCGCATCCCCTTCCTCTTCATCTGAGCTGAGATCAGAATCATCCATGGGGGGAGGATCATGAGGTTTCCAGCTTTTGGATTTCGGCTTAAGATTGGCTTTCTTCTTTTGGGCAGTCATCGAGGGACAAGAGCTCTGAAGGTGCCCTGTGTGATGGAAATTCCGGCATCGGAAGGCTGTGTTCTCGTAATCCAGGGTCTGAGTCCAATGGAAATCTCCAATTTTGAGGTTAATCTGATCAGGTAGACCTTTTCTCATGTCTATTTCTGCACAGATTCTGGCGAAGGTGTATATGCCCTTTTCCCCTCTAGAGGGGTCTGTAGCCAGAAAGCGGCCGAGAGTATTGCCGATCCCTTGGAATACAGCGAAGTGCCATAGATGCGCCGGGAGATTAGGAAGTCTGACCCAGATGGGGAGCTTGGTGATGACTGCTGTAGAGGGGTCGAAATCTGGGAACCAGGGGGTGAGGAATAACCCCGCTGAGCCCTAACACCTTGGGCCGTCAGTTAATGCTTTTTGGTAGTCCTCACTGAAAGCAAACACTACAATGAAGAAACCCTTAGAGCAGAGTAGAATCCTGCAATTGTTTGTCCAGTTAGAGTGAATCCATTGGTAGAGGTCTGCTGTGCGTGGCCATAGCCCATTAAACCTGCAAATAATGGCATGCTCTGCAAACTTTTGTATTTGCTCATCCAGCGTTGGATGCATTACTTCAACAGTGGGGGTTTCCTCCAGTTTGTCCACCAAAAAGGGTTTTGGAGCCTGAGCTGGTGGGTCTGTTTTCTTAGGTATCTGAGCATGGACAGCATCTTTGTATGAAAAAGCCGCAGCTGTAGATGACTGTCCAACAGCTCCTCCTCGCAAACGAAGGGTAAAAATGATGGTAGAATTTCTCTTAATGCCGTAAAAAGAAAGGGGGTAAAGATCTTCAAGTTGTTTACCTTCGTGGAGGAGTCGTTGAGATGCATAAGGAATCCCCAGCTTATATTGCAGGATTTTCTTGAGGTCCTGCACTAGATCCGAAGAGCTCACCCATTGTAGCAGCGTTTTGCCAGAAAGGAGTAAGATCTGGATCTGAAACAAGGCAGAGAGATCAGGCTTCTGCTTTCCTCTGCAAATCTGAGACGAGAGGGAGCGGGTACTCTGGGTTCTGTCTACGCTGCTGTCTAGAGCGGCTTGGAATGCATGCTGTTCTGCATTGATGGAAGAAGTTAGCAGTCCAAAGCTGCTTGATCTATCCGCGCAGAGCGAGCCCAGGTCGGCGACATGGAAGCTTGAAATCTGATAAACCCTAGATGCCATCGCGTCTCCGTTTTCAAGACTCCCATTTCGAACGTGCGAATCCAGAGCTCCAGGGGCGTTGGATTCCCGCAGATATGATCGACCTCCCACATCAGGTAAATAACCAGATATATCTCGGCCGCCAGAGATCCCTGACGGCGGGAGATCACCACGAGCGCGCTTGGCCAGAGCTGGAAGCCTAAACGAGCGGCTAACTCTCCAGTAAGCATCCGCCATTGAGTTCCTTCAAACACGCAGCAAACTGGAACCACGTCTCGGCGAAACCCTTCTAGGATTTTCAGAACCCTAGATTCCAACTCGAACCCTTGATCAACTATCTGATTCCATAATTAATGAAAGCTCTAGATTTGTATTAAATTATCTTTTTCTGTGGATTCCATAATAAAAATAACGCTGTTGCATTCTCCGGAATTTCTATTTTGTGAAGCAGTGGGATTGGGGTGCTTTTGTGAAAATATGAGTTGGGGAGATCTATTTAGAGTAGCTATAATGATTTTTTTCTGATTCCATTTCATATTTAAGCTACATAAAACATATATTAGAGGATCCAAGTCCTGGTCTGCATTTTAATTGCATGGTTTTCCTTATACAGCGTCCTCACTGAAGAAATTGTTGAAATTCCTAAAAATGAATATTACACTGGTATCATAGCCCTGCTCTTGGCTCAGCTTGTGGGGGGAGATTTATATTTAGCATGGAGGAGGAATACATCTCAAATCTAGTACTTCAAACCCTGCAGAACATTGTAAAGGATCTGAAGGAGATGAGACATGAAGAGGACTCTTTAGGGTTTTTCCATGAGGCAAGCACCAGCAATGCAAATGGCATGGGGCATTCATCTGCATCACAACGCTCCACCATGCCTTGATTTCTAACTGGAGGAGATAAGAAGGGCACTTTGGGGGAATATTTTGAAGAGTATGAACTCAGTCTCAAGGGTTCAAGGAGCACTTGAGCTTTCAGGAGTTTTGCCAGATCAAGGATGGAAGGAGGATTAATCCTCATCAAAAGGAGGAGAACTTGATGCAGGGATCAGCCCTACAGCGTAGTATGGCAGGGTTCTTCTTGCCCACATTTTATGGGACACCTAAGTGCACTGCAAAGGCTTGGGTGGAGAAGCTGGACACATACTTCCAGCTCAACAAGGTTTCTGAGATAGAAGCCATCAAGATAGCTGCACTGCACCTAGAAGGGGAAGCTCAAGATTGGTGGTTTCATGGACTGAAAACACTTGGGCATCATCATATCACTTCGTACTCAGATTTCACCAAGAATCTAGTGGAGAGGTTTGATCCAAGGGATTCGGAAGCCCACTTTGCCAAGATAACCAAGTTCAAGCAGGAAGGAGATCCTGAGGATTACATTGCTGAGTATTTGTAGCTTTTAGTGATGGTATCCAACCTCACTATGAGCAGGAAGGTATGCATGTTTGTTAATGGGATGGCTGAACCATTACAAGGGTTGGTTAAATCTACTAAACCAACCATACTCCTTGAAGCTATGGAGAAAGCTAGAGATCTACAACACATCTTGCCCAGGGCAAGAACCTTTTTGCAGCAAGAGACTCACTCAAGACCAAGGGAGACAATCCATGTTCAGGATTTGGAGGGAGAATGTGTTACAAGAAGGACACATCATGTCAAGACCTTCTCTGAGAAGGATGTCAGCGCTGTACAATCCATGGGGGACTTTGCTCCAAAAGGGGGAGCTATTGCAGTGTTAATAGGACTCCCAAAGTATCTAACCTTGAGGGTGAGAGGCAATATCATGGGGCGAATATTTTCTGTATTGATAGATAGTGGAGCCACTTATAATTTTGTTGATGCACAGTTGGTACAAAGGAGAGGAATCCACATGGAGGAGTTTGAGGGATTTTCAATTTTGGTCCCAGGAGCTATGGCCCTACAATGTGCCAAGTATGTTCCGACACTAACCATTACTATGGGGACCTATACATTGATAGACCACTTCTTTGCAGTAGATATTCTAGAAACCAATGTCATATTGGGAGTCCAGTGGTTAATCACTCTTGGGAGAGTTACCACTAACTGGAGAACCTTGGAGATGGAATGGAAAGGAGGGAAGGATGGCTAGCAATAAAATATCAAGGGTATAAACACATGCCCCCCTCAAGTTGTTTCAGCACACATAATGGAGGTAGATCTGCGTAGAGGGGATGTTGAATGGGCAGTGGAGCTGTATATATCAGAGGTGAAGGGCAAGGATTCACCAGTGCATCCATATGTTCAGTCTCTCTTGGACTGGTCTTCTACAGTATTTGGAGATATCCCACTAGGGAGACCTCCTGACCGAGGGTTTGAACACACCATTGAGTTGGAACAAGGGATCCAAGTAGTAATCACCACTCCTTATAGGCATCCTATGGCTTATAGGGATGAGATTGAGAGAGCTATCCAAGAGCCACTAGCTCTAGGACACATCCGGCCTAGTACTAGTCCTTTTGCTTCCTCGGCGATTTTGGTAAAGAAGAAAGATGGCACATTGAGGATGTGCATTGCTTATAGGGCCTTGAACAAGAAGACTATGAAGAATAGATACCCTATACCCAAAAACGATGAACTCATGGATGAGTTAAGGGGATCTAAATACTTCTCCAAGATTGATTTGAGATCCGGGTATCATCAAATCAAGGTGAGGGAGCAAGATATCCCCAAGACAACGTTCAGATGTCACTACGGGAATTTTTAGTTTCTGGTAATGCCCATTGGATTGACCAATGCTCCAACAAATTTCCAATCCTGCATGAACCACATCTTCAATGGTCATTTGAGGAAGTTTGTATTGGTCTTCTTTGATGATATTCTTATCTACAGCTACACTTGGTAGGAGCACTTACAACATATTGAGACAATTTTACATATCCTCAAGGAGCAGCAATTCTATGCCAAGCTCTTCAAATGTGAATTTGGCCTCACAAAGATGTTGTATTTGGGGCACATCATAGGAGTGGATGGAGTGAGGTTACATGAGGAGAATATCCAGGCTATCAGAGACTGGCCTGAACCCAGGAATGTTACAAATCTTAGAGGGTTTGTGGGCATATTCACTTATTACCGAAAGTTTGTGAAAGAATTTTCACAACTAGCAGCACCACTCACAGACTTGACAAAGAAGGGAGCTTTCCATTGGACACCTACAGTGTAGAGGGCTTTTGATAAGCTCAAATAGGTAATGATTAGTTGTCCTGTTTTGGTTTTACCTGACTTTTCTCAACCTTTTGTGCTAGAATGTGATGCATCAGGTGAAGGTATTGGGGCAGTCTTGATGCAAGGTGGGCATCCTATAGACTTTGAGAGCAGGAAGATGCTCCCTCATGAGAGGTTATACCCCATCTATGATAAAGAAATGTTGGCTATCATGCACGCATTAGCCAAATTCCGAAAATACTTGGTGGGGAATAAGTTCAAGGTGAAGACTGATCATAACAGTCTTAGATTCTTCCTTGAACAGAGACAACTCCAGGAGAGACAAATGTTACAGGTCAAAATACCTCCTCATCAGCTCAGAGGAGAAGACAAATATGGAAGGAGTAAAAAGACCTAAATTAAACCTATTTCTGCCAGGGTAACGCCTATCTATAACAACACAAGAGCGTTATAACACAACTAATCAGTGAATGAGCCACGTTAGTGGCTAGGGCAACACTCTATTTACACTGGAGGGAAGCGTTACCCGTGTTTTAAGTTTGAAATGGGAAAAAAGCTTGGAAAATGATTTGAATCTCCGACTTTCCCTCAACAAGAGAGTCAGTTCACAAAGGAAATTGCAAAGCACCAATTCATTATTGGTCATTGCCACAAAAGACTGAACTCCCAAGGAGGAAAAAGCATAGAGATTAAAGAAACATCTAAGTTTTTTCTATTCCAAACTAGTGGAAAGAGAAAGGCAACAATGGCTTTCTCCCTCTCCTATAAAAAGGAGCTGAAGGCTCTTAGTCGAAGGTCGAAGGATTGCTAAAGATTTTTGCATACTTGTGGAATAGAGAATAGTTTTATAGTGTGAAGGCCAAGAGACAAAGAGGTTCCTAGAGAGCTTGTTGACTAAGACTTCATCACTTGAGAGATAATAGAGATTGGGAGACTGAGGAGGGCTTGGTACAACCGACGGTTGTAATCCTCCTTCTTTCAAAATCAATAGAACTGTGTTTTTTTTGTCCATTCGATGCTTAATATTGTCATTATTGTTTGAATATTTACATAGTATGATATGAATGGATCAAATGTGCTTAGTTAGAATTTCATTATATATTGACTTGATTGATGGGATATTTGTTATGTTAGAAATTACATGGGTGCTTTGACTGATTTCAGGGCTAAGATTTGGAGCCAGTGAAGAAGGACTCTTGTTTTGCTGCCTAGTGCTCTCCAAGAGACACCAAGATCGCCAAAGAGGTAATTTTCTATCGCGTTGATTTTCTATCATCAAAGAGGTAATTTTCTATCAAGTTGTTTTCAGTTAATATGAACATGATCATGCCATCTTTGTGAACTACACAGTTAATCTTACTATCTGCCTCGGGCACTGGAAAGCCCTGAGAGGGATATTCGAAAACCAACAACCCAAGCAGTTTACCCTATAGCAGAATTGGCGACTCCGCTGGGGAGTTTTCCCCATAGTTTCTTAACTATTTCTTTCCTCCTGTCTTCTCTCCTCTATTCACAGATCCTTCTGACCAGTACTTATGCCCAGTAAACATTCTAAAAGCTCGCAGAGTTCAATCCTGTTTCTGTTCGACCATCTGAAGAATTTTTTCCTGGATAACGCTACACCTGTAGTTTCTCCAGTGTGTTATAACGCTGGCTTTGCTTAAAAACAGTGCGTTAGTCTCTGGATTAACGATGTCTTTACTCAGAGACAGTGCGTTACTCAGCCAAAACTTGTTGTTCACTACCATGATTGTGTTTTAGCAGCAGAATTTTTTGGCCATCAGTATATCTCCTTGACTGAATCCATGTGCTTGTTTACTAAGTTGGCATTTCTGTTTGTTTACTCTTGTTTGAAAAGTTAGTGTCAAAAGCATTTACTTTTTAGAGAAGAAATATTTTTTTATTTTTTTCTGCATCTAGCTGAGTTAATTCTGAAATTTTCAGTTTATAGACTGTTAAAAAGAGGTAGATAGAAGTATGAATCTTTAAAGCTGAACTGAGTTATTTGAATGTTAGTGCATGGATGTTGAAAATAAACCTCTCCTTGTAGAAATACTCTTCATCAAATTGAATATTTAGAGCATGTTTTGCATGGTTTCTTGAGTCAGAGTCTCATCACATTTCATACGTCCACTCCCCCTCCGCAAGACTAATAATCAAGTACACTAAGAATCAAGCGATAATAAAATCAATCAACTTTTTTTTTTTGAACTCACACAAACAACAGTTCAGGCTAGGATCTTGGGTTCGGAGCAGTGAGAAAACTACCCAAGATCTCAAAACTTGAAACTAGAGTCATTAACGAGCGAAATCCTACTGCACTCATATTATTGGGACCGTTCCTTTACCGGAGCTCAGTGCGAGATAACACTTGGGTGCACAAGAAGGTAGCCCGCCTTTGACTGCATCTGGTGGGTGTGTTATATATTTGGGTTCCCTTCGGGGATGTCGAAACTAGATCGGGAATCTAGGTATTCTGCCCATATAGCACACTGTCCTTGACCGTGGACCCCCTTGATGATGTATTTGATTTGAGCTATCTTTAGTGGCCATACTTTTTAGGGACTTACACAAGGTGACTGGGACGGGCTGTCCTGGTACTTGAAACAGACGGACCCACTCTGTCTTCGGTCTTTAGGAGGGTACTCGTTACACCTATCTTCTGAGTTTTGGGCGAAGCTCTAGAGTGACCGTAACTATACTTTCGACCAACCCTCTCTATATACTATTGTGATACTGGATTTCATCACCAGTAAACGGTAGTACTCAGACAGGGCACCCTATTCTGGCTGCTTGCTGATTGATTTTAGAGAGTCTTTTTTTTTCTTTTTTAGGTGTGTGGTTACTATCACTGAGACTTTATAATACATCAAAATTTATTAAATTTTGTTAAAATTAAGCAGGTAACTGTGGCGTCCCCCAACCCACGCCGTCTGTCTAGACGACAGCAAAGTCTACCTCCTCTAACTATTGAGGAAGAACTGAACCTTGGTGAACTCGTGCCTTCTACGGAAGAGCAGTCTCCACTGACTAATCTTGATTGTCACATAACCTCATATCATCTGGAATTTCTGGAGGACCCTTTCACTGAAGGGGTTGTACCTCATTACAATCCTCCACTCACTGATCCATTGGGGCCTATGATAATTCAGATTCCACCACACCAAGATATGTCTTCGGCCGCACCAACATCCATTTAACCACTAGCATCCACTGGGTCGATGCAAATGGCAACCATCCCAGGTTCACCACCATCCTCCCCGCCGGTGGTCAGTTCTATGCCATCAATAGGTAACCCCAGTAGTCAACATATACCTACTCTCAACCCTACGGTCATCACAACTGTCAGTAGCTTACCAAATCCTTTGGCATCTACTTCTACCGTGACCACGTTGGGACCCACAGTAGCTCCTCCCACAAGTATGACTACTTTAGTGCCTTTTAGCAACCCTTTCGGTTGGAGCCCTCTGTTGAGTTCAAACCCCTTGGCTACCATACCAGGGGGCAATGTCACCAGCACTCAGGTAGTAGGGAAAATTTCGCTTCCCCTGCAATCCTTAGGACAAATGGGACAACCTATTGTCAATAATTTTCCCTTAAGTGGTTCAGATATAGGTGTAGGGTCTATGCTGTTGCCAAATTATGCAAGTAGTAGCATGCCTCCGAGAAACTCTATTGCATCCATTTGGACTAACCAACCCCAACCTCCATCTGGAATGGGAGGGCACTTTTATACTGGGGGCAACCAACTGTTCGCCCCGCAATACAACATACCCTATGGACAACAACAGTATGTCCCTACTCCCCCACCTATCGGAAATTTTTATCAAAGTCCCACTTATCCTCCTGGTAACACATTGATGGGGGGACCCTATGGTCCAAGTAGTCAGCCCATACTGCCTTGGTTAGATTCGGGAGAAAATCCACAATTGCCATTTTTGGCAGCTTTGGACATCCCCGATATCCATAAACTGACTAACGACCCCAACAATCACAACCCGCTTTGGCCTCCTGTACCGCATAATATTCCTTCTGATATCCCGAAGTTCGACGGGAAACAAGGGGACGACCCAGCCGCACACATCACTACCTTTCATCTATGGTCTATATCCAATTCCATGGTGGATGATAGTGTCCGGCTTCGACTCTTTCCCCGCACCCTCACAGGAAATGCCGCCAAGTGGTACATAGAATTGGCACGCACTGCCATCAATACTTTTGGCACTTTAGCGATGGAGTTCATAAAGAACTTCCAATTACCGATTAGATTGGAAACCGGAACGAAATTGTTAACATCGTTGCACCAAGACACCGCCACCCACATCTCCGATCATATTCATGAATGGAGATGTCAGAGGAGGCTATTCAAAGCGCCAATCCCGGATCATCTCTTAGCCAATTGGTTTTTCAAGTCTCTTTTACCCCACATCTCTAAAGATATTGGCCTTTCTGGTGCGGTTACATAAGATCAATGTATTCGCCATGCGCAGCACTTGGATTTAATCTATTCACAATCCAGCACGTTATACGATTTGCTCCCCCATGCCCTTAGTAACCCAAATCCTCCAGCCACTCAGAAAACCGGAGCACATGTCGACGGTCTCGTTGGCACAATCTCCAGTGTGTCCACAAAGCAGTCTTGGGGGCAAACCTCCCAGCCATCTTCGGCTGCCACTGCCCCTCACCAAATGACTACTCTTCCTACCTTTGAGGTGAATTATGTGCAAACCTCACAAAAACCTAGCGGGAAAAATAAGAAGAACAAGAAAAATACGTCTTCTTCAGAAGAGTAGTCGGATAATCAGAATAACCCTAATCAGAAAAATGCTGCCAAAAATGACAAAGGGAAGGATAAACCCATGAAATTTCCTTGCAAGATCTGTGCGGAGGACCACTTGACATACAAATGTCCTCGGCTACAGGAATGCACTGATTTTATTGCCAACAAGGATTCTGGGCGAACACCTACCGTTCTTCATAATCCTTTCCCTAATCAGTAGCAGCAACATCAACACATGGTTGACAATACGCCACAACCCCATCAACGGGGAAATGGTGGTTCACATCCTTCTGGCGAAGGACCATCTGCCATTTATGGCATTGAGAGTGTTGAGCTTCAAACTCGAGCCATTTTTTATTGAAATCCTACCATAGATGCTCAATAACCTGGAACTAGTTCAAATCCACTGCCGCCCAACGATTGGTATATCGAATGGCCTATTGCTAAACCCGTTATTCGTCCCCCCAAAGGGACACTTCGATGCATGACTCATAACACCTCTACACGTGCAGCCCAAAACTACAACATTGTAGAAGATTTGGCACAGGCACCATCAGCCATGTCTGCTCTCGAAGTATTACAGACCTGTCCAGCACAAAGGAAAGCCTTGCTTTCGGCCATTGGTGGAATAGACCCCCAGTATTCCATGCTAGCTATCTTTGATATGGAAAAGGCTAAAACTTGCCTCTCACACCAACTCGCATTCCAGGTGCAATTTGTGTCAAAAGGGAGACCAATCCATCACACTGTCATAGACGAAGGTGCTTCGACCTGCGTTATGTCACAAGCTTGCTGGCTCAATTTAGGTTCTCCTACCCTCACCCCGCCATCGAATTCCCTCAAAGCTTTCGATGGCCACATGTTCCTCCCAAAAGGATACCTTGTTAGCTTTCCCATCACTCTAAGTGGGAAAATGGTAAACGTGGACGTTGAAGTCGTAGAGTGCCATCTAGACTATAATATATTGCTTGGTCACAGTTGGTCTTATGCCATGACTGCCATTGTGTCTTCGGTCTTCCAACTCATCCTATTTCCATTGGATGGGAAAATAGTCACAGTGGATTAGCTATCCTTATGCACCCCTGATTATGCCACATTACCAAGTAGCACTATACCCCTAATAGGAGGCTTTCCTGACTCTTACGTCAGTATCGGTACCGGTCTTCTGAAGGCATCTTCCCTACTGGGTTGTTTTCCGCTCCCGCCACCATTGATCCCAAACACGGTTGCAATGATATCCACCACTTTGGATGGCTCTATCGACCCATGGATCATTCTGACACCTTCAGACATTGATTCCTATGGAGATCAGATGCCGCTCTCACCAGCCGAGTTGGCTTACCAAATCATCCAAACTGCATCTGAACCCTCCACTGTTATGGTTTCGACCAACGGTACAAACCTCCCACCCATAACCATCCTCTCTAAGGATCTCCTCAATGAATTCTTGCCTACAGACGAAGCTATTCGAGAGATCATGTCTCTAGAAGAACAACCTTGGGGAGAGTTTCACCATCACGCTTCGATGATTGACTCGGAGGTGATAAAAACTGAAATCCCATCCTTTGACCAACCTGAGGTGGTTCCCTCTGCTTACACGACTATTCAAACTATTGATTTAGAAGGGAACATGGGTAATATTTCTAAGACAATGCTCATTGATATCTTGGTCAAAATGGGTATCGTGGAAAATATTCATATTGGAGTCGACTGCAATCCTGAGGAAATTGTGTGCTTCACATCCCTTTTCAAGGAATTCCGTGATGTGTTTGCTTGGTCTTATGATGAAATGCCCGGCATAGACCCTTCTATTGTCGAGCACGAAATCAAGATCTATGACAATGCCAAACTCGTTCGGCAATGACTCAGACCTGTCCACCTGCGCAAAGTAGCCGCAATCAATATTGAGGTAGAAAAACTTTTAAACGTTGGTTTCATCTATCCCGTTCCTTTAATAGAATGGGTTTCCAATCCGGTTCCCATTGATAAAAAACAAGGCACCATTCGATTTTGCGTTGATTATCACGATCTGAACACCACTTGTCCTAAATAAAATTATCCTACACCGTTCATTGATCAAATTCTCGATGATTGTGCCAGATACGAATCTTTTTCCTTCATAGATGGATTCTCGGGCTATAACCAGATTGCAATAAAAAAAGATGACCGGTATAAAACTGCTTTCATCTGTCCTTGGGGCACATTTGTGTATCGAAAAATCCCATTCGGTCTGAAGAATGCTGGAGCAGCCTTTCAACGGGCTATGGACTACACTTTTCATGACATTTGACATATTGTACAGACTTACTTGGATGACCTTTCAGCCCATTCCAAGAAATGACATGATCACCTGGCTCATCTAAAAGAAATTTTTGCTAGGTGCAGATTCTACAATATACATTTGAATCCTCATAAATGCATATTTATGGTCGAGTCAGGACATTTGTTAGGTTTCATTGTCTCCACGCACAGGATTAGGGTTGATCCCGATAAGGTTAAGGTGATTGTTGAATTTCCGGCACCACAATCCATCCTTCAACTCCAACATTTGCAAGGGAAGGCAAAATTTTTGCATCGTTTCATTGTTAACTATGCTGAGATGACGAAAGGATTTATGCGATAACTGAATAAAGGAACACTATATTTGTGGGATGAACAAGCTCAACGGTCATTTGATGCTTTAAAACATGCACTTGTTTCAGCCCCACTCCTTAGTGCCCCCGATTACTCACGCAACTTTCTCCTCTACCTGGCAGCCTCACCATCCTCACTTGGAATGGTTTTGGTTCAAGTACACGATGACGACAGTGAACATGTGATATACTGTTTGTCCAAAGGTCTAATTGGACCTGAATTATGTTATTCACATGTGGAGAAACTTTCTCTGGCGGTAGTTTTTGCTGTCACCTGACTCCTGCACTATATATTGCTGCGACACACTACGGTCGTTGCTTTGGAGAACCCCATGCGACATATCTTGTCTAGACAAATTATTGGAGGAAAATATTCCAAATGGATTGTAATCCTCCAGCAATTTGATTTGGTTTTCACGGCTGCCAAAGCAAAGAAATCCCTCGTCTTCGCCAAATTATTATCGGATCTTCCCCGAATCGACCCAGGAGAAGTAGCTCATGATCCATTTCCTGATGAATCTGTATACTTGGTCGATTCTTCGGACCCATGGTATGGAGACATTTTGGTCTACCTACAAACCCAATGCTTTCGCCCGACTCTCACGTCCGACGACCGTCGTCGTATCCGCCAACAAGAAAAGCACTACCTCGTGCTAAACGATACACTATATCGTCATGGTGTTGATACTATTCTCCAACGCTGTCTCAATTTCGATGAGGCGAAACGCGTTTTGAATGACTGCCATGCAGGGGCATGCGGTGGTCATCTTTCGGGCATAGCTACTACCCAAAAAATCTTGCGCACAGGTTACTATTGGCCTACTTTGTTTAAAGACTGTACTGCAGCGGTCCAGAAGTGCCATCCATGTCAAATTTTCACAAAGAAAATGTGTGCTCATCCTGCCCCCCTTCACACAGTTATCTCCATTGGTCCTTTTGCTAAATGGGGAATTGACTTCGTCACCTGCAATCCCACTTCGGAAAATGAACACAACTACATTGTGGTTGCGGTCGATTACTTTACGAAATGGGCAAAAGCCCTTCCCACTTTCAAGGCCGATGGCGAAACCACCACTCTCTTCCTGTTCAATCAGGTAATCTGTCAGTTTGGCGTACCCCTATCTATTGTCACAGATCATGGATCCCACTTCCAGAATCACATGATGACCAAATTAACATCCATGCTAGGTTTCCGTCAAGATCATTCTTCGTCTTATTACCCTCAAGCTAATGGTCAAGTCGAAGCCATAAATGGCGTCCTCAAAACCATGATTCGTCGATTGGTCAGAAACCATAAAACCACTTGGCATCGGAAGTTGTATTCCGCATTATGGGCATACCGAACGTCAGTCAAAACTGCCACAGGCTTCACACCATTCCAACTTGCTTTCGACCTAGAGGCAGTACTTCCAATCGAGTGCGAAATTTCATCACTCAAACTTGCCGTTGAAATCCTGCCCGACACCACCGCCACGTAAGAGCACTTGATCTCACTCGATCATTTGGACGAAACTTGTCGAGATGCTACACTAGCACTCAAAGCTCACCAGTGCCGAGTCAAGGCTCAATACGACAAATCTGTCAAGCCTCGTTCTTTCCAAGAGGGCGATCTAGTTCTACTTTATGATCAGAAACATGACCTCTTGGGGGCAGGAACACTCCAACCATTATGGCTTGGTCCTTACATCGTCACTAAAGCCCTCTCAAAGGGAGCTTACGAACTTCAGGACTATAATGGAATTCCACTCACGGAGCCCCGCAACGAGCTCTACTTAAAGAAATATTTTGCCTAGTTTCGCACTAGGCATATGCTTTGTAATTTTATGTATATAAGTTTTGGTTATTGTTTTGATGTCTCTAGATGTTTGTTTTGGTTTTTGCAGTGTTTTTCTCATGAAATATTTTTCTTTCACACAGATGCCGTCACCCTCTTTATCATACGTCGGATATGCGGACGGTGCTAGTCATCACACCAGACGCATTGCTTCAGCTGCTTGGGTTCTCTACACTCCTGAGTCAGACCTCCTTGGTTCTGGGGGAATTTTCCTAGGTAGCGCCACCAATAATGTTGCCGAGTACATGTTAGTGATCCAAATCCTCATGGAAGCGGCCTCTCGTGACATCTCCAATTTAGTGGTCAGGTTAGATTCCCAACTCATCGTTATGCAGTTAAATAATCACTATCATGTCCATCATCCAGTCTTGTTGCATTATTTTTTAAGAGTACGACTTCTAGAACGTCATTTTCAAACAATCACATTTGAGCACGTTCCTAGAGAATTTAATACACTAGCCGATTCTTTGGAAAAATATGTGTTAGATTGGAATTTGTCACATTTACTATAAAATATTTACTCATGAGTATATATATTTTTATCCCATTGAAAATACATAAAAAACTATAAAACACAAAATCACCAACAAAGTATGTATATATATATATATATATATATATATATATATATGTCATGTCCAGAACAATAGTTACATCAAAAAATCTTCCCAAACTTGGGTGTTTTACAAAAATTTGGCAACACTAAGCCACACTCTGACACTAATACATCTGCTCCGCCAGCTAGGCCTGATGATCATAGTAGCATACAACTGCTCTAGCTATCCTCCTCAGAGGCACCAATTATCTCTCCGACACACCGAAGGTATGCCGCTATAAACGAACTGGAACCTCTCGCATAGGAAGGGGTGGTATGCCCATACTCAAACCCTCCAGGTTTCTGGAGAGTTCATGTAAAACTTGGGCATCATCATCCTTGCCGGCTTCCGCATCATCTGCTAGTGTGCCAGCCCTGGGTAACTGCAGTCCTCGCTGTGCATAGCGAGGGGCCCCAACTGGCCAAACAGGTGCCACATATGTGTCAAGAAAACAAGCGTTTCATGTCAAAACATAATTTTCACCCCGTTCTTAACAAAAAAATTACATAAACATTCAAAAGACAAAAAACAAGTACTTCTTTGAAATACACTGATAATTTCCTTCTTACCATCGAGCCCCCACTAGGTGCCAGGGGGCAACACTAACTCCGGATCGCCTGTGAAGTTCATCCCCGCATAGGGATAATCCTCGATCATAATAATCTGTGAGTTAAGCCAATCGAAAAATCCATCATCAAAATAGTGGCGGACAGGACCCTCTCCAGTCTGCGGAAGCAAAGCAGCCCACTGAGCTTGCCTCGGCTCACGGGGACCCAATGGAGCTGTAACGATCCTCGGACTCATTAGTGGTATCTGTTAGGTCTCTGTAATAAGAAATATTGGCAAAGTCCGATCACAGGGTTAACATCATTTCAACCAACTTTGGGATTCTAGGATCTAGCCCTTCTGAATCCAGAGAGGGATCTCTCCAATATGCACAAAGATGGATATTGTCTTTAAAAAGCTTAGGGTAATGATATTAGGCTAGTTATGAGGTCCAAGGATTTTGTTTGGTCTTTTCGGATGATTGAACATAATTGCTGTCTGAGGCAGAAAGATCTATATGCAAATAGGTTCAAAGGTGAGAAGTTGCAAGCAAAAGAGTAAGCTTTGATCAAGAAGAAAGATGATGGCAAGTTTTCAATCCATTGGGCTATGGAGTCATAAGAGGATTTAATTGAAACATTCAGGTTCAAGAGTGATCTATGGGACAAGTCATCTATGCCTAAGGATCTCTTTAAAGTTTGATTTATGGAATGGAATGATACAATAAGAAAGGGAAATGACAGATGCAGAACAAAGAGCAGCCCAGGATCTGGTAAGTACTTTCAAACTAGCTAGCCTTTGACCAAGCACTTAAGAGAAACATAGAAGCAAACTAGGATCTAGTAAGTACTTTGAAACTATCTAGCCTTTGATACACTTCCAATAGAATACATATAAAAACAAAGGGAAACTTGAAGGCAACTTTTGGAGTAGAAACTAGCGGGCTGGGCTCACCATAATCCTCTCCTAGCTCTTCTTTACTTAGTTACTTCCAAGACGATCACAGAGATAACACAGAATGGCCTAAGATATGATAAGTACTTCGAAACTAGTCAGCTTTTAACACATCCTAAGGGAAACAATCAAATAGTTGAGCAAACAGGAAAGGGACTCAGGGCTAACCTTGATTTCCTCAATTCATCCTCACACAACATATATTGAAAGTAACATTTAAAAATAACACTCAGCAGTGACAAAAGGATGAGGGAACGCCAGCATCCGTGTACTCAGATTGAATTAAATCATTTTCAAATAACACAGTTGAAAGAAAACATTTAGATAAAGATTTCTCAGCCAGAAAAGGTTACTGATATACAGTAGGTCCTAACCCTGTTTAAACTGTTCTTTACAGTGGAAAATGAAACAAATTGAAAATAGAAAAAAAATACAAGTTATAGAGAGAATAACATCACCATCAGCATAGACCAGGATCCCATAAATCAGCTTGTATTGATGCTTCAAACTGGTTACAATCTTCAGATCCAATGTTTTAATTCATCTCTCTTCACAACCTAACCTATCTGCTACAAGCAGAGCTCCAAGAGCCGATGAAACCACTATTTACAGTCAAGAGTTTTCAGCTCAGTTACATAGAATGCTTCAACAATTACATTGACAACCAACTAATCCAACCCCTCACTCATCTTCTATTGAAGTATTTATAGAAGGATGAGGAGGTGAGATCTGATAAAAAGATCTCAAGTACAATTAATGCAGAATGAAGACTTCTCGGCCCTTTGAGAGGCTCGAGGGAGAAATTTACAGGTGGATCACTACATTAACTGTGTTTACACTTATGAAGTAAGCTCGGAGGGAGCTTTGTTTGACATTTGAGGCTCTGCGTACTGTTAGGGTTACTCTGCACACGTTTTGTCATTAATTTTGAGGCAGAAATAACTTCTTTGGCTGCTTCGAGGTAAAATATCTGATTTAGTTCAATAAATTCAGCCCTTGATTGAGCATTTTGAAGCAATAGGTGGCACTGCGGTGGTTGAGGAATCAATTTGCCTCAAAGTATGGCGGTGGAGGCAATATGTCTGATGAACACTTTAGGTTTTCTTTTAAACTGTGTTTTAGATTGGGGATTAGGCTTTTGATAACTGTCTTAGCCGTAATCCCCGTAAAAACTGTCTTCGATCTTCATCTGTTGTGCTTTGTCTTCAAAAACTAATACTCTTTAACTGCTCTCTTGAATAAAATAGTGTCTTGTCGATGTGCAGGGCAGCGCAGGGCTCTTTAGGTTATCAATGCTCATGAAACATCGATAAATCATTTGACACAGACCCCGTGAATGGTTCTTTTAGATAGCTCGAAGGCACAGGAAATGTCTTTCCCAACCCTCGGCTCTCCTTCATTCTATAATGGAAAACCATTAAAACACCTGCAAAACACAAAAAAAGTTAAGAAATCCTGCGGAAATAGGCTTAAACTGCTTCAGATGGCGGGGGAGGAGCGTAGCCGTCGGATAAAAATATCTAACGGTGGAGATTGGCGCAGAACAGGCAAAGGAGAGCGGGGAGAAGAAATAAGGTGGGGTGGTTTTGGACCGTCCGATCTGGACACGTGGACGGTCCAGATCTAATCGGAGGAGCGCAATCGGGGGTGAAACAAAAACGCATGCGATTGAAACATTGCGATGTGATTTTGCGCGGACCGTTGGATCAAGGATTAGATCAACGGTCAGGATTGAATCGGGGATCGGCAATCGGAGGTGGCAGGTAGGAGCATGCGATTGAGTTTTTGCGATTGTGATGGAGCGATTAGCACATGGCCGTTGGATCGGCAGGACAGATCAACAGTCAGGATAAGGTCGGAGGATCGCAATCGGAGATCGGAGGGAAGGACTTGCGATCAATCGCATCGCAATCATTTTCGATGGACCGATCGGAGGATGCACATAACAAGTTGCGATTGCGATCGGGCGGGGTGCTGCGATTTAGCGATGACCGTTCGATCGGCGGTGATCGACGGTGGAGTTGAAACAGGGGGAAACCCTTTTATACACACGAAAACCAAATTTTTTACAATAAAAACAAGTTTGAAACGGGTTGGGCGGAAAATATATAAGTAAAGGGAAAAGGCGCCCGATTGCGGGGCCGTGGGATATATGAACTGTAATATGCCCAGGAGTATATATAACAAGGGCCTATCGCAATCGGGCCATCGGGCCTGGTCTTTCCGATCTACCCATTGTGTTGTTTCCGATTGCGATTGCGTGATCGGCCCTTTTCAATCAACCCATTTATATTTATCACGTGATTTTAAGTTTTTAACTTAAAACTTCGGAAAGTGGGTTTTTTGAGTTTATAAAGGAAATCTGTGTTTGGTAATGAAAATTTACAAGTTTTAAGCGCCAAAGGCAGGCTCTATGGTTATATGAGAAAACAATATGATCGGGGATTTTATATGAAAAGGCTAATCGCAATCGGAGCTTTGTAATGGTTCAAAAAACATGCACCCTTGGATATTTGCGATGCGATTAGCACCGAGAAGCTTTGGCGTTTGGTTTTGACACATGGGCATGTGGGGGAAGTGGTTTAGGACTTAGCCTTAAGGGGCTTGGATCCAAAAACTTGTTTTTTATGAAAATTTTCAAGGTTTTAAATGGATTTGGGGGTTTCGGCTTAGCTTAAAAATAGTTTTAAACCATGTCAGGAGGATTTTTCATGAATGGAAGGGGAAACTTATGAAAAGTAGAGGAATAATACGGAGAAAAAAGGGGGAGAAAATGAAGGTTAGCTATAAGTGGGAGAAAGGGGAAAAAATGATGGTTTCTTCAGCAGTTTCTTACAGGAAATCAAAAGAATTAAGAGGAACAGTAATGAGGATTTTGGACAGAGGCATGAGGCCTATAAGGAGTCTTCAAGAGCCAACAAATTTTAGCGATAAAATTTGTTCCTTGGAGGCTCAAAAAGATTTAGCCACCTTTTGGTATAACAAAATATTACAGGTGGCTAACAGTGGCTCCACTTGGGGATGGTGCCTTCTTGAAGGCATCAAGAATTCAGACTCGATTTCTCAGGGACGCTGACTTGTGCCTGACCCATTACTTGCTCTTGTTTTTCTTTGACAAATAATATTAGTCATGAAAGAAAAATGAATTTCATCAATACAACTTCTACCTACCCAATCCTACTGATCTAACATTTTTTCTTCATCAGAGTGCACTTGGATTGGCAAAATCTATTCACAACATTTTATTCTTTTGAAAGCAGGAAACCTAATCTATTTCTACTCCTTATTTCTCCCTGAACTCAGATTAAATAGTTGAGCCCAGATATTTCTCTACCTAATCTACTGTCTGTTGGGATTAAACTGTCCAACAGACTTTCATTCTCTAAATTTTACAACAAAAATTTAAAAATAGTCAAGTCAAGATTAAACTGTTTGACTCGCTGTGATCTATGGCATAAAAACAAGTTGCACACAGATTATTATTTGCAGAAATTTAACATCAAAAATTGAAGGCTTAAGATCTGAAAGCTTCTTATTATGGCCTTCTCTCTTCTTTTCATAGCTCTGATTTTTATTTTTTCTATGAGCTATCTCTTCCTTGATATCTGATTCAGATTTTGGGCAAATTAGAACCAGTTTTTCTCTTTTATGACTCAGAAAATAAAACAGCTTTGAGTCATCTCTCTTTGGAAACTTTGGTTCAGATTTTGAGTTTGTTTGAACCTTAATTTCTATCCTAATCTATCTACCGATGAGCCAAGATTAAACAGTTTGGCAAATCAAATTCGCTACCCTATCAGCAGAAAATTGAAAGCTAATTAGTCAAGATTAAACAGTTTGACAAATTAGAAGTGTGTTTTGAGGAGTGGCATTTGAGCTTGCACAGTTTCAGATTTATTTCTCTTTTTGGCATGGGGTTGTGCCTTTCTTGTTTTCATTTCTGCCCTCTTTTCATTTTTTCTCTGTTTTTGTATTTTTTGATTTTTCACAACTTTGAATGCAATGGTGGATGAAATATTCACAATGGAAAAAGAAAAATAAAAAGGCTGCAGAACACAAAATGGTTTTAAGAAAGGTAATGCTTAAGCATCCTGCCATTGACAGGACCCCCAAAAAAATCTGTTCCATTCAGCTCTTGTAAGAAGAATGCATTGTTTCCAGCAACTGAATGAATAGAGTAAGGTCCAAGCCATAGATTTTCAAATTTACCATGCTTTCCCTTGTCTTCCCTCTTTGAGTCCCACTTTAAAACTTTGTCTCCAACCTTGAAACTGCTGGCCTTTGTTCTTCTATCAAATATCTTCTTGATATTGTCTTGTTTCTGCAATGCTTTATTATACACTTCCTCTCTGGTTTGCTGAAGATGAATGGTCTGATTTATCCTTCTGATTATGTCATTTTCTTTAGTCTGCAACTCTTGAATTAACTTCATAACTGGTACACCGAGGCTGTTAGGAAAAATTGCATCTGTACCATACACAAGCTGGAAGGGTGACATACCAATGGATTTCTTCAATGTTAATCTGTCAGCCCAAAGTGCATGGATGAGCTTTGTGTGCCAAGACTTCTTGTTGTCCTCTAACATTTTCTTTATTATATTCACTAAGCTTTTGTTGGAAGATTCTGCAAGTCCATTACCTTGAGGGTAATAGGCTGTGGAGTGTCCCAATGTTATCTGGTACTTGTGACA
Source organism: Pinus albicaulis (assembly GCA_034641835.2). NCBI lineage: Eukaryota > Viridiplantae > Streptophyta > Pinopsida > Pinales > Pinaceae > Pinus > Pinus albicaulis. The sequence continues at coordinate 1,280,083,058 of CM076584.1, read as the reverse complement.
GAATTCCACCATTTTCTTTGATCCAAATGCTGCTGCATTATCTGTGATGATCTTGGTAGGACAGCCAAATCTGGAAAGAATATTGGTTTCTATGAATTTTATGATAACCGAATCATTGGCTTGCCTACTAGGAACGGCTTCTATCTACTTAGTGAAATAGTCTGTGGCGGTAAGAATCCACCTGTGCTAGGCAGAGGAAGGTGGATGTATTTCTCCTATGAAGTCAAGTCCCCATTGTTGAAAAGGAGCTTCAACAGTAATTGGATGCAGAGGAAGGGGTAATAATTTTCTCTTGCCCTCAAACAATTGGCATTTATGGCAAGTAGTGGTCATCTTATGAACATCAGGAAAAAGAGTGGGCCAATAGAAACCAGCCCTCAAAATTTTGTTGGCTGTTGACTTCCAGTACAAATGGCCTCCACACTATCCTTCATGGAATTCCTGCTTAATTTTTTCTGCATCAAACTCAGGCAAACATTTAAGCAATATACCACTCGCATTTTTCCAATAAAGACATTTATCAATAATGCAATAGTTTACAGCTTTTAACTTTAGGAATCTTGCCTTTGTTTTGGATAAACCAGGAGGTGTATTCAGATTAAGAAAAACATAAACAATATCAGCGTACCAAGGAGAATTCATAAAATGATCTTCAACAACAGGAGTTGAGAGTTCTTCTTGGTTATCTAAAGCATCGATCATATTAATATCAAGAATTTCACAATTTGATTCAGCCATTAATTTAGCTAGACCTTGGCCTTTGATGAGCTTAGTGGGTTTTATCTCTAAATCATATTCAAGAATAACAGCAATCCACTTACCTCTTTTACCATTCGGATCCTGGGTCAGAATGTCTTTAACAACTGAATTCGGGACAAAGGCAATGACATGTGAGTGAAGGATGTATACTCTGAAGTCTTTCAATGCTTTAACCAAAGCAAAAGCTTGCTTTTCCATAATGTTATACTTCAAAGGGGCATCCCTCAATGCCTTGCTAAAAAATGCAATAGGTTGCTCTTGTCCTTGTGGAATTTTCTGTAAAAGGACAGCAGCAATAGTATGTTCTGATGCAAATGAGAAGATATAAAAATCTTTTGAAAAATCAGGGCTTATGAGAACTGGTGTTTTGGTTAATGCTTGTTTCACCAGCTCAAAAGATGTCTTTGCTTCCAAGGTCCATTTTATCCCTTGCTCCTTCTTCAACATGTTTGTGATATTTCTAAGGAGCTCTGCCAAGTTAGGGATGAACCTTCTCAAAAAGTTAATCTTTCCAATGAAAGACTGCAACTCCTTGATATTTCGAGGATGAGAGATCTGCAATATAGCCTCAATCCTCTTTGGATCTATCTTTATACCCTCCTCTGAAATAATGTGTCCAAGAAGCTTACCTTCTTGGAGACCAAATAGTGTCTTCTTAGGGTTCAAAGATATTCCAAATCTTCTGCACTTCTCGAAAAATTTTCTTAAATGTTCTAAATGTTCTTCATCTATTTTTGAAAACACAGTTACATCATCAAGATAGATAATGATGAAGAAGCCCAATTCTTCCGAGAATGCTATGTCCATGGCTCTCTGAAAGGTTGCTCCAGCATTCATTAGACCAAAAGGCATTTTCACATACATGAAAGTGCCCCATGGTGTAGTAAACGTTGTCTTTAATTGATCATTAGGGTGGACTAAGACTTGGTTATACCCTGAATAGCCATCTAGCAAAGAAATTCTTTTAGACCCCACCACCCTTTGCAAAATATGATCCATCTTGGGTAAAGGGTAGTTGTCTTTCAATGAAGCTTTGTTTAAATTTCTGAAGTCTATACAAAGCCTGATTTCTCCAGTCTTCTTCCTAACTAACACCAGATTAGATACCCACTTAGAATATCTAATAGGGACAATAATACCAGCATCGTGCATCTTCATTATTTCCTTCTTAACCAATGGCAACTGGACAGGGTTTATTCTGCGCAGTTTCTGTTTGAATGGTTTTTGGTTCTCTTTAAGAGGAATTTTGTGCTGTATTATTTCAGTGTCATAGGATTTAAGATCTTCATAACTCCACGCAAAAACATCAGAAAACTCTTTGAATAGCTCTATGAGTTTAATGTGAGCTGGCAAAGTTTTGGACAGTTTGATCATTTTCGGTTTTTCTTCACTGCCTATATTTCACTCCTCTACTTTAGTCTCTACAGGTTCCAGTTTTGGTTTATTGGCCACATCGTTAAAATCAAACAATTCTTCTAGAGGGGCCAAACCCTTGGGAAAACTATCATCCTTAGAACGCAGAGTTTCCAATTCCTCTGTTTCAGATTTTGCACTCCATTCTGTTTGGTTTGTAAGTTTTCTAGTTTGAAGGTTAATGTCTATACGCTCAGGAGACGGTTCTTCTTCACCAAGAAAATTTTCTTCACTGTAATTTGTCTCATAATCTGAATCTGAACTATGGAGTTCAAATTCATTTCTGAATTGCATGAAGTCTTCTATTTGTTTATCTCCGTCAAACACCTGCCAATATTTCTTATTATCCGGGACAGCTGGTCTGAATTTTATCTGAGACGTGTCATCATATAGCATTGGGCAGGTTCTAGCAGCAAAGGCTAAATTGTGGGCTGCAATATTTCTTTTCCTCGGGACAAAAGTCAGGTTGGACTCCTCAAATGTTTTCAAAAGATCCATGACATCATTTCGGTAGGCCCTAAGTCTGGGGTGATTTGCATTATACTCCCCATTAACTTGCCGAATGATTAATTCGGAATCGCCATATACATTGATTCTCTTGGCACCTAACTTTTTCAGTAAATGTAAGCCTAAGAGCAGGGATTCGTACTCCGCTATGTTGTTGGAACACTAAAAGTTTAATTTACATGAAATACATTCTGTATGATTGTTTTCAGTGTTAGTGATCCAGACACCTGCACCAGCATTCGTTCTGGTGCATGACCCATCAAAATACATAGTCCAGAGAGGAACATTTTCAGTTTTATTATTTTGGTGTATCTCCTGTATATAATTTGATTCCTCAAGTTTTTCATCGGGTTGAGGATCGTCTTCTTGACTGTCAAGTTTTAAGTTTAATGGATTGATGACTTGCAGTTCAAGACCTGTGTTTAGTTTGCTAGGATTTTTAGATACAACAGACTGTTTCGGCAGTTCAGCGTTGTGTTCCTCTTCCTCCACTTCAGCCAATGATTCTGTTGCACTGATTTGTTCTGCAAGTGTTTCATTATTAAACATGATGAAAGAATCAAGGCTCGTATTGACAGCATACAGAGGAGAGTTTTGAGGCTAGTCTTGACTTGTCACTGTGTATTGCATGTGGGATTCCCTGTAAAGTCTTCTAGTCTAATTAAAAATGGGGATAGTTGCATAGGTCATGTCCATTTGCATGGTTCCCTGTAACTTAGCACCCCAAGATCTTGATAAAAGCATTCCATACTTTGGGGGTACATCAGCCACAACAAAATCCATGACTAAACATTTGGCTGGGATCTGAGCTAAGTTAACACAGAGATCTTTAATCAATCCTAGACATTTAACTCTGCTTGAGTCAAAGGAGTACAAGTCTTTTTAAGGTCTGGTAATTTTAAGACCCAGGCTTTCCATTACAGCTTTTGGCATTAAATTATGGGAAGCACCCGAGTCATGCATAGCATTGTGCAGATTTTTGTCATGAATGTTTAAGCTTACGTAAAAGGGAGAGACAGGACCCTCTTGAAACTTTCCTTCAATCTTTGGACCAAAAATAAGCTCTGGCTGGTCATCATTAAGATTGAGTGTATCTTCATTATATTCTAAGTTCAAAGCTTTCAAAATTTTGGACCTATATACATGTTGGGCAGCTAACTCAGTCAAAGGAACAAAAATTTTGATCTTTGAGATTTCCTGTTCCAGGCTGAAAAGGTTTTGACTCTTTAAAGCATTGATTTCAGCTTTGTTTACTGCCACTTTATCAGCAATAACAGCTTGCTGATTTATTTTATCTACAGTTGGAAAAGTTGTTTTACCAGGAGTACTAGCCGGGGTGTTAGTACTGCCAATGTTTGCACTCCGTTTTTCAATATTCTGAGTGTCTTTCTCTTTACCACTACCAGAATTAACAGCCATTGTTTTGTCTTTTTGTTTGATTGTCTTCGACTGGGTTGCAGTGCTGTTTTGAGAAGGTTTGTTAGAGGTTTTTTTGTCGGGGATTTGTTGATTAGATTTGCTTCTGAGTTCGTATTCATTTGAAGGTTCTATGATAGCATTTTCCATGTTCTGATAATAATTTTCATTACCATCTCTTTTGTCATCGTAAGGTGTGTAAAGGCCTTGTTTTTTATCGTAATGAACTTCGAAGCTATCATCATCTACCCCAAATAAGCTTATATCATCCTCCTCTGTTATTTGTTCTGTTTGCTCAACCTCACTTAAAAAGTTTTGATGAAAGGGAGGAGTGATGTGTTGATCATCTTCCCGGGGTCTATTTGGAGGCTGATTTCTTCTAATATTCTGATTCTGGCTTTGGTTTCTATTTTGAGGAGTGTTTTGATTTAGACTTGCTTGCGCTCTCTCCAGGATGCTCATTTTCTTCATCATTTCTTCCATCATTCTTTCCATCTTTGAGCTTGAAGTAGAAGGGGTGGATTCCTCTCTAAAGGATACTCTCTTTTCAGCTTTCATCCTTGCTCTCTTCTCCATTAAGTTTACTTCCACAGAAAGGGCACCTCTTTGCATATCTTCCAGGGTTGCAAAGACTCTTTCTCTGAGTGAATATGTCATGTCAGGATCAAACCCTTCAGGAAATTTGTTTAAAGCTGAGCCCTAAGGAGGTTTCAGTTCAGGGGAGAGTGCATTATACACACTGTTAAATCTGGTACAATAATCTTGTACACTTTCCCCAGGGTTCCTATGGAGATTGTTATAGTCGGCAAGGACTTGGGGAGGATTCTTCCTTACTTCCCATTTTTTTAAGAATGTTTGATGGAAGCCTTGGAGATCATTAATACTGTGGGGGGCTAAACCTTTAAACCATTTTCTTGCTTCTCCCCCCAAACTTTGAGCAAATAGTCTAAGCTTGACAGAATCATCATCAATTTCATTTCTGTCAAAGTAGTCATTCATCTTGTCCACATGTTGAGATGTTGTTATAGTATTGCTAGCATCATACAATGGAATTTGGGACTGATAGTCCTGTGGAAGATTGACTAATGGTGCAAGAAGGACTAAGGGAGCATACCATGCTGCCATGATAGGTGGTGGATTTACAAGAGGAGGTGTGGGTTGAAGTGGAGTGGTTTGAACAGTGGATGAAGGGTGAGTAGAAGTGGATGGACCAGGAGTAGACTGTTGAGATGATCTTGGATGAGAGACACCTAAATTGTGAAGGAAATGTAAATCAGGAGGTGTTGTTTCTCTACCACCAGGATGTTCACTTGTTTCAGGAGATGAAAGTTAAGACTCAGAGTCTAACTGGATTATATCATCAAATGACCTAGTCCTAAATGGATTCACTAAGTCAGCTTGTGATTGTTGCAGAGCTGAAATATTTTCAGGGACTGAATTAGCTCTCAAGGGTGATCTGAAAACAGTTAATAATCTAACCTTAGGAGACTTCCAAAGGATACTTTCTGGATTATCAACTATCTCAGGTGGGTTAGGGTCTGGATGGGCTCTAGTGTGAATCTTTTTAGAAGCCACTATGCTATGTTGTTTAGACCCAAATAAACAAGAAAATTTCAACCAGATATGACAATCTTGGAGTGGTTAACTAATCTGTTTTCACAATTTTAATCCTACAGTCCTCTAACTGAATTTGAATGATACTATAATGATAAGGGTTCTTCCCAGTCGAGTCTTCAGGTCTGTTTAAGGATTGTGGAGTCGCCAAGTGGAAATTTTTAGCTCCTTTCAGAGGTAAAAGGTCTTATGGTCCACCACCATGTTTATTTAATTCCAATCTGAAATAATTTTAGGTTTTTCTAAGTCATTTTTCAGTTTTGTGGTTGTTAAGAATATCCTAACTTTGTTTCAAAACTTAGCTAAGGTTGCGAGACAAAGGCAGTCTACTGTTATGGCTAAGACAACTGATTTTTCAAGGTTAGACGAAGTCTTAAGAGAAACCTAGGGTTTACCTAGTTTGTCACTGATTCAAACAAGTTTCATCATAATTACCTATCTTAGGCAGTGCTTGAAAAGGCTGCTTTTTACTCTCAAAATGTTCTTGAATAAAGGGTTTTTTGAGGTATTAAAAACACTCAGTTTCCCCAGCGGAGTCGCCAGAAATGTTAGGTCTCTGTAATAAGAAAGATTGGCAAAGTCCGATCACAGGGTTAACATCATTTCAACCAACTTTGGGATTCTAGGATCTAGCCCTCCTGAATCCGGAGAGGGATCTCTCCAATATGCACAAAGATGGATATTGTCTTTGAAAAGCTTAGGGTAATGATATTAGGCTAGTTATGAGGTCCAAGGATTTTTTTTGGTCTTTTCGGATGATTGAACATAATTGCTGTCTGAGGCAGAAATATCTATATGCAAATAGGTTCAAAGGTGAGAAGTTGCAAGCAAAAGAGTAAGCTTCGATCAAGAAGAAATATGATGGCAAGTTTTCAATCCATTGGGCTATGGAGTCATAAGAGGATTTAATTGAAACATTCAAGTTCAAGAGTGATCTATGGGGCAAGTCATCTATGCCTAAGGATCTCTTTAAAGTTTGATTTATGGAATGGAAAGATACAATAAGAAAGGGAAATGACAGATGCAGAACAAAGAGCAGCCCAGGATCTGGTAAGTACTTTCAAACTAGCCAGCCTTTGACCAAGCACTTAAGAAAAACATAGAAGCAAACTAGGATCTGGTAAGTACTTTGAAACTATCCAGCCTTTGATACACTTCCAATAGAATACATATAAAAACAAAGGGAAACTTGAAGGAAACTTTTGGAGTAGAAACTAGCGGGTTGGGCTCACCATAATCCTCTCCTAGCTCTTCTTTACTTAGTTACTTCCAAGACGATCACAGAGATAACACGGAATGGCCTAAGATCTGATAAGTACTTCGAAACTAGTAAGCTTTTAACACATCCTAAGGGAAACAATCAAATAGTTGAGAAAACAGGAAAGGGACTCAGGGCTAACCTTGATTTCCTCAATTCATCCTCACACAACATATATTGAAAGTAACATTTAAAAATAACATTCAGCAGTGACAAAAGGATGAGGGAACGCCAGCATCCGTGTACTTAGACTGAATTAGATCATTTTCAAATAACACAGTTGAAAGAAAACATTTAGATAAAGATTTCTTAGCCAGAGAAGGTTACTGATATACAATAGGTCCTAACCCTGTTTAAACTGTTCTTTACAGTGGAAAATGAAAAAAATTGAAAACAGAAACAAAATACAAGTTATAGTGAGAATAACATCACCAACAGCATAGACCAGGATCCCATAAATTAGCTTGTATTGATGCTTCAAACTGGTTACAATCTTCAGATCCAATGTTTTAATCCATCTCTCTTCACAACCTAACCTATCTGCTACAAGCAGAGCCCTAAGAGCCGATGAAACCACTATTTATAGTCAAGAGTTTTCAGCTGAGTTACATAGAATTCTTCAGCAATTACATTGACAACCAACTAATCCAACCCCTCACTCATCTTCTACTGAAGTATTTATAGAAGGATGAGGAGGTGAGATCTGATAAAAAGATCTCAAGTACAATTAATGCAGAATGAAGACTTCTCGGCCCTTTGAGAGGCTCGAGGGAGAAATTTACAGGTGGATCACTACATTAACTGTGTTTACACTTATGAAGTAAGCTCGGAGGGAGCTTTGTTTGACATTTGAGGCTCTGCGTACTGTTAGGGTTACTCTGCACACGTTCTGTCATTAATTTTGAGGCAGAAATAACTTCTTTGGCTGCTTCGAGGTAAAATATCTGATTTAGTTCAATAAATTCAGCCCCTGATTGAGCATTTTGAAGCAATAGGTGGCACTGCGGTGGTTGAGGAATCAATTTGCCTCAAAGTATGGCGGTGGAGGCAATATGTTTGATGAACACTTTAGGTTTTCTTTTAAACTGTGTTTTATATTGGGGATTAGGCTTTTGATAACTGTCTTAGCCGTAATCCCCGTAAAAACTGTCTTCGATCTTCATCTGCTGTGCTTTGTCTTAAAAAACTGATACTCTTTAACTACTCTCTTGAATAAAACAATGTCTTGTCGATGTGCAGGGAAGCACAGGGCTCTTTAGGTTATCAATGCTCATGAAACATCGATAAATCATTTGACACAGAGCCCGTGAATGGTTCTTTTAGATAGCTCGAAGGCACAGGAAATGTCTTTCCCAACCCTCGGCTCTCCTTCATTCTATAATGGAAAACCATTAAAACACCTACAAAACACAAAAACAGTTAAGAAATCCTGTGGAAATAGGCTTAAACTGCTTCAGATGGCGGGGGAGGAGCGTAGTCGTCGGATAAAAATATCTAATGGTGGAGATTGGCGCAGAACAGGCAAAGGAGAGTGGGGAGAAGAAATAAGGCGGGGTGGTTTTGGACCATCCGATCTGGACACGTGGACGGTCCAGATCTAATCGGAGGAGCGCAATCGGGGGTGAAACAAAAACGCATATTGAAACATTGCGATGCGATTTTGCGCGGATCATTGGATCAAGGATTAGATCAACGGTCAGGATTGAATCGGGGATCGGAAATCGGAGGTGGCAGGTAGGAGCATGCGATTGAGTTTTTGCGATTGTGATGGAGCGATTAGCGCAGGGTCGTTGGATCGGCGGGATAGATCAACAGTCAGGATAAGGTCGGAGGATCGCAATCGGAGATCGGAGGGAAGGACTTGCGATCAATCACATCGCAATCATTTGCGATGGATCGATCGGAGGATGCACATAACAAGTTGCGATTGCGATCGGGCGGGGTGCTGCGATTTAGCAATGACCGTTCGATCGGCGGTGATCAACGGTGGAGATGAAACAGGGGGAAACCCTTTTATACACACGAAAACCAAATTTTTTACAATAAAAACAAGTTTGAAACGGGTTGGGCGGAAAATATATAAGTAAAGGGAAAAGGCGCCCGATTGCGGGGCCGTGGGATATATGAACTGTAATATGCCCGAGAGTATATATAACAAGGGCCTATCACAATCGGGCCATCGGGCCTGGTCTTTCCGATCTACCCATTGTGTTGTTTCCGATTGCGATTGCGCGATCGGCCCTTTTCAATCAACCCATTTATATTTATCACGTGATTTTAAGTTTTTAACTTAAAACTTCGGAAAGTGGGTTTTTTGAGTTTATAAAGGAAATCTGCGTTTGGTAATGAAAATTTACAAGTTTTAAGCGCCAAAGGCGGGCTCTATGGTTATATGAGAAAACAATATGATCGGGGATTTTATATGAAAAGGCTAATCGCAATCGGAGCTTTGTAATGGTTCAAAAAACATGCACCCTTGGATATTTGCGATGCGATTAGCGCCGAGAAGCTTTGGCGTTTGGTTTTGACACATGGGCATGTGGGGGAAGTGGTTTAGGACTTAGCCCTAAGGGGCTTGGGTCCAAAAACTTGTTTTTTATGAAAATTTTCAAGGTTTTAAATGGATTTGGGGGTTTTGGCTTAGCTTAAAAATAGTTTTAAACCATGTCAGGAGGATTTTTCATGAATGGAAGGGGAAACTTATGAAAAGTAGAGGAATAATACGGAGAAAAAAGGGGGAGAAAATGAAGGTTAGCTATGAGTGGGAGAAAGGGGAAAAAATGATGGTTTCTTCAGCAGTTTCTTACAGGAAATCAGCAGAATTAAGAGGAACAGTAATGAGGAGTTTGGACAGAGGCATGAGGCCTATAAGGAGTCTTCAAGAGCCAACAAATTTTAGTGATAAAATTTGTTCCTTGGAGGCTCAAAAAGATTTAGCCACCTTTTGGTATAACAAAATATTACAGGTGGCTAACAGTATCCACTCCAGTATGAAAGAGACAATCATTGTACCATACCCAAACTCTCTCTGGGTACGAGTCTTACATGCGGTAAGCTCTGCTTGGACCCGATGGACAACTCCGTCACACCAGTCGAAAACCTGAGGTTGCATACAGTCCAGGGCTAGGAGCATCTGGGCCTTGGTGGCCACATGCTGACTCTTGGCGCCTACCAAGCAAACAATCATCCATAATATAGACCGCAAAGATCTCAAGGTCACCTGGGCGATCAATATCCGGTTGCTCACAGCTTGAGTGTCACGTATGCAATGCGCACGAATCAGATAAGTAGTGGAACGTGGGTCAGCTCTGGACCCCGTCAAGTTGGGCCTCACCCCACGACATGATAGGCTGGTCAAAAAGTACAAATCATCCTTTTCGATTGAGAGCTCATTGCCCCCAATCCGAAAGACATGGTGGCGTTCATCCCACTGAGGGATTAGCCACCTCAAGAGGTCCTCTTGGCCCCTCATCAGTTCTAAGCGGGCATACTTTAGCAATCCGCATCTACAGAGAGCCATCAAGCTTGCTGCATCCATCACCATCTCTCGTTCTTCCCGCTCATGTTCTCTCTCTCGCCAGATACTCATGATTAACAGCTGAATACCTGCAAATGCAACATTTTCAACTGATCGAAACCTGCCTGGACCACTTCAAAATAGCAAAAATTGAGTTGCTATAAAACACGGTGCACCTAACGCTGGCTCTCGTACAAAACAGAGCACGCTAACGCGGTCTCATTTTACGGGTTTTGCGTTTAACGTGTCTGTTATACTTCTGCCCCGCGTTAGGTGCAAACATTTTTCTAGGGCCTTGAAATTTTCTAATTTTGAACCAGAAAAAAGTAACAAAAAGACAATTAAATGATAGCAGGAGGTTTAAGCTCTTACCTGGATCTCGCGGGAAGGAAAACCGTTGCCCGGATTGACCATAATCGTCAGCTGAAGATTTCACCCCTTTTCAACCCAGAGCTCTTTCACAGCACAAAACAGTGAAAATGGAGGACTTCCAACCTTCTGATAGCAAATTATGGGGCATGACTCTCTCACGCTAGTTGGAAAAATTCATGAATTCTTGCTACGCATGTGTCGCAACTATTGAGATTTGGTACTGATGTCCTGATGAGTGATCAATATTTATATGCAGACATACTCATGTTATATCGAGCATTCTTTTTACGGTATTTTTCTTGCTCGTTAATCCGAAAAACCTCGAGTTCCCTTCTTCGGACTCGTTAAACTTATAAAAAATTGATATTGAGCGTTCTTTTTATGGTCTTTTTCTTGCTCGTTAATCCGAAAAACCTAGAGTTCTCTTCTTGAGACTCGTTAAAATCATGAAGAAACACTGAGAATTCTTTTTAGGAACCTTTTTCTCGCTCATAAAACTGAAAAAACCCCGAGTTGACTTTGTCGGGCTCGTTAAACTACCATGACAGAGAGCAAGGAGCCATTCTTTTCCTCTTTTTCAAAAGCTCTTTAAACCGAAAAAGTAATCGAGTTTTCTCTGTGTGACTCGTTAAAATTTCACGGAGGGCATCGAGTTTTTCTTTGTTGGACTTGTTAAAATTTCACAAAGAGTATTGAGTTTACTCCATCTCCTTGTACTCATAACAAAATGAGGTAGACATCCATCGAACATAGATTTCTCACTTTTCTGGCTTCGATGGACTAACTCACGGAAAATGAACTGTTTCGGGCTTACTATTATCCCTTTGCTGTGCCCAGTTATCAAGACATGACAAAGGTACCCCAATGGAGTTGTCTTTTATGATATTTTTCAGACTCTCTAAAAATGAAAAATTCACCGAGTTTGCTCGTCTGGACTCGTTAAACCTAATCAGACGGAGTGTAGAGTTGTCTTTTCAGACATTTTTTAGACTCTCTAAACATGAAAAATCCACCGAGTTTACCCATCTAGACTCGTTAAACCTAATCAGAAGGGGCATGGAGTTGGCTTTTATGATATTTTTCAAACTATCTAAACATGAAAAATTCATCGAGTTTACTCGTCTGGACTCGTTAAACTTAATCAGATGGGGAAAAATTTGGACAAAATGGATACTACCTCTGTTACATTTCAGAAAAGGTTGATTTGGCAGCAAAATTCTTGAACATGGCACTTCCCAGAAAACTCTTTCGCAGTTAGCCGAACCCCACCATCCATGAGTATTAGCCTTCATTTCCCAGTGTCCCTGCACCGGTAAAATCCTAACACACTCTTTGGTGTTCAACAAGCTTTAGCTGCCTAGTACCCTGTTAGAGTGCCTTCTATTGTTTAAGTAGATCTCACTATCTACTGCTCCTATTATCAACCAAACCGCTCATTATGCTAGAAATTATTTGTCGTCTGACATCCCCATTCACTCTTCATTGTCTCAATCATAAAAAAAATCAATTGGTTTCCGTTTCATGTTGACTGATGTAGGACGTATCAGTGCCTACCTTTCAACAGATCTCTTCCTATTGACTTCAACATCTTATCTAGGAAGTTGATCCAGAAACCCTTCAGTACCCAGATACTTGCAGACATCAGTGGCAGGTAGTCTTGTGTTTGATCAGGGGTCTTCATCATTGGCTCCTGGTCGAATAATTCTACGAGTGTTCGACTTCAACTCATTTTTCACACTCGCTAGATTGTACTGTGCATCTTAGGGACCATCATCATTATCGGTGGCCACCTTCGCGTCTGTTAACAGTTTTCATTATCGACTGGTAATCAGACGATTTCTCACATGTTCGAAGACAACTCCTTCATTCACATGTTGAGAAATATGCAGTTTAAGTGAATCGGCTGTCAAGACCTTGGGGCAAAGGATACATCATTAAAGTTGTGTTTCCTTCCCCAAGCTACGATATTGTTTATGGAGACAGCTTCTTCAGCCTGATCCTATTATGACAAACACTTCCACATTGTGCTTATTGGTGGACAGATTCTTCATATCTCTATTCTAGAGAAATGATGTTGTTTAAGCTACTGAGCATGGGAATGCCCGACTCAAGGTAGATACTATATTTTCTGACATATGTTGTTGTTTCAGGTTTTCCTCAGTCTTTCAATCTCTTTATCTCTACACAAAGTATAACGTATTTCGGCCATCATCTTCGTCTCTGACCTCACACTTTATGGGGCATCTGTTATAGGTCAAAATACCTCCTCATCAGCTCAGAGGAGAAGACAAATATGGAAGGATTACAAAGACCTAAATTAAACCTATTTTTGCCAGGGTAACGCCTATCTATAACAACACAAGAGCGTTATAACGTAGCTAATCAGTGAATGAGCCGCGTTAGTGGCTAGGGCAACACTCTGCTTACACTGGAGGGAAGCATTACTCGTGTTTTAAGTTTGAATGGGAAAAATGCGCGGAAAATGATTTGAATCTCTGGCTTTCCCTCAACAAGAGAGTCAGTTCACAAAGGAAACTACAAAGCACCAATTCATTATTGGTCATTGCCACAAAATACTGAACTCCCAAGGAGGCAAAAGCATAGAGATTAAAAAAACATCTAAGTTTTTTCTATTCCAAACTCGTGGAAAGAGAAAGGCAACAATGGCTTCTCCCTCTCCTATAAAAAGGAGCTGAAGGCTCTTAGTCGAAGGTCGAAGGATTGCTAAAGATTTTTTCATACTTGTGGAATAGAGAATAGTGTTATAGTGTGAAGGCCAAGAGTCAAAGAGGTTCCTAGAGAGCTTGTTGACTAAGACTTCATCACTTGAGAGATAATAGAGATTGGGAGACTGAGGAGGGCTTGGTACAACCGATGGTTGTAATCCTCCTTCTTTCAAAATCAATAGAACTGTGTTTGTTTTGTCCATTCGATGCTTAATATTGTCATTATTGTTTAAATATTTACATAGTATGATATGTGTTGTGCATATTCCCCCCCCTCCATTTAAATTTCGACCACCGGTTCCTTTAGATCTGTTCCAAATACATTTCGTGATCAAAAACCTCCATATTGCGCTCATCACCACCTTTTCCGCTCCAAAATGTATTATCCAAAGGTTAAAAACCCGCTATTAAAATTATATTGAGCCGAAGCCCCAGGGCCTTAGCCCCTTTTCTTGTCGTCATCACATGACCCGAGCCTGAAAACCACAAGCTAAAAGGGAAGGGAGCTTATTGTTTTATGTTTTGGGCGCAATGGTGGCCGTCTGATCAAGTTCAATCAACGGAGCGGCGATCGTTCCATGTGGAGGGCCCCGCGCGCAGAAAACCGGCGGTAAATCCCGCACCGCTTCCACCGAGCCGGCGGTATTTACCATGGGGGCAGAGATTCCATTTAAAACATGCCGCGTGTATTTGGTACGGGCCCTAAAAACCGCTTTCCCCGCGTGTTAAAGTCTGTACAAAGGTCAGGCAGCAAAACTCACCCGCACCATTAGATCTGTTGACCTCAATCCGACGACGGATATCCGCCAAAGTTGCTCGCCTGTTATCCCGCGCCCGTCATGTCCCGTGGCCCACCACCACACTGTTTCCGTCGCCTCCTAACCGTTGATCCGCCTTCCAAGATCCGACGGCCAGAAATCAGTCTCCCCGTCTGTTGACCCCGCTGCCACGTCGCCTTTCCGTCTGTCCTCTCGTACATCCATGTGTCTTCGCCTCGCGCATCCGTAATATTCCTCCCCACCATATGTATATATATGTGTGTTTTTATTTGTATTCGTCGTTCTTTAGTCACCACATTCAAGCTGTGCTACGTAGAAAATATGCATCTCGTCTATTTTTCAAAGCCCCCCATTGTGTTCCCTCCGCCACCCTGCGTGTTCTTGTCATCCGTTCGTGTCTGCCACGTCATTATCATCTCCACCTCCATGCTCCTTACCTCTGAGTCTGTTTTCTCTAATGTTTTTTGGGTTTTGCAGGTTTCAAGATGATAAAGAAGCCTCATAATTTACCGCCTCCATTGCAGAGGTCAAGAGAATATCAAAGGACGTATTTTGCTGGTGAAATTTAAGAAAGAAGTCGAGGGTAGTTGCGTGGAATGACTATCATTAAATAAGACAAAGATGTGAGCCTACAGAACCCTCCAGAGAAAAATAAGGATCGCTTCGCCCTGCATTAAAGGTCCAGGATTTAAATTCAAAGTTAAGGGCCGACAGTACAGTACAAAATCGCAGGCTATCTCAGGGTTTTACGGCAGCAGATTTTCCCTTTTTCAGTAGGAGGCAGAAAATTGTATATATTATTATTTGTGTCTTGTTCATGAAGACATTTTCATCTTCAGCATTTATTTCTAGAGGCAATTTGTAAAGTACAGTCATTTATAGTTAGTCATACATAGAGTGGGCGTGAATCCTTTCCGCCATTTTTGTTCAAATTGAGTTATTAAATGTACTCCACCTACCTCCTTCTCTAGAATTCTCTATCCTTTCTATAAAAACCCAGAAATAAGACATTAGAAGGGTTCCAAATTTCAATCAGCAGACTGTGCAGTGAAAAGGCTTTTGTATACATTTTGTAATACCTCTGTATGAAGGTTCAGAGCCCGTAGGGTCTCAGTGAGGAGGAGTTATAACTGTAATGAGGATTCTGGTCTTTGGTATTTCACAGTATGTAATTTTCTCTTATGTGTTAATACAATATCTCATTTGCTACTTATCTTCTTGTATCATGTTCTAGAATGCGAGTGGCTCACTAGTTTGCAGTAAGGATTCATCCTAGTTGATGCCCTTTCTGGAATTAGTCAAGCGCTTTAAATAGGCCTAGTCATGATATACTGTTCCATGTCCATCTCTTCCATATTTTCTGCTATATCAGTTGTTTTAGGAGGGTGCTTTTAAAATGCCAGGATTGTGTATGGATTCTTGAAATGGCAAGCCCATGCATGGTTTTGTTGTATATCTGGGTATCATCCTAATGTCAACTGATATTTTCTCGTTATTTCTATCACTGCACCCACTCTCTGATAATTTGATTTCTGTGGCATATTATTTGAACTAGCCCTCTTTACAGTAAGCTGTCTCTTAACTGTCTGATGCCTTTATATTAAAGTTTTACATAATGTCCCTACACTATTCTTGTCTTTGTATTAACTTCTGAGAGAGATTGGTCCCATTCAAAACTTATTTCCTTGTTTTACAAGAGATAGTAAGAGAGCTTTTGGACTGAAAACCCAAGCTATATAACGAGCTCGTTGCTATATTAAGATGTCCTAGGCACTGGTCTATGGCAACTCTAGACTGTCTCTAGGGGGTGACAAAATTGTCCACAACATCTTTCTGGCGCCGTTGCCGGGGAACGAATTCAAGAATATCAGTCTCCCTGGGTCTCGAAAAATTGTTTTCACTCTCTAATCAGGTGAGCACAGAGAGTTGAAGAGTTGTGTATCTCTCACCTTGGCGACTCCACTGCTTTCATTTGATAAATTTATTGGTAGTCCTGGCTCCTCGTAAGCCACATTTGAGGTCAGATACATCCCAATCAAAGACACCTTACGTGTCTGAACCAGAAAAGATCATTCACAAAAGAGTTTGGAAGGAGAGGAGGTCAGTTTGTGCTGAAAACCCTGAATATTCTGTTGAAGATTAACCGCCCTCTTCTTCTCAAGAAGTTAGAACAGAAAATCCCGAGTTTTACTCAGAAACTCCACGTAGAGGAAGTGCCTGGATTGAAGAAGATTCTCATCCTACTTTAGAGGCTGAGGAAATTAAAGAAGTTACAGAAGTAGCTCCTGTTAACCGTGAGCTATTCCCATCCACACCTCAGGCTTCTGTGCAATATATTCCCATTGTCATTCATACTCCACTTCCTCCTACTCCTCTCCCTTCATTTGTTTCTCAGAGTGTTGCTCAACCCCCACCTCCTCCAATGGCTAATGTTCCTGCTTTTCTATTGAACAAATATGCTCCTCTGGCCTTACCTCAGGTATTGAATGATATGCCATAGGATTACTTGAAGATTCTACCGAGATTTAATGGAGAAAATGAAATTGATGCTCAGAAGCATCTTGAGACCTTCTGCTCTTTTGCAGAAAACTTAAATGTTGAACATCTGGATGTGGTATTAAGATTATTTGTGCAATATTTGGAGGGTGAAGCCAGAAAATGGTTCAAGACATTGGGAAACCGTTCAATAACCACCTGGGATATTATGGAGAACACTTTCCTCAGGAAATGGGGGGAAAAGAAAGATTATGGAATGTGTCTTACTGAGTTTAATACTTTGAAGAAGAAGCAAAATGAAGGAGTCACGGAGTTTATCAAAAGATTCAACAAGTTATATTTGAGCCTGCCTCCAGAAATGAAGCCCCATGAAGCAGCTGCTAAGATAGTTTTTATAGCAGCCTTTGATTTTGATTTCGACTTCGCATTGAGAGAAAGGAAACCTGCTACTTTGGATGATGCCCAGTCAGATGCTCTGGAGTTAGAAGCAAACTTTGCCTCTACCGGGAAATTAAAGGGAAAAGCTGAACAAGATACTAGGAGGAGAGGTAAAGAAGAGGTTTCTGCCTCTAATCAGGAAAAGGATTCAGATAAAATGGACGAGATAAGCAAAATGATAAAGAAGATGGTCAAGCTTGAACTGGATGCTAAAAATGCAGCTCCCAAGAATTTCTATAATGCTCCAAACAGAGGATATAATCCTCAGTACAGAAGACCCCCATTGCATATATTGCCTAGAGAAGTGAAGGAACAACAAGATCAGGTACCACATCCCCTGTACCTGGAAGGCCCAGCAGATGACCTCACTGAAGATGCGGCTTACGGATTAGAAGATTCAAATCTGGCTTTTTCGAATAATGATGATATAGAATGCCCCTTGCAAGAAGAAGAAGAAGCAGAGATTGACCATTATTGTAAGCAATTTGCTGACTTCATGGAAGCACAATTCAATGTAAAATATGATCTCAGATCTTCAAGGAAGAGGACCCGAACTCAAGATCAAGCAGAAGAGCCACCTCAGAAAGAAGCATCCGCCCAGAAGGAATCAGCAACCAAGAAGAACATAGAAAAAGGTAAGGATCCCCTAAATACTCCTTTGCAGCCTAATGATCAGATTCCTTCCTCTTCAAAAATAGTTAGTCCTCCTAATACTGAGCCTGTGTCAAAAGAAATTAAATCCTCAGCTGAAAATAAAGAGTCAAAAGAAGTTGTGATAGAAAAGCCCCTTCCTGCTTTTAATTTGCAAAAAGAACTCGAGAAAATTAAGATTCCAGTTCCCCTGACTGAATTATTAAAACAGCCTGTATATCAGTCTCAAGTTACTTCCTTTATGCTTCCTCCTGAAATACCAATTGTACCCGATAGTTTAAACCTTCAAGAAGAAAGACCCATGGTAGTCTTTGGCCCACACGTCGAGGAGATAGACCCTTCTACTCCTCCTTTTTATGTCTCTTTAGTTATCCATGACCTGCTATTACACAATTGTATGTTAGATTCTGGGGCTTCCCATAATCTTATGCCTCTGTCTGTCATGGAACAACTAGGACTGCAAATTACAAGACCATACAAAGACCTATATTCATTCGATTCTAAAAGAGTTAAATGCTTGGGAATGATTAAAGACTTAGTGGTCAACTTGGCCCAAATTCCAGCAAAGAGTGTGCTCATGGACATTGTGGTTACCGATATCCCAGCCCACTTTGGCATGCTGCTGTCAAGGTCCTGGGGTACAAAGATTGGTGGGTCAATCAAATTGGATTTAACATATGCTACTGTCCCAGTCTTTGGAGGTCAGGAGAGGAGGTTATACAGGGAGACCAGATTTGTTAAAATGGTAACTAAGGCTGACTGCTCAGAGAATTCTCCAGTTTATAACAAAGAGGGAGAATTCTCATGTTTAATGTTAGAAGAGAATCAAAATTTTTCTCATGAGCCCCTTTTTGGTCAAATTCAAGCTGAGCAGCCTAAAGAAGATCAGGAGTCAGGAATTTGGACTTTGCATTTTGATGGAGCGAATTCAAGAGAAGGCAATGGGGCTGGGGTGTTATTAATCTCTCCTACAGGAAAATGGGTGCCACTGTCCTTTAAATTAGAGTATGAGGCTAAAAACAACGTAGCTGAATATGAGACACTATTATTGGGACTACAGACAGATAGAAACATGGGCATCCAATGTTTAAAAGTCTTGGGGGACTCTGAGCTGGTGGTGAGACAGATCAAAAATCAATGCCAAACTAAACATCCACGGTTGAAAGCTTATAGAAACGAAGTGTGGGACATGATAGAAAATTTCTTCTCAGCATTTAACATACAGTTCATGCCCCGAGAGCAGAACAGAATAACAGATTCCCTTGCTATAGCTGCCAGTACATTCCGTCCTCCTCAGAAGCCTCTTTTAAAATATGAAGTGGAGGTACGTTATAAACCATCTATTCCAAATAATATTAAGCATTGGCAGGTATTTGAAGATGATGAACAAATGAAGAGATTCATGGAGACAGTAGGAGAATTATCCAATATGGAGATTGATGATAATGAGGAGGAAGAAGTTGAAAATGTTGTAGAAAACAGATGGGAAGAGAAGATAGCTGGTAATAGAGTGCTGCAGCTAAAAGGAAATGTTATACCTAGAGGGTTGGTACCTCTAGAAAGATTATTTAACAAGGATGACGTTCCATTGCAGCCAAACAAGGTGACAGAAGAAGATCAAGTGAAAGATTTGAATCTGGGTACTTATGCTGATCCCAAAATTGTGAAGTTATCTAAAAGAGTCCCAGAAGAATATAGAGAAAAATATTTGAAGTTGTTTCAATCTTATAAAGATGTATTTGCATGGTCCTATCAGGACCTAAAAACTTTTGATGTTAGCATAATGCAACATAAGATTCCTCTGAGGGAAGATGCAAAGCCTTATAAGCAGAAGCTCAGACAGATAAACCCTCTGCTGCTTCCCTCTATTGAAAAAGAAATCAAGAAGCGACTGAAGGCCAAAATAATTGTGCCATTGAGATACTCAGAATGGATAGCAAATCTTGTTCCTGTTCGAAAGAAGAATGGAGAAATAAGGCTGTGTGTGGATTTTAGAAATTTAAACAGAGCATCTCTAAAGGATAATTATCCACTGCCTAAGATGGACCACATCCTGCAGAAAGTGGTGGGAGCATCCAGAATGTCAATGATGGATGGTTTTTCTGGTTATAATCAAGTGGCTGTGTTTCCAGAAGACCAGAAGAAAATTGCATTCACCACACCATGGGGAACATTTATGTATGCCAGGATGCCATTTGGATTAATTAATGCAGGAGCCACTTTTCAGAGGGCAATGGATATAGCCTTTGTTGGGGAGCGGGACAAGTTTTTGGTGGTATATCTTGATGACATCACAATGTTTCAAAGAATGATGATGAGCATATCGAGCATTTAAGAAGAACTTTTGAAAAATGCAGGAGGTATGGCCTTTCTCTCAATCCTCAAAAATCCTTATTTGCACTAGATGAGGGAAAACTCTTAGGGCACATTGTAACTAAATATGGTGTGAAAATAGACCCTAAGAGAGTGGAAGTAATAAACAGTATTCCTTTACCTAGGAATAAGAAGGAAGTGCAGGTGTTTTTAGGCCGAATTAATTTCTTGAGAAGGTTTATTCCTAACTATGCTGAGATAGTTAGGCATATAATGATATGCTGAAAAAGGACAATGAAGTGAAATGGTCCCAGGAGTCTAGAGATGCATTCACCAGGATAAAACAAGCATTTGCTGAAGCTCCTGTGCTAGCAGGGCCAGATTACAAAAAGCCATTTATGATTTTTTCATTTGCTTCACCTCATACAATTGCTGGAGTATTATTGCAGAAAAATAAAGAGGGACATGAGTAGCCTATAGCTTTCTTCAGTCAAGTGCTTTATGATGCTGAATTGAAATATAATATATTGGAGAAGCAGGCATATGCCCTGGTGAAGTCCCTTAAAGCCTTTAGAATATATGTTTTGCAATCTCACATTACTGCCTATGTCCCCACAACAGCTGTCAAAGACATTCTTGTTCAGGGAGATAGCGAAGGTAAAAGAGGAAGATGGATTGCAAAAATACAAGAGTATGATTTGGACATAAGGCCTACCAAGTTGATTAAAGGACAGGGACTTGCTAAGATGTTATCTGAATCAAATCATCAGGCTTTGGGCATTAATATATCCATGATAGCGAATGAAGAATTTGAGAAAGGAGAAGAACAGCAAGGACTAGAGATGGCCACTCAAAAGATACATATGAAATATCTAACTAGTCCTTGGTATAAAGAAATAGTTGAATATCTTTTAACACTTAGCTGTCCTCCAGGTTGTGATAAGATAAAATACAGAGCTGTAAGAATGAAATCACAGAAATACATAATTGCTAATGGACAGCTCTATTGGAGAGACCCTTCAGGTATATTACTGTTATGCCTCACAGAAAATGAAGTGCAGAATGTGATGACAGAATTCCATGGAGGAATTTATGGAGGACATTAAAGCTGGAGGGCTACAACTCATAAAATCTTGAGGGTTGGTTTTTACTAGCCAAAATTGTACTCAGATGCTTTTGCTTGGGTCAGAGCATGTGACAAGTGCCAAAGATTTGCAGAAATACAGAAATTAGCAGCACTGCCCTTGATTCCTATTCATGTCAATGAACCATTTCAGAAATGGGGATTAGATTTTATAGGAGAGATACATCCCCCATCAAGTGGCCAATACAAATGGATACTGATAGCCACAAATTATTTCACGAAATGGGTGGAAGCCATACCTACCAGAAATGCTACAGATGTCGTAATAATGAAGTTTATAGAGGAAAATATTATATCTAGGTTTGGCTGTCCTGCTAGAATTGTAACTGACAATGCACAGGCTTTCAAGTCTGCCAGGTTTGTAAATTTCTGCCGAAGGTATAACATCACTTTGACTCACTCCACAGCTTACTATCCACAGGGAAATGGCTTAGCAGAGTCTTCTAATAAAACCCTGGTGAGGGCCTTGAAGAAAACAATAAGTGAGAATCAGAAGAATTGGGACTCTCAATTGAAATTTTCTCTATGGGCGAATAGGATAACCAGCAAAAGAGCAACAGGGAAATCTCCCTATGAGCTGGTGTATGGGCGAGCAACTGTGTTTCCTGTGCAATTGGCATTACCAGTAGCACGTTTCATGCAGGAAATTCAGGAAGAACCGGATGATATGATCAGAAGAATAAATCAATTGGTGGAATTGGAGGAAACACGGGATCAAGTGAATCAAAGACTGGTAGAATATCAAGAAAAAATGAAGAATATTTTTGATCACCATGGAAAAGATAGGAATTTCCAAATCGGAGACCTGGTTCTCAGATGGGATGTTCGAAGAGCAGAAAAGGGCAAGCATGCTAAATTTGATCCATTGTGGTTTGGCCCGTTCAAAATTGTAAATCAAGGGAGAAATAATACTTTCATGTTAGAAAACCTACAGGGTGATCTGTTGGATGCACCTGTGAATGGCCAATTCCTCAAGCCATACTTTCAATTCTGAGTCAGGCTGGGACTGCCTGATTGTATTATATTGTATATAAGTTGTTTTAGTTTTTATTTTCATAAAGAAAAGGATGCTGGCATTTACCTGAAGAAAAAGCGCAGGGGAATTGAAAATAGAATGAAATATTCGGTGGTCGCGTGTTCTCGACATGCCCGAGGACGAACATATCGTCCCCAGATGGAGCCAATGTTGTGCATATTCCCCCACCTCCATTTAAATTTCAACCACCGGTTCCTTTAGATATGTTCCAAATACCTTTCGTGATAAAAAACCTCCACATTGCGCTCATCGCCACCTTTTCCGCTCCAAAATGTATTATCCAAAGGTTAAAAACCCGCTATTAAAATTATATTGAGCCGAAGCCCCAGGGCCTTAGCCCCTTTTCTTGTCGTCATCACATGACCCAGGCCCGAAAACCACAAGCTAAAAGGGAAGGGAGCTTATTGTTTTATGTTTCGGGTGCAATGGTGGCCGTCCGATCGAGTTCAATCAACGGAGCGGCGATCGTTCCATGTGGAGGGCCCCGCGCGCAGAAAACCGGTGGTAAATCCCGCACCGCTTCCACCGAGCCGGCGGTATTTACCATGGGGGCAGCGATTCCATTTAAAACATGCCGCGTGTATTTGGTACGGGCCCTAAAAACTGCTTTCCCCGCGCATTAAAGTCTGTACAAAGGTCAGGCAGCGGAACTCACCCGCACCGTTAGATCTGTTGACCTCAATTCGGCGACGGATATCCGCCAAAGTTGCTCGCCCGTTATCCCGCGCCCGTCGTGTCCCGTGGCCCACCACCACACTGTTTCCGACGCCTCCTAACCATTGATCCGCCTTCCACGATCCGACGGCCAGAAATCAGTCTCCCCGTCTGTTGACCCCGCTGCCACGTCGCCTTTCCATCTGTCCTCTCGTACATCCATCTGTCTTCGCCTCGCGCATCCGTAATATTCCTCCCCGCCATATGTATATATATGTGTGTTTTTATTTGTATTCGTCGTTCTTCAGTCACCACGTTCAAGCTGTGCTACGTAGAAAATTTGCATCTCGTCTATTTGTCAAAGCCCCCCATTGTGTTCCCTCCGCCACCCTGCATGTTCTTGTCTTCCGTTCGTGTCCGCCACGTCATTATCATCTCCACCTCCATGCTCCTTACCTCTGAGTCTATTTTCTCTAATGTTTTTTGGGTTTTGCAGGTTTCAAGATGATAAAGAAGCCTCATAATTTACCGCCTCCATTGCAGAGGTCAAGAGCATATCAAAGGACGTATTTTGCTGGTGAAATTTAAGAAAGAAGTCGAGGGTAGTTGCGTGGAATGACTATCATTAAATAAGACAAAGATGTGAACCTACAGAACCCTCCAGAGAAAAATAAGGATCGCTTCGCCCTGCATTAAAGGTTCATGATTTAAATTCAAAGTTAAGGGCCGAGAGTACAGTACAAAATCGCAGGCTATCTCAGGGTTTTACGGCAGCAGATTTTCCCTTTTTCAGTAGGAGGAAGAACATTGTATATATTATTATTTGTGTCTTGTTCATGAAGAAATTTTCATCTTCAGCATTTATTTCTAGAGGCAATTTGTAAAGTACAATCATTTATAGTTAGTCATACATAGAGTGGGCGCGAATCCTTTCCGCCATTTTTGTTCAAATTGAGTTATTAAATGTACTCCACCTACCTCCTTCTCTAGAATTTTCTATCCTTTCTATAAAAACCCAGAAATAAGACATTAGAAGGGTTCCAAATTTCAATCGGCAGACTGTGCAGTGAAAAGGATTTTGTATACATTTTGTAATACCTCTGTATGAAGGTTCAGAGCCCGTAGGGTCTCAGTGAGGAGGAGTTATAACTGTAATGAGGATTCTGGTCTTTGGTATTTCACAGTATGTAATTTTCTCTTATGTTTTAATACAATGTCTCATTTCATGCTACTTATCTTCTTGTATCATGTTCTAGAATGCGAGTGGCTCACTAGTTTGCAGTAAGGATTCATCCTAGTTGATGCCCTTTCTGGAATTAGTCAAGCGCTTTAAATAGGCCTAGTCATGATATACTGTTCCATGTCCATCTCTTCCATATTTTCTGCTATATCAGTTGTTTTAGGAGGGTGCTTTTAAAATGATAGGATTGTGTATGGATTCTTGAATTGGCAAGCCCATGCATGGTTTTGTTGTATATCTGGGTATCATCCTAATGTCAACTGATATTTTCTCGTTATTTCTATCACTGCACCCACTCTCTGATAATTTGATTTCTGTGGCATATTATTTGAACTGGCCCTCTTTACAGTAAGCTGTCTCTTAACTGTCTGATGCCTTTATATTAGAGTTTTACATAATGTCCCTACACTATTCTTGTCTTTGTATCAGCTTCTGAGAGATATTGGACCCATTCAAAACTTATTTCCTTGTTTTACAAGAGATAGTAAGAGAGCTTTTGGACTGACAACCCAAGCTATATAACGAGCCCCTTGCTATATTAAGATGTCCTAGGCACTGGTCTATGGCAACTCTAGACTGTCTCTAGGGGGTGACAAAATTGTCCACAACAATATGAATGGCTCAGATGTGCTTAGTTAGAAGTTCATTAAATATTGACTTGATTGATGGGATATTTGTTATGTTAGAAATTACACGGGTGCTTTGACTGATTGCAGGGCTAATATTTGGAGCCGGTGAAGAAGGACTCTTGTTTCGCTGCCTAGTGCTCTCCAAGAGACTCCAAGATCGTCAAAGAGGTAATTTTCTATCGCGTTGATTTTCTATCATCAAAGAGGTAATTTTCTATCAAGTTGTTTTAAGTTAATATGAACATGCTCATGCCATCTTTTTGAACTACACAGTTAATCTTACTATCTACCTCGAGCACCAGAAAGCCCTGAGAGGGATATTCGAAAACCAACAACCCAAGAAGTTTACCCTATAGCAACAACAGAAGTGGGTGAGAAAAATCCAAGCCTATGATTTTGACATAGAATATGTCAAGGGAAAGATCAATGTAGTAGCTGATGCATTATTCAAGAGGCCTACAACATTGTCCTTGAGGGGCATGGACGCAGATTGGAAGGCTCATCTCTTAGTTGAGTATTCCAAAGATGACTTTGCATGTGAGATAATTGATGGAGTGGTATCGAATGAGAGGTTTAGAGTGATGGATGAGTTCATCTATTACCAGGACTGGATCTTCTTGGATAAGAATTGTAAGCTCAAGGAGAAGATCTTATTGGCATCACATGATTCTCCACTTGCCAGGCATCAAGGTTTCATAAAGACTTACAGATCTATCAGAGAGAGATTCTCATGGAAGGGTCTCAAGGAGGATGTGCTCTAGCATGTCAGAGAATGCACCATTTTCCAACAGAATAAGGGAGAACACACTCACCCTACTGGATTGTTGCAACCACTACCTATTCTGAATGGGAAGTGGGAAAGTATCTCTATGTACTTCATCACCGGCTTACCGATAGTGTAGGGTAAGGACTGTATCTTTGTTGTTGTTGATATACTAATAAATTACTCTCATCTCTTTGCCATTTCTGCACATTATACTACTTCACAGGTAGTTGAGCTCTTCTTCAAAGATGTATTTAGACTCCATGGTCTTCCAAGGACCATAGTGAGTGATCGGGATAGCCGCTTCATGGGTGGCTTTTGGCAGGAACTTTTCTGGTTAGTGGGGACTGATTTGACTCCAAGCACTAGCTATCATCCCCAAACTGATGGAAATTCTGAGATAGTGAACAAGTGGCTAGAAGGATACTTGAAGAACTATGTGGCATGGCAACAGAAAGCTTGGCTACGTTGGCTCCACTTGGGAGAGTATTGTTACAACACTACTCACCATATTTATATTGGCATGACTCCATTCCGAGCCTTATATGGGTATGAGGCACTCTCATTTTTTGAAGTTATGTTTGGGGCAAGTAAAGCTCCAAGGGAAAAGGATTGGATTCAGGAGAACCAAGACATACTCAGGGCCTAGAACCAGCAGAAGATGTATGCAGAAGAACCAACAGAAGATGTATGCAGACCGTGGTCGGATAGAAATATAGTTTGAGGTGGGAGATCTTGTCTACTTGTATCTTCAGCCTTACAAACAGTCCAAACTCAAGGAGAAGGGAGCTGAGAAGCTCAAACCACGTTTCTATGGGCCATACAGTGAGGTCAAGATTATCGGTAAGGTAGCATATGAGTTGGAGCTTCCTAAGGGGAGCAAGATCCACAATATCTTCCATGTCTCTTGCCTAAAGAAGTCCATTGGGAGGAATTTAGTTGCCAACATGGATCTCCCCACATTGATGATGAGGGCCACTTAATCTTGCAGCCAGAAGCAATCTTAGACACAAGGGAGGGGCAACAGAGAAACAGAGTCATCAAGGAATATCTGATTCGATGGAGGAATCTACCAAATGAGGATGCCACTTGAGAGGGAGAGAAGATATTGTAGCATACTTATTTACTGTTGCTCGTGGGAAAACAAATTTTGAGCAGGGTGGATTGTAATATTCCCAATTAGCCACTGCTACTTGGAATATTATAACTGCTCCATTTTTTAAATAAGAAGTAGGGAAGACAATAAAACATATCCCAGTGTGAAAAGGGATTGAAGTAGGAGGAAAAAATAAATCCTCTTTGGTGTGAAAGAGGGGCAAAGAAATGAGCTAGCTACAGTTGACCAAGTTAATAGCGCTATCATAAGAGGAGGGAAAGCTACTAGGGCAGCGCAGTTTTGAAGGAGGAAACTTCTCAAGGAAGTCACATCACCAATGAGTGGGACTCGGGATGGGAAAGCTCACCAAGGAAAAGAAGGAGGAGATAGCAGCAAAGGATTCGTTCATTCATCTTGTCTCAGTCTTATGACTAATTGTAAGCTTCATTTGTTTAGCCAGATTTGCAGCACTGTTTAGTGCAAAAGGATTCTCATGCGGGAATTCTATCTTCACCATTGGTATAGTTGAATGGGAGATCTAAGGAGGAGGTCCTGAGTTCAATTCTCATCATTTATATTGAGGGGAACCATTATCCATCCTAGAAAATGTTGTCACTCCCAGTGATTTCATTATTTCTACAGTAGCTGCAGTAGCTGGGGTTGCATCTTTCCATTTTGTGCTTGTTTCAGAGGAGGAGGAGTCTATTTCACTCCGAGAGATCTATTGAGGAATTCCTTGCGAAAATTATTTTATTTTTTGTCCATTTCAGATCATATTTGGTATTTCTTGATGCAGAGTTGCTGGGTACAACATTATTTTCTGCAGAGCTGCATTTTGTGTTGCTATTTTGCCAGAAACCCTTGTCGGGGTATTTCGAGGTGCTTGTAAAAGAGGTCTAACCTCTCATTTCTGATTCCATAATTAATGAAAGCTCTAGATATGTATTAAATTATCTATTTTTTTAGATTCCATAATAAAAATAACGTTTTTGTAGTCTCTGGCATTTCTATTTTATGAAGCAGTGGGATTGGGGTGCTTTTGTGAACATATGTGCCGGGGAGATCTTTTTAGAGTAGCTAGAATGATTTTTTTCTGATTCCATTTCATATTTAAGCTACATACAACATATATTAGAGGATCCAAGTCCTATTCTACATTTTTATTGCATGGTTTTCCTTATACAGCGTCCTCACAGAAGAAATTGCTGAAATTCCTGAAAAGGAATATTACAGATGATCATTTTTGGGCTTAACAAGAGGCGCACTGGTGCTGCTACTAGTGTTTCTATAGGTTTCCTATAATTCTACAGGTTTCCTTTAGTGCTACAAGAAAGTCCTGAATTACTATAGGAAACAATGCGAGGGAAATATGAGTCCAAAAATGGTGGAAAAAACCATAGTGGAAGTGGAATGAAGGTGTTTTTGGATGAATGGAGGGTGGCCAACTCCTTGGTGAAGCTAAAAAACTCTTGAGAATTATGTCTTGCACTTCTAGGGTTTCTCATGGTGTGAAGGTGAATAATATGAAAAATAGGGATGATGACGATTTGATGGAGAGAAGGCTGACGATGGGTGAGAAATGAAGCTAAGGGTTCTGGGAAGTCCTCCTTTGCTGTGCTAGTTGAACCTGCAAGAAAACTACCTGTTTATGCAACAAACATTGGAAAATTCACGATGAAGGAAATGGAAAATATGAGTTAAATTTGGAAAGAAATCCTACTTTACCCTTCAAACTGAAATCTAACTCATTATTATAGACATGTCCATGACAATACACCACCTAATTATTCTTTCCAAGAAAACATAAACTAAAGAGTAAATCTGACCTGTGGGGAAGGTGTGCCCTCCTCAAGCTCCAATGAAAGAGATGAGAGAGGGAGGCTTGACACACATATTTTTGAGTTTATTGGTTATTCTACCAACATTTATGCAATATTAAATACAACAAAAGACAAATGGAAGCAAACTAAAAACAATTAATTGAAATGTAAACAAACTAGCTAAAAATTCATAAAGAAAACTAGCTACAATGACATAAAAATAATCATGAATACACAAGAGAGACTAAGGCCAATGGATTGAGCACTAACCCACAAGCCTAGCCCTCTAAAACTAAATCAATGAAGGACAATCTAAATTTTATCAAAAAATCTGACCTTGATAGGCTGCTGATTAAGTAGAATCTGAGTAACCCTTTCAAACCAATCTTTTGGCTGATGCTTAGCCTCCTCACCCTGAGAGGGCTCTCTCAATAGGTTTAAGATTTTTGATTAATGATTAGATGGCTAACTCTAGAAATAAAAAGGATAAAATGTATAACTGGTTGAATCAAATATTAGCAAACATCTATTGGGCTATGGAGTCAAAGTAGTCGTCAAAAAAACATCATGATCTGTCAAACATGGAAATCAAGGCACTTGGAGTCTAGGTTTATAAGTAAAAACAGTAACATAGTGAATAAGCACAGTCTACAAGCATATGAAGGAAGTTAGAGCATTATTCAATGAATTATAAGTAACACATGCTCATACCAGTGCAGATAGATAATTGAAAAAGGCCATAGTAATATCAAACACATAAACCCCTTGTGAATCTTGCATAGTAAAACTGATCCCTGTATTAAGTTGAAAATATCCAGTAACATACAATAACACAACTGCTTTACTAATGAAAAATGGCAACCATGACGAATTCGACCTCATGCTTCATATAAAGTCTTTACATTTCTTGGATTCCATGATCCATCATTAGGAGAATTCGAATTTCTAAAATTGACACCTATCTACTCCTAAAACAAAATCTTAATTACAAACTGACAGCTAACTGTCTTCTAGGAGTTCTAATACAAATAGGAGTCAAACTCCTTGACATGTCTCAAACAACCTTATCCAAAATTTTAATACTCTCTTTGACAGCTTCTAATCCATGTCTTTGACCTTTATGATGCCTCTAGCTTTGTGGTGAAACCTACTAATTCATGACTTAACTGTCCTAAAAACAAGGAGACAGAGTTTCCTAATTTTTAGCCCTTACCTCCATGTTTGTCTTTGAACATATTTGCTAGCCTTGATGACTATCTTGTATATGTAACATGTCTTAACATTTCATAAACTCTTCAACCTTCCACCTGTGCAAAAAGAAGCCTTCGAAAAAATAAAAAGGAGAGGGAATATGACTGTGCTACGAAAACAGCCTGTTTTCGTAACGCATTTTTTATACCACTATAAAAACACCTTCTTTGACCATTCTTTTTCTTGCTTTTCAACCTGTGACTTCATTTATGAGCTTTTTATTTCCACTGGAAATTCTAAAATATGAAAACCAGCAGTCCTTACCTCTCAATTTCATGCAAAAAATGTCAAAACGTCACCTTCATCATTTTCGTAGCGTGCTACAAAACTGCTGTGTATACTCCTTTAACACAGTGTTTTCCAAAAATTTATAGTTTTGAGGATATTTTAAGATTTTTTAAGGATATATGTCAACATCAAATAGCTTTAATGTATGTTATTCTTCAAGAATGATCCTTATCTTCATGACAAAACTGATTCAAGGATTTACCATTTGTTGCCCTGTTTCATTTTTGCTGCAACTGTATTTCTAGGTCTTCAATCTGCCTCCTCAGTTTCCTGTTGGTGGCCCTTAACTGAGCATTCATCATTCTCACATATCTAGCCTCTTTAATTGTAGGAACAGTCCAAGCAAAGTATTGAGCTTCACTACTTATTGTTTCTGATTTGGAAACCTTTTCATGTTCCCATAGAGCCTTTATCCTCTTAAAATTTGTCTTTTCAGTAGCATGCCTTCTTGCTCTCTTCCTTAATCTAGAAATTTCATAATTTGCTGATTTCAACTTTTGTTCCATTTCTTCATAGCTGGTTTTTTTGTCTGAGTCGAAAGTACGTTGTCTTTGTCACCTTCAGGTATTGGTGATGAAAGGTCTATTAACTCTTCCTGAATAGTGGAAGCTTCTTTTGTTTCTTCTAATTCAACATTGAACTCCTGAATCTTTTTAGATTTCTTGGTTAAAGGCTTTCTTGGCTTAAACACAAATGCTGCAACCTCATCCTCAAATTCTAGTTTCTTAGAAGATTTCATCTTCTTAGGTTTTCCTTCATCAAATTTTATGAAATATGCCTGTACCAAAGGGGATTCTTCAATATCAATGGATTCCCAATATCATTTAAGTTACCCTTTAAGCTTGGAATTTCTTCTAAGATCACTGATTTAATTTTCCCCTTTGCAATTTGACTTCTAGTCAATCTCCTTTGAAATGGTTTATCAGTTGATTGTTCTTGTGTCATTTCTCTAATTTCAACTATCTTTTCTTTTGTAGGTTGAGGAGTCTCAAGACTAACCACTGATGCTTTACTTACTTGCTCTTTCACTTGTTTTCTAGGTTATAGCTTGACAAATATTTTTGTCCTGGTCACTATAGGCTTACTGGTTTCTGCTGGTGGGGTTTCTTTAGCCTTAGGGCTAATTCCTGCACCTTGGTTTTCCACTCCAAAACCACATAAAAAAAAAAAATGAGGACCATTCTCTGTTGATATTTTGAAGTTCATGTAAAACTATCAGTTTAATGAGGCCATGATGGAAAAGGAAAGTTTCACATCCTTAAGTTTTCATTTGCACTTTATTTGCTATCTTAGCTATACTTCGATATAGGAAGAAAGGAAAATCAAAGTAATCATGCCATTAAAATGCAACAGGAGTTTAAAATGATATGAATACACTTTATGATATCTTCCCTCACAGGTAAAATACCTTTTAATATTGAAGAGCAAGTCGGCATAGATGTCTTTGATGTAGTTCCTTGGAGTTGCCTTGGTTAAGTCTGTTTCTGCAAACTCTGGCTTCAAAAATACCTTACAGGTTTCCATATCAAATTTGAAATTTTTGACCATATATCTTGCCCCCTAGGAATCTCTGTCACCAACGCCATGATCTTAGGGGTTACTGCCAAATTTAGAATTCCAATTTTTGTATTTGAGCTAGTGAAATGAAGAGAAAATTCCTTTGACAATTGACTGTGTCCTCCCTGCAATTTTTCACAAAAATCTCCAACACCCTGTTTTCTTGAAAGCTTCCATCACTAACTTATCTCTGACTAGAGCCTCTGTGCTTTTAGGCTCTGTTCTTAATAATGACCAGACCTGTGATTTTTCCTTTCTTCTATCATCTTTGAATCTAAATTCCTGTAACAAATCAGCCTCGCTTGAATTTTTGTTTATCATCCTCGCTTGCTAATAGTAGTCAACCTCACTTGTTAATGGTGATCAGCCTCGCTTGCAAAATCGATGAGAGAAGCTTTGGTAAGAGATTACCATAAGCTTAGCATTCAAAGACAATTTGCTTCAGTGTTTGCATGCAAACTACAATACAAAACCCACCAATCATTTTGAATTTGAAATTACCTATCATGATGACCCCTATATTCGAAATGATGAAATTGAATGGTTGCATGCCTTAGAAATGACTGCTATCTGACACCTAATGATGAAAAATTAATAGAATCTGACTGAATTGGTGATTTGACAAGACTTTCTACGAATCCGCGATTTTGGAGCGTGTTTAGTTCAATTTCAGGGTTTTGTGCTACGAAAATAGTAGCGTTTTCGTAGCGCAAAATAGACTTTTTACACTGTCTGTGCTACGAAAACGTGGTTTCGTGGCTAATTCAAAAAAAAATTCAAATGGTTTGAAATTTGACTTCTAAATATGGTTATGTGACCTTTAAGACATGAATAAGGTTATTTAAGATTTATTTGGACATAAAAATGAGACTTTGAGACTCTAACCCTATTACCTACCCTTTAAAACATCATGATGACCCAACATTTATCTAAGACCATAACTAGAAATGATGTAAACTATCCAAGTTTATAATTTTTTTTTATGGTGATAACACTAAATACTCATCTTATTGCAGAAAATAGTCTCATTACATAATCATAAAAGTCTCAAACCTATTACAAGAGCTAAGAGTCTATAAGCCTCCTTCAAAGTTCGAATCCTAATGAGCTCTTTCTCAACCCTATTTAATCTAGAGGGTAGCTACCAACAACTCCCTAAGAAGTAGGTGATGTTTCCTCTTTGATTGTAAGAGAAGTGGGGCTTTGGTGCACTTGATCTCCCACTTTCTTGAATGCCTTTGATTTTGAGCTATTGGAGGGAATCCTGAGGATCCCTTGGCTGCCTTTGGGAGTTAAGTAGGTGGGAAATCCCCCTATAATCTCTCCTTGTTGTCTACTTCGAACTTTAATTGAAAAACATTAATGAAAAGTTAAATTTATTTGTGATTATCCCGCATTTAACTCATGTTAGGCATTCGAAGTATGAAAAGCCTTAATCACCATCTACACTAGCAACACAAGATCATAATATGATTTAAATGTGAGAAAGAGAGACTTACTAGGCCAAAAATGTTAAAATTAACACCTCCAATTATACCTAATGATGGAGCTCATTAGTTATCCATCAAGTAACTTGAAATTACTCAAATACTAGGTTTCGGTATGGGCTTCCTAATAAACAAGAACCTTAAATGAATTATGCATGAATGATTGTGGAAGCCATTTTAAGGAACACTTGAAGGTTATGTTTTCCTTAAGTTGTGTATGGGTGTGGAATCCATACTAGCATATATCTATGCGGTAAGGTATGGGTGTGGAATCCATACTAACATATATCTGAGCTCTGCAATTTTTGTTTAGAATGAACAAATTATGAAATCCCATAGACATTATTAGGGAGGATTGACTATGTGTAATTAAAGTTAAATGGATAGAGGTTCGTAACATGAATTAGCTTGATATTTAAATCCATTATTTTATTTTTATTACAAATTAAGATACTAATATTGGTATAGTGAACACCATTAGGTGGTTTAGAATGTTTGGAATAACTTATTTTGATATATCGAGTCAAGTGTGAACTAGGTATATATCCTCTAGTATTGTAATTCTTTTGTATGTGTCAAATTCAATTATAATTAAATTGATTTTCAAATTCTTCAAACATAGAAAAATATTATTGTCATAAGTTGATGAAAAATATTTTCTAAAGACATAATAGTTTCCTTAATAATTTTATCAATTGCATATTGGTTTAATTCTATTTAAACTAAATTAATTAGAGAAATTATCATAGGATTGAACTCATGAACTACTCCAAACTATTGTTAATTAGGTGTTCAATTCAAAATTCATATTGTTTATGAACTTGATGAACGTATTTCTTGAAATTTGATTAACTTGTAAATTGTTAAGAGAATAACATGTTTAGGAGATAAACATGTTTTGTGGTGAGAACTTTGTTTTATTTGAACTTAAAGGAAAAAGGTATGTGATTAATGAAAATCTTCTTTGAGTTCTTGTTTTTACAAGAATATGTGCTTGTGAGATTTTTTAGGGGGAAATTGAAGGAGAGTGAGATCACATTTTGATGCATTGGAATTGTTGCATGATTTATAAACCCAAGATGACTGTATTGTATGCTGGAATGGAAGAGATTCTTGTATTTAGTAATTTGCGCTTGGATTTATAGTTGTATGAGTAGTTATTAGTCTACAAAAGGTTGTAATATTTTGCGAGGGTGGTAATTATCCATAAGGAAAAAAAAGGCTTAGATTTAGGCTAGAAATTCCCTTGTGATAGTCTAAACATTATTTAAATTCAACAAGATTCTTCATATTTTGAGGAATGTATGGGTTTCATAGCTTGTTTTCATGTATGTATTAATAGTAAGGAATAAGAAACCAAATGAATTCATTAATTATAGTTGGAAAATGAATTGACTTACTTTTATTAAGGTAGATTCAATAATATAGATATTGCATTTGCATAATCATGAGAGTTTTTCTTGATTACAAGCCACTTTCAAAAATATATCGTTAATTTGTTTTTAGAATGACGATCTTCTAACAAAGTCATTCATAATTGATTCTCTAGTAAGAGAAGTGAATAATAATGAAGATTATGTGAACTAAAAGGACTGGTGTACAATACAAAAGTGGTTCAATGAGGTTTGTATGGAACCTTAGCTTGTTAGTTAAAAAAAATGGTTTCTTAAACCCAAAATTGTGATTTTTCCTAAAGAGAAAACATTTAGTAAAAATTGAAGGTAGTTCCTAAATATTTTGATTGTAGGTATGTCTTATGAAATGAAAATTGGGAAAATTGGATTAAGAAGACATAAATCAAGTGTTTGTTAGCGTGGGTTATATATATATATATATATATATATATATATATATATATATATATATATATATATATATATATATATATATATATATATACATATATATATATATATATTGCATGTTTTGTTGTGTAATTTCACTAACAATTGTATGTGGATGATTTTATGCTTATTGTATGCAAGTTTGATTGTGATATGGGATGGACCATCATTGCTGTGTATACAACCAATGTGATCTATTTATATCTTGGAAATCTCAACATACTACAGAACCAAGAAGATGACACATGTAGGATTCATATAGACTATGAGAAAGAAAAACATGTAGACTATCAAATTATTATAGATAAATTAAGTAGATGTCATATCAATTACATAGAATAATATTTTTGTATGGTATTATAAATTGTATCGCTGATTTTGATATAGAAATATTTGGTATTTTGTGCCAAAACATGCCTAATATGGCATGGATGTATTTTCTACTTGATTAAGAATGGTATGTTTGGTTTCATGGAGTTGCATCCAATTTAGAAAAAAATAAACTATGGATTGGCATGAAGAAAAGATATAAAACACATATACATACATGGATAACCATTTATTGATAGGAGAACTCAGTAACAACTAAGTATCTTAGCACTGCCATAATAAACCATGCCAAGTGTTAGTGCTCAAATCTACCTTAGCTGAAATAAGGTAAAACTCAAGGCTACATCAAACCACGCCACAGCCTCGTAGGCTAGCCCTACGAGGACAGAGGAGGGCTCTCCGGTCTATCTCGGCAAAAGGTCTTCAAAGGGGCTTAGATGACTTATAATGAATACTGATTTTAGGCTAGTAAAGAGATAGGAAAGTTTGATTTTGATTTTTTTGGGTTTTTTGTTGAAAAAATGGGAAAAACAATTTTGGGTCCGGGAATAAGGCCAGATCTTTGCAGAATTTGAGTTGGGGCGAGGTAGGCAATAGTCTTCATGCTTTTGATCGAGTACATGGATGGATCAGAACGACAAGGAGCTGAAGAGGGCAAGGGTGAAGATGGATCCTCTTCAAACAGGCGAAAACATGTAAAAATAAACAAATTCAAAGGCAGAGCACTGAAATCAATGGATTCAACCTCATTTACTCATTCATTTAGTTTCAGAAGCATAAGAAGATAATGGCATACATCAAACATGAAATAAATTACAATAAACTGAGAGAAAACACCATCAAGAACAGAAAGCCACAAGAATCCCAACAGGTGTTGCAAAACCTCTGATCTTTCCTTAGCCAAAATATGAAAAATATGTACAATAGTGTGCTAAAATCTTCCTAAGAGTCCAACCTATCCAACCTCTGAAAAGGATTGAGAAATTTCATCATATAGAGCATCCTAACCCATTCCCATGCCTCTAGGGGTCGAATTCCTTCTTCTAGGAGCAGCTTTCAACTAATTCTAAACAAGGAGCTAGAATCTAGGCGCCCAAACAACTTGCCTCTAAAAGGAAGGAAACTCGATTCTTACACTGATTTTACTTTAGGATGAATCATCTAGAATAGGTAAAAAGTGGATCAAAGTTATGCCAACCACAAAATTACATCAAGATAACTCAAAAATTACATCCACAATCAAAATCGGTCCAACTGGCTGAAATTTCGAGCCGAAGATGAAAAAATCAGCCAAAATCTCTATGCGTAGCGCGCCCAGCTCTATGCGTAGCGTGCCCATACCGCTTTTTGGGGCACTTCCGAGTCCAAATTGAGCTCATGATAGCTCGTTGGAAATCCCCCGGATGTCGGCTATCCAACTCCAAACTACAAGCAGAATTCTTCAATTTGGAGCTCATTTTCTCCTCCAAAACTTCATTTGTCCAGAAGTACTTCCTGCTGGTGCAAAAGGTGGCAGAAAGGTGGTTTTCATGGTGTTTTTTGCCCTTTTGATCATCCAGAACTTGGTGAAATTCTTTGGCCATACTGGAGCATGCATAACTTACCATGAAAAACCCAAAAATATAAAGTTTTCCTCCAGCAAGTGTCCCAATCATAAGCGAGCGCGTCGACGCGCTACGCGTTGGGCTGAAAAATCTGTTTTGAGACCAAAATTTTCCAAAATGACAAAAATTTCTCCAAATTTGCTGAAATTCGGAGCGAAGATCCCCCATCATGCCTTATGCTCAGCCAAGGAAGCCTAGGCCAAGATTCTAAGCAGATCACGCCTTTTTCGCCGTTTTAGTGCTTTGCTCAACCTTGCCTTCAGGATCTTCATTTTAGCTCGGCAGATGTGATTACGGGCCCAATAATGATTTTTCATATGACGGAACATGTATTTGTCTCTGTCCTGAACCTATGAATGTACCTGCACTGATGTAGAAGGTGAGACCCCTTCCACGCCATGTGGAGATAGTACTCGCGCTGCGAGACCCCTTCCACCCCGAGTGGAGATAATACTCGTCGTGTAGCTGCAAATAAGGCTCTGTGGCCTCTCTGATATGTTACCACTGCTACGCTTCATCTCAGTACATCAATCTCAACGGTTGAGTCACTGTCCTGCTCATATCCTTGCTCATATGATGAATTTGACTCTGACATGCTGCTGAAAAAAATATGTCTGACAAATATATGTTGATGTAGGTATGATGAAAACAAAAGTTTCAGTGTATGCTCTAATCCCAAATGTGTCACGTGTGTATCAAGGTGCTATGGGAAAACCATAATGATAAAGGTACTGTCAAATGAGTTTGAATGGAAAACAGTCACTGCTTTGACTACAAGGGGATTTTGACAAGTGAGTAGGAAGGAGTGTAATGTAGTGTAGGACAAAGAATAGCCCTTGCAATGATAACTAGGCTTTGTCAATGGAGAATGGGGAATAGTGAATATGGGATGGTGTTATAACAAAAATGATATACAGTGTGACAATAGTATGGTAATGGCAATGATAACAATGATTTGAATAGGAGAGAGAGAGCTGGAGGCTATGGTAAACCACAAGAAATGACACCAATAATAATAGAGAGCATGAGCATATATGTCAATAACACAAGTCTGGAAACCCCCACAATATCACTAACATGTCTTTCGAAACCCTAAGGAGTGAATTTGGTAATGGATATAGGGTTTACATTTCACCATATCAAACACTTGTTTTCTTCACATTCGAAACTCCATAGCATATCCATGAATAATTGAGCAGGCATAAATAACTTAGTTGCAGACAAATGAAGTGGTTTGATAAGAATTTGGGTGATGAACTGTTGTTTTCCAGCCTTGGGGCTCTATGTGCTGCGCGCACTTTTCTATGCGTAGCGTGCTACATAGTGCATTTTACAGAAGGATTTTGGAGGCCTTCCCGGTGTCCAAATTGGGCATGTGATAGCTCGTTGGAAAGCTGTTGAAGTCTACCTTCCAACCCAAGTGTAATTTTTCAATTTGGAGTTCATTTAACCTTTCAAAAATCACATCCCCCAACACTACTTCCTGCAGGTGCATCAATTCTATTGAGGCAACGATATTCTTGACATTTCTCCAAAACCATTACACCTGTGTAAAACGTGAAGGAGGTTTTTCTTCATTGGCATTTTTTTTACAAACACCTCTCTCAATTTTCCAAAATTAATCTTTTATTGCTCTGAAACATCATTTGAGCGAAACCTATCCCGATGTGTGAGACAAGGGATTTGCTCGAAATGAAGCGAAATGAAGGGGATAAGGGGCTTCTAAATTCTTGGGGAAATTTTTGGAAGTAGGGAGGGATGTTAGGAAGTAGGGGAAAGTGGAATCTCATAGATTGAGTGAGGGGAAGGGGTCCAAAAGGGAAAAACACAGGCCTAGCCTAGAAAATTGCCAAGTTGTGGCAAGAAACTAGGGTTTGTGCAAAAATGAGGAATTTGGGGGATCTCAATGATGGGAAGTGTTTAATAAGGTATATTAAGGATATGGGAAGGTGTGTGAACATCAGGATACAAGTTTTTATAATGATTTGACCATCCAAGAGAAATTACCTCCAAAACCCTAGGAGAGGGAAATGGACCTTACCTAGGCACAACTGAAGCATGAACAAGCTGTAAAATTACCCAATGGAACTTGAAATGATGATGAAAACCCTTTGAATGATGATACACTCAGCTGAATGGT
This sequence comes from Pinus albicaulis, assembly GCA_034641835.2. Taxonomy (NCBI): domain Eukaryota; kingdom Viridiplantae; phylum Streptophyta; class Pinopsida; order Pinales; family Pinaceae; genus Pinus; species Pinus albicaulis. Next base: position 1,280,043,916 of record CM076584.1, on the reverse strand, counting down.
GACATGGACCGACATTTGGACAACTTTGAAAAGAGTGAAAACAAACCCTAGACCTAATGCCTAGTGACCAAATTTTTCTTGAAGACTCATTGAAATGACAAAATTTGACCTTGACACTTTAAGATCACTTTGTAAGAGCATGTTTGATCACTGGAGGAAGGCTGCAAAGGCTGACACTAACATTGGCTCTAATGGGGATGGTAGCTCCTTGGAGGTGCCAAGAACGACAGATCTTTGGGAGAGCAGACCAGTGCCTTATCCATTGGGCAATGGAATCAAAAACTCAAACTGAAATGCATGACTGAAAACTGATGACTTGACGACACAAATTGAATCTCACTCAACTAAGAACTGACTCGATACTTAAACACAACCGACAAACTGGAAATATGCTCAATATGAAGCTTATTCAATACAACCTACTCTAACAATTTCATTCATCACCTGATCAAGTGAAATGAAACAACCAATGCAACCATGTAAGCATGCTAGCTGTTGTTTGATTGCTTCCCACATGCTTACTGATGCACAGGAAAAGGAAAGAATCTAAAGGCAACTCCCATGGAAATTTGAACTCAAGTGGACTGCTGATAAACTTGCAAAGCATGAATTGACTAGAGGACTTCAAGAATACTGCAAAAGGATCTTCATACACATAGCTACTGATTTCCATTAACACATCACTGCTCTGATCCATATAATCTCCATACCTTAATCTTAAAATTTTTCTCACCTCTATTTTGTCTTTCTTTGGTGATTGCAGCAAGCTGCCAAAAGGATCCTGAATTTAGTGAATAACCAAACACTGTTGCTGATTACAAACAGAACAAAAGTCTCCTTCATCAATCTCCTCATATGAAAAAACTGTTGAACAACAAAATGGAATTGACTTTTGAACAAGATTATTATCAACATTCTTTTCGGGCACATGGTTAGCTAATGGAGCAAAATTTTTATAGCAAACATCATCCAACACACGAGCAATAGGATCATCAAAAACTTGAGAAGACTGCTGCACTGTATCCCTTGAAACCGTATGACATCCTACTGGCCGTTCATCTTTTCCTTGAGATATATTACAAAGATTCTGCCTTATAAACTGAAATTCTTCGAAACAAAAGGGTATATAATTTTCCTGCATCATCAAATCATGTATTTCATCTTCCACATCTTCATCTGTAATCTGACCTTCAATTTCATTTGGTGGCTGCAAATCTGATGCTACAGACTGCTCAAGAATTTCATTATCTGTCTCATCCTCAACATCAACACTGAGAGATTGCTGATTTCTTATAGGCTGCTCATTTGAAGATTTACTATGCAATTTACCCTTCAAAAACTGAAATGATTCAAAACAAAATGGTACGGAGTCACCTTGTATCATTTGATCACATGTACCATCTTCCATGTCCTCATCTGCAACTTGACAATCAATGGCTTTCGAGGACTGCAAATCTGAATATGAGAAGTCTTGAACAAAGTTTTCATTACTCTCAAGATGATCCAAATCAAGACTTGTCGACAGTTGATTTCTGATTGTATGAAAGTTGTCTCTGATGAACTGAAACGAATCAAAACAAAAAGGCAAAGATCCTCCACTTACTTCAAAATTCGCTGCACTTTCCTCATCATGTCATAGCTGATATGTATCGGTTGATCACTGTACTCGAGCTGCTGAAAGTGAACTTCCTCCTCGCACAAATTAGCTGTTGATTTGTCTGCAAGATTAGCTTATGTTTGGAGAACATAATCATCATCATACTGATCAAACTGAGGCAATTCATCAGTATACAACACATCATCAAGCATACATGTCATATCAACAGCTCTCTCTTCTTCAAGATGATCTATAAAACAATCACTATGACAACTGGGATAAGAAACAAAATGTTTTGGGTCAGCCGCTTGTTCTTGAATGTCATTTTCATTTTTTGCAGTCATTTTCCGCACCATCTCTTCTACTGCGTTTATGAAAATATCAAGCTTTTCCTCTGAAAGTGTTAGCTGCTTTGAAACATTCTTCTTTTCTTCTTCCTTCAACCTTGCCCTCAAGATCAACAAATGAGCCTCTACATTTACTGCACTGTTCTGCATCTCGTGAAGTGTTGCAATATTCTTTTCTCTCAGCTGAAACTCCATTTCTGGATCAAAGGCACCTGGGTAGTGCAAGAGAGCAGATCTAGGAGAAGGTCTTATATCAGCTGGCATCGAAAAATATACTTGGTTAAATCTAGCAGAAAATTGTTGTACTGTCTCCCCTGGCATTCTTTTCAGCTGATTATACTCTTCTATAATCAAGAAAATGTTCTGTCCGATCATCCACCTGTCAAGGAAAATTTCGACGAACTGCTTGAAATCTGAAATGCTCGCATCAGGCAGGGCTTTGAACCAACTCTTTACTTGGGATTGCAAAGAAAGAGCAAAAAGCCTAATACTGACATCTTCATCATCAAATTCAAAAAGGTCAAGAAAAGACTCAAAATTCCGAACATGTTTCTCAGCAGTGACGTTGTTGCATTCACCATCAAATCTTGGTAGATATAGGTCATAATTTTTAGGGAAAGCATGAAGAACAGAAGGTAAAACAAGAGGTTTGTAGCTATCTGGGACTACAAATGGTGTAGGAGTATATAGAAGAGCTACGGGATCAACTTTGTTTTCTTTAGGCTCATCACTCTGAAGAGAGTCATCATAAGATGTGGGAAAAGTAAGGAGACCAGGATCAAAGGGAAACTCAACATTTACACTTTTTGAATGGGTCGAGTGAAGATTTTGATCACCTTTATCATACAACAAATTCTGAAAAGCTTTCAGGACAGATTCAAGAATGGCAAAGAAGTAATTTACAAGAAATTAGACTAGATCCTGAATACCATTCCACTTTGGATACCTGAACTTTGTGTAAGATCCTTCCATTTCTCAGAGAAAAACTCAGTCCTCCAATGGAGTCTCTACTTTGAATTGGAGTCACCAGGTGAAAATTTCAGCCTTCTTATGTCTGATCACTGTCCACCATCAACCATCAGATCTGATCTTGATACATATACTGGGGGAATTTGCAAATCAAGGGGCACATTCACAAGCTAAACTGGAGATCGACTGAAGCAGCTTTTATCTACTATGCACTCGCAGAGCAAGAGCAGTTCGAAGGCTACCTGGCGTGACTTCAGACTCCATCTATAGAAAATGACAGTAATAAGCAAATTTCTCCCCAGTGGAGTCGCCACTATGTTAGCGCTCAAATCTACCGTAGGCTGAAATAAGGTAAAACTCAAGGCTACATCAAACCATGCTCAGCCTCGTAGCTAGCCCTACAAGGACAGGAGAGGGCTCTCTCCGGGTCTATCTCGGAAAAAGATCTTCAAAGGGGCTGAGATGACTTATAATGAATACTGATTTTAGGCTAGTAAAGAGATAGGAAAGTTTGATTTTGAATTTTTTGGGTTTTTGTTGAAAAAATGGGAAAAACAATTTTGGGCTCGGGGATGAGGCCAGATCTTTGCAGAATTCGAGTTGGGGCGAGGTAGGTAGTAGTCTTGATGCTTTTGATCAGGTGTATGGATGGATCAGAACGACAAGGAGCTGAGGAGGGCAAGGGAGAACATGGATCCTCTCCAAACTAGCGAAAACATGTAAAACTAAACAAATTTAAAGGCAGAGCACTGGAAACAATGGATTCAACCTCATTTACTCATTCATTTAGTTTCAGAAGCATAAGAAGGGAATGGCATACATAAAACATGAAAGAATTTACAATAAACTGAGAGAAAACACCATCAAGAACTGAAAGCCACAAGAATCCCAACAGGTGCGGCAAAACCTCTGATCTTTCCTTAGCCAAAATATGAAAAATATGTACAATAGTGTGCCAAAAGTTTTCCCAAGAGTCCAACCTGTCCAACCTCTGAAAATGATTGAGAAAATACATCATATAGACCATCCTAACCCCTTCCCATGCCTCTAGGGGTCGAATTCCTCCTTCTAGGATCAGTTTCAACTAATTCTAAGCAAGGAGCTAGAATCTAGGTAGCCAAACAACTTGCCTCTAAAAGGAAGGAAACTGATTCTTACACTTGATTTTTACTTTTTTAGGAGTGAATCATCTAGAATAGGTAAAAGTGGATCAAAGTTACATGACAACCACAAAATTACATCAAGATAACTCAAAAATTACATCCACAATCAAAACTGGTCCAACTGGCCGAAATTCTGAGCTGGAAGATGAAAAATCAGCTAAAAATCTCTATGCGTAGCGCGCTTGAGCTCTATGCGTAGCGCGCCTTACAGCTTGCATTTGGGGCACTTCGCGGAGTCCAAATTGAGCTCATGATAGCTCGTTGGAAAGCCTTGGATGTTGGCTATCCAACCCAAGTGTAATTTTTCAATTTGGAGCTCATTTACCCCTCCAAAACTGCATTCTCCCACAAGTACTTCCTGCTGGTGGAAAAGGTGGCAGAAAGGTGATTTTCATGGTGTTTTGGCCCCTTTGATCATCCAGAACTTGGTGAAATGCTTTGGTCCTACTGGAGGATGCATAAATTACCATGAAAAACCCAAAAATATAAATTTTTCCTCTAGCAAGTGTCCCAATCATAAGCGAGCGCGTCGACGCGCTACGCGTTGGGCTGAAAAATCTGTTTTGAGACCAAAATTTTCCAAAATGACAAAAAATTCTCCAAATTTGCTGAAATTCAGAGCAAAGATCCCCCATCATGCCTTATGCTCAACCAAGGAAGCCTCGGCCAAGATTCTAAGCGGATCAGGCCTTTTTCGCCATTTTAGTGCTTTGCTCAACCTTGCCTTCAGGATCTTCATTTTAGCTCGGCAGACGTGATTACGGGCCCAATAATGATTTTTCATATGACGGAACATGTCTTTGTCTCTGTCTTGAACCTGTGAATGTACCTGCGCTGATGTAGAAGGTGAGACCCCTTCCATGCCATGTGGAGATAGTACTCGCGTAGCTGATGAAGTCAACGAGACCCCTTCCACCCCGGGTGGAGATAGTACTCATCATGTAGCTGCAAATAAGGCTCTGTGGCCTCTTTGATATGTTACCACTACTGGTGCACTGCTACGCTTCATCTCAGTACATCAATCTCAACGGTTGAGTCACTGTCCTGCTCATATCCTTACTCATATGATGAATTTGACTCTGACATGCTGCTGAAAACAATATGTCTGACAAATATATACTGATGTAGGTATGATGAAAACAAAATTTTTAGTGTATGCTCTAATCCCAAATGTGTCATGTGTGTATCAAGGTGCTATAGGAAAACCATAATGATAAAGGTACTGTCAAATGAGTTTGAATGGAAAACAGTCACTGCTTTGACTACAAGGGGATTTTGACAAGTGAGTAGGAAGGAGTGTAATGTAGTGTAGGACAAAGAACAGCCCTTGCAATGATAACTAGGCTTTGTCAATGAAGAATGGGGAATAGTGAATATGGGATGGTGTTATAACAAAAATGATATACAGTGTGACAATGGTATGGTAATGGCAATGATAACAATGATTTGAATAGGAGAGAGAGAGCTTGAGGCTATGGTAAACCATAAGCAATGACACCAATAATAATAGAGAGCATGAGCATATATGTCAATAACACAAGTCTGGAAACCCCCACAATATCACTAACATGTCTTTTGAAACCCTAAGGAGTGAATTTGGCAATGGATATAGGGTTTACATTTCACCATATCAAACACTTGTTTTCTTCACATTCGAAACTCCATAGCATATCCATGAATCACTGAGCAGGCATAAATAACTTAATTGCAGACAAATGAAGTGGTTTGATAAGAATTTGGGTGATGAACTGTTGTTTTCCAGCCTTGGGGCTCTATGCGCTGCGCGCACTTTTCTATGCGTAGCGCGCTACATAGTGCCTTTTGCAGGAGGATTTTGGAGGCCTTCCCGGTGTCCAAATTGGGCGTGTGATAGCTATTTGGAAAGCTGTTGGAGTCTACTTTCCAATCCAAGTAGAATTTTTCAATTTGGAGTTCATTTACCCTAAAAAAAATCAAATCTCCAAACACTACTTCCTGCAGGTGCATCAATTCTCCTGAGGCAACGGTATTCTTGACATTTATCCAAAAACATTACACCTGTGTAAAAAATGAAGGAGGTTTTTCTTCCTTGGAATGTTGTGTACAAAAAAATCTCTCATTTTTCCAAAATTCATCTTTTATTGCTCTGAAACATCATTTGAGTGAAACCTATCCCGATGTGTGAGACAAGGGATTTGCTCGAAATGAAGCGAAATGAAGGGGATAAGGGGCTTATAAATTCTTGGGGAAATTTTTGGAAGTAGGGAGGGATGTTAGGAAGTAGGGGAAAGTGGAATGTCAGAGATTGAGTGAGGGGAAGGGGTCCAAAAGGGAAAAACACAGGCCTAGCCTAGAAAATTGCCAAGTTGTGGCAAGAAACTAGGGTTTGTGCAAAAATGAGGAATTTGGGGGATCTCAGTGATGGGAAGTGTTTAATAAGGTATGTTAAGGATATGGGAAGGTGCATGAACATCAGGATACAATTTTTTCTAATGATTTGACCATCCAAGAGAAATTACCTCCAAAACCCTAGGAGAGGGAAATGGACCTTACCTAGGCACAACTGAAGAATGAACAAGCTGTAAAATGACCCAATGGAACTTGACATGATGATGGAAACCCTTTGAATGATGATACACTCAGCTGAATGGTTACATGGACCGACATTTGGACAACTTTGAAAAGAGTGAAAACAAACCCTAGACCTAATGCCTAGTGACCAAATTTTTCTTGAAGACTCATTGAAATGACAAAATTTGACCTTGACACCTTAAAATCACTTTGTAAGAGCATGTTTGATCACTGAAGGAAGGCTTCAAAGGCTGACACTAACACCAAGTTTAATCCAAGAGGGGGAGTATGTAGTGTCCCACCTTGGAAAGGTTAATTTTGTGGCTCTTAGAGAGGGTGATTTTGGTGTAACAATATAAGATTATGAATGAAAAACTTATGTACATGCTTATATGATATAAAACTGGTTTGGATCACCTGGTTATTGCATTCTTATGATTATATCTATGGTTGTGTGTATAAGAACTTATTTTGGTTAAGAGCATATTATCGATGTTTTTGCTTTTGGTATCCTAGTTTGGACATATATAGGTGTATGACATGTATGGTGATACAATATCAAGACACTTAGATCCATTGATGATCATGGTTATGTGGAGCATATGGTTAATTATGATTTATGTATGATACCTAATTTGTATGATTATACATGCTTAATATTTTACTAAGCATGATGTTGCAGGGGACCTGGTTATTTGCAAACAAGGATGCTCAAATTATAAATGACTGTGAAAGTCATGATAATTGATATATATATATATATGCTTAATATCATACTAAGCATGATGTGGCAGGGAAATTGGTCATTTCCAACAAGGATGCTCGAGTTATAAATGACTGCGGAAGTGAATCCTAAAATGCACATCTAACATGAGAAAACATGAATCATTTGGGAAGAAAAAATCAAGATGAAACACAAAATATGAAAAAAACAAGATGCAAGATGCAATCTTCCTTTCAATGTGACTATTCCTAATCTAATGCAAATGCAAAACCCTAAATGCAAAATGAAATTTTTTTCTTTTCATCACACTTAATTTTCAAAATGAAGAAAACTAAGATGCAAATGTTCAATTACTGATTCAATTACACTTTTTAGAATGAGGACTCAAATAACAACTCATCCAAGTGACAAATAATCAAACACATAAGTTTGCAAGTGACCAAATGATAAGAACAAAGAAAAATTGAAACCAGTTCTTATCAAAGGCAAACAAACACAAATGAAAACTGAATGGGGGTTTTAGAGAGACCACAAGACACTAAAGACCCAAGGAAAATTAGCTGGAAGTAGGCTAATGATAGAGAGGCTTAAAAATGAAGGAAAAACTTGTGAAAAAATAGGGACAAACGATGGTGCAGAGAGAGCACCAGTGCTTTGCAACGCTGGGACAGAGTGGGCCAAGGTGAGGTGTAATGCTCTTTCAGAGGCATTGGGGGAGCATTGGGCTTGAACAAGAGGTTTTCGACAAAAAAAATGCGAAACTGGTTTAGTGAAGCCACTTCCTAGGTTTGTTCTTGGTTGTATGATGCAACAAAGGTCTTTTAAGGAGTTAATCAAGCACAATGGACAAGGAAAACCACCAAGGGAATAATTTGTTCCCCAGTATGGTCGCAAATTTTTTATATGAGATTTACGATTGTAGACAAAGGTATCTCCCCTAGGTTTTGTGGTCAACCTAGAAAAACAAAGATACAAGGAACCCAATGCTTTTCCTTAAAGTAAATAGATGACGGAGTGAGGCCTACCTAGAAACTGTCACTCACTTCGCTCCTTCTTTAGCTTGGAAGCTTCAATTCCAGCTCTAATCACCAAAATTAGATCTTACACAATTAGGTAACACAAGCTAAGAAACTACGAGATGTATGTTGTGTCATCTAAATACTTTATTTAATAGTTCAACATGGTATTGGAATACATGAATCAACATCACATATAGGAAAACAAAGAATTATTTACATTAATTTAAATAGAAGGAGATTACAAACATAAATGGAAGTTGATCTTGTAGAAGAGCTCCTCCAAGTTGTTGACTTGTCCTTTCCTTGTCACAATATGCACCTCCAATCACCATTGGTAGAACCTTAACTAAACTAAGAGGGGGGGGGGGTGCGTGAATCAGTTTAGTACATTCAAGGACTTAAAAACTTTTCTTTAAAATTATTAAGAACTCATTTAATAACCAGCTTAATAAAGAATATTCAACAGATTGTATAATGTGAACAACCAAAAATAAGCAGAATAACACAACATATCAACACATCATAATCATGCACATGGAAAACAGATATAAGTGGAAACCCATAAGGGATAAAACCACATCTTATTATTGTTATGATGCAAAAGCAAGCTCCTACTCCCTCCCGCAACTAATTTTTTGAAAGCACCTACGTACAGGAGGCTACTACCTCAGTTTATGCAAGCTACAATTTGCAAGGAAGCTGAAACTGCCAAATATTTTCTAGAGACTACAACCTACAGGAGGCTCCTACCTCAGTTTCTGCAAGCTGCAACTCCCAACTAATTTTTGCAAGATACAACCTACAAGAGGCTCCTACCTCACCCACCTCCAACTGGAAATTTATCAAGCTACAACTTGAAAGGATACAATCCCCTCACTCAACATGAAAATAAAATGTTGATTTACCTAGATATTAGCTTTTTTTTCTTCCATTTTCTCTTCCACCCTTCCAGCCTTCAAATTTGCTTCATATGAGTTCAATATGTGCACATTATTTCTATCAAATCTCTTACATTCTTTAGCTCTCTAACCTCTTTATACTCATCACAATAACATCATTTGTAGGACTACCCTCATGGATGTTTTTACCATGCATGGGAATATGAAGTGAACAAGCCTGACCCTTTGCCTTCCACCCATTCGATTCATCATCCTTCAGTTCAGGTTGTTGCATAAAAAAAAATACAGAAATAATCATTTCAGCAATATTGGAGTTTTTCATATGCCTATGGAGACTTGCCTTTGCATCACAAACAATATAAAATAATCAATAAATTTACATTTACATAAATTTTCAATTCATCCTTTTCAACTTCTTTATTTTCTGTTCATTTTGTCTTCTCTTCCTGTTGTCCCTTTTTCTTCTCTACCTGCTGTTATATTTCCAAATGTGCAGCATAGTCGTCTTTTATGCCTTTCTGTTATGTTTCAAAACAATGCAGCATAACCACCTTTTCCCGACTCGACCCACTCTGCCTATTATATGGTAGTCGCAACATTCAACCTTCTCTGCCCAGAGTTTTTCTGCTCTGCACACTATGTCGGGTCTCTCACCCAAGTCTACATGCTTGCGTTCATACTTTATTCTAATAACATACGAATCTACATAACCTAGACCTAACTTGGCTTTAGAATTTACTTTTGAATTGCATCACATCCGCTTCAAAAATCACATTTCGACATTTCCTTTGTTCTTTGGTATATATCGCTCTTCCACTCTTCCTACACGATTTCATAAATATAAACACATAGCCTCGTCTTGAAATACAGTAGATTTTAAATTCGAACTATATCGTGTCTAGTCTCATATCGCATTTCAGCAATCCTATGCATTATATGTTATAGACGCCTTATGTTCTCCTGATGCGATTTCTTAAGGAAATACACCTAACCATGGACCTGAAATATATTAGAAATTACCTTTGAGAATTCATCGCATCCTTCATCATATTGCATTTCGGCATTTCCTTTGGTATGTGTTATATACAGCTTCTGATCCTCCGATGTGATTTCTTATATAAATATACATAACCCCGGACTTGAAATTTATTAGAATTCAGTTCATAGATACATCACGTCCGGTTTTGAATCGCATATCAGCATATCAAAGTAATTCATTGTGTTATCATCCCTCTGAACTTGTGATTTGCAATATGCGAATGGGTCCCACCAACTTATCGCAATGTCTATGTCACATTTCCCCATCACTCTTTGCTCCGATCAAAAGTTATCACCACTAGCGAAATGTGATTTGTGATATGTGGGGTTAGGTCCACATTAGCTGCCACATCATCTTCCACCTCATCATGATTTAATTGCGATTTGTGGGGTCATGTCCACGTCATCTACCACATCACTTGCAACGTCAATTGCCACGTCACTTTCCACATTCGCTGCCACATCATCTCTTCACATTTATCTCTTTGCATTTATTCTGCAACTTTGTGATTTTGCAATCTACGATTTATGCGATATGCGATTCGTGATTTTTCCTTCTTATGTGAATTGTGATATGCGATTTTCCTTCCTGCTGCGATTTGCGATATGAAATTTGTATTTCCTGTTGTGATTTGCAATATGTAATTTCTACTATAATTTGTGATATGCAATTTTCTTCTTAAGATGCACTAAGTGAAGGGGAATTCATCATATATTCACTCATTTCCCTCTTTGATACTCCTTTGCCTCTTTGATGCTCCTGATATACTCCTAGTCTTCTCCTCTGCCTCTTTGTTGCTCATGATCTACTCCTTTTCCATCAATGATAATTCTGATGCTGCTCCTTTGACTCTTTGTTGCTCCTGCTCTGCTCCTTTGCAATTTTGTTGCCTCTTCATTGCAATTTTTCCTTCTTTGCCTTATTTCTCCTTTATACTTTTGTTTATCCTGATATGATCCTTTACCATTTTGATTCCTCTTCACTACACATTTTACTTCTTTACCTTGCTGCTCCTTTATACTTTTGTTGATCCTGATCTACTCCTTTGTCATCAATGACAATATTTCCAATAGTCTCGCCCTTTGGCATTGATGGCTACACATCCTCCCCCTTTCATTTTGAGAAATGTCTTCCCTCCTATGATTACATTAACTCCCCCTTTGACATCAATGGCAAGGGGTTACATATTTTTTAGTGTAGTTTCCATCATTGCATTACTACTTTCTAAGTTTTGTATAAACATTGTTCATTATGTCCTTTTGTTATTGAATGAATTACACTACATGTGCCTTGTTGGGGCTGCTCCAGAATGACTGATACTCTATATGGTATATAAGTATTGTTGGGAGAACACTTTGGAGATCATTGAAATTGCATGTATATACACAACAAACTGGTACCATCCAAAAAACATTCCTTGCACTTGCATAATGTTGAATATGATAATAAAGAAGATCCATAGAAAAAAATATACAAGGATATATATAAAAAAACATGCCCCATCAAAATAATATAAGAATAATGAAGATGCTCCATGTGATGTATAAACAATTCTCCAAATATACTTCAAAATCTCTTAAAATTGCAAGAGCGCATAAGAAAGTACGGGATCATGTGCAATATTGTAGCTACCAACAAGAATATCCATGATTATGGTATTCAATTTGATGATGCCAATATGTATTTTGCAACAAAATTTCACCTTTACTACCCTTAATGTTGATGTGGACAATATTTCTCGAAAATCCTTACAAATTGTTAAGATTAGACAATCTTTCAATCTATGAGGCCCAACGACTTTAATATTGAACATTGACATATTTATGACAAACCCTTAATGATAGATACATTCAATGCATTGTACTGTAAAATATCACTATTGAAAGAAGATCAAGTTATGAAACATTCACTCCTTATGCGTATTGTTGTAAGTGAGAATGGTGTAATTTCCAAGCTAAGAAAGAGAGTCAAAGCTCTAATTACAACCAAGAAAATCCAATGTTGGTAACTATGTTGAAGAGTAGGTGTGTCATTGTAGATTATAATGTGATTCCATTACAGATTCAAGGATATCTTTGCACAGGCCTTGGTTCAAAGGCCAGCTGCTCATAATTTCATTACAAAAACTTTTCAAATTGAACCACATAACTTTGTTACATAACCTTTAGGTGTAACGCATGCTTAAGGAAGAATAATGGTTAGGGCTTGAAATATCTGATATATGAGGTATGCAAATATGGCCTTAGATGCATATGAGCTCAGCCACTACCACAAAAATACCATTAAAACCAACTACTGCATGTCATTACAAGCAACTTTTCACTATGAGTGGTTGGAGAACCAAAGACTGTGGACCACGAGATAATATGAACCATGAAGTATTTCACTCCAACTCGCACAGAACACCACAGTTAAGATAACCTTCACAATCTCTAATATTCACACTGTGCTCTCCATTGTTTTCAACAATAAGAAACAACATACAAAATCTGAATCTGGCATCTTTAACTCTTCACTTCTCAAATTTGATCTGCATTGTGAAGGTCAGCTTTGACATTAGGATTGAGGCACTCAGGGTGAGATCTAGATAGTAGATCTTATTTCAGACTCCACTCCAGCCATTCAAACATACCTCAGACACTTCAACTGTTCTATCACAATGAGCTTTAGTAAGACATCTTGAATTTGTTTAATTGAAATCTCAAAAGAAAAACCTCAACAAAGCTTTATGGATGAATTTTAGAAACAGACCTTGAAGATATATCATCATTGACTTGAAGAGGAGCGCAATTATATCTAAGAATAAATGTTGCTTCAATAGGAAATACGCTTCTTCAGTGTAGTGCAATGCATCTCATCTTTGGTGATGCGCAATGTATCTCTTCTTCAGGGCCCACCTGATCTCCATTTTCCTCCATCAATATATTTAATACTCGCACTCATCTCTTGGTAGGATTTCAACAAAATCCACCATTCTGTTGCAACAATCCATCTCCATTATTTCTTCGTTCGACTTCTTTTCCACATGCATGTTTATTCAACTTCCAATGCTTCCAAACAGGTGACCTTTCTTCTTGTTCCACATATATCATGCTCTCTCTTCCTATGTGTATGCTTCTCCAAGCCAACCATTTATCTGGAAAATAACGTTGTTCATTTTTCTGCGATCCCACATTTTCAATTCTTCTTGTGTGCTATTTGCGCTCATCATCCTATGCACATATCCAATCAAGCATCCATCTTGAATTATGGTGTTCACCATGTTTAGTTAGGAACCACCATTAGACCAAGAGCCGCTTTCCCTAGAATGAGGTGGCGTTGTTTCTGCAACATATGCACCCTGGAGGTTACAGAAGGATATAGGTAATGTGGAATTCTATGACAAATCAGTTAGTTAATGGTATGATAGAATAATTGAAATCCTAGTATGCGAAACCGTTTATCTCTGTGCTATCATTGTCCTTATAAATTTCTACCATAGTGCCTCTCGATTCTTCTTGTAGGTAGAAGCAAAAAGAGGCATCATCACAATAAGGTTGAAGGCTATTCATACTTAAAAGAATATGAGTGATAATGCCCATCATGTATATGACAAATAGTCGTGTTCACAAAACACCACTGATGCTTCAATGCTCAATATAATACATCAATAAATATAATATAATGGTCCATAATAATTGTTTCGATAATTATATCCATGTATTCCTGCATAACCAATATACTACCCAGTGCATAATAATATCATTTCCACAACCACTGTGCTATTCCTCCATATGTTGTCTTAGAGGAACCTCCAACCGCTACACCATTATGTATCACTGCACTTTTAGTCATTGATACCATAACACTCTAATGCCAATAGCGCTACTCCAATAATGCATTGATGTATTTATGCTATACCAATACCATAATGCATACCACAAAACTCCAATACCATAACACTATGATGCCAATAACACTGCTTCAATAATAAAACTTAGAATTCTATTGATAGGAAGACTGCTCCAAATACCAATTGATGAATATTTGTAATGATATAATGATAATGAAATTTTTTCTTATTCATCCTTTTTATTTTTTTTGTTTAATTATTAACACTTGCATTGAGATTCACAGTGTAATCATCCTCTGTGGATCTTTCTAGTTCCATGGCTGGAAACACATCATTCATCGCTTAGTGCGTTATTGCCCTCTTAGCTTCCACGTTCATGGTTGATGTTTCCTCTACCACCATGGCTACTTTATTCCTTCTCTTCTTCCATCAACCTTTTGGCTATTGTATGCTTAAGGTGCCTTTGTTCCTCTATAGTTCTCTGCCAGAGGAATTGTCATTTCCCATCCTAAAATTTTGGGTGTTCATATTCCAAGGAGTTCTTCTTTGAAAAATTTGATGTGGACATTTTATGGGCTGCTCTCCCCCTGGGATGTTGCTTCTTGTCTAGCACTGGCTAGATGATTGTGTTGCTTCCTAGAGAAGCTACCCATGAAACTATGATGGATTCATTATGTAATTGATGTAACAGGCTCCTCCCATTTCTTCTTCTTCCATAATTTATTGAGATTCCTCATAATGTCGGCATTTCTTTTTTATTCACATTTTGATCAGATTTGATATGGTTCCATCGTCTGTCTAGAGTTATTTAGTGTATATGGACGTTTTCATTATTTGGCCTTGTGGAAAAAGTTATTATACTCATAACATCTTGTTTTAACTCGGCACGATTGAGCTAATGTGTGGCCTTTTGCGCCCATTTTTGAATATCATTTACATTCAACAAGTTTATGTCCAAATTCATTACATAAATAACAGTAGCCATGGAAATGATTTGTGTACCTGGTAAAATATTTTCCTTTCCGTTTTCTTGCTTGAGGGAGTCTTCACATTTGCTGCATCTTTTGCTGGTTAAACTTGATTTTCTTTGTCTTACATTGTGCTACGACATGTCTGGGTTTATGGCAAGAAAAAAATGTGATATTTTTCACAGGAGAAAATAACCTCCGTTGAGATCTTCCAAATTTGTTCAATTTATCTCTAGGAGAAAATGAGCTTTTTGCAAATAACTGTTTCTTCCTCTCATTCTTTGTCTCATGATGTTGCTGCTTGTTTCTTTTTATTTCTTTACAAATCATGTTCTTGCTAGATTCTACTTTTGTAGGTCCCTTTTGAGCTACTTCATTATCCTCTTTAATCTCTGCCTTTTCTGAGTTCTTCATGGAGGCAACCTCCTCTTCTAGCTGCTTACACATCCCGCTCTTTTCATCTAGCTATCTTCTAGATGAAAAAATCTCAGAATCTAGTCTTTCATATTGTGTATCTTTCCCTTTTAACTAGTTATTAATAATCCATCCTAATTTCCTTTCTTCTTCAAGTTGTGCCTTCAGGCCAACAATTTCTTCCTTATGCTCATATTCTCTCTCATCACATATTTGCACCAGTTTATTTAGATCTTTGTTTTCATTCTTCAATCTTCCTATTTCAGTCAAGACACAATCAAGTTTGGCTTGTTCTTCAACTGTCTTTTATTCATGGAAATCATGTCCATTCACACTAATAACAACCTCATTTGACTGAAACTTTTCCTTTTGAAAGAGGTTTTTCTTATTCTTGTTTATCTTATTAACAATGCAGCCACTAGTGTATCCTTCATGCATGAGATGCAATCTATTCCATATTTATTTTGAAGAAGTTAAATCTATTACTATATCAAGATCCTTGTTCTGAAGACTGTTATACATTATGAATTTTTCCTAGGCATTCCACTGGTTTCTTGCAAAGAGGGAGAGTCTTTCCAGTAACCATCGCATCCAAGTTTCCATACCTCGGGTCCATAAGCCATTAAATCTATTTTAACCTTATCTCTCCATTCAGGAAAGATTTTTGTACTCAACACGGGTACATTTTGATAGTCCATGACTCAACCAGATCTCCTTCAAGATATTAGGCTTACACTAAAGGAACCTCGCTCTCATACCAATTGATAGAACATTAACTAAACTAAGGGGGTGGGGGTGGGGGTGAATCATTTTAATAAATTCATGGACTTAAAAAGTGTTTTCCTTATACTTATAAATATCTCATTTAATAACAATCTTAATAAAGAATATTCAGCAGACTGTATAATGTGAAAAAAAAACAATAAGAAAAATAACACAACATATCAACACATCATAATAATGCACATAGATAACATATATAAGTGGAAACCCCTCAGGGAGAAACCACATCTTATTATTGATGTGATGCAAAGGCAAGTTCCTACTCCCTCTCACAAATGATTTTCTGTAGGCACCTACCTACAGGAGGCTACTACCTCAGTGTTTGCAAGCTACAACTTACAAGGAAGCTCCAAATCCCAAATATTTTTTGTAGGCTACAACCTACAGGAGGCTCCTACCTCAGTTTCTGCAAGCTACAAATTGCAATGAAGCTCCAACTCCCAAATAATTTATGCAGGATCCAACCTACAGGAGGTTCCTACCTCACCCATCTCCAACTAGAAATTTATCAAGCTACAAATTTAAAGAAGACTACAATCCCTTCAATCAACATGAAAATAAAATTTTGATTTACCTGGATATCAACTCTATTTTCTTCCATTTCATCTTCTGCCCTTCCATCCTTCAAATCTGCTTCATATCAGTTCTAGATGTGCACATTATTTCTATAAGCTCTCTTACATTCTTCAGCTCTCTAGCCTCTTTATGCTCATTACAATAACATCATTTATAGGAGTACCATCATGGATGTTTGTAGTCTACATGGGAATATGAAATGAACACCCCTGACTCTTTTCCTTCCACCCATTTGATTCCTCATCCTTCAGTTTAGGTTATTACATCAAAAAAATTACAGAAATAATCATTTCATCACTATTTGGAGTTTTTCCTTTGCTTATGGAGACTTTCCTTTGCATTACAAAAAATATAAAATAATCAATGAATTTACATTTACAAAAAATTTCAATTCAACCCATTCAATTTCTTACTTTGCTGTTCATTTTTTCTTCTTTGCATGTTTTCCCTTTGTCTTCTCTGCCCGCTGTTATATTTCCAACTGTGCAACATAATCGTCTTTTCTGCCTTGTTGTTATGTTTCAAAATAATGCAACATAACCACCTTTTCCCCACCCGACCCACTCTGCCTATTATATGGTAACTGCAACATTCAACCTTCTTTGCCTGGATTTTTATTGCTCTGCACGCTGTGTTGGGTCTCTCACCCAAGTATACCTGCATGCGTTCAGACTTTCCTCTAATAATAGACATATCCGCATAACCTGGACCTGACTTGGGTTTAGAATTTAATTCTGAACTACATTGCATTTGCTTCACAAATCACATTTAGGAATTTCCTTTGTTCTCTGTTATATATCGCTATTCCACTCTTCCTACGCGATTTATTAAAGAAGAACACATAGCCCCAGACTTAAAATACATTATATTTTAACTTTGAACTGTATCACTTCCAGTCTCATATTGCATTTCGGTGATCCTATGTATTATATTTTATAGACGCCTTTCGTTCTCCTGATGTGATTTCTTGAGGAAATACACCTAACCCTCGACCTCAAATATATTAGAATTTACCTTTGAAAATGCATCGCGTCCTTTCTCATATCACATTTCAGCGTTTCCTTTGGTATGTGTTATATATAGCTTCCAATCCCCCGATGTGATTTCTTAACTAAATACACATAACCCCGAACTTGAAATTTATTAGAATTCCGTTCAGAGATACATTGTGTCTGGTTGTGAATCCCATATCAGTGTATCAAAGTAATTCATTGTGTTCTTAGCCCTCCAAACTTGTGATTTTCGATATGCGAATGGGTCCCACCAACTTATCACAATGTTTATATCGCATTTCCCCATCGCTCTTTGCTCTGGTCCAAATTTATCACCACTTGCAAAATGCGATTTGTGATATGTGGGGTCAGTTCCACGTCATCTGTCATGTCGTCATGATTTAATTACGATTTTTGGGGTCAAGTCCACGTCATATTCCATGTCACTT
Source organism: Pinus albicaulis (assembly GCA_034641835.2). Taxonomy (NCBI): domain Eukaryota; kingdom Viridiplantae; phylum Streptophyta; class Pinopsida; order Pinales; family Pinaceae; genus Pinus; species Pinus albicaulis. The sequence goes on along the minus strand of CM076584.1, from coordinate 1,280,025,595 downwards.
GCCACGTCACTTGCCATGTCAGCTGCCATGTCATCTCTTCGCATTTGTTCTACGAATTTGCAATTTTGCGATCTACGATTTATGCAATATGCGATTTGTGATTTTTCCTTCTAATGTGATTTGTGATATGTGATTTTCCTTCCTGCTGCATTTTCGATATGTGATTTTTCCTTCCTGCTGCGATTTGCGATATGTGATTTCTGGTGCAATTTGTAATATGTGATTTCCTTCATAAGCTGCAATAAGTGAAGGGGAAATTATCATATATTCACTCCTTTTCCTCTTTGATGCTCCTTTTCCTCTTTGCTCGGGAGCATTGGTGCTCAAACACACCCAAGTAGGATTATAGGGAGCACTGGTGCTCAAACTGGCTTAGATAGAGCAGTTTAGGGTTGAAATTATGAGGGATGAAAGTCACATTCTTAAGGCTTTGTGCAAGATGATGAAAATGGGAATAGGATGTTGATTGATCCCATTAGGAGGCTCACTTTTATTGGATGTGACAAAATGGCCTATAAAAAACCTAACCTACCTACCATGCCTTATTTTCTGGGTGAACCGGAGAAGGAGAGGGAACTAGACACCTTTGCAGATGTGATGATACCCTTCAGGGATAGGATTGATGAGTGTGAGGTGTTGGACCCTAGGATCATGAGGGATATCTCATTTGAGGAGCATAGAGGAGGACAATTAGAGGATGAGACCGAGAGGAAATTTTGTTGGTGGATACATGGATTTAAATATCAGGAGCCTAAGGAGGAGGTTGAGCATGAGATTGTGGGAACAAAAGACTTTGAAGATCATGTTGATGTGTCTATCGAATTTCCCCATCTCTCTTCACTCCAATCCAAAGTTATCACCGCTTGCGAAATGCGATTTGGGATATGTGGTGTCAGGTCCACGTCATCTGCCATGTCATTTCCAGGTCATCTGCCACGTTAACTGTCACGTCATCTGTCACATCATCATGATTTAATTGCTATTTGTGGGGTTAGATCAACATCATCTTCCATGTCACTCGCCACGTCAGCTGCCACGTCACTTGCCATGTCAGCTACCACATCATCTCTTTGCATTTTCTCTATGGCTTTGCAATTTTTCGATTTGCGATTTATGCGATATGCGATTTGAAATTTTTCATTCTGATGTGATTTGCGATATGTGATTTTCCTTCTTGGTGCAATTTTCAATATGAAAATTTTGCTTCCTGCTGTGATTTGCGATATGCGATTTCCTTCATAAGTTGCACTAAGTGGAGGGGAATTTATCATTTATTCACTCCTTTTCCTCTTTGCTGCTCCTTTTCCTCTTTGTTGCTCTTGATCTGCTCCTATTCTTCTCCTTTGCCTCTTTATTGCTCCTGATCTACTCCTTTGCCATCAATGATAATTCTGATGCTGCTCCTTTGCCTCTTTTTTTCTCTTGCTATGCTCCTTTTCCATTTTGTTGCCTCTTCACTACACTTTTACCTTATTTTCCTTGCTACTCCTTTATACTATTTTTTATCGTTATCTGCTCCTTTGCCATTCTTTTACCTCTTCATTGCACTTTTGCCTTCTTTGCCTTGCTTCTCCTTTATACTTTTATTGATCATGATCTGCTCCTTTTCCATTTTGCTGCATCTTCATTTCACTTTTTCCTTCTTTGCCTTGCTACTCCTTTATACTTTTGTTGATCCTAATTTGCTCCTTTGCCATCAATGAAAATATTTCCAACCCCCCTATGCATGAGATGATAAATAATTACTGCAACAGCATAAGGACATAATCTCTCTCCAAAGCCAACCATTATCTCTTACATATGAGAGGGTAAATTTATAGGAGAGATGAGTAAGTTGGGAGTTCTTGTCCAATTACCATTCTAGGTCTCTAGATTCACATTTGATGGAGGGATAAGATCAAAGGAGAAGTGGTGAAAACTTCAAAATAGGGTGGGATAGGATCCGAATGTCAATCCAAGGTAAGTAGTTGAAACAAATTCTGGAAAATTCTAGAAGGTGAAGCTTCTGGAATCCTGCTCATTCTTCTGGAATTATAAATACAACGCAAGTTAAAATGAGGGCTACTTGTTGGTGACCAACGATAGCCACGGGGGAGAAAATTTCAGGTGAACACACCCAAGTAGGATTACAGGGAGAATTGGTGCTTAAAATGGCTTAGATAGGGCAGTTTAGGTTTGAAATTCTAAGGGATGAAAGGTACATTCTTAGGGATTTGTGCAATATGATGAAAATGGGAATAGGATGTTGATTGATCCCATTAGGAGGCTCACTTTTATTGGATGTGACAAAATGGCCTATAAAAAACCTAACCTACCTACCATGCCTTATTTGTTGGGTGAACCAGAGAAGGAGAGGGAATTAGACACCTTTGCAAATGTGATGATGCCCTCTGTGGATAAGATGATGAATCTGAGGCATTGAAACCTAGCATCATGAGGCGTTTCTCATTTGAGGAGCATAGAGGAGGACAATTAGAGGATGAGACCGAGAGGTGCTTTTGTTGGTGGATACATGGATTTAGATATCAGGAACCTGAGGAGGAGGTTGAGCATGAGATTGTGGAAACACAAGAGCGTGAGGAGCATGTCGATGTGTCTATCGCATTTCCCCATCACTCTTTGCTCTGATCCAAAGTTATCACTACTTGTGAAATGTGATTTGTGAAATGTGGGGTCAGTTCCACATCATCTGCCATGTCATTAACATGTCATCTGCCACATCAGCTATCACGTCATCTGTCACGTCATCATGATTTAATTGCAATTTTTGGGGTCGGGTCCATGTCATCTTCCATGTCACTTTCCATGTCACTTGCCATGTCAACTGCCACGTCACTTCCCACGTTATTTTCCACGTCATCTCTTCGCATTTGTTCTACAACTTTGAAATTTTGCGATCTACGATTTATGCGATATGTGAATTTTTATTTTTCCTTCTGATGTGATTTGTGATATGTGATTTTCCTTCTTGCTGTGATTTTAAATATATGATTTTTCCTTCCTGCTATGATTTGCGATATACGATTTCTACTACAATTTGTGATATGTGATTTCCTTCATAAGCTGCACTAAGTGAAGGGGAATTTATCATCTATTCAATCCTTTGCCTCTTTGTTGCTCTTGATATGCTCCTAGTCTTCTCCTTTGCCTCTTTGTTGCTCCTAATCTACTCCTTTTCCATTTATGATAATTATGATGCTTCTCCTTTGCTCCTTTGCTGCTCCTGCTATGCTCCTTTTCCATTTTACTGCCTCTTCACTGCACTTTTTCCTTCCTTGCCTTGCTGCTCCTTTATAATTTTTTTGATCCTAATCTGCTCCTTTTCCATTTTTTTGCCTCTTCATTGCACTTTTGCCTTATTTTCCTTGCTGCTCCTTTATACTTTTGTTGATCATGATTTTCTCCTTTTCCATTTTGTTGGCTCTTCACTGCACTTTTTCCTTCATTGCCTTGCTACTCCTTTATACTTTTGTTGATCCTGATCTGCTCCTTTGCCATCAATGACAATATTTCCAACCCCCCTATGCATGATATGATAACTACTTACTGTAGCAACATAAGGACAAAATCACTTTCCAAAGCCAACCATTATCTCTTGCATATGAAAGGGTAAATATATAGGAGAGATGGGTAAGTTGGGAGTTCTTATCCAATTACCATTCTAGGTATTTAGATTCAAATTTGATGGAGGGATAGGATCAAAGGAGAAGTGGTTAAAAATCCAAAGTAGGGTGGGATAGGATCCGAATGTAAATCCAAGGTAATTACTTGAAACAAATTCTAGAAACTTCCAAAAGGTGAAGCTTCTGGAATCTCACTCATTCTTTTGGAATTCTAAAACCAACTCAAGTGGAAAGGAGGGCTACGTGTTGGTGACCAATGCTGGCCACGGGGAATAAAATTGTAGGTGAACACACCCAAGTAGGATTACAAGGAGCATTGGTGCTCAAACTGGCTCAAATAGGGAAGTTTAGGGTTGAAATTCTGAGGGATGAAAGGTACATTCTTAGGGCTTTGTGCAAGATGATGAAAATGGGAATAGGATGTTTATTGATCACATTAGGAGGCTCACTTTTATTGGATGTGACAAAATGTCCTATAAAAAACCTAACCTACCTACCATGCCTTATTTTCTGGGTGAACCAGAGAAGGAGAGGGAACCAGAAACCTTTGTAGATGTGATGATGCCCTCCATGGATATGATTGATGAGTGTGAGGCGTTGGACCCTAGGATCATGAGGGATTTCTCATTCGAGGAGCATAGAGGAGGAAAATTAGAGGATAAGACCAAGAGGAACTTTTGTTGGTGGATACATGGATTTAGATATCAGGAGCCCGAGGAGGAGGTTGAGCATGAGATTGTGGGAACACACGAGTGTGAGGAGCATGGTATTGTAGGATTATTAGACTACTTTAGAAGGAGTTGGTCAGAGGAGGTGGTGTTGTCAAGTGACTGGATAGGGAATCATATGGAGATAATCCTCTCTCATTGATGTATTGGGCACTAGAGCTACTGAGGTTTGACATGGTAGAGTTATTCTTGATTGCATGTGAGGAGTTGTTACACTTAGGTGTACTTGGGAAGATGAGGATGTGCAGATCACATTGTGGTGGGTGTACTAGCAGAGTGGTGGATGCATGGGCACCTATGGGATGCCTTATGGTACATGGTGGAATGGAATTAAGCATTGGTATCCAATGGTGCATGGAGTTGTTCCACAGAGTTTAGTGTTATGTAGAGGAGTGTAGGGGTATGTATTTGAGTGCAACAGAAGATGATGATGCATGACAAGTTGTTGAAGTGTTTCCACTAGAGAGATCTCTTGATGAGGGCATCAGACACACCATTTGGTTTGGAACACTCATATTTGGAGATAAATTTGATCACAAGACTAATTGTGAGCTTCCATTTATCACTCTCCAACATTGTACACTGACATATGGGACTTGGACATCGTCTCTTTATGCTCACATTATGAGAAACAAGATCCAGGAGGATGGTAAGAGACAGTTGGATGGGGAATACTGCATCAAGAGAAATTTTTTCCAGCTGTGGCATATGTTCAGGGCATGAGTTAATGGATGCATGCTTGGGGGTAGTCCGATCTTCTGTAGAGGTAAAATTTTCACCACCCTTGAGCCCACACTTAGGAAGATGCATGACCACATTTTGGTAAGACATTTTGAGGTGTCTCAAGAGAATCTACGATGGTTGGTGGGCCTTTCTTACATATGGATGTTTAAACTCTAGAAAATATTTAGGAGCGCTTTTAGGAGGCAAGATGACAGATCACACTACGTGGTATGGCCAACGTAGGGAAATTTCACACTACACCAGATTGGCTCATGATGTAGGGAGTCCATATATTGATTTCACGCAGGGACTTGAGACGTGTTACAGGTTGGTGCTAGCAGCTGTCAGGACTATGTTGCAATCGTTTTGGCTATGGGATATGGGGAGTTGGTTGGTCTGATTGGACACTTTTTTTGTGATGAGTGGGATCACGGCAGAGGATAATCCAAATCACACTTGGTGTGACATGTGGGGTGGCATTGATACCTTTGTCGCGTGGAAAGGTTGGTTTCATTGTTGCTGCTATGGAATAGGGTGAGTGTGTGATGGGTAGATTGTGACATAGTAGAGATTCCTGGGCCAGATACATTAGGGCTCTATAGATATTTTTCCATCAGGTCCTAGGAGAGGAGGATACAAATTTCACATAATGGGAAGACCTTCATGGTCAGATTTTCCCAAAGGCAACATGGTGGCACCCTTTTTAGACTAGCATGGGATCTGGGCATCACAGGATTTGGCAGCACAACTATGCTATGGGGTGAACCAATTTCTACAGGGGGAGATCATTTAGATCTTACATTGGGCTTTAGTGATTCACTGATGGCGTGGGAGACTTCATCAACATGGCAAGGGCATCAATAGGAAGATATCAAGGGAAGCTCATGTGAGGGAGACTTTATCTCTACAGGGATTGGGTGGTATATTGAGGATTTTACTCTTGGAGTGTATGAGATGGACCAATTGGTAGGGAAGCTTCATGAGGAGTTGGGCAGAGTGATACATTATCATGATAATGATTCCCTAATCATTTATGGCATGTAGAGGGATTCTACTACTTCTACATGGCAGGATAGTGAGTGGATCAAGGGCATATTCACATTGGAAATGATGAATTCATTCCCTAGTATCTAGGGAATCCTTTATGATAGGTTATTACATGGATCAGGAGTGGCTCAGTGCCACAATTGGGATCCCAATATTGCTTTCAGTGATAGTTGGGTCAGCAGGGATAGAGCGCTTATTTAGGAATTGCATGAGGACAAGAAATTTTTGGTGAGGAGGAATATAATATCCCTTCCAATAAAAATATGCTAATTTATTTTCTTAATTTTTGCAAATTTTGTATGGATAAAATTGGGTACAAATTCAGGGAAAATGGGTGAAAATTAATTAATTTAATTTTTTGTGGTAGGGGAGGCCCCAAACATTAGACAAATGAAATATTAATCACATAGTGGGATTTGGGGGCCACTCGATGAGTAAAAACACACTCTAGGAAATCGAATTGGGGGGAAGAAGGAAGAGTCAAGGTGGTCAAAATATTTGAGAGGGACCCATAAGGAAAAGTAAGGCATCATTTATAAATAGAAGGTTACGATTAGCAATTGGTATCTTTTGCTAATTCGATATGTGGAACATTGTTTGCTCAAGTTTTTTAGCTAGGTCAACAAACTGTTGTTGAGCACAAGAGTTTCCCAATTAGGAAACTCACCCTTCTATTTGGTGGAATACAAGTGCCAACCTAGGAAGGTATCGCAATTTCCTTATGGATGTAGGGAGAGGAATAGTGGAGGTACTACAAAATTTCTAAGCCCAGCTATGACATAGATTTAGAGCTATGTTGTATTTTGGGAGTTGGTGTTAGAAATTAGAAACCAAATAATTCTTGTGTAATTCATTGTTGAATTTGCTATAGGAGAGGAGACAATTAATTATGGAAGAAGGATCCATCTCATCTGTACGAATTTAATTGGCTAAATCTTACATAATATTTCTCGGGTCTACGCAATATTTGGGTAGGAATTTTTGTGGGTGGTCTTGGTCAGTAGTATTTGGAGTTGGGTTGTTGTGTGGGAGTTAGAAGGGAGCCAAGGGAGATTTTACACTATTTTGGAGTACTGCAAAGACAAAAAAATTTGCAGACCGAAATTTACTGGAAGTAGATAAGTAGCATAAAAACTAGAGAAAACCCGTTCTGGGTTTTTTCTGGGTTTTTGACAAGGATCTAAAATATAATATTTCAGAATTTTCTGGGCATATTTGAGGTGGGAAATCAAGGTATCAATTCAGCCAACAATGCAAAATTACTAGGCCATTGCAGTTTTCTGGAGAACAAAACCTCTACAATAGTTGGGAATTTTGGTATTGATATAATGAAGCTTGTATCTTTCCTTTTACAAGCGTAGGTTCATTCATTCCATTTCCCATTGTACTCTAGTCATTATATATAATAAAATTGGCCAATTTGCTGTTTTGGGCACAATTTTTGTTTATGTGTATGTTCACTGAATAATTCTATGTGTTGAAATTATTACATGTATTTGGTTATCACGGTAAATTTCTATTAGGAACACTACAATATGGAAACGTTAATGACCAAAAAAAATCCATCTCTGACCTTCCCTTATCTACTACATAGTCCCTCGGGTAATCCGGTAATCCCCTTCCATGTAGTCACTCACCTTCCAAGTTCCACGACATCCCAAATCTCAGGCAATCGATCCCTTGGCAAGGCTTCCTCGCATCTAAAGATATAAAACCCAAGGCATATACCCACCTCAAAACCATCATAGTGGTCATAACATGCTCATGGAAATCAATGGACACTATCGGGGACCAGTGTCCCACAATGGCCATGTTCCTGAATTATACGAGCATATTGTTGCATGTTTCAATTCCTTTTTCCGCTGCTAATCCTTACAGTCAGTTTCAATCACCCAACCGAGAATTTCTGTTCTTCTTGTACCAAGCACATAGTTTCCATTAGATTCAAAAAAAATTGAAATAAATTCAAATCATACCTCATTGGTAACTTTTCAAAAAGGTAAACTTTCTATCCTATTCACTTCATGTCACACAAGTCAAACTAGTTGTTTGCTCAAATAATCATGTATAAACATATCACATCTGATTAGCTTGAAACACAACCACCGTAGTTAACAATCACGAACCAAATGCAATCATTATAAACCATAATAAGAAATCACATATAACCATCATAAATCAGAATCATAGATCACATATGTTATCACTCCCTCTATTTCCCAAGGATGAGAATGAAGACTGAAGGAGTTAACCTCAAAATAATCTTTAGATTTGGTAGCTAGCCCTACCAAACCAGAGAGGGCTCTCTCAATGTCACTTTTATAGTAAATGATGTGACTGGAGATGTATTGATCTTAGGCTATATATAATCTCAGTGAATTAGGGTTTTGTTTTGAATTTTTCTGCATAGGAATGTTAGTCTAGGAACTAGGTCTAGGCAGTAAAACAAATTCATGAAAATATTATAAAACAGAGAACAAAAAGTAATAAATATGTTTGTAGACTCATAAGACCATCATATAGAAGCATACATGTGATGGAAATAAATCATAAAAATTCAATTTTATGGTGTTACTAAGTAAAAAAAATGCTAATAAGAATACCACCGGAGTCCCAAAATTATAGTTGTAACATGCCTTTGATTTCACTGAAAAATATTGTACATAAGCTCCACACTGCAATATCAACTATCCAACCTCTAAAATGACTTGAGTTGGAGTACATATAGAAAATAGAGAATATTCCACCTCATTGGGTCGAACCCTGATCCAAAATTTCTCATAAATTCACCTAATGAGTCATTACCTAGAATTTAGGGAAGCTAGAAACAATCCCCCCAAATTTTTATTATAGTTAGGAGACTTTGTATCCATGAGTAATTACAAGATTCCTCAACAATGAGGAACATAAATAGTCTTTATTATCCATAAAACAGCTCTTGGGACAACTGTAACCTCAATATTTTGATCATTTTTCATTGACACCTGTCCAGAAAGCATCCAAGACAAAAGCGTCATGTGGCACACATAACCGTCACGTTTTTTAGCATAAGTGTCACGTGACTTGGAGGGAATTTTTAGCAAAATTTTAGGAATCCTCCTATTGATATGAAGATTGGGAAAGGTAGCCCTATATTTCCTCTATCCAACCCAATCTTAAATTTTCCCAATACATATTGATTTTTGAGAGCTGATGAAAAACTATAACCTTGACCAAACCATGATGGAAGGAATTAGTATGGTGATCCTTGCCTTTACTATGTATTTTTTTAGTCATTTTGACCAGACTCTGGAATATATAATGAGGCAAATTGAGTGGTGTTACACCATTTTTTGGTCATCTAACCTATTATCATTAGATGGACCCAAGTACACCATGTAAGACCAATTTTACCCTAAGTGAAATTGCTTTCACTATGTTAAATAACTTAAATAAACCACGTTTATTAGGTTGTTTATGGTCTAAACAGGAAACCCCAAAAGGAAATATTAAACAAACCTATATTTGTTTGATTTTCCTCATGGAATAATTAATTAAACCATAATTTAATTATTATTCCTAGTCATGTTTAACCCAAAACAAAGAAATTAATTAGATAAACCTTTATTTATCTTATTATTTTCTAGGAATAATTATTTAAATCTTATTTAGATAATATTCCTTGTTAAATATGACCAAATCATCCACAAATAATTAAATAAATCATTATTTATTTGATTATCCTCAACCACTTCCGATCAAAATGATAAATAAATCATTTATTTGTTATTATTAACAAATAAAGGGATTTGACCCAAGTCAAATTCCCTCCAACAAATATAATAAAATATTCCATAAAAGGTGGATCTATGATTTGGTTAACGATATTTTGACAAATGTTTTCAGATCTAAATTATTATATTTTGTTATAAATAGGAGGGTTTTTCCTACCATTCTTCACCTTTAGTTGCCTATTAGATCACTCTGGATCTATACACTTGGTCATATTTTTCTCCATTTTTGCTTTTTTGAACTCCCTTTGAGTTCTATCTTTGTCTGAGTTTTCTACACCAACAGGAGAGAGAAATGCTAGATCTAAAGTGTTGAGGACTTCCAAGAACCCATCCCATTGAGGAGAATTGGAAACATTTTCTTATTTTCCTCCCAGGTGCCCTTAATACAAAAAATTCTTTCAAAAATTGTTCTTGTCTTGTCTATTAGATATATGGATAAAACCCTTCTTTTTACTGCTTAATGTCTTTCTATGCATAGATCTGGTTTTTTGCAGCTCTTGTCTTGATCAACTAACTGCAGATATGAAGATATTGGCAGCCACATTTGATGTTAGGGCTATTAGTTATGCATGCCCCCTGCACCTCCCCCGGACCCTACCCTTGTGGTGACAGCTCCAGGAAAGAAAGGCAAAGCTCGCAAGGGGGCATCTAAAGACAAGGTCACCACGACTGACCCGATCCCTCCTTCGCCCGCAAAGCCTTGCGCCTTGTGTGATGTCGTCGGTCACGCCACCCATACCTGTCCTGAATTGCCCCGCATTCAACCCATGGTTAAAGTCACGTTCCCTGAGTCTACAGTCCTTGACCCCTCTCTCCCGTCCTCGTCCGTAACCAAGAACCCAAAAACTATTCGCACCACCAAACCCTGTGCTTTGTGTGGTGTCCATGGCCATTATTCCCACCATTTTCCTCACCTGACGCATTACCGCACCTCTTTAGAAGTAGTTCGAGAGTACGAGGTTGAAAAAAATCAGTCTGCCTCTCCCATACTTGCGCAGTATGCTTCAGGACAGCTTGAGGATCCCCCTGCTCCCATTGACATCCCCCCTCCTGATGTCCCGATGACGGAGTCCACTACCACCATCCTCTACCTATCATCCTCTGTAAGACCCTTGGAGAGCATTCCCCTTGAATCCTCCCCTATTGTTTCGCTCGATCCCCCTTCAGTGACCACCCTGGGCTCAACATCTTTCAACCATTCTTTTCTCTGTTCTTCTGTCATTCCCCGTGACGATTCGTATGCGAGCCTTTCTTCCCATACAGATGCTTTAGGTAGCTTTGCCATGTCATGTTGTGTATTTTCCACCTTTGATCCCCTCTTTTTCGCCCCTACACGAGATCACTCCACCCGTATCTCTGTTGACCTCTGCAGCCCGAGTCCCCGCCATACCTCCTATAGCCCTCATATACCACCCTCTAGTTTGTATATGAGTCATAGCCATCTTGCTCATCGCACTCCCTCCCGCAGTTTCTGCTCAATGTCTTCTGTATGCTCACGCTGCCCTCATTATCCCTCCTCCCCCCATTTGTTGTCTTGTAACACTATTCCGCATGACCACCTGTCCCCACCCTATATCGGTTACGTCGATGGTGCAAGTCGTTACTCCCAGAATCTAGCCTCGGCAGGTTGGGCCATTTTCACCCCCTTGCATGCCCTTGTGCTCTCAAACAGGGTCTGCATTGGTACTGCCACCAACAATCAGGCCGAATATGATGCAGTGCGTGGTCTCTTAGCCGATGCCCTCTTTCATCGCATCCTCCATCTGCATGTTCATTTGGATTCCCTACTTCTTGTCATGCAACTAAATGGTGTTTATCGTGTCCATAACCCCATGCTGTTTAGACGATATTTACGAGTGAAACTCTTGATACGTGAATTTGAAACCATCACTTTCAACCATGTACCTCGAGAACAGAATCACTAGGTAGATAGTATTGCAAACCATGTTCTAGATTGGCATTTATCACACGCATTTCATACAAGACAATAACATTCATAATCATTAACAAAGATGCATATCCATAATATGTGTCGCAAAACATGTGTTTAGAGTCCATCTACTCTGATACATATGACATGCCCATCGCATGTTACAAAAAACTCAAAACTGGGGGCACCACATGCCCCACACCTACTCACTATTTGGCGGATCCTGAGCCAATGGCTCTGCTCCTGCAACTCATAGATCACGTATGCCTTGACCGGCCATCGCCATGCGCCGCATGACACCTCGCCATTCCGAGGGTAGACCAATACATGACTCCACGTACTGGTCGTCTAAGTCTTGCCACCCGCGCTCTGAAACTCCGGTTAGCAACCTCTCGCATCTACGGCGGATGTCCTCCAGAAGGGCGGCCGCATCCTCATTGCACGCTGCTCTCGACCCACTCGGCCCTGCAGCTCTAGATGTTGCCGGTCGTCCCATATATCCGGCCGGTTTTACCGGAGCTATATCTGCATACCAAAAGTACATGAATCAGTACCCTATCTACTATTCAATAACTTTAACATTCCCATACAAGAATAGTAATTTGTCACTTACCATCGGGGCCCCATACTTGACCAGGTGGAAGTGGCAGGTCTGGATCTCCACAATAACTCATCCCACTATAGGGATAGTCATCTATGTATAGCGGCATCTGATCCCAATGGGCAAAAAACTTAGAACGAAACACTCGTCTGACTACCCCTCCTCCTCCTCTGCATAGTAAGCGCCCCCACCGGCGCATCCTGGGCTCCCTCGGGCCCCCATCTGGGAGCTGTATACGAGGTCGTAGGGTCGGGATCTTCTCAAAAAAGAAGGAACACAATAAAGTCCCATACGAGCAATCGTGGTTCACTTGCCGCTTGCAAAGCGACAGCTATCGTTTTAACGACACCAAAATCATTTGGACCCACCCATAGTAGGTCCCACCCAACACACTCTCCACGATCATCATCTTCCCCCCAGTGATGTGATGGAATGCCTGGCTACCCAGGATCCGCAACACCGCTGCGGCCGCTCCCCGGGTCTCCAGTATCTCTAGGTCCCCGATCGGTATCCGCATCCCTTTGACTTGGAGACCTGGTCGGCAATGCCTCTCCACATACTCCATGATTTTCCGCCCCTGCGGTAACACTGGCTGCGTGTTTCCCACCATCCCAAGTGGCGGGATACCTATCAGGAAATACACATCCTGGACTGTCAGTTCGATCCTGTGCCCCTGCACTACAAAGATCTCATGCTCTGGATCCCAATAACTGATAATCCAGGCCAACAAGGGCTCTCTAGCTCTCATCAAAGGGTTCTCTAAAAACTTCAGAACCCCAAACCTGGCCAACACACGACGGACACCCTGATCTGCTTGGATCTCTGCCCGCAATGTACCCAGGTCTCTCTCTCTCCAGTTCACCCATATATCTGCCATATATGCACAAAAACATCATCTTTGTTAGCCTACAGATAGGGAATGCTATAACCAAACACAAAAAAACCCAACTCTCAGCCATCAAACAGCACTAAAACCCCCTCATCTTCCAGGTCGCACTTTTTTTCCAAATCCTGGGACAGGTCGCACCTTTTGGCTCAAAACCTACGTCCCAAGTCGCAGATTTTGGCCCAAAAAGTGTGACCTGGCTGAAAAGATGCAAGGGGGTCTGTTCCTGAGATTCTGGGCCCTAATCTGAACTTTCAATCCATCAAAATGAAAGAGTAAGGTTAGGCCTCTTACCTGCAACTGACGGATCTCGATTCCAACGGTCGGTTTGTCCGCTATGATCGCTGCAAGATTTAGGGCCTTCTCTCCTCTCTACATTCACCACAGCAACACTAGCAAATGAATGGATTTGGAGGGAAAACTGCCTTATTAAAAGAGAACCCTTGTTTCTTCTTTCGCCTGTTGCAACCACATCGTAGCTCCATTTGACAAACCATCTGCACCGTTGGAAAGCTCTCACCGAGCCCTCAAATGGGTATCTGCTATTTTTTTGTTATTTGATACTTCACTAGGACAAATTTTGTCCAATATGGGTCACTTCACCCCTCCTTAAAATCACATTTCTTCACTTACAACACTTGTACTTGGGGCACCACTTTGCCTCCTTACTTGTCTTTGTTCGTGTTGATTTTCGTCGTGAGTTACCATCTTGTACTCATGTTTTCATGGTCCCCCATTGGACCTTTACTGTGTGGCAGCACCATTGAGTCGCCCTTGTTTAGAGCATCCAAGTGGAGTCATCATCGCATTCATGGAGTCTATCCTGAGTCCCTTTGTACCCCGCTATAGTCCTCCATCCCTCATTGCTTGGTTTCTCTCTTGTGTCGCACATTATGGCCTTCAGTCCCACTGTCCCTTATCCCTGATGATATTGTGTCAGTTGCTGCCATGTCATTCATGCCCTTTATGCTCTAAGCAAGGGAAGTCGTCCATTCGCTACTCAGTCCCTTCCATTTCACCATCATCATTGGTATTAGTCTGTCCGTCGCTCTACTATTTTCTCTCGTGCCTTAGTTGAGGATCTCTCATTGCCTCACCTATGGCGGACCTCCTTCTGTCGACATCAGCTCCTTCATTCCAGAAGACAGGTCTAGAGGGTAGTGTACCTTGGTTCCAGCTTCCACTCTTTTTCGGTGCCTCGGATCAGGCAAAGGGATCTCTCATTTCCCTTTGAATTGATTGTTTCTCCACTCCAGCTCCTTTCAGCATGATCGAGATACGTATAATTGATGGTTCAATGATGCAGCAGTAGCTCTTGGTGATTCCCGGGTGTGTGTGAGATGTCTCAGCCCTCATGAGGGGGTGGCCCTGCAGGTAGCCCCCCACATGCCCGGATGACCTCTTCATTGTAGCCCTCGATGTCGTTCCATATATTTGATGATGTCGGCCTTAGCCGCTTGTAGCACCTCTTCGATTTGCATGTATCAGTCAGATTTTGTGAGCCCTTCCCCGCTTATAAGGGGCATTTGGGTTGTATTTGTATCTCATGTACTCAGATATTATTGTATAGGTCCTGGCTGTTATTGTATAGGTCCTTGATGTTTGGTGATTGAGTTCTTACAACGTACTTCGGTCATACGATTTGCTCCTAACACTCGCACGCTAGGGGGCAATCTGCTACACCATTTTTTGGTCATCTAACCTATTATCATTAGATGGACCCAAGTACACCATCTAAGACAAATTTTACCCTAAGTAAAATTTCTTTCACTATGTTAAATAACTTAAATAAACCACATTTATTAGGTTGTTTATGGTCTAAACAGGAAACCCCAAAAGGAAATATTAAACAAACATATATTTGTTTGATTTTCCTCATGGAATAATTAATTAAACCATAATTTAATTATTATTCCTAGTCATGTTTAACCCAAAACAAAGAAATTAATTAGATAAACCTTTATTTATCTTATTATTTTCTAGTAATAATTATTTAAATCTTATTTAGATAATATTCCTTGTTAAATATGACCAAATCACCCACAAATAATTAAATAAATCATTATTTATTTAATTATCCTTCAACCACTTCCTTAAAAAGAAAAATAAATCATTTATTTATTTATTATTAACAAATAAAGGGATTTGACCCAAATCAAATACTTTTTCCCTCCAACAAATATAATAAAATATTCCATAAAAGGTGGATCTAGATTTGGTTAACATTATTTTAATCATGCACCAAGATCTAGAATGACCCAATAATTTGCTATAAATAGGAGGGTTTTTCCTACCATTCTTCACCTTTTGTTGCCTATTAGATCACTCTGGATCTATACACTTGGTCATATTTTTCTCCATTTTTGCTTTTGTGAACTCCCTTTGAGTTCTATCTTTGTTTGGGTTTTCTACACCAACAGGAGAGATAAATGCTAGATCTGAAGTGTTGAGGACTTCCAAGAACCCATCCCATTGAGGAGAATTGGAAAAATCTTCTTGTTTTCCTCCCAGGTGCCCTTAATACAAAAATTCTTTCAAAAATTGTTCTTGTCTTGTCTATTGGATATATGGAGCAAACCCTTCTTTTTACTGCTTAATGTCTTTCTATGCATAGATCTGGTTTTTTGAAGCTCTTTTCTTGATCAAATAACTACAGATCTGAAGATATTGGAAGCCACATTTGATGTTAGGGCTATTAGTTATGCGTAGCTAAAGTGGTCTTTTTTCGTACACTTCGACAAAGGATTCATACTAACAAGTGGCTTGGTGGCAGTGAAATCATTAGGGGAATTTTGAGGTCTAAAATGGGCCTCTTAAGGAAATTATAAAATAATAGTGGAAATAATAAAATAATATTAGATTACATTATCAAATTTTAGAGGGAAAAAAGAAAATAATATTTTTTCAACTCGTATTTTCAGCTTATCTCCCTATGGGTTTACTCAAATTTCAAGTGGAAAAACTCATTGGATGCAGAATTTTATTCCTCACCCAAGGAGTACCCATGTTACATACTTTCGATGGATCCTGCTACATGAAAAATGAGAAATACAAGAAAAGCATGATTGCAATCACGTGTTTTCATGTATTTCTCACTTTTTGTGTAGCATGGTTCATCGAAAATATGAAATATGGGTACCCCTTGGATGAGTAATTAAATTTTGCATCCAACGAGCCCTCCTGCTCAAAATTTGAGTAAAACCTTAAGGAGATAAGTTGAAAATATGATTTGAAATAGTAGTTTTATTATTTTATTATTTTTTACTTCAAAAATGGTGAATCATCCCCCATGGTTGACATCATCATCTTGAATCCTGTTGGTTCTTATAAATTTTTTCATTGTTGAACATTTTTCTTAGGAGGCCCATTTTAGACCTCAAAATTCCCCTAATGGCATCAATAGCCTTATGTGGTAGTAGTAGAATCTTGAGAATCTGCCTTCACATGTAAAATAATTCATGATTAGCTTAATAAATGGGGTATACCTGTCAAGTAAATTCCTGAAAGGAAAGATGTGTTCAGGAGCATCTTTGCAATGTGGTTTTAAGAAAATTTTATAGTTCTCAATTTCCAAGTCCATCCCTCAGAACGAGATTTCTCCATGGTTCGGGATACCTGTTGTTGAGGCTATAACATCTGTTGATAAATTGAACTCAACCCCTACTATGCTAACCTTATCTCTCCTAAATATGATGGAAAAAAGGATTATCAATTGAGCATGACAACCTACCTCTTGAACTCTTTCACAAAATCTTGAACAACCACTATCTTCAAAGGATTTATTGGCATATGGAGAAGCATTAATCTCCTGCAAATTGGATGGCCCAAACCTGGAATTATGACCTCCCTTATGGGCCTTTCTCTTCTCACCTTCCATGATGTTTTTCAGCAAGGAAAACCCTATTTTGATGTGGAGGAAAGGGAAAGTGAAAATTAGGAAAATAGGGGATGATGATACAGTGACTTTAGGGACAAAAATGAGATGGAAAGGAGTTAGGGAAAAATCCCTAAAAATTTGGGGAGATATGGTGGTGAGTTAGCTACAAAATACAAGTGAAAATTTTGTAAATGGGTATGGAAAAGGTGGCATAAAGGTTAAAACACAGATTTTTCCTATTTTCTCTGCAAAAGCGTAGTGAAAACTAGGGTTTGAGTGAAAATTGTAGCAATGAGGGATATGAATGATATGTAGTGATTTTGTAAGGTTTATGAGTGATGTGTGAAGGTTTTTATGTGATTAAACTATGGGTTTTCCAATTTAAATAAACCAAACATCTTAGCAATCCAAAAACGTAGTTGCAAACCCTAGATGAGGGAATCCACCATTTGCTGAAGAAATTCACTTGAAGGAGAGGTAAGGGATGTTAACTTACTGGTTTGGAAGCACTTGAACCTTTGAGCAATGATGAGTTTACCCTTTGATATATTTTTTGAGCTTGGAAGCCAAAGCGTAGAAACTGCCAGAAGTGTAGCGTAGCTGCCAGAAGCATAGCACACTACCAGAAGCGTAGCGTAGGGAAATCTGGATCAGTTTCTTATTGGTTTTCTTCAATATTTGGATATTTATGGAGTGTTGTGAGTATGAGAGAGGATATATTTTGAAAACAAAAGGATGAAATGAACTCAAAAGCTTCATTTCCCTTTATAGCTCACAAAATTTTCTTTTTGTCTTTAGTGAAATCAAAAGCACTTTGAAAAAAAATTATTTTTGAAAAACTTTGATCATTAGCATACTTCTTGAGAAAATAAAAATTTCTTTTGCTTTATTTTTCTATCTTTTCTAACTCCCAATGAAGTTTATTTAACTAATGATAATGACCATTTATTTTCCTTCTTCATGACATGATTTTGTCATTATGATGGCAAAAAAAAAGAATCCTAGACCATGACCTAGATGGAGGTATGTTGACTAATCTATAACACTAGATTGATGATGAATGACATGACCTTGAAATTTATGATAACTATGAATGGGTGAAGGGAGTAGCATTTATACCTAGAAAACATTTAGTGTACAAAATTTATTTGAGAATTTGTTTTAAAACATGAAATGTTGACCAAGTACCACTACCAAATAAACCTGAAAGAGAATATTTGATCACTGAACATTTATAAACTAACAGAATTCATAATAGAATTGAAATAATATATCGATACTTATCCTTCATCGGTCCTTACTTATTCCTTTGTTCTTTCTGTATACACACGAGATCAGTTTCCACATCTAGAAAGCATCTAATGCCTTTTATTCCCTTCACTCATTTACACATACACAATGTACATCACAACACATACATCCACACAAGACGTACAACACCACAAAATGCATACACCCACACCCGACATACGACACATACACCTACACCTAGTGTACAATACAACACAATACATATGCCTACATTGGCATACAACACATACACCTACACTCGGTGTATAATACAACACAATACATGCAAATACATCTGATGTACATCACATCATAATACATATACATGTACATAGTACAACACAATGAATACACATGTCATGATACCATGAATACACCATGCACACACATAGTACCACATGCCCGCAATAAATCATCTACAACATGCACACAATACCATATGTATACCAGTACCATATGCACAACATGTACACAATTCCACTTGTACACAGCACTGCATGAAAAATGTGTGCACAACATCACATGTACACAACACCACCTGCACAACATGTACACAACGCCAAATTTACAATGCACCACATGTACAAGTTGTACATAATACCACATGTACAGGAAACCACATGCACGACATGTACACAACACCACATGTACATAGCGCCACATGCATGACATGTACATGACACCACTTGAGAAAAACACCACATGTATAAGCATGCATATAAC
This sequence comes from Pinus albicaulis, assembly GCA_034641835.2. Classification (NCBI taxonomy): domain Eukaryota; kingdom Viridiplantae; phylum Streptophyta; class Pinopsida; order Pinales; family Pinaceae; genus Pinus; species Pinus albicaulis. The sequence continues at coordinate 1,280,006,394 of CM076584.1, read as the reverse complement.
ACCATATGTACAACATGCACAAAACACCATATGTACATAGCACTGCATATACAACATGTACATAGCACCATACGTACACAACATCGCATATCCAACATGCGCACAACACCATATGCACACAACATTGCATATCCAACACGTGCAAAGTACAATATGTACACAACACCACATATCTAACATGTACATAAAACCATCTATACCTAGCACTACATATGCAATACACACACAACACCATATATACAACCAACATACAACATCATATTTACACAATACTACATATGTTACATGTACACATCACCATAGGTACAATCATTGAATATACAACATACACAGCCTATACACAATGGTAATACTGCACATACATAGACCACACATTGATCCCACAAGCAACATAAACAACAACTCCCAACATAGCCAAGGAATCTAACACCTTAGATTCATTCACTTTACATTTCGTGTTACCTTTCTTGTGACTGTTCTGCCACCATCCATTTACCTCAATGGACCCAACCAATTGACCCAATTGTCATAGTATTACCTTTCAATTCACTTACTCTTGCACCGAGCTTCATCTGTGTCTTACATTACCTGATGGTTTTCATTCAAATCTCCCTGAGCTTCATCAAATTTTCTCTTTCCCAACCAATTCCCAAGACTCAAAACATAAAAGGAAAGACAAGAAAAAAACAAGAGTAAAACCATGAAAACCAATAGCAATATGACACCACAAACAAAGTGGCATGATCATGCACTAGATGCAATCAAGACCACAAATAAAGCACAAACAAATAAAAAATATTGAAAGCACAAGACTAGCAACAAATGCCATGGCTCAATCTCCATGGTTCTCAACACTTCCAAAGGAAAGATCAACCCGAACCTTCTTCAATATTTCATGGCAGTATCTTACCATGGATCCCCTACATCATATTGCTAAAAACGCATAATTGTCACTGCATAAATAAACATAACAACATACTAGTTACCTTACCTTGTTGTGCCAAGTGCACTACTTTGTAACTAAACTCATACACCTCTCAAGGAACTCCAATTCCTTGATGAAATCGTCCATAGACAGAAACCGATTATTATACCTGTCAAATACATGTTCATGAATATAACACATATCTGCATAATGTCAGACAAAATCAAGGTTAATTAGACTTCCTATATGCAAAGAACTCATTTTCTATAGCCAAAGGAATTCTTATCCAAATCCTTTATTTTACCATTTACCTTATTGCAATCGAGCCCTACTATTTTCTGTCACATCACCCATCTGTTAGTTATACACATTAACTATTACCTTGTCATGCTAATATCAAGCATGTTTCCCTGCAACTGTTCACACATGTCAATCACATGTTCCAAATATCAAGGCATCATATCTATTAACTAAAATTATTATCTAAAAATACTAACAAACATGTCATAATCAACTAACAGTCAAGATCATAATACTACAACTATCACCTACTTGCACTCAGTTACATATCAAATATCTCAACACATTAGTACAACCATCTCAATAAAAGATAATTTCTTCATGCAACCTTATATTCACATACTCATATCATGCAAGTAAATGAACATTCGTACACTACTAAATGACATAATAGACACCAAACAATCAAACACTGAATAAACAACATAATCAAACATTCAAATACCAAGTAGATGACATAAGAAAACTCATACCTTAATGTATCTCAGGGGAGGCTATCTTGTCTGCACAATCAATCTAGATTAGCACAATATAACTTCTCAACATGTCAAATCAAACATAAATAAGGTCATGATATCCATAACAATAACTAACTAACATGTTCACATCATAAGCTCATAAAAATTTGTTTATCATGAATAACAATCACAGATGCACAATAATCCTAGATTAGTATGAAATAATATCACAAATAATTCGACTCATACCTGAATTTCATAACCCTAACCATCTGCCTAGGACAATCCAATTTATTATGATACATATAACATCAATATACTAATGCTATAACCCTAATCATAAAGTTAACTAACCTATAACAATAATAAGTCAGCATATAGCATGCTCATCAACAACATATAACATAATCATCAAGTTAATACCATGCTTGACTAACCAATTCATGTACATATGATCACACTAATTAACTAACATCTATCATGTATGTAACCATCAAATGAATAGGATGAAAGGCATACACATAACCAAAATGCATATGATTACATTGATCAACCAACATTTATCATACATGCAACCATAATAACAATATAATAACATACATATAAGTAACCCTAATGCTTACAACAACTGTGAATCACATATCTGCATGCCAAGCATACCAACTTGTATGATGGTCTACTCTTACCCCAAAGTCCATTTTTGCAACTTCACTTTAATGATCTGAATCTCCTACTCTATCTCATCCAACACATTAGCATCATAACATACCAAATAATCTTGATGATCTAATTACATATAATGACCTTATGCATAAAAACCTTAATCAAACCAATGCAAACTTGACCATATGCACCCACTTGAGTATAACCAATCATGAAAAACCAATGCATGTTCAACATATGACATCACACAAGAAAGAATACATGGATAACACTGAAGCATGACCAATATGTAACCCTAGCATAAGCAAGAAATGCACGTACAATATGTAAGCAAGTGTGCACGAACAATACACAAACATGAGAAACATATAACCAGTCATACACTCATGAAAACATATTGACAACAACACCATCATCACTTCCATGGTGATGCCACTGCCACCATAGCCAAAAAATCATGGATGCAATAGGAACATACACACTAGGTATGAGAAACACATATGAAACCAATAGAAAATCATGACTAACACACTGTGCATCCAGTCCAAGGGTTGAACCATGCTCTGATACCACTCTGTAACACCCCCTTCCCACATCTACCCAAGTAAATGGCCAACCAAGGTAAACATATAATGAGAGGCTACTATAATTATATTCAACCTCCTATGTGACCTTAACGAATTGGAGCTGATAGAAACCATAACCTACAGACCGTGTACAACAACCACAATACCTGTAGGAGGTAAACCAACCATTCAGGCTTCTTACACTTGTGTCACACTGACATTTTGAACAAATTTGAGCCATAGCCGCAGGCATAAATCTTCATGCCAACGGATAGGAGGCTATAGCCATAGGCATAACACTGCATGCCAACATCTAGGGCCCCAAATACTTAGTTTTGTGCCTACATCCCCTGAATTTGAGCCACCTTTTCAGGTCCATAACCTACTGCTCTTCTCAGAAATTCATGAAAATTTCAAAGATGATAAATAACAATAGGACAATGATACAAAAGAAATCACATCAATACAAACTCATCTGGACCCCTCCTAGCCATGACAAGAATTTTGTCAAAGATGTCACAAACATTGAAACTAGAAGTGTAAAAAATAGATCTAAGAATAGGGGTCTCATAATTATCTGAGAATTGCTAAGAAGCATTGATCCCTTACATCATTAGCTGCAATACAATATATTTGACCATAGTTAAATTGTGCATTAATTTACAAGTAAAAACATAGAGAGATCCATACATCATCATTGATAAAATACATGCTTATAACTAGCATAATAACAAAAAAATACCATGGATAAAACACCAATAAAATGCACACATCAACCAGTACATTGGCATACCAAATACCAAAGGAAATAACTCTTCATTACTGATTGTAAAAACTAACTGGAGATGGGACTTCCATGTTCCACCCGACCATAGATTAGCTAAGTCAAATATCTCTTTAGGAAATAACCCTTGTTCCATATTCCAAGAATGAATGTGGGACTCATAACCAACTGAAAAGAACCAAACAAGAATGAATTCTACTAGAATTCTCCACCTACACCATGAGGAATTTGAGTGCCTCCTCATCTCTCAGGATTTACCATAATCCATAGTTTGATCCAGAGATCACTAGGCCCTATACTGAGACCCACTCTCCCATCCTAAGACTACTAGGCCCAATAGAGAGAAATCCACCTCTTGGATTTACTGTATATACTGCCATTTACCAGCAAGGATTTGTAGTCCCACCAAGGCACACAATCTATATTTACTACAACCCACGTTCTAATTCAGGGGTTACTAGGTTAGTTCCTTTACCGTGATCCACAGTCTGGTTCAGGGACCACTAGGCCATGTGTTTGTCATTTCAGAGATCCACCCCACTCAGCTTTTAATCCATCCAACAATCCAACTCAATAGAAGTATGAGAAACCCATATCATCAAAGCTATATGAAAATGGCAATGATAGGATGAAAAACACTGTCACAATTGGAAAAATCAATGCCATGGCAGAAAAGAACCACATGCAATACCATGAATGCTAGATCTAGCAAGGAAAAATCACATGAAAATTGATACCTGCTAAGAATCCTAATGTTTTTGCTTGATTCCTACTCCTCCTTGCTTACTTCCTCCTTCATCTTGCTTTATTTTTCGTTTCTTGGTCCAATGCCAAAGTGCTCCAAGAAAACTCGAAGTATCCAAGAGTGTGAGAGAGAGAGAGAATAGAAAGAGAGCCATATGTGTGAGAAACATATTGAGCCAAAATCTTTCCAACTGATCCTTAGAAGATGTTTTATTGACGAGGCCTCTGTTTTCTTCATTTTCCTCCTCACATGAAACCTATGACCTTTCACCTTCCTTTTTCCTATTTTCCATTATTTTCCTAAATAAATTCCAATTAACGCCTCATGCCTGAGCCAAAGCCTTTTACATTGCCTTTGCCCATTTCCTTTAGACATGATAACTAAAATGAACACCCACTAGGATTTTTTTCCCAACATTCAGCTTGGAATAAGTGTCTCATCAACCATGGTTATTATTTTTAACTTTATTACATGGAATTTTCACCGGGGATGTTACACATCTTCGATTTTAGACATAGTGTATTTCTTGATCTCATAAATAAGGCTAGATACATTGATTTTTATGTATGGTAACTTGATACTATTGTTAATTCTTGTGATAAGCATTATGAAAGTGTGACAATAAGATTGATACTCTAGTTGATCTTGGAAAGTTATTTTAATATTACTAAATCTGACAAGTGGTGAAATTGGATGCCCTGACTTGTTGTGATTATGATCCTTGAAGTATGAAGATACACTTATATGACACTAACCCTTGATGAAAGTTTGATGACATGTTCATATGTGATGATGAAGAAACTAATGATGACTAGTTATGATATATGTCTAAGAACCTGGCATGTGTTACGAATGCATGATAGTATTATGATATACATGTTGATGTTTTGAATGATAATGATTGAACTAGATTCCCATTCAGAGGGAGACACTCTTCATGAGATTTTAACGCCTAATATTATTTGAAATTAATAAACTTGATTGTTGAAGGAAGTATTCTAGACATGAATAATCATCCAATGTTGTTGAAGAAGTTTTTGGAAGTTCTGATTTGTACAGAGAAAGTTTCTCCTAGTCCAAACCTTAACCGTTGGGAGAAAGGCTTAAGGGTGTGGTTATAAGCCTCCCAATCACACTGAATAAGGCCTATGGGTGTGATTGAGCCTATAGGATACAAAAACTAAAATATTATGCATGAGACCAGGAGTGCTAGGAGTATTATATACCTACATACATGGAGTAGATGATGGATAGTTCTATGAGAATAAATAATTGTATGATTTGAAGCCGGCTCCCTAATTCCGGCATGTTTGCATTGACAATACTTGGTGAAGCCTGGAAGCAATTTTGATCCAAATCTCTAAGTAGGTTCAATATAAGCATTTGATTTTGATTTTATATGTTTATGATCTATTCTTGACAGGTAGTGAGCCTTTGATGATAAGCGTAAGAGGGATTTAGCCTCTAAGTTCAAGATGAAGGATTGTGAGATATACTTCCAAAGATATGAGTCTACAAGGATACACTAATTTTGACTAGCATGGAAAACATTATTGATAGAAAGAGCACATTTGGGTACTAATTTAACTTTGGGTCTGCTATGAAATTTTGATGAGAAGAAAATAGAGGTTCGTAGATTTAAGCATGAATGAGGTCGAATACATGGTTACTAGCATGACTAGCTATGGGGAAGTTTGGTTGAGTATTTTTTGGTTATGACACTGATATATCACGAAAATTAAAGGTTGGATCCATTTGGAATAAAATCCCATATATTGTTGTGACTAAGATATCGCCTTGTGTTGAGATAGTGCTGCTATATGAGAAAATATTAGGCTTGGTTTGTTGTCTCTGTGAGAGGGATGATGAATAAGGTATCATTTTGTGACATTTTTTTATTCTAACCAAATATTTTAATTTATGTTATGCATGAACAGGAAAAAAAATGACTACTGCTCTTGGTAATGTGTGAAGCACTATGATTGAACTCTTCAATGAGTTGGTTAAGCTAGTATTAGATATGAGCATGTTGATATGTTTCTGATCTACAACAAGTAGCATGGATTGATTGATGTGACCCTCCAGACTAAGGTTTCATGCTTACCGAGGACATTGAGCCGACTCTACGCCCTTGTTTGAGCTCCCGAGGTGAGTAATTGAGATGTAGGGCTCCTGGGGTTGAGGGATCTCTTGAAAATAACATATCACCCCTATCTGTCACACATAGGGTGGAAGATGTTTCTCCCCTATCTTGGTTTAAAGAATTATACCACAATTTTTATCTATCTTTCCCACCTATCTAGAAAATGGGTGCTAGCTACATGAGTTAGGCGTGATCCTTACCATTTATGGTAAGTAACATCTCACTCAAGCTAGAGATGTAGGTGTTATACCACTGAATTTTGAGGGTCAAGCTAGGAAGATCAATAGATAATAGGATAGGTATGATCCTTGCCATTTATGGTAAGTGGTATCCATCCTATTATCACCAGGAAGTGGGATAGGTGCAATCCTTAGCTCCTAAGGAAAGTGGAATCCCTGCTATTGTTTATGGTTTCCCAGCTTGTAGCATTGGCTCCTTTCTAGCAGGTGTTTCCCAGGTTGTAGCATTGTCTCCATGCTGACAGATTTTCCCGGGTCGTAGAATTGGCTCCCCATTGGTAGAGTTTCTCAGACCATAGCATTGGATCCCCACTGACAGAGTTTCCTCGGTTGTAGCATTAGTTCCCCACTGGAAGAGTTTCTTGGGTCATAACATTGGATCCCTAATGGCATAGTTTCCTAGGCTGTAGCATTGGCTCCTTGCTGGTAGAGATTCCCTGGAAGTACCATTGGATTCCACTTGGCAGTGATTCCTGGTTGTAGAAGTGGCTCCCCAATGGATAAAGGGTGGTATATTAGGCTCCCCTCAGATGTCAAATTATTCTTCTTTTAGATTCAAGAGTGTTAAACATATGATCAGAGTAGATATGAGCATAGATGAGAAGGGATGAATAGAGATGAGAAAAGACAACATTTTATGATGATGAGATATTTGTGATGAGGCATATGTTGCAATCAATAATTTCTCCCTAGATGAGAGGGAGTGTTAATTTTTGGAAGCTCAGGGATAAATTTCCTCATTTCGACAATATTCCTCATTAAGAAAGAACCCTCCTATCGCTTGGAAGAATTTAATTTGGTTAAGGAAAAATATATTTTAATATGAAAACCCACATGTGCACAAAAAGGATAGGTTGACCCAAAAGGAAGTTGGACACCCATGGATGGATATAAATATAAGTCAAGTGACCCTCATATGGAAATCATCATCATCATCATTCTTCTTTCTTTGGTTTGGATTGCATAGGTCTGAAGTGGTTCACGGAGATTGGTTTGTATAGGTTCAAAATTGTAGGGTCCGAAGCTCTCACATGTGATCTAGGGTTTTGATTTGTTGTCACAGGGTTGCTAAAGGAAAATAAATAACAGAGCGTAAAAAACAGAGGAAAAGAAATAATGATTTTGAAAGAAATGAGAAATACGATTGAATAGATTGTTCTTTATCCAACTGAATAATTTCAATATTCATTATATTTCCGATACAATTTGTAAATACTATGGCATACACATTTACTCCACCATTTATTTTGTTACACATGAACTCTTCCATCTTGGAGAGATGGTTGAGTGGACCAAAGCGGCAGATTGCTAATATGTAGTACGGATCATCCGTACCTAGGGTTCGTATCCCTCTCTCTTTGTTCGCACACTATAGATCTTGAAAACAAATAACCTCAAATCTTTCTACGGAATGGAAAAGACCCATTAACCTAGAGACTTTTTTCACTATTCTTTATGTCCGGGATTACATCCTGGATCGTTCGATAGAAATCCAAAGATAAAAGATAAATGAAAAATACCACTACTGGATAAACGAACAGCTTAAGAGTAAGCATTATGTAATCTCTAGAATCCTGATTATAAGTAAAACATAATATATCATCAATATTTGTACCATATATGGATACTTGAATACCAAACAATAGTATGATTGTTACAAATCACGAAATTATTTCTTCGAATCACATGTGAAAATAAATTTGAAAGAAGAAGATATTTTTTCTCTTTGTTTTCCAAATGGTCCTTTTTCCCTCTTATTTTTTTGGATCAACGAAATATTTATCTAATTTTTGTGAAAATATTTCATTGATATCGATCGTATCAATATGTGACCTGATAGCCCGATCCAAAGTGAGTGGTGGGATTGGAAGGAATTGATGAAGGTTAGTGGAAAAGTTTTTATCCGGAAGCAGATAAGGTATCTAAATCTGGTATCGTTGGGTGGAATAAGGATAGAACTTCTGTCACAAAAAAATGGAAATAGTTATATAAAAATTGGATCAATGACAACAATCCAAAAACTTGAAAAAAAAAAGATACTTTTTATCGAAAACTTACAGTAGCTTGCCAAACAAAGGCTAAGAGAAAAGAGAGAACAAGAATAATTGGCATTACATCGACAATTGGATGAAAAATTTCATAAGACTTAGGTAATTTTCCAAAAAATGGATTATTTGAATGAATAAAGGCATCATCTAGACAAATATTGAACATAAATGACATTTTTCTTCTCCAATAAAAATTAGGTGGGTGGGGGGGGTAAAGCCAAAAAAGTCTTTGATTGATTGAATCGATTGAAACACTTCGACAAGTTGAACCGGACTTGGGGTTGGAAGGGATGATTCTTTCATACATACAATATTTTACCCAATATAATAGAAAATTATCAATGAATGAATATTCTTGTCCTTTTTTTTGTTTTTTCCTATTATGTCCAATTCCATCAATAACATATTTTGTTGAAATATCCACAAAACGTTTTTTCCCAATTGGGATCTAATCTAATTAATCTTGGATCCTAACGCGTTGACAAAAAAATTGATATAAGTATTCATTAGCGTATGATTAGGGAAATAGGATGGGAATGGGGCATGGCCAAGCAGTAAGGCAACAGATTTTGATTATGTTATTCGAAGGTTTGAATCCTTCTATCCAAGACTTATTTCATTGGTTCATGTTTTCCCTTCCCTCACTCTTCCCTTTCTCCTTTCGTAAAGGGTAAATCCAATGGAATTTTGTTTTCCTTTTTCTCATAATTTCACCATACTTAACTTATTAGAAGGGAATGTTATTACAATAGGGAAGAGATAAATGGATATCTGTTTGGTCCCTATATTACTAGTATAGTCCCTTATTATTGTATCCCTGTAACCCCCATATTTTTATTATTGTGCCCTTAAATTATTATTTTTAGGTCAGCTAGGATTACATTATCGCCCCACTAGGATTACACTGTGGCCCCATGGACTCCTATATATAGAAAGGAGGTTTTTTCATTTGTATCATCCAATAATTGTTCATTTATGTAATGTATTGGAGGTTTCCCCCTCGAATCAGATGATTTCTAAGGTGTTGATCTATATTCTCTTCTATTTTTGGAGCTGGTTTCACAACATTTGGTATCAGAGCTTTGGATTCTAGGGTTTTGTTGCTCCAAACAGGTCATCGTGGAATTTTCTCTATAATGTTTTTTCAACGAAGCTTGAGAAGCTGAAATTTCTAGAGTGGGAAGCTGAAATCCTGAGGAACATTTTTGCAAAATTTCAGAGCTTGGTTCGCAATATATTAGGAGATATGATTTGTGGCAGTTAAGGCTTTTTTCAGGCTCCCGCATTTCATCTCAAAGAGGTGATCGTGGGAAAATATTCATAACTCTCTCGCTGAGCATTGGATTGGAATGTTGTAAATAGTGGCCATAAGTACACAAAATGTAGTTTATTTTCTATCAATTTTAGAGCCAAAGGAGGAAACAGTGACATGTGGAGAGTCATACAAGTTCGCTCTACTGAACCAGTCCATAATTAGTTCATTGTGGGATATTGGACATAACTTTGTCTTGAAGACACCAAATCAGGTCAGACCTATGGCATTCAAAAAAGGATTCATAGGGCTACCTCAGGGAAAAATTTCAAATATTGAAGATCCGAAATCACAGAGATACTTCAGTTTCAATATCGAGCTCCTCAAAATCAAGAAAAAGGTGTGTATTTGTTTCCAAATTGCATAAATCTTGTGTAAAAAATCAGTTTGAAGTGATTCCAAGGGCCTATTGAGCATATATTTCCGTATTGGGTTCTGAAATGACTCCTAAAAATAATTCAACACCCATTAAGCCCTAAGAATACTCTACTATGACTCATGAAGATGAATAATGGCAACATGATCTGTCAAAATTACAAGGGCAAGTGCACCAAATTTCGCTCTTGCAAAGAGTAGTAAAAAATGAAATGGAAGTTTTGAAGAAAGGCATGGAAGCGAAGATGGATGGTTTGAAGAAAGGCGTGGAAGCTAATATGGATGGCATGGAAACTAAGATGGATGGCATGGAAGCTAAGATGGAGGAAATGGAAGAAAAAATGAAAGACAACATGGAAAACATGAAGAATGATCTAAAAGCAGACATCGAAGCTTTGACAAAGTTGATACAAGAAATGATTTTTGATGGTGAAAAGATAGTAGAGGAAACTCATGATGAGAAAAAAATAAATGTTAATCGTGATTTCATAAACTCTAATGCTGGATTGAAGAACCACCATATTCCAAAGATGGATATGAGGAATTCTTATGGAAAGTATCCCGTAACATGGATACTACAGATGGAGCAATATTTTGATCTTAATAATGTGCAAAACACATAAAAGGTACACATTGCAACTTTACATTTAGAACAAAATACATTTGTATGGTATCGATGGCTTTGCTCCCATAAAAAAATTGTCACTTGGTCAATTTAACGAAGGAAATGATGGCACATTATGAGGATACAAAGAGCAACACCTTCTTTAGCCAATTGAAAAATCTCAACAAAAGGGTTAAGTGATGGAGCACATTGAGGAATTCCAAAAATTGAATACAAGGGTAACTGATATTATAGAGGAACACAGGATTGATGTCTTCATAGGTACCTTAAAGGATAGCATCCAACATGAAGTTCGCGTTTGGGAACCTGATTCATTGGAGAAGGCATTCAGGTTGGTAAGAAAAAATGAATGTAAAATTATGGAGACAAAGAAGCCTACCACTCACATCTATAAATATGGAAGTGTTGCTACTCCTAGACTTCTACAACCTATAAGGTTGACACCACAAAAATTGGAATAAAAAAGAGCAAAAGGGCTTTGCTACAGTTGTGATAGAAAATACACTAAAGGTCATAAGTGCGATGAGAAGGAATTATTTTACATAGATTTTGAAGAGAAGGAAGAAAATGAAGAATAAAATTCAAAAGTAGAGGATATACACCAGGAAGAAACCCTATAAGAAGAAGAAATGAGTCTGACCATATCATGTAATGCATTGGCAGGTATTACCATTCCTCAAACTCTCAAGATAGAAGGACATATCAAGAAGAAAAAGGTAATAGTGTTGATTGATTCGGGCAGTACCCATAGTTTTATTCATTGTAAGGTAGCCAAGGAATTGAATTTTTTCCTATACCCAACACTAGAATTTCAAGTGATGTTTGCAAATGGAGGAACCATAAATTGCTCTGGAAAATGCCATAATATCGAGCTAGCCATGAGGAAATATGTATTGAATAGTCCAATGCTTTCCATCCCAATGGGAGGTGTTGATGTTGTACTACGAGTACAATGGTTACAATCTTTGGGGATGGTAGATTTTAATTTTCAAGAACGTTTCTTGAATTTTTTTTAGAAGGAAAGGAAATCGAATTATGGGGTATCGCAAGGAAGCCAAGAAATATAATAAGCTCTAATATCATGAAAAAGCTTCTGAAGAAATAATAATGGGGCGTAATTGCACAATTATGCTCACTAGAAGTTCCAACATCAAAATCATCTATTTCTCCAGATCTCCAAAAAGTCTTGGACAATCATTCCAAGGTGTTTAATACTCCCAAAGGACTCCCACCTATCCATGATCGTGATCATGCTATTCATTTGATTCTAGAAAGTGTTCCTCCAAACATCAGGCCTTACAGATATCCTTATGTCCAAAAGAGAAAAATTGAACGTGTGATTGTAGAAACGTTAGAGGCTGGTATAATTCAACCTAGTCAAATTTACTCTTACTGATAGTATTAGTTGCTAAAGTGATCACATGTGTCTGGATTACGACTCAGCAGGATATCATTAAAGGCATCATTATTCATGATTCAAGTGTGGATAAATTAAGCAGATATTTTCACAGTTAGATATAGTTAAGATGTCTCAGTGAATGAAAATGAAGATGTTCTGAAATACATTCGAACTCATATGTGCTGTTTTGACTATGCTTTAGCCTCCTTTCAATGCTTCTGTTTGGTTTGATGATTCACTGAACTCTTTCCTAGAAAACATATTATTTTTGTTATTCTTACTAATACAAACAGACAGAGATATTGCTCAACAGCACATCAAGGTGCTAAGCATGAAGGAAACAATTCTCATACAAAACATCAAACATGCTAGAACACGAGGTCTGCATTATATATCGGTCATATTGTATCTCACGAGGGTGTTAAGGTAGACCATAAAAAAATTAAATCCATTAAGGAATGGAAAGTCCCCATAACCATAAAGCAGTTCCGTGGATTTCTCGGGTTAACAGGGTATTATCACAAGTTTGTTAAGAATTATGGGAGAAGAGCATCACCTATAACAACATTTCGAAGAAAGATGCATTTTCATGCACTCTTGAAGCAACTAAGGCCTTTGAACATCTTAAAGAGGCAATGTGCCTATCACCAGTCTTAGCTATGTCGGACTTCATAAAAACCTTTATTGTGGAATGTGATGCCTCAAGAAATGGAATTGGTGTTGTTTTAATGCAAGAAGGAAGACCCATTACTTTTGAAAGTCGTTCAATCAAAGGAAAGTATTTACAAAAGGCTATTTATGAGAAGGAAATGTTGGCATTACTACATGCACTAAAGAAATGGAGACCTTACCTAATGGGAAGACACTTCAAGGTAAAAAGTGATCATGATGGTCTTAAACACTTTTTGGAACAAAGACTATCATCAAAAGAGAAAAAAAAATGGGTCACAAAGATGTTGGGTTATGACTTTGAAATCATCTGAAAAAAGGGAATCTAAATGTTGTTGCAGATGCACTCTCAAGAAAGGACAAAGAGGTGGAAGCATTGCTTTGTGCCATTTAAATTATCCAACCAGATTGGATAACTGAAGCAAGGGATGAATGGAAGAAGGATGAAGAAGTGTGGACTCTCATTCAAAATTTGCAGCAATATCCTAGTACATTTGATACATTTATTTGGAAAAATGATTCCTTATGGTACAAAGATCGCTTATATCTTTGTAAGAATTCCCAACTAAAACAAAAGATTCTTTTGGAATTGCACACTTCTCCTTTAGGAGGACACTCAGGATTTTTAAAAACTTACTACAGGGTGAAGAAAGAATTTTTTTGGGATGGCCTTAAATCTGATATTCAAAAGTTTGTGGCGGAATGTTTGGTTTGCCAGCAGAATAAAGTGGAGACAATTAAGACCCCGGGACTTCTACAACCTTTATCCATTCCAAGTCAACGCTGGGAGGAGATTTCAATGGATTTTATCACAGGTTTACCTAAGTCCGAAGGAAAGAGTGTCATCATGGTGGTAGTTGATAGACTTACCAAGTATGCACACTTTTGTGCATTATCTCATCCATTTAAAGGAAGTACAGTTGCTACTACATTTATGGACAGAATTCAAAAGCTACATGGAAGCCCAAGGGTTATTGTGAGCGACAGAGATCCCATTTTTACTGGAAATTTTTGGACGGAGTTATTTTCTTGTTTGGGTACTCAATTAGCTCATAGCTCATCTTATCATCCTCAATCTGATGGTCAAACTGAGATAGTAAATAAATGTTTGGAAGGGTATCTTCGTTGTTTTGTATCTGATAAACAAACACAATGGGTCAAGTGGTTACCTCTTGCTGAATGGTGGTATAACACTTCCTTCCATACTGCAGCAAAAATGACCCCATTTATGGCACTTTATGGATATCATCCACCATCCATCACATCTTCTTTAAGGGAAAATTCTAGGGTTCTGTTGTAGCCGCTACAACACCCTCCAAAATTTTCACCCTCTAAAATTTTTTTGAGCCCCCGAGCATCGAGAAGTGAAGTCACAACCTGAAGTTCAAATCTTTCAAAAGCCTTAAGTCGCTAAGTTGAAAAATAGGTCATTTTCTGTTAGTATGAATTCTTTGTCGAAGTGTACGAAAAAGAACCACTTTAGCTACGCATAACTAATAGCCCTAACAACAATAAAGGCTGCAAAACATCTTCAGATCTGCAATTAGTAGTTAAAATGCTGCAACAAACAGATCTATAAATGGAAAGACATTAAGCAGTAAAGTAAAGAGTTTGCTCCATGCATCCAACAGACAAGACAAGAACACGATTTTTTGAATGAATTTTTATATTACAGGGCACCTGGGAGGAAACAAGAAGGTGTATCCAGATCTCCTCAATGGGATGGGTTCTTTGTAGTCCTCAGCACTTCAGATCTAAGCTTTCTCTCTTGTAGATGTAGAAAACCCAATGTAGAAGGTAGAGCTCAATGGGAGCAACAATGGCAGAAAATGAGACCGAGTGTATAGATCCAGAGTGATCTAGTATGCAACAAAAGGTGAAGAATGATGGGGAAAACCCTCCTATTTTTTGAATGAATTTTTTATATTACAGGGCACCTGGGAGGAAACAAGAAGGTGTATCCAGATCTCCTCAATGGGATGGGTTCTTTGTAGTCCTCAGCACTTCAGATCTAAGCTTTCTCTCTCTTGTAGATGTAGAAAACCCAATGTAGAAGGTAGAGCTCAATGGGAGCAACAATGGTAGAAAATGAGACCGAGTGTATAGATCCAGAGTGATCTAGTATGCAACAAAAGGTGAAGAATGATGGGGAAAACCCTCCTATTTATAACAAAATATTGGGTCTTTCTAGATCTTGGTGCATGATTAAAATAATGTTAATCACATCTAGATCCACCTCTATGGAACATTTTATTATTATTTGTTGGAGGGAAAGGGTGTTTGACTTGGGTCAAATCCCTTGATTAGTGAAAAATAAATAAATAAATGATTTATTTATCTTTTTAAGGAAGTGGTTGGGATATAATCAAATAAATAATGATTTAGTTGATTAATGGTGGTTGATTTGGTCATATTTAACAAGGAATATTATTTAATAATTATTCCTAGAAAATAATAAGATAACTATGGGTTTATCTCATTAATTTCTTTGTTTTTGGGTTAAACATGACTGGGAATAATAATTAAATTATGGTTTAATTAATTATTCCTTTTGGGGTTTCCTAGTTAACATAGTGAAAGCAGTTTTACTTGGGGTAAAACTGGTCTTACATGGTGCACTTGGGTCCATCTAATGATGAAAGGTTAGATGACCAAAAAAAGGTGTAACAGATTGCCCCCCAGCGTGCGAGTGTCAGGAGCAAATCGTATGACCGAAGTACGTTGTAAGAAGACAATCACTAGACAACAAAAGGGTATGTCGGAGAGAGAAATATGAGGTAGATAGTGTGCTGAAGGACTAGACCCTGAGGAGACGAGACTCGCAGGTGCAACAAGTCTCTGTTATGAGAGGGTACCTGTGCTGAAGGCGGCGGGGGAGGCATACCTATGCCCGCCGTCACAAAGTACAAAAGAATAGTGTGTCCAGTGAACAAGGGACCGAACCATAGAGTACAGCTGGCATAATCAAGAGCCAGATAAAAATACAATGAAGAGTCTCACATACATGATGTGCCTGGGATAACAGCCAGGACTAGTACAATATCATCTGAGTACATGAGATAAATACAACCCAAATGCCCCCTGTAAATGGGGAAGGGCTCACAAAATCTGACTGATACATGCAAATCATAGAGGTGTTGCAAGTGGCTAAGGCCAACATCATCAAAATCTGGAGCGGCATGAAAGGCTGCAGTGAAGAGGTCATCCGGGCATGTGGGGGGCTACCTGCAGGGCCACCCCCTCATGAGGGCTGAGACATCTCACACATGCCCGGGAATCATCAAGAGCTGCTGCTGGGTCACTGGACTGTCCAGTATACGCCTCTCGATCATGCTGAAAGGAGCTGGAGAAGTAATCAAGTCAAAGGGAAGTGAGAGATCCCCCTGCCTGATCCGAGGCACCGAACAAGAATGGAAGTTGGAACCAAGGTACACCGCCCTCTAGACCTTGCTTCTGGAATAAATGCGCTGATGTCGACAGAAGGAGGTCCGCCGTAGGTGAGGCAATAAGAGATCCTCAACTAAGGCACGAGAGAAGAACAATAGAGCGACAGACAGACTGACACCAATGATGATAGTGAAAAGGGGAAGGATGGAGTGGCGAATGGACGACTTCCCTTGTTAGAGCATAAATGGCATGAATGACATGGCAGCGACTGACACAATATCGAAAGGGACAGGGGACAGTGGGGCTGAAGGTCATGAGATGCGACACAAGAGAGGAACCAAGCAAAAAGAATGGAGGGCTATAGTAGGGTGTAAAAGGATGCAGGATAGACTCCATGAATGCAATGATGACTCAACTCGGATGCTCTAAACAAGGGCGACATGATAGTGCTGCCACACAGTAAAGGCCCCAATGGGGGACCAAGAAAGCATGAGTACAATGTGGGCACTCATGACGAAAATTGACACGAACATGGACGAGTAGGGGGGGCAGTATGGTGCCCCCAGTACAAGAGTTGTAGGTGAGGAAATTCGATTTTAAATGAAGGTGAGGTAACTTTGCGAGGACGAAATGGGTCCTGGTGCAATAGGAAAAAAAAGAAACAACAGATGCTGGCTATCTAAAAGAAAATAAAACATGCATTTCGAGGGGAAATGCTAAGGGTAATATTTCTTGAGATAGAGTGCATTGCGAGGGTTAGGAAGGGGATGACCTTCAAAATCCTCTAAGAGGTATGCCCCTTTGCCAAGATCCTTACTAATGATGGAAGGGCCTAGCCATAATGAGTCAAACTTCCCATGACCCAGGACATCATGGGCCTGGTCATAGACTAGAACAAGGTCGCCTTCGTGAAAAGTGCGAGGCTGGACTTTTCGGTCATACTGAGCTTTGGTGCGTTTTTTGGCCGCTTCCATGGTTTGCAAGGCAACACGGCGGTCTTCGGAAGCACGCTCAAGCATGATAAGTCGTTGTTCTAGCGGTTGGGTGTCAGGGAGAAGTTCAACGGCTAGTTGCAGAGAAGGAATTTCACACTCGATCGGTAAAACTGCCTCCTCTCCAAAAACTAGGTGGAAAGGAGTGAACCTGGTGGCGGTTTTAACAGAGGTTCGATAGGCCCATAAGGCAGGAAAGAGCATGAGATGCCAGTTGGTTTTGTGCTTATTCACTGTTCGTTGAAGCATGGTCTTGAGGGTTTTGTTGACTGCTTCAACTTGGCCATTACCTTGGGGGTAATAGGAGGAGGAATATTGGTGCTCAAAACCCAACAGTGAGGATAGCTCACGCCATATCGCATCTTCAAAATGTCTGCCATGATCAGAGACCAGTTGCTTGGGAACCCCGAAGCGAGCTATAACATGGTTAAAGAAAAAGAGGGCCGCGGTAGCTGCCGTGTTGGTGAACGTTGGCATGGCCTCGGCCCATTTGGTGAAATAATCGACCGCCACAATGATATACTTGTGGCTACCAGAGGATGGCGGGCGACACTCCATAAATTCGATAGCCCATTTACAAAAGGGGCCAGTGGAGACGACCGGATGGAGGGGAGCTGGTGGAGCTCTCGCCTTAGGGGCGAAATGTTGGCAACTGGGACATTGTTTGGCTGCCTCGATGCAATCACTCAAGAGGGAAGGCCAAAAATACCCGGCGCGCATTATTTTTTGGGCAGTAGCGAGACCGGAGAGGTGGCCACCGCAAGCGCCGCTATGGCAGGCATTAAGGACCTGTTCAGCTTCAGCGTGTGTGAGGCAACGACGAAGGACTGTATCAACCCCACGACGATAAAGGTCGTCACCGATAAGAAGGTATCGGGGGGCTTGGTGTCGGATACGGCGACGAGCCTCACGGTCAAGATGGAGGGAAAACTTTTGGGTTCGCAAATAAGTAAGAATATCGCCGTACCACGGGTCAGCGGAAGAAATGGTAAACAGGTGTTCATCAGGGAAATCGTCATTAACGGGAGGGTCTTGCGATCCGGTAGGTAATTCAGAAATGAGCTCAGCGAGGGCTAAGCCTTTCTTACTTTTTGGGGTGACAAATTCAAGATCAAATTCCTGAAGAATAACGACCCAACGGGCGTACTTCCCAGTAAGTAGACGACGACTCAATAGGAAGGCCATAGGGTTGGAATTTGTCACAACCTTGGTGGATCGCAAGAGGATATAATGACGAAGTTTTTAGACTGAGAACACGACAGCCAGCGCTAATTTCTCGTCATAGGAGTATGAGACAGGGGGTCCCACAAGGTTCTTGCTGACATAGTAGATCACATGCTCAACGCCATGGTCATCCTCTTGGATAAGGACTCCAGCGACCGAATAGGTGGAAGCGGAGATATATAGGATGAAGTCCCGATTAAAGTCGGGAGGGCGAATTAAGGGAGAAGATGTGAGAGCCTGCTTGAGGGCATCGAAAGACTCGTGAGCATGGGTATCCCAAACAAATGGGATGTGAGAGCGTAGGAGTCTAAGGAACCCGTGTGCGGTGGTGGCGTAGTCAGGGACGAACCGACGGAGAAAATTAGCTTTGCCTTGGAGGCTTTGGAGCTGGCGGAGGGTACGCGGGATGGGGAGTTCAAGAATGGCTTGAATTTTCAAAGGGTCAAGAGTGATACCGTCCTTAGACACGATGAAGCCTAGGAGACGGCCGGCAGGAACGCAAAAAACGCATTTCAACGGGTTAAGGCGGATATTATACTTGCGACATCGGAGAAAAATGGTGCGCAGATCATGTATGTGTTGCGCCCGATGCTTAGAACGCGTCGTGAGGTCGTCTAAATAGGCAAGGATAATATGAGCTAAGTCGTGGAAGCAATAAGACATGGCCCGTTGAAAGGTGGCGCCGGCGTTTTTTAGGCCGAAAGGCATGACCCGGTAAGCAAAAGTTCCCCACGGACTAATGAACGCGGTTTTGAGTTGATCAGCAGGACGGATAGCAATTTGGTTGTATCCGGAGAAACCATCCATGAAGGATAGGACCTCATGCCCCACACACTCGTCAATGATTTGGTCGATGAACGGTGTGGGGAAGTTGTCTTTGGGACAAGCTTTGTTCAAGTCGCGAAAGTCCGTGCAGACACGAATGGTGCCTTGTTTCTTGAGAACAGGAATGGGGTTAGAAACCCAAGTGGTGTATTCAATGGGGTAAATGAAACCAGCCTGCTTGAGCTTATCGATTTCGGCTTTGATAGCGTCACGTCGGGAAGGATGAATGGGTATCATCTTTTGGCGGACTGGTTTGGCATCAGGCCAGGTGTCGATATGATGTTCGACAATGGCAGGATCGAGTCCGGGCATTTCAGAATAGGACCAGGCGAAGATATCACGGAATTCTTTGAAAAGCTTGGTGTAAGTTTCAATTTCTTCCGGGGTGCATTGGGCGCCCAAGGTGATGTATTCTTCTATTCCTGGTTTGACCGAAATGTCAACTTTGATGGTAGACGAGAGATTGGCCATGTTTCCTTCTTCGAAAGCATCAGGTGCAGGGATGGGGTTTTTGAACCAGTCGACTGCATGAGGAATGAAGTCTTTGGTTTCCACAGCGTATTGGTCATGGGACTGCTGTGGGAGGAAATATGCGCGGTGGTGCATATCATCCCAGGGAAAGTCGGGGTTGGTCATGGCTTCCATGATGTCTTCATTAGATTGGAAGATGGGAAGACTGGAGGAAGGTGGGACACCCAAGGAAGTAGTGGTGGGGGACGGGTCATCATGAGGAGAAGGGCACAGATGGGCGATATCAACAGATCCAAGGTTGGCTGAGGAGCTGAGGGGATCGGTAGGTTGAGAGGCCGGTGAATTATTTCTCGAGGATGATGACATGTACAAAATGGTGTGTGAGGGCTCCGTTGGCGTAAGAGACGGAATGTGAATGGGGGTAGGAATGTCCTCTGGCCCGATTGAAGCGGCCTTGAATTGGCGGTACATGTCCAAGGAGGAACGATACTCGTCAAGGCGGGGACAGAGGTGGGTGTAATGGCCGTGAAAATCGCACAAGGCACAAGGGTGGTTTGTGCGCAAGTGTTTGAGTTTTGGGATGGAGTCAGGGATAGTGACATAGACTTCTGGGAGATCAGAGTCGGGGAATGTCTCGTTGACCAGAAGCTTGAGGTGTGACAATTCAGGACACAGGTGAGTGGTATGACCGACGATATCACACAAAGCGCATTGAATGGCGGGTTTTGGTGGTCGTGGGTGGGGAAGAGGTGTCGGGGCGGCCTGATCCTGATGGGTTGCCCCCTTACGAACTTTGCCTTTCTTCCTAGAAGCCGTCGCAACAGGAGAAGGGTCCTGTGGAGGTGCTGGGGGCACAGTGGCTACGGAGGAAGCGAGGGGGACCGGTTGGACCGGTGTCAAAGCCATGTAAGGTTTGGGGTGACCAGGGGGGGTGGCGGCTGGGGGATCAAGGTACCAAACCGGAATGCCCAAGGTCAAGTTAGGGAGGGAGAGGGTGGCCATGACGGGGACAGAATGTACTCCGGGAGGGGGAGCTAAGAAAGGGATCTGCCCAGCAGGGAAATGACCAGGAGGGACGGCTCCAAGATGGTTAAGGCCAGGAGGAACTGATCCGGGAGGATAAAGGGGTTCAGGGATACCGGCTGTAGGGGCAGGGCCAGAAGGAGGAGGTCCGGCTAGCTGAGATGAATGGCTAGGAGCGGGTTGCGGAGGGCGGGGAGGAGGTGGCTGACTAGCCGAGGCAGGCCGTTTATGGGCGGCCTGAGACGATTGCATCATGCAAACATTCGACGAGCTAGTATCAGTGACCGGAGGAGGGGGAAGGTGAGGGAAGGTACCAAGCAAGGTGGAATCTTTGTAGACGCCGGGGGAGACACTGGTCAAAGAATCGACGGTTTGCTTGTTGGCTACGGAAGAGATGGTCGTCTCAGAGGAGGTCGGAGACGGCGGCTCATGATAAGATAGCTGGTCGATGGTGACTATCTTCCCATTATGAGGAAAGGACATCTTGCGGAAAACCGCGGATGGGACAGCAGACATGGCATAGGTGTAGCTTCGCCCCAATAGAATGTTGTAGTCTAGAGGGGCGTCAATGACGTCGATGTCAACGCAAACCGTCTTACCGGCGAGGGTGATGGGACAGTTATGAAACAGGCCAAGAGGCTGGGAGGCATGACCGTCCCACGCGCAAAGGGTGATCGTGGAAGGGGCCAGCTCAGGGGATCCGAGTTGCTTCCAAACCGAAGCGGACATCACACAGGTGGATGCCCCCTCATCGATTATACACCGGGAGATGGTGGCATTCCGGATTTTGACAGGGATTTGGAAAGCAACGGAAGGAGGGAGAGGGGGATGGTCCAATTGGGTGGCGTCAAAAACAATCATTTGGTTGTCAGTAGGGGTGACGGAAGGGGAAGGATCGGAGCGCATCATAAGGATCTAGTAATCAGAGGAACCAGAAATGGACGAGGGGGTGGCTACATGGCTGTCGGGGGGTTGAGTAGCCACGAATCCCTGGTGAGGGAAAGGATCAGTGAACACAGCTGGCTGGGTAGTGGCCACATTAGGAGGAGCATGAGGGGAGGCGTGTTGTCCGCGCAATGTGGCTTGAGACTCCCACATCTGTCGCATATGGGGTAAGAGAGGACAATCGTGAGTGTAGTGACCGTAAACACCGCAACACGAACAGGGTTTGTTTGTGCGAAGCGGCCTGTCCGGCCTGGGCGGAATGCCCTGAGGCTGGTTGGTGTTAGGGTTCATACCTGCATCTGGGTCCCCGCCTCACCGGGGGCAGATGGGTTCGTTGCCTCTCCGCCTTCTTTGAGAAGAAGGGGACGAATCGCACCGCCGTGCAAATACTTGCCCGGGAGGGGGTCAGGCGGCCGTTGGCAAGTTGGGAGGAGGCAAGGGGAGGCGGAAGCGCATATGCGGGAGGAGCCGGCGCACCACAGCCGTGAACAAAAGTAAGGGTTGGGTTGGGGCGAAGCATTGAGGCAAGCAAGAGGTTGGGCAAAGGAGAGGGCGCGTACCTGGACACATGTTGCCGAGAGGGGGAAGAGTGCTTGGAGGTGTCGGCTCCCCTCCCCCAGGGAGACCATAGCTCATAGGAGGAAGGAGAAGATGGGTGGGAAAGAGATCCAACAATACTGGCCGGCGGAATGAGATGCTCGGGGCGTTAGCGCTGGCCGGCCTTGCCAATGAAGAAAGAACGGTATAAACATAACCAGATTGAGCATAGATCAGGTCATATTTTAAAGCTATTTGGAGGGCGGCTTCTTCAGATTGAGGAAAAGGAGAGGCGACATCTTTGCCGATGGGAGACGGGAGGGTGCGAAGGAACCAGTCCATGTAAACCCGATCTTCAAAGGGAGGGGCTCGACATAAGCTCCGTCTTCGTCGCCATTCCTGAACATGGGCAGAAAGGCGTGTGGAAGAAGATTGCTTAAATGAAGTCAAGAGCTCCGTACCAGTGTCGTATCGGAGAGGGAGCTGGAAGTACGACAAGAAGGCTTGGGCAAGAGTCTCGAACGTGGTATGGGAGGAAGTGGCCCGTTCGACATACCATTTAGAAGCTTCGCCGGTAAGCGTGCGTTGGAACAAACGAAGACGGATGGAGTCATCGGTAATGGAGTTGGAGGAACACCACATGTGGAAAGACCGGACGTGATTGGTTGGATCTTCTCCATTAAGGCCCTCGAACTTCGGGATATCAGAGGGCAGCTTGGTGGGCATAGCGGGCCAGGTAGCATTGTGGTGAATGGGATCATTAATCAACTGGTGGAAATCGGGGAGGCTGAGGCCTGCAATATACGGCAGCACAGGGGTGGCCGGGGTAGTGGTTGTGACGGTTCCGCTAGAAGTGGGGCCGGGAGAACCGCTAGCGTTAGGCCCTGGACCAGACATGGTGGAGGGGGCAGGAGAACCGGGAGGGGAAGGAGGACCCGAGGAATCAGGGGAGGAGTCGGAGTGCGGACTCGAAGGTGGACTGGCTCGACGACGGCGGTGCGGAGCAGGTCGATCAACCGGAAACTGAGGGTGAAGGCCAAGAAGTCTCCGGGAAAGGCGCCTTGGGGGCGCAATGATGACAGAAAGAAGGAAACCGACAAGGGCAGAAAGGGACAAAATCAAGAAGGTCAAGGGCAGATAAGGTGCAGTGACGATTGATTTTAGAGTCTTTGCCAGGCGGTGTAAACCAGGCGCTTCTTCACTTAAGGTCAGTGTGTGGTGTGCGTTAATTTTAATTTTTAAACTCTTTCCGTTGTTGAGAGCAAAAAAGTGTGCAACGTAGCTGAAAATAAACCTACAGAGAACAGAATAAAAATGCTGAAATAACAGAAAAATAACAGCTACATATGCATCTATCAAACCCAAGAAAGTGGGTCTCTCAAAACTATGCTGAAAAGAAAGGGAAAACTATGGAAACACACACAAAGGAAGCTCAACAGATCTAGGGTCAAAGGGGACAGAGATCTGGAGAATAAAGCTGCAGATAAGGGGTGCAGATCACAGCCAAGAGACAGAGGCAAGGTGGCTGGAAAAAGGGAAATCAGCAAAAAACCGGGGGGGGGCAAGGCAGAGGCCTTTAGAGGAGGTCCAAACAAAACGACAAGAGGTGATTTGAAAGGAAAAGAGGTTGATTTCAATGGATCTGGAAGTGAGGTCACAGATCTGGAAAAAGAGGGGGCTGAAGCTCTGAAACCGACGGCTGAAACAGCTGAAACTCTTCCACAAAAAGTGGAGGGTACTAAAGCCCTAAGGGGCTGGGTTCCCACTTAGATGAGTAAAAACAGATCAGATCTTGGTCAAGGCGGGCCGAGAGGCAGGTCGGAAAACCGCGTGTCGTGAAGAAACCCGTGCGTTAAAAATGTCGAAAAAAGTCGTGCTCAGCCGACCGATCGAGTTGAGGCCAGTGAAATGAAGTCGGTGGCAACACTGAGGTCCGTGTCTAGGTTTAGGCCAAAAGTGCGACCTGCGACCCCCTATTCCGGTTGTCTCGGCGGCAGATTTTCAGAAAAGTTGCCGTCTCAGTTGCGGCTGGTGTCGCTTACCTGCGCAATAGGGCCAGAAACACACGGAAGTTAGAAATTTTAGGTTTTTAGGGTTTTATGTGAGAAAAATGACATAAAAAGAGGAAAACTAAGCAGCTGAAAAGAAGCCCTAGGGCCTGAAGTAGCTGGATATGCAGGAATATGAAAAACGACAGCGGTCGTAATTTAAAACCCGTGTGGAGTCTCCATTTGTTAGTATGAATTCTTCGTCGAAGTGTACGAAAAAGAACCACTTTAGCTACGCATAACTAATAGCCCTAACAACAATAAAGGCTGCAAAACATCTTCAGATCTGCAATTAGTAGTTAAAGTGCTGCAACAAACAGATCTATAAATGGAAAGATATTAAGGAGAAAAGTAAAGAGTTTGCTCCATGCATCCAACAGACAAGACAAGAACACGATTTTTGAATGAATTTTTATATTACAGGGCACCTGGGAGGAAGCAAGAAGGTGTATCCAGATCTCCTCAATGGGATGGGTTCTTTGTAGTCCTCAGCACTTCAGATCTAAGCTTTCTCTCTCTTGTAGATGTAGAAAACCCAATGCAGAAAATAGAGCTCAATGGGAGCAAAATGGTAGAAAATGAGACCAAGTGTATAGATCCAGAGTGATCTAGTATGCAACAAAAGGTGAAGAATGATGGGGAAAACCCTCCTATTTATAACAAAATATTGGGTCCTTCTAGATCTTGTTGCATGATTAAAATAATGTTAATCACATCTAGATCCACCTCTATGGAATATTTTATTATTATTTGTTGGAGGGAAAGGGTGTTTGACTTGGGTCAAATCCCTTGATTAGTGAAAATAAATAAATAAATGATTTATTTATCTTTTTAAGGAAGTGGTTGGGATATAATCAAATAAATAATGATTTATTTGATTAATGGTGGTTGATTTGTTCATATTTAACAAGGAATATTATTTAAATAATTATTCCTAGAAAATAATAAGATAACTATGGGTTTATCTCATTAATTTCTTTGTTTTTGGGTTAAACATGACTGGGAATAATAATTAAATTATGATTTAATTAATTATTCCTTTTGGGGTTTCCTAATTAACATAGTGAAAGCAGTTTTACTTGGGGTAAAACTGGTCTTACATGGTGCACTTGGGTCCATCTAATGATGAAAGGTTAGATGACCAAAAAATGGTGTAACATTTTCTCCAATCAGTGACCTAGCGATCTTGTGACCTATCAGGTTGCCAAGTCGCTAAGTCGCGTATTGCACCTAAGTTTAAAAAATTGCAACCTGGCGACCTTATGACCCCGCGACCCCCAGGTCGCAAGGTCGCAGGGTCATGAGGTCACACATGTCATCAACGTGGTCTAATCGCAACCCAAAAACCTCATTTATTGCCCACATACACGACCCCTTTATAAATATAAGGGTCGCGCAGGTCGCATTTCACCCATACGACGGAGAGAAAAACGTATCTGACAGGCCTACTGGAGTGTGATTTTCTTGGGTAAGTTGCCTAATCCTCCTGATGTTTCAATTTTTCCTATTTGTTGCCCCCTTACCCCTTATCTTATCCCTTTTTAAGCCACAAGCTATCCTCCATTCAGACCCTCTTTTGAACCTGCATTTTTCTCTAAACCTCCAAACCCTGTCATTCTTATGCAAACTTGTAGATGAAGCCAACCAGCCTCCCTTGTGTCAGTATCTTCCTCTAATGACCACTTCATCTTCAATTTATGGTTTTTCCTCCCTGTCTCCCTTTATTTATTTAAGTTAAAATTAATTAAAAGACTGTGTCGCCGTCGAAATCCTCCGCCAAGCCCTAGCGCGACCCCCAACCCTGCGACCTTGCGATCCCCGCGACCCAGTGACCTCGGTCCCTGGTCGCTAAGTCGCGTATTTCTCAAAACTAAAATTTTGCGACCTTGTGACTCAGCGACTCGATGACCCAGTCGCAAGTCGCTAAGTCTTAAGGTTGCATCTTCATGAATTTTTATAACAGTGCGACTCAGCGACCCCGCGACCTAGTCATAAGTCGCCAGGTCACAGGGTCACTTCCCTTTGAAATTTTAAGCTAGCATGACCCAACAACCCAGGAAATGGGTCGCTAAGTCGCAGATTCACCCCTTCCTTGACCTTGGTTGGGCAGAGTTAAAATAAGTATTAAGAATTCATTAATATGGCACCTATCTTATCCTGGGACTATTTTATGAACATGCCAGGGAACCTTGAAGCAGAGCTAGAGTGCATCTCCATCTCTTCAGCCTCAAGTGACATGGGGCTTCTGGTGCTTCACAAGAAAAATAAGAGCCCAGAGATAGAGATCACAAAAAGTGAATTACCTATGTCTCCTCCCCCTATCTGTGGGGACACCGCATGTATATTCAGTAGAGGAGAAAGCATGATTTGGTATCAAGTATACCAAGAGTTCACACAACCAAAGTTTCCAGAGGACCTCCTAAACTAGCAAGTATATGTGCAAGTTAAGAGGTCAAAGCTTCACTACATAGGGGCCTACCGATCTATATTCCCATGCACTGAAATTATTTAATGGATCATACAAAAGATCGACCCCAGGATGTGGGTGATTTGGGATCATGAGGGGAAAGATTTTGAAAATTTAAAGGGCCAGGATGCGGAGTACTATTACGCACTTACAGAGCAGGAATATATGTTCACTTTAATGTTCCAAATTTTAGCCTCTAGCTAAAATGGAACATTATAGTTTCATATTTTATTTTTGCTTAATAAAATGGGTAAGGAGATACCTTAGCCCTCTTTTAATGAAGAAATAACACTCCTAATGTGAAAGGGAGGTGAATAAAGCAGCTGAGATAAACACCTAAGGGTGTTAATGGAACCCAACTCACTTGGATTAGTCATCTTTGACTAAAGTCAACAGCGCTACCCAAGGAGGAGGGGCTTCCTAGAGAAGCTGCACAGTTTTGGAGGGAAGAAAATCTCATGAGGGTGGAAACCCTAATTGGTGGGACCATGGTGGAGAAGAGGTTCCTTTATTTATAAGGAGGAGATGGCAGCCCATTTGCATACATGTTTTGGAGTTTCAGACTTGGGTCTACAAAGGCTTGCATCCCCGGGCGGTTTAACAGGGTGATGGTGCCCTCGGGCACTAGGGTGTTCCCGGTCGGGAATCCCTTCCTCTTCATCAAGGAAGGATGAGGATTGAGCTGATTTTCCTCAATTTGGCATTGGCCGCAGCTACATTCATCACCTATAGCATTAGCTCTGTAGCAGAGAGGACGTTGAGTTGCTGGGTGCAACAAGAGAGGAACGCATGGAGTCTCTCTTGTCTTGTTTTCTTCAGTGGAGGAGTGATCCACTCATTGGAGGAGCTGCAAGGAGGATTCTCGAGCTTAATATCAGATCTGTTGGCATGGGTCAACATTCCATCCTCTCCCACTGCACAGTCCATGGAGGAAACTTCGTTATTTTGGAGGAGGCAGTGAGAGAGGGGTTCTAGAGCTTCAAAGGAGGAGTGTTTTTGAGACAAAGGGATCAGCCCTTTTCTTGGAGAAATTATCAGAGGAGGGCATCTACATTTCAGATATGCCATGGCCTCATTCATATTTTGTATCAGTTGCAATGACAACTCAGTTGTCACATTTTTGTATGTTCCGGCATTTCTAGCAATCTCTCCTAGATTGGCTAGAAATCTTATATTTTCAACCCATCTCTTGTTATTGGGCTATTATTTGTATTCCTTCAGCCATATGTACATGTTATTCATATTCATCATCTTATACCTTCATATACATAGCGCAGTCACTGCTCTCTGGAATTTTGTGGAGCAGCAACTCATGCATTTCATTGTTTATGTATTGGAGGTTGGTTCTTAAGGCTTGAGTGGCTTGTCCCTCAACTATTTCTTGTATTTATTTGCTAATATATCATAATACAATGATGGCCATAGAATTTCCCTCTTATGATGTATTTAGAGTTGCAGATTTCATGTTTATGTTCTTATGTTGTTGTAAGCTCTCTCATTGAGCATTGTTTTAGAGACCTAGATTGGGGAGATATGAATAACCCATCTAGAGTTATTTATTTGAGCTCATTTTCTGCAGGGGAGTTTTATTAGATCTTTTCTAGGGCATCCCAGTGGTGTTTTGTCTTATTTATGCAGCAACTTCCTTATACAACGTCCTCAAGGACCCTGTAGCAGAAATTCCCGAGGTAGAATATTGCATATCCATAGACAGAGTCTGTGAAGGGCCAGCTAGGCTCAGGATCTCTCCCTTATTTGGAAGGAGTCATATCCTATAAATTCCCCAACAGTAAATCTCTGGAATGGACTTGTGATAGCTCATTGATGAAGGAAATTGGAATATCTTAAGATATTCCCGATGGAGTAGCAAGTTCCAGATTTGGAACATTATAGTGGTATCAGAGCATGATCTTGGCTCAGCCTTGTTATAGCATCATTTCTCACCTTGACATGATTCATGATTGCTTCATGGCTTTATGGGCACCCATTCCTACAGACTTGGACAAATTCACTTAAAAACAGTGGAAAATCCTCCATACGCGACTATGCCCGTGTTTTTCCGCGTGTATACGCGAGTACAGCTAGACTTTTCCACGTATGCCATTTTAATGATTAAAAAAATATATAAAAATCCCTAATTTCGCGCTGGGTTGATGGTTACTCAGGTAGTTCAACCACCCCAGCCCGTGGCCAACTGTTTCCAACTGCTGAAACTACTTGGAGGGACTATAAAAGACCTCATATGTATGGCCTAAGGGAGAGAGGGAATTATTATTATTATACTCTGTTGGTTCCCTATCCAAGTCTGATTCCCCGTGCCTCCTGCACTTTCCCAGTTCATTTCAGGAAACCCTTGTTTCCTTGAGATACACATCCCTTTATATGTTATCTTGTATGCACCTGTTTGGAAGGAGTCTTAGCGAGGCAAGGGCTGGACGGATCCGGACGACGGTCTGCGAAGGCCTTGGAAGGATCAGGTGATCTCTCCACTTACTTTTGTACGTACTATTTTTATAATAAAGAAGTATCATGCTGTTCCCGAAGTAAACGTGTTAGTGTATGCTTTAATGTATGAAGAATATTTGTTATACAAGCATTTATGATGATTTATTTAATGTTTTATATGAATCTCTCTAACATATAGAGTAGAAATATACTGTACAACTTGTCCTTTGTGCTGGTTTCTTCTTGTATTTCAGGTGAAAGAGGAAGGACGGTTGCAGGGAGTTTGAACTCCACGTGGATCTACTTCAAACGTAGGACCAATGGGTAAACCTCTCGTTCTGCTCTATTTCGTTTTTATGACTGTGCATGATCGTGTGAGTCTCTGTTAAGTAGTACGCCCCTGCTCTGTGGAGGTTGAATCCCAACCAACCTCTAGGGTGTTAAATCCCCGAAACAGAACTGGCGACTCCGCTGGGGATTACATTTTTGTGATTCTCCTGTTGGGTTGTTTCGGCTGTTTGGTAGGTTACCAACAGTTTTTTCTGTCTTTTACAGTCCAGTTTGCTTTCTTGCAGTCAGTTTGAAGCTTTGATACCTTTCCCAGGCTTGTACTTTTATTTTTCATTATCTTTCTTTGTATACGCAGTTTTTCTTGCACACAGTCGCGTATACCCGCGAGTTTGTGTAGAAGGAACCGCGTACACGCGGGTTTCCCTCAACACAGACGCGTATACACGCCTGTTGCATAACTGCAAGGTCGCGTATACCTAGGCTGAATTTGAAATTTCAAGATTCTGGTGTTTTTGGTCTTTTCTGGCTGTGGAGGCCTGTGTCTGCAGAGTCTCTATACTTACTGGAGTGTGACAGAAGTGGTTTTAAGTCTTGGTTCTCTTTCGTTTGTCCGAAAACTAATCTTTTTGGCGAAGTGTTCTTGTTGGTGCTAGCACTCCTGGATTGAGTTCCAAGATCGCTTTCTGAGCGTTCTTGGCTGTTCTGCTTTACCAGAACAGAGAGCTTCTGCTCACTGACTCGCTCCTGTCTTTGTGTTGTGCTTCGCATTGCGTTCTTTGCTTTGTTTTCGATTGGTTTTCTTGAGTTTTCATAGGCTAGGGTTTTGTTGCAATTTTCGAAGATCTTTTCTTGTTTCTTTGGAGTTTTGTGTTGCAACGAATTTGCACTATTTCTTTGGGCTGTTAGATTGAGTTTTTGGTCTTCCATTGCTCTTATTGATCTTGCTATCATTAGCCTTATAAGGTTTGGGGGCATAGCCGAAGTTTATGCTTGAAATTCGGTCTCGTTTTGGCTTGGATTGGGATAGTTGTTCTTGGTTTTCTTGAAGCTCTTGTTCTATAAAACTAAAAAGTCCAAAAACATTTGTTTTGCTTTTTGTTTTTGCATATCAAAAACTCAAAAAACATTGTTTCTTGTTTTTGTTTTTGTTGTTGCCTTTTTCATTTTCGTTTGGTTTCATCTTTTGGAACTTTAGTGAAGTTTCTTGCTCCTAGTTTTTAGCTTGATTTTGAGGAGAGGGTGTCTTTGATTTCTTCTTCTTCTTGTTGTGTATTTTGGTGTCTTATATTGAGAGTTCTTGTTTGCAAGAATTTGCTTTCTGGATATCAAAAGATGAGTTAAAACTGAAGGAGCCTTTTTGGGAAATTTCACCTTGTTTCAAGAGACTTTTTGCATCTTAGAATTTACATGCTAGTGGTCATTTGCATTAGGTGCATTGAATCATTTAGTTAGCTTCTTAATTTTTGTGAGTGTGAGTTTGTAATTCGAAAAGAAAAATACATTTTTAGCCTCGTAGAACTTACATAGAAATTGCTCTTCATCGAAAGACTAAGAACTGCATGTGCATGTAGTCAGGTTTTTATTAATTTCTTTTGAGTCAGAACATCATTGGTTTCAACTCCATATCCTTGTGACTTAATACAACAGCCCTTAAAATAAGCGATTAAATCTAAAATCAACTAGCAAGTTTTATTGAGAGTCAATCACCAACTAGCTAGGTTGTAGGGCCTTGGAATAGGAGAGAGGAGAGTTAACTCTCCAAGGCCGCTCAAACAGACATAGAAGTTTACTAATTGAGCGAAATCCAACTCCGTGAAGTGGACTGGGAAAGCTCTCATCCGAGAGTCAAGAGCGAGGGGAAGTGAAGGTTAAGAAGAGGGATACCCCCCCTCCGATTAGCTGAATCTAACCTCAAGACCGTTCCGCCCAGCTTCTGATACGGATTGGTGTCCATATTTGCTGTTCCTAGGTTCCACACAGGTGACTGCGGGGGGGAATACCCGTGGTACCTGAGGCAGACGTCGCATCACTTCCAGCAGTACTTCTGGGGGGTGCCCTTGCGAAGCTTGGGTGCTTGAGCCGGCAAAGGTTGTTGTTAGGAGGTCGGCGTAACTGTTTCTGATACCTTCGCTAGTTGTTCTGGGCCCTAATCATCCCAGACTGCTTTCGGAAGGCCCTATACTTCGCTTTCCTGTATTTTGGTGTCCGGTCCTCATCACCCGGAGCGGAAATACTTGGAGGCTGTTTGCTTGTTGTTTCTCAGGGTTTTTGATTTTAGTGAGTTCTCTTTGCTCCTAGCTTGCCTAGCTTTTCACTTTTCTTGAGTCTAATATAATAAATCTGTAAAAGTGGCTGATCAAGAGCCTCGACGTTCGAGGAGAATCCGGGGGTTATCTCCCGAGAGCGCAGAGCCTTCTTCAAGAAGGCGTAGGAGCGATTTAGTAGGTGGTTTTCACCCTGTAGAGTCTGACGCTGTGGAGAGAGATCCTCCACTTAGGTCTGAAGGTTCCGTTGCTGATTCCGATGTCGGTTCCGAGAGGAGCGTTCCGCTCACCTCGAGAGTATTGTTTCCTCAGGAAGAAGATTTTCAGATAGAAGATATACCTGAGCCTGCAGCTACAGGTCCATCTCCTCTTCCTCTTGATCATCCGTTTGTTATTCAGTACGTCGGACCGGAGTCCGAGAGACCGCCGGATCTTCCATATCTTTCTTATCTTTCGATGGCCACGACTGGGAACGCGGCTTCTACCGTGAGTGCTGCGGGCATTCAGACCCTTGCTTCTGTCGAGGCAGGGGGCACTCTTGCTCCATCTTCGAGTGCTTCTAGCACTGCTATGTTTGGCTCTGGGTTCACCCAAGCATATGCTTCTCAATCTGGTCCCTTTGTTTCAGGGATGTCCATTGCTGGAAATCCCTCTTTTTCCTTTACCGCCGGTGCAGCTGGATCTACGCCCATGTCCAACATGGTTAGTGGATCAGCTTCTTTTCAGGGTTTCCCCTTCGGGACTGGGCATATTCCTAGTCCCAATCCTTCTTTAGGGTCGTTTCCTTTTACGTCCCAGACCCAAAGTTTCAACTCTGCCCAAAACAAGTTCGACCCGCTATGTGGGGGTGAACTCATGTTTGCACGGTCAAAGGCGGGAATCACTATCGGCGAGTCATCCAGGGAATGCTTCTTTCCTCGCATCGAGTGCTTATCAGTCTTTTTCTCCTCTATCTAATGCATGGAACCCCTACCAGGGGCTTACATCTTCAGTCAATACTTCAGCGGGGGGAACTAGTCAGGGTCTTGGTAACTCGGCGTGGGGAGGAGGTTCTTCTCCGTTTTCTACGGGTCCTTTCTGGCAGCCTGGTGCCTCATCAAATCCAGGCTATTCTTTTCAGAATGTGGGAAATTCATCCCATCAAGGATGGAATTCTCAGGCTCCGCCGCGATTACCATTTCTGGCAACGTTAAACTTGCCAGACTTGGCGAAGTTAACTAATGACCCGATTCGGCATAGTCCGGGTTGGCCTCCGGTTCCAACCAAACTTCCTTCAGACATTCCTAAGTTTGAAGGTAAGAATGGTGAAGATCCGGCAGACCACGTCACCACATTCCACTTATGGTGTTCATCCAACTCTCTGATCGACGATTCGATTAGATTGAGATTATTTCAGCACACCTTAACTGGAAACGCCGC
The DNA here is from genome assembly GCA_034641835.2 of Pinus albicaulis. Lineage (NCBI taxonomy): Eukaryota > Viridiplantae > Streptophyta > Pinopsida > Pinales > Pinaceae > Pinus > Pinus albicaulis. The sequence continues at coordinate 1,279,972,805 of CM076584.1, read as the reverse complement.
GAAGTGGTATATAGAGCTTACTGGGGGCAGTTTCGCCACATTTGGAGAACTGGCTGTCACTTTTCTTAACCATTTCCGGTTGCCTGTCAGATATGAGGCTGGGACCGAACTCCTGGCTAATTTTAAGCAGGATGAGGCAACTCACATTTCTGATCATATTCAGGAATGGAGGAGAAGGAAGAGGCTTATCAAAGCCCATATTCTAGGTGAGTTCCTTCTCGAGTGGTTTTTGAAATCGCTTCAGTCAGATATTTCAAAGGATGTATCCATGTCAGGGGTATATTCCGAGGAGCAGGCCATCTTTAGGGCCCAGCAGTTAGAATTGATCTATTCTCAGTCTGGCATGCTTTACAAGTATTTGCTCAATGCTCCTCGCTCCAAATTGGATCTATCGAAACCTAAACCTGGTCCGCATGGTGACGGACTTGTCGCAGCAACATCTTGTTTGACGGGCTGCAGAAAAGGTGCCTCCACTTCGTCAATTGGCAACAGCTTGCTCCCATAATCAAGCCTTCCGGTCAGTCATGGCTCGACGTATTTCTTCTACCTTCCCAGTCTTTGTCCATAAATGCTGTCCAATCTTCCGAACCCAAAGGAAATCAACAATCCGATGGGAAGAAGAAGGGACGTAATAACAAGAAGAAGGGCAAGAATGGGAAGGGCAATGCAAATAAAACCAACGAGCGTGTTGGTGAAGGGAAAAAGGAGAAAAAGAAAGTGAAGTTTCCATGCAAGCTTTGTGCTGGAGACCATCTAACACACCTTTGCCCGAAAATTCAGGATGCTCAGCGCCTGTTATCTCAGCAGGGTTCTTCTAGTTCCCAGGCTGTGCTAACAAACCCTTTTTCCCAAGGGCAGCAATTAATTGCTGGCGCGAATCAAAATCCTGGGGCTTCCTCTGGAGGTCCTCAGGAAGGGGAAATTCCATCGAATATCTTTATGATGAGTGCTCACGTGGATGTCGCTACGAGATCCCGTGATTATGGCGGAGAGGAATCTTCGAAAGCTAAGGAAGTTCCTGATGCTACTGAGCCGCTTCATATCACGAAGCCAACCGTCGAGTCTATGCCTCGGATGCCAAAAGCATCTTCTAAGAGGTCAACGATTAATCCAAACATGAGGGCTGCCCAGAACTACTCGATTGTGGAAGATCTGGCGTGCAGTCCCTAAAGGCGTCGGCCGAGAGGTACCCGCCCTGGTCTGTACCAAACATGCTGCTTTGCTCACTGCCATTGGAGCTATAGATCCGAAAAATTCTCTTCTGATTACCTTTGATATGAAGAATTTTAAGAAGAGACTTCCTCATCATATGGCCTTCGATATTAAATCATCGTACCGGAAGACTAATATCTTTCGCACGGTCGTTGATGAGGGTGCTTCTACTTGCGTGATGTCTCTCGCATGCTGGAAGACACTAGGATCTCCCAAAGCTGTTCCATCTAGCACTATTCTTACTGCATTCGATGGCTATTCTCATAGGCCCCATGGTATTGTCCCGGCTTTGCCCATCTGTGTTGGGGGCAAAACCGTTAACATAGAGGTTGAGGTAGTAGATGCAGCCTTGGACCACAACCTTCTGTTGGGGAGAAACTGGATATATGATATGGATGCCATTGCATCTTCACTATTTCGGATAGTATGTTTTCCCCACGAAGGGAGGATAGTTACGGTGGATCAACTGGACTGTCCTCCTGTAGACCTGGATGCGCCTCCTGACTCATCTGTCCCTAAGTTGGACAATACTAAGGCACCTATCGAGAATTTGGGAGTTGGAATGTATTCTTCCCTGATGGGATCTTTTGATCTTCCTCCTCCTAAGGTGTCTATCAATGCTATTTCATCCTCCAAGGCTCCCCTTCGAAGAGAGTTGTTTCGAACTCATTATTTTTCGGACCCTTGGACCTTACCTTCCCCAACCGCCACTTTGGAGGAAGGGCAAGTGGGTGGAATGGCATTCCCGATTTCTGCAGCTGAGATTGCATATCAGTCTGTTGTTGACACTGCAGAGTCTGATCCAGCTCCTCTTTCGCCGGAAGAGTTGGATGGTGATGTGGCTCCGGCTTGGACGCTTACTTCTTCTTCTGCCCAGGATTGTCTAGATACCACTCTTCCATCCGAAGAGGCCATCCTGGAAGCAATGACAGGTATAGAGAGACCGTGGGATGACTTGCATCATCGGTCTTACTTCCTACCTGACTTGAGCGAAGTCGAAGCTAGTTTTCCAAGTCCTCAGTCTCCTGGACCTGTTCACCCAGTCTTGAGCCCCTTAGCACCAGCACAGGTTTATGCTGAAGGGAACATGGCTGTAATCTCTCCTACTATCCCGGTGAACATCTCCAGGAATCCCAACATTATCGAGAATGTCTTCATTGGAGCTGAATGTTCCAGTGACGAGATTCAAATCTATACCGAGCTCTTCAAAGAGCATAGGGATGTTTTTGCTTGGTCTTATGAGGAAATGCCTGGCATAGACCCATCTATCGTCCAGCATGAGATCAAGACGTATGAAAATGCTAAGCCGGTCAGGCAAAAACTTCGTCCGGTTAATCCTAGGAAGGCAGCAGCTATCAAAGCTGAAGTTGAAAAGCTGCTTAAGGCGGGATTCATTTTCCCAGTTCCTCTGACTGAATGGGTTTCAAACCCCGTTCCTGTTGATAAAAAGCAAGGAACAATTCGAGTGTGCATCGATTTCAGAGACCCGAATAAGGCGTGTCCTAAAGATAATTACCCCACACCCTTCATTGATCAGATTATTGATGAGTGTGCCGGTAACGAAATTTTTTCCTTCATGGACGGTTTTTCTGGTTACAATCAAATTACTATCCGTCCACAAGATCAACATAAGACCGCATTTATTTGTCCCTGGGGTACGTTTGCATATAAGAAAATGCCTTTTGGTCTGAAAAATGCTGGAGCTAATTTTCAGCGGGCCATGTCTTACGCCTTCCACGACATCAAGAAAATTATAGAGGCATACTTAGATGATCTAGCTGCTCATTCTCGAAAGAGGATGGATCATCCAGGTCACCTCCGGAAAATATTTGAGAGATGTCGTTTTTATAAAATTCGTTTGAATCCGAACAAGTGCGTTTTCGCGGTAACATCCGGTCGGCTGTTGGGATTTATCGTGTCTAGGGAAGGGATAAGGGTAGATCCTTTCAAGGTTGAGGCAATACTTCGGTTGCCTCCCCCGTCTTCAATCCGTCAGCTTCAAAGTCTCCAAGGGAAGTCTAACTTTCTTCGGAGGTTTATCGTTAACTATGCTGAGATTACAAAGGGATATATGAGACTGTTGAAGAAAGGAGTTCCTTTTCTTTGGGACGACTATGCTCAACGCTCATTCGATGCCTTGAAAAAGGCATTGACCTCTGCTCCTTTGCTGAGTCCACCCGATTATAGTAGAGATTTTCTTTTGTATCTGGCTACAGCAGAATCTACCATTGGTATGGTTCTGGTTCAGGAGGATGATGCTCTGGCTGAGCATGTTATTTACTACCTTAGTCGAGGACTGGTAGGACCTGAACTGCGATACACCCCGACAGAAAAATTAGCCTTAGCAGCAGTTCATGCTGTGCAGCGACTCCGGCATTATATTATTCTTCGCAAAACTTATGTCTTGGCAGCTGCCAATCCATTTCAGTTTGTCCTCAGCAGGCGAGTGATTGGGGGCAAATATAATAGATGGATTGTGATATTACAAGAATTTGATCTAGAGTTCATGTCTGCCAAATCCAAGAAGTCATTAGTCTTTGCGGAATTGATCTCCAAGTTGCCTTGTGGAGAGGAGATGATCTATGATGAGTCCTTTCCGGACGAACACTTGTTTTTGATCTCTCCACAAGATCCTTGGTATGGGGATATCATCGTGTATCTCCAGACTGCGAAGTTTCCCTCTTCTTTTTCGAAATATGAGCGTCGTAAGCTACGTCACTTAGCCAAAAGTTATCTGATTATTGGTGATGCTTTGTACCGTCAAGGGGTTGATTCAATCCTAAGACGCTGCTTAACTTTCGAAGAAGCTGAGGCTATGCTCAATGATTCTCACAGTGGAGCTTGTGGGGGTCATTTATCAGGGCTTGCTACAGCCCAAAAGATTTTGCGTGCTGGCTACTTCTGGCCCTCGATTTTCAAAGATTGTATTGAATCGGTCAAGAAGTGTCATCCTTGTCGGGTGTATACTCGAAAAATGCGCGCTCATCCAGCTCCGCTTTTTCCAGTCATTACTGTCGGACCCTTTACAAAGTGGGGTATGGATTATACTACTTGTAACCCGCCTTCGGCAAAAGGTCACAAGTACATTATCGTAGCGGTAGACTACTTTACGAAGTGGGTCGAAGCTATGCCTACTTTTGGGAACGATGGTGAGACTGCAGCTCTTTTCTTCTTCAACCAAGTTATCGCTCGGTTCGGTATACCTAGAAAGATTGTCACTGACCATGGCAGTCACTTTCAGAACAGTATGATGGTTGAGTTGGCTCTTAAATTAGGTTTCCGGCAGGAGCATTCATCTCCATATTATCCTCAGGCCAATGGCCAGGTGGAAGCCGTGAATAAATCCTTGAAGACAATTCTTCAACGGACGATTGATAAACACAGATCCAACTGGCACATTATGCTATATCATGCACTCTGGGCATACAGGACGTCAGTTAAAACTGCAACTGGCTTTACTCCGTTTCAGTTAGTCCACGGGGTGGAATCCGTATTTCCCATTGAATGCGAGATTCCTTCTCTTAAACTGGCTTTTGAGCTTCTTCCTGACACTTCTAGTCTGGCAGAGCGACTTCTTCATCGGGAACATCTTGATGAGCAGCGTCGAGATGCCGCCACGTTGAATGAAGCGCATAAAAACCGAGTCAAAGTCCAGTACGATAAGGCGGTTAAGCCTAGGGTCTTTTCCGAAGGTGACCTTGTTTTGGTCTATGCCCAAGAAAAAGATGCCTTAGGGGCAGGAAAGTTTAAATCGATGTGGTATGGCCCCTATATCGTCAAGAAGGTCCTTAAGAAAGGAGCGTATACCTTGGTTGACTTCGAAGGGAATGAGTTGCCGGAGCCCCGAAATGGGCTCTATTTGAAGAAGTATTATGCCTAGGCTTTGGCCTGGCATTTTGCTTTGTACATAGTAGTTTTTTGTCTTGTACATATCTGTTTGATTTTCGATTTTTGATGAGGTGGTGATGTTTTTGATCTGCTTTGGCAGGTTGTGTTGATGTCATGAGTCATTTTGGTTTCGCCGATGGTGCTAGTAGACACACCCGAAACTTAGCTTCCGCGGCTTGGGTGCTTCATTATCCTTCCAGTCAGCTGTTGGTATCAAGAGGGGTCTGCATTGGTCCTGCTTCCAATAACGTAGCAGAATACACTGCAGTCATTCATCTACTCTCGGAGGCAATATCTTTGGGTGTTGATTCGTTGGTAGTTTTCTTGGACTCCTAGCTGGTGGTGTCGCAGTTGAACAACACTTATCGGGTACGAGATCCAATTTTATTACGATTGTTCTTGAGGGTACGTTTGTTACAAAGGTCATTTCAATTTTTAACATTCATTCATATTCCTCGAGCTGACAATTGGTTTGCTGACTCATTGGCTAATCAAGCTTTTGATTGGCATATTAATCATTCAATACAATAAATTTTAATCATCAAAACACTTAAAACCTGATACATTTATCACATCAAATATCGCCGTATATATATCACTCAGACAGCAAAACTTACAAAATTTTGGATCCATCAATGCCGTACAAAACTTGGGCTATGCCTTATCATGTTCGGGGTCTCGAAAATATACAACTATCTAACATGTAAATCTATCTACTCCTCGAGACCCCGATGGTAGTTCTCACAGAACATCAATTCCAATAGCAATAACACCACGTAACGCTCTAACCTCACCTTGGTACTCCTACAACCTGCCCTCTGGATTTCCGCTTTCCGGCAGCCCTCACAACAACAAGAGGGACGGCGGGTCAGTCCCTCCAAGTTTCTCTGTACGGCCTGGAGGGTCCTGTCAGAATCCGCTGTCTCTGCTTCACCTCTGCGGCGCTTGTGACGTGCTAGGCCCTCAGGACGAACTGGCCCAACATCTAAAACATGATCATTTTTCATTTGTCAGTCATTATGAATCCAATCCAAAAACATGTTTGTTTTTCATTTTTCATATATATTTGAAAAATCCAAAAAAATCATATAAGTTAAAATTTTTTGAAAAAACTTACCGACTGCTCCCCATGCTGCACCGGGTGGAAGTACTAGATCTGGATCTCCTCGGAAATCCATCCCGGCATAGGGATAGTCATCCACTGCGATGATCTGTTCTCTCCACCACAAGAAGAACTCATCGTCCCAGGTGGTTCGGGGTACCTCGCTGCCCCCCAGTCTCTTCATCATGTCTGCCCAACGGGCAATTCTTGGGTCCCGCGGGCTGCTGATAGTCGAGATGACTCTGGGTCTCAAAGCTGGAACTCTCTCGAAGAAGAATGTAGTCAAAATGGTTCCATAGCCAAAGTGTTTTGTTTTTGTTTGGCGAATGGAGGTCAGTTGTTGTTTCATGTTCTGTAGCAGGGCAGTGCACCAATCATACACATGAATTAAGCACTCTATGGCTATGCTCATGTGCGTCCTAGACGCCTGATGCAGTGAGGCAGATCCTGCCACTCTGCCGATGGTGAATAGGATGATCTTTATGTGCAAGTCCCTGATATCTCGGATTGCAATCTGTGTGCCAACTTTCTTGGAATTTTCTATGCAATAGATTTGGACATAATCCTCCACGGTTAACCCTCCCAGGGGCTTTCCGTGCAGATCCACTGGGTCTCCCCTCCTGGAGAGTCCAGTGATGAAGTATATATCTTCCACTTCTATGCGTAGTGGCATTTGATCAATGATGAAGCAATCCTGATCCGGTTCCCAATAATTTACCAGCATTTCAAGCAATCTCACATTACTTTTCATATTGGGCATTTTGAAAATTTGAATAATCCACAGTTTCGGAGGACATTTTGTGCTGCGCGATCTTCCATGACCTCTTGGTCTATTGCACTATGCTCGCGTTCCCTCCATGAGATTGTCATCCTGAGAAAATTCATTAAAATTTGCATTAGAAACTTCTTTTTGAGTTATGGACCTGCGCATACGCGACTTGTTCTGTGCACAGTCGCGTGTATACGCGGCTCCACTTCATTGAACCCGCGTATGCGCAGATACGCATTTTTGAAGAAGGGTTTCTAGGCAAAAATTCACTTAATTTTAATTTTTAAACGGACAAAATGATTAAACAGGATGAATAAGGAGCCTACCTGAAGTTTCGCTGAATTCCGACGGTCGGTTGTCCCTGATTTGACGAAACAAGTTTTTAGCTCCAGAGCTCTTTTTCCAAATCAGCTATGCAATAATGAACCAATTGAGAGGTAATTTGTGTATTTATGGTTAAAAAATTGAAATTTTTTGCAAAAATTTCCTTATGCTTATTTTTTCGATCCATCTTATGCTGTATAACTTGATTGCTTGGAAGTGCCTAGTTTGGTATGTTTCAGGTACATTTTGACGATTTCGAGACTTTTCCCGGTTTTTGACCCATGTTTTCAGACTCGTCACGGCAGGTATATGATCTTCACTGGCATATAGGTTAGGGAATCACTTTCCGTTGCATCTTGCATTCTAGCCTCCATACTGATCACTTGCCTTAGGGTCGATCCCATCAGGTCATAAGCATTACACCCATTTCACTCGCCGATTTTTAAATCATGACTTGATGGTAGAGCCTTCCTTTACATGGGCTTCCTAGTTAGTTCCTTGCTATCACTTGTTGCCCATGCTGCTTTTTATGTAGGCTCGGGAGTCCTCTTTAGTCCCGCCATGTCTTCTGTGTTGAAGCTTCATTCTTCTCTTCATCACTTATCATTTTTCTGGCTTATACCCTAGAGGCTCCCTGGTGTCGTTAAGTTGTATTACTGCATTGCATATTGGCTACTTGTTTATCCTGGCCTTTAGCCGGCTTCATTTGGACTCGATGTTTAAGCCAACTTTTGACCTTGACTTTCTGTACAAGTTAACCATTGCATGCACTTAGCTATCACGATTTGACACCTTTGTACCCATGGATGGAACGTTCCTCTGAGTATCATTGACCAGTTTTCGCCACCTTGCATTGAGCATAGGATTGTTCCAATCCCAGGAACTAGTGCATCTGCTTTCTTGATACTCGTTCTATCCATTGTACCATAGCATTCTTTTATTCTTTTTCAGGCTTATTATGAAAAAGACAAAAAAAATAAATATAACAAAAAGAGCGGGAACGGGATGTATCTTCGTTATTTCGATGGCAGTACAGAGTCAGTTTGTCGCCCTTGAACAAAGCACATATACTTATATATATTTCCTTCATTTGGGATGGTTCTAGTTTGACCTAGGTTTAGCCTTTACCATGTTTCACTTGTCAGTTCTCCCCCGGTTGGTTATCTCTTCCAATCACATGGAGAGTTTGTTTTGCCTCCTGCAAGACAGACTTATACAGTGTCACTTTTTACTGCCATGGTCATCACAGAGTCGTGCTTTTGTTCAAGGGAAGTCTAGCCCGAGTCGGCCATTCTGCGGTGTCTCTTGACTCATTATTCAGTCGGCCTTCCCGGTCTTGTCAGTATCATGTTCTATCACATCAGATGTTTTGATCTTCTGCTCGTGCTGGTTTGAGAAGGTCCCCATTGACTTCTTGCCGGTGGGTTTGTCTCTTATCGACTACGACACATTGCTCTGAGAGCAAGCCTAGAGCCGCACCTTGGGCCTATTTTCATTATTGATAGGTGACCTCGTGCTCAGCATTTGATCATCATCATGGGTCTTTGACTGAGTGGTTTCCCCTGTGTTCGACGTCAGCACACATTATCACACTTGGGATTCGTGCAGTACCTGGATTTCCATTTGACCCTATCGGTGGATTTCTCGCCTCTGTGTCAGCTTTCATTATTGGTTGGTTCAGAGGGTTTCTTCCGTGCGCTAGCTTCACCTTGTGCACGTCGGAAACGTACTTCGGTTTTGGTTCCATCACTCTCCTTCGTCCGATTCCTTCCAAATCTTGGCCTGCGGGTTACACTCGCGCTGGACTGATGTGGGATGCCTTAATGCCTTCCTTCCAGCAGATCTTTTCCCGTCGACTCCGACTCATTGCTCTGGGAACAAGATCTAGAGTCTTTTTGTCAGTACCTTAGGGTTTGCAGTCATCAGTGGCAGACTCTTCGCTATCGACAGTGGGGATTCATCATTGCCTCCTAATTGGTAGATTATTTCAAGTGTTCGACTTCAATTCATTCATTCACACTTGTCAGATTGTACTGGGGCACCTTGACACTCATTATCATTATCGGTGGGTTGTCTCGCGTTGGTTAACGGGAAACATCATTGCCCGGTAATCCAACGATTTCTCACATGGTTGACTTCAGCTCATTTATTCCCAGTGTGTAGAATTGTGCCGTTGTGATCGGTGAAGACCTCGGGTTGCATCAGCATTTCTCGGTTCACTGTTGACAGTTCTCTCAGTTTCTGCCAGTGTTGCCGTCCACCCTTATATGTTGCAGTTCAGCACAGCAGCATCTTACATGTTGATCCCCGAGTTGCGTGATTGTACCGTTTGATCCGCCTCTTATGATCCCAAGACTTTCAGATATCTGGGCCATTTTCGATCGTACATCCGCCTGCACCATTTCGACCGTCACATGTGACACTGGACGCGATGCGACCATTTTGGGCAGTGATCGCATGATTCACTATGTACTTTCAGCCTGGCTTATACTTGTATACATGTTGGATTCATTCGCACTTTCTATATATATGATGTATTTTTGACTGAGCATGGGTATGCCCGCCTCAGCATGTGTTGACTCTCTCGTTTCTTTCATTGGTTTTTGGCAGGCTGAAATCTGGTGAAGTCCTCTCTTGTCCTTGCGAAGTTCTTTCTATGTGCATAATACATTTCGGCCATCATGTACCCTTTCTGACCTCATATATTAGGGGGCATCTGTTATAGCATCATTTCTCACCTTGACATGATTCATGATTGCTACATGGCTTTATGGGCACCCATTCCTACAGACTTGGACAAATTCACTTAAAAACAGTGGAAAATCCTTCATACGCGACTATGCCCGTGTTTTTCCGCGTGTATACGCGAGTACAGCTAGAATTTTCCGTGTATGCCATTTTAATGATTAAAAAATATATAAAAATCCCTAATTTCGCGCTGGGTTGATGGTTACTCAGGTAGTTCAACCACCCCAGCCCGTGGCCAACTGTTTCCAACTGCTGAAACTACTTGGAGGGACTATAAAAAGACCTCATATGTATGGCCTAAGGGAGAGGGAGAATTATTATTATTATACTCTATTGGTTCCCTATCCAAGTCTGATTCCCCGTGCCTCCTGCACTTTCCCAGTTCATTTCAGGAAACCCTTGTTTCCTTGAGATACACATCCCTTTATATGTTATCTCGTATGCACTCATTTGGAAGGAGTCTTAGCGAGGCAAGGGCCGGACGGATCCGGACGACGGTCTGCGAAGGCCTTGGAAGGATCAGGTGATCTCTCCACTTACTTTTGTACGTACTATTTTTATAATACATCACAATGTTTCAACAACGTAAGAAAGTCGAATGTATACATGAATATTTACACATGCATTTATTATGATTTATGTAATGTTTTATATGAATCACACTAACATATAGAGTAGAAATATACTGTACAACTTGTCCTTTATGCTGGTTTCTTCTTGCATTTCAGGTTAAGGAGGAAGGACGGTTGCAGGGAGTTTTGAACTCCACGTGGATCTACTTCAAACGTAGGACCAACGGGTAAACCTCTCATTCTGCTCTATTTCGTTTTTATGAATGTGCATGATCGTGTGAGTCTCTGTTAAGTAGTACGCCCCTGCTCTGTGGAGGTTGAATCCCAACCAACCTCTAGGGTGTTAAATCCCCGAAACAAGCCTGTGCCCAAGATCTAATACCATCAGCAAGAGGAGATTGACATAGGAAACAAGGGAAAAGGAATGATGGAAGAGGAGGTCTTCCTTCTTCTTTTCTAGACCATTTAAGGAATCATTGAAAATCTTTATGAAAGGGAAAAGTGAGAAGATTTTCTGAGAGGTTTTGTTGATGAGACAAATCCTAGCTATTTTCATGGGGGTGTGGGAATTCAACCACACATGTAGATCCACAGTGCATTCCTTTGTTCACTTGCTTTGAAAAGGAGTAGATGAAGAAATGAGGCCATGGGAGGAGCAGCGCTGAAACTCAAGGTATGGCTCATGATTGTTGGTTTGAAGGATCCATTTTTCATTGTCATGCAAATGCAAAAAAATGTGATGCATTCACTAAGGGTTTGATGGAAAAACTTGGTGAAACCCATTGTGTAATAAACACAAACACTTTGCATACATTGGAAAAAACCTACAGTGTTGTCACATTTGGAGGAGATCCATCACCACATGGAGGTGAAATGGGAGCCAATGCTTCCACTAGAGGAGCCTTTGTGTCTTTGTAAGGAGTTCCAAATATTTTTGCATGTGGATACCAAGACACAATTCTGAAGCCATATGTAGCATTTGTTTGGGATTGTGAGATGGAGAAAGAAGATCAAAAGGATCAGCATGAAGGGATGATGAGCATTCTCCCTTATCTATTTCAGAAATTTTCTGCACATAGGAAAGAGACTGCACTACGCAGAGGAGAGAGGGACAAATAAATCCACTCATACATGCAATCTATTTTCAGATCTTGATGTCTCACTTTGGAGGCTTTCCAATTGGGAGGCCACTTGACGTAGAGATGATGAGATGCATCATGCTATTTGGTTCACCACTCTTGGATTCCGGAGAGGTGGAGACATTAGAGGAATCCAACACAGCGTAGAGAGTTTGGGAATAAGCATAAGGAGGAGGGATGCACTCTCTCATTTTTCAGTACCACCCATTCTCATCAGTTCTACTGCGTAGAAAGAGTTGTTGTATGGATGGAGGATAGCATCTTCATGATGCCGGATGACTGCTCCATGGATTTGGTGAGAGAGAGGTTACTTCCTTTGGGAAATAAATCTTTCATCCTTTGGAGTAGATGGAGGCCACTCATCCTTACATTGCCCAGGATTGGGAGATTCTTTGGAGGTGATAGTCTCTCATGGGAGGCTCATTTTTGGAGAGCATAATTTCTATCCAAGCATGAGCAGCTACATGATGGCATGGCAGCAACTTGGAGGATAAATTTGGCATGGGGGATGTCAAGGTAGCAGGAAGTAGTGTGATGAAGCACCATATTGTAGAATACCAGCGTTGTCTATGTGGAGGATTGATCCAGGATGGAGGACTCAACTTTTGCTAGAGTATTCCCAGGATCTTGATGCATGCATGATTATTGGATGGCCTTGATGGAGATGGCATATACTTGGTGGATGATATGATCATCTATCATTGTGGCAGACTCTTCTTGACTAGGGCTTCTAGTCTCAAGAAGAAATTATTGCATGCAGCATATGAGGACTTCCTAGCTATGCACTTGGATGCATAATTTTCCTTGCTAGAGGAGTTCACTTGGGAGGGCATTTAGCATTATCTACATCAACATATGGATAGATGTAGAGCTTGTTTGTTTTGGAGAGGTTTGCACAACCATTCCCTTACTCATTGGAGGAGAGGGAGAGCATTCAGATGAGCCATTTCAGCTCAAGGACCGGAGTACATGGTAGAGGAGGTATAGATATTCATTTTGATTTTCCTTCCTTTACTTCTTATGGAAATCTTGATGAGCTAAGGATGATCACATCTCCTTATGCTCCCTATTGTGATGTACTTTTGGCCCGTTGCAACAATGGGAGTGGCCATTCTTATGATGGTTTGTGGGGGAAACCACATGCTTCTTGGTGTGCACCATTGGCACCAAATTGTGATTTCATGTTTCATATTATGAGGAGATGTTGTGGTAGCAAACAAGTGGCTAGTACAACACTTTTTACTTTTTATTTTTGAGGCAGGCCAAGGAGGCATTGCGCAGGTTCCATGAGTGGGATTTGGAACCACTCTCCGGTTGTCATCTGACAACTTGTTTTTATTGCATATTTCTCCATTGTATTTCTAATATTTGTATACTCATGAGGAGCATTATTTGGAGAGTATTGTATGAACATCCCATTGGTATCATAATTCTCCCCATTATACATGTTTTATGTTGCGGGAGATACCATGGGAAAACCATGATTGCCACATTGCTACTTGTACCTTCTTGTGGGAGGAACCACTTGGAGACTTTGTAGAGGAATTTCATGGCTTATTTTCTTGATGGGGTAGTTTGGGCCATTCTTGGAGGCCATACTTTTCCAGCCCAAAGATAAGGCAGCCCCATATGTTCAGCAAATGGAGAGAGGGCCATCATGGGAAACCAAAACAACTCTCCATTCAACCCCAACACATTGCAGAAATCAAGGGTGAGATCTTCATTTGGATGATAGCATGGATAAGAGGATCATCATTGGGAGCAGAATTTTCCATGCCTATCATCACTCCTACCTTAAGGGGGCCACATTCCAACAAGAAGGATTCCACTACACCTTCTATCTTTCCATAAGGAGCATCATTTTCAGTTTGCATACTTGGGAGAGAGCTTTAGAGGACAGATTTATTGCAACATATTTGAGCAGTGGTGGGATCATTAATGAGGAGGCCACAAGAGAAGAAGGGGGAGAATATTTTGTTCTCTCTATGCAGTTGATTGGGGACAAGTAACATGTGGGACGGGAGGACTATAATGTTCCCAATTTTAGCCTCAAGCTAAAATGGAACATTATAGTTGCATATTTTATTTTTGCTTAATAAAATGGGTAAGGAGACACCTTAGCCCTCTTTTAATGAAGAAATAACACTCCTAATGTGAAATGGAGGTGAATAAAGAAGTTGAGATAAACATCTAAGGGTGTGAATGGAACCCAGCTCACTTGTATTAGTCATATTTGACTAAAGTCAACAGCGCTGCCCAAAGAGGAGGGGCCTCCTAGAGAAGCTGCGAAGTTTTGGAGGGAAGACACTCTCATGAGGGTGGAAACCATAATTGGTGGGACCATGGTGGAGAAGAGGTTCCTTTATATGGCAGCCCATTTGCATACATGTTTTGGAGTTTTAGACTTGGGTCTGGAAAGGCTTGCATCCCCGGGCTGTTTAGCAGGGTGATGGTTCCCTCGGGCACTAGGGTGTTACTGGTCGGGAATCCCTTCCTCTTCCTCAAGGAAGGATGAGGATTGAGATGATTTTCCTCAATATGACATTGGACACAGCTACATTCATCACCTACAACATTAGCTCTGTAGCAGAGAGGACGTTGAGTTGCTGGGTGCAGCAAGAGAGGAACTCATGGAGTCTCTCTTGTGTTGTTTTCTTTAGTGGAAGAGTGATCCACTCATTGGATGAGCTGCAAGGAGGATTACCGAGCTTCATATCAGATCTTTTGGCATGGGCCAAAATTCCATCATCCCCCACTACACAGCCCATGGAGGAAACTACATTATTTTGGAGGAGGCAGTGAGAGAGTTGTTCTACAACTTCAAAGGAGGAGTGTTTTTGAGACAAAGGGATCAGCCGTTTGCTTGGAGACATTATCAGAGGAGGGAATCTACATTTTAGATCTGCCATGGCCTCATTCATATTTTGTATCAGCTGTAGTGACAACTCAGTTGTCACATTTTTGTATGTTCTGGCATTTCTAGCAATCTCTCCTAGATTGGCTAGAAATCTTATATTTTCAACCCATCTCTTGTTATTGGGATATTATATGTATTCCTTCATCCATATGTACATTTTATTCATATTCAGTAGCTTATACCTTCATATACACAGCGCAGTCACTGCTCTCTGGCATTTTGTGGAGTTGAGCAACTCATGCATTTCATTGTTTATGTATTGGAGGTTGGTTCTTAAGGCTTGAGTGGATTGCCCCTCAACTATTTCTTGTATTTATTTTCTGATATATCAAAATAAAATTATGGATGTATCATTTCCCTCTTATGATTTATTCATAGTTGCAGAGTTCATGTTTATGTTCTTATGTTGTTGTAAGCTCTCTCATTGAGCATTGTTTTAGAGACCTAGATTGGGGAGATCTGAATAACCCATCTAGAGTTATTTCTTTGAGCTCATTTTCTATAGGGGTGTTGTATTAGAGTTTTTCTAGGGCATCCCAATGGTGTTTTGTCTTATTTATGCAGCAAATTCCTTATACAACATCCTCAAGGACCTTGTAGTAGAAATTCCCGAGGTGGAATATTGCATATACATAGACAGAGTCTGTGAAGGGCCAGCTATCCTTAGGATCTCTCACTTATTTGGAAGGATTCACATCCTATAAATTCCCCAACAGTCAATCTCTATAATTTACTTGTGATAGCTCACTGAAGAAGGAAATTGGAATATCTGAAGATATTCCTGATGGAGCAGCAAGTTCCAGATTTGGAACATTACATTCACAGAGGAATGGGCCACTACCCATGAGGTTCCCATAGCAAACACCCTGAGAGGATGGTGGGAAGAACCAGAGAAGTTCAAAGTCAAGAAGGATTAGGAGTATCAAGTAGCATGCCTCAGAAAGCTCTATAAGCTCGTAGTAGCTATGCTTTGTAGAATGTATGGTCGTCCTGATGCCACTACTTTCAGCGATTCTTGGATATCCCTTATGTACTTTGTTACCGTACATGAAACCCATTTCAATTGGGCCGGCTTACTGATAGCAGCCCTCAAAACAAACATATCTGTAGCACTAGCACCTGAGGAGGGATACTCGTCCGAATTTTACATGGCCTCCTATCTATTGGATGCAGTTTCTGCCAAGTGTCACTTCGAGGGATGGGCTCACAATTGGGATCAGGAGCATGCACACACAATTCACAAGGAGTTTTAGGTATTCTGGGACTCAAAATATAAGCAGGATATAGAGCCAATCGTGCACAGTTTCATCCCTGCACTCTACGGGAAATGGTTTGGTCAGGATACCCCATGCATGTCTTGGCGAGCCATGGAAACGATATTCAAGGTAACACATTGGTTTCCATTTGCAAAAGGTACCTTCATCCGAGTCTTCGGTTCATTTAAGACTCCCCATGCTCTGCCCTGATACGTCACTGATAGGATGCTACTTCAGGAAGTATGCTATCAAATGACTTCCAGCTTCTTGAAGGTCTTTAATAAAGGTAAGAAGAAGCCATGACCCACACTGCTGCTCACCATTGGTGCTTATACAGTCAAGGATTTCAGAGAAGTGGAGGAAAAAGTTGAGCAAATAAGGGGATTCTTCCTCGCGCCTTTGGATTACTAGACATACAATCCTGAGAGGATAGTCCCTGCCCATTGCAAACAGGCCAAGTTTAAAAGCAGCTACCAACATACTGAACGCCTAGCTGAAGATGGGGTAAGAAACTAGTATAATAAGGATAGGGAACTCACCCTGGAAGCATTAAATGATCGAGAGGACCAAGATGATCAAACTATAGAAGAGAGAATCCACGAATTGAGAGGAGCCTCATCTTCGTAGGCCAAGAAGCCCCGAACTAACACAGGCCATAGCTCTTTCACCCAACAGAAAGAAGAGGAAGCAAAAGCTCAGCGATAAGCTGAAAAGAAAGAAAAAGAGGATGAGGATAAATGTAAGAAACACCTAAAGGTAGAGCAGAGGAAGAAACAGGTGGAGGATGCCCGCAAAAGAAAGGAAGAGCAAGAGGCAAAAGCAGAAGTTGAGCGTCAGCTCAAGAAAGAATTAGATCAAGTGGAGGATGAATGCAAAAGGAAGGAAGAAGAGGAAACAAAATCAAAATCTAAGCACAGAGAAAAGGAAGAACAAGATAAGGCAAAGGCGGAGTGGCTATTGAAAGAAGAAGCAAAACAAAAGAGAAAAGAGGAAGAGGATCGAAGATCAAAAGACAATTCTTCCAAAGACACCAAGACACCTCCTCTTATAGGGTTACAGACAGAGTTTCCGCCCATTGAAGTAACTACAATCAACACACGTTTTGCACTCTTAGAACCAGGTACCTCTGAAGGCTAGGAGGAGGAAGTTTTTCATCTGACGAGACTCACTTATGACCAGTTCACAATCAAAATCAGGTAGGAAAATAGGAGATGCGTAGCACAGAACCCTACTGCTCCATTCACAGCCACGATGGAAAAGGATATAGTCCTAGACACTAGGACCAATCCAGTAATGATAGCATCAACCGACACTACTTTTTCCGTAGCCACAAAAGAAAACGTGAGCCAAATGAGTACGGAAATCCTCTCCCTACAAAATAGATTACAAGACTTCGAACAAAAGGAAGCTAGGTTGGAGAAAGAAAATAAAGCACTAAGGGAAGAAATCCAACAGGTCCAAGATAATAACTCCCTTATTAACGAAGTACCACTCACCATCCAAAGAGATTTGGTGACTCTGGAAGCCACCATGAGACAGGTATACGAGGAAATATTCACCATAAAGCAAACAATCGCACCTCTAATGAGAGCTCAAGCGGAAACTAAGAAGAGGAACGAGCAACTGAAAGAGGCCTCCATCACCTTGGATAGAATTATAGAATGGAAAAACATATATCCGCAGGCTCCAGAAACTTTTCCCAAGAAATATTTGATTCACACTCAGAACGAAAAGGTCCAAATGCGCATGAAGGTGCAATCCAAGGAGAAGTTATTCAAAGACCTAGAGAAGGTGATGACCTCCTATGAGAATTTGATCAGTAGCATTGACTTGATGGCTGAGCTGCACCATATTCCTTCTCTAGGTACATTGGGAAAATATAAGACATGGGAACAGGTGAATCAGGAAATTCAGGCATTCTTGCAACCTATTAGACAAGTCGCCGCCACATCTGATCTTCTGGAATCACAAGAGAACTTGGTTAAGTTTGTTGTGACGCTAGTTTGGATTTGAAAAAAACTGGCTTCCTTATCCAACCAGGTCACAATAAAGAGAGAAAATCTGATCCCAAACGCCCTAGAATTCTTGCATAGGTTAAGGGAAGATACTCCTCTGATCTCCTCAATTGCTACGGATTATTGTGCATGGAAAAATTTCCTTAAAGAGCAACAAGTAGATGTTCCCGACCTCACAATCACACACACGCTCCCATGACTAGATCGCAAGATAAAACCTACAAGAGGGGTCGCAAGTCGCATCTTCCATGGGCAGGTCATAGGTCGTACCTTCCATTCAGGTCACAAAGCATACCAACAAGCGGGAAGGTGTAGAGTCAAGACAACCAAGGGTCACTTTTGCCTTATATATACTCCCTTCGGGGACTTGTAAATGGATCTCTTTTTGGACTCCAAAGGAGAGAAGAGAGTTGTAAAGCATTGAACAGCCCCTTATGAATGAATACAATAATTTTTCTTAAATCCACTATTGGATCTGATGAGAATCAATGTGTCAACGCTATGAGTATTTTTTCGTATATGTCTGATATATTATGATTAATTGATCTGCATTTTCTAATTATACTCTTTATGCATGTCAGCTCACTGAATGTGTTAATGATGGTATGTTGTTTACCTAGGAGATGTTTGTAACTTCATTATTGACATCTATCTTATTCAAGAAAATGTTCAAGTACGCATAAGTTGTTCTTTCCAAGCGGAACTGTTTCTTTTATGGTTTGAACAACTTTTACAAACATGACCTTAATGATATGTTGCTAAAAACATCTCCTTTAGCTGCGTGTTTCCATTTATATATTGCTATTTTTAGTTTTTATGCTCGTTGAAAATCATCGATATTTTGTCCTGTATCATCCAATAAATGTATGCCTATCTCTGCAGGGCTCATTTGTATCCAAGAGAAGGAGTATTCAGTGGTAATTGGACCCACACACTGGACGGGATCTCGATCACAAACGGTTCAGAGTCTAATCAGGAATTTTTACTAGGGAGATCCCCTACTATTGGCCAGATGATTTTTCCCGTCAACATATTTGGTGCTAGAAGGAGGGCCTGAACGGCAGGCTCCCAGCACACAAGCAACATCCCATTAAAAACTCCCCAAGGGGATACCATGCATGAAAATACTGGTCATCCCCCTGTGGAAAACTCCCAGGAGGAGGAACACCCTTTCTATGAGGTTAATTTTGCCCAGCTAAGGGCCTTGTACCCTATCACCCATGACCTTGTCAGGGGTTTATAGCAAGCCCCGTTCACCAATTCCTTGGAAAATTCCAGAACTCCCGTAGCTAACCGTACGTGCCAAGGAACCCTTTTCAACTCCCTTCCTCAGCTTGTGGGTTTTATTATTGAAGATTACATAGACGCAGTTGAGTGTAACTTCGAAGCCCCCCCAGAGAGCCCTAGGGAGGGGGAAGAATCCAGCCCCGAAATCACTGAATCTCAACCCAACACCGGCCCCCAACCCAACCATACTTTTCATGATAACATGCAAACCAATGAACCACGCGGGGAGGGGGGGGGGGGGGGACCGGGAGATGCCAATGTAACAGAGGCAGGGGCCTTGGGCAAGGCCAAAATGTCAACCACCAGCCCCACCGAAACCAGAACAGATTTCCTTTTCTTTACAACTAGAGAAACATCAGAGATACAGGAAATCATGGAGAAAACTAAGACATGCAATCCCACCATGAGGGTGAGGCCTCCGGATCTGACACGGGTAGCGAATATAAAAATGAGAGAGGTCGTGTTTACATACCATGCCATCAACGGGCCAGACGTGTACAACCTTGGGCTTGGATGGCTCAGTCTCCCTTAGGTATCCAGGGTCCCATCCATGATATGCCTCGCCATCCTGAAAATCATCTCCCCAAGTTTGACCTCGAGAAAGGTACTTTGGCTGAAGACCACATTGGCAACTTTTACCTGTCTTTATAGATGATGAGAGTGCAGTATGATGACATAGCATGTTAGATTTTTCTTCATACTCTAGAAAATAAATCCGCAACATGGTATCAGTCTCTCCCTATTACTTCCATTCCCTTGTGGGAACACTTCCGTCATACCTTCCTACAAAAATTTTCAAAAGATAAAACCCCCTCGATGCTCCTCATAGAACTCAGCACGCTAAAATGTCAAAAGAAGGAGAAGGTAAAGGACTTAAATCAAATTTTTTCCACTATATTAAATAAATTTCCTCCAAAAATGGCCTTAGATGATTCCATTACCATTGAATACTACACTAGAGCCCTCCCATGAGATATCGTCGTGTTTGTGAAACACGAGGCCAAACCTACCCTGGCAGAAAATTACACCACCGCCCTTGCTGTCAAAAAGGACATGCTGTCCATAGGTGCCATTGACCACGAAGGGTGGGATGATCAAAAAACAACCATGAAGAGAACCCAATCCTTAGGTCATAAATCTAGGGACAAAGATAAGGACCCATTTGATTTTGAAAGTATTACAAAATCCCTCAAGTTGCTAACCAATGAGGTCTATGACTTGAAAAGAGAAAACAATGGTTCTGCCTTAGTGCTAAGACGCAAAAAAATTTCTTCAAAAAGAATAACTCTGTTGTGAATCAGCCCTCGTCTAGCTCAAGTGCTGGCCTCAATGTTGAAGAAATCGGCAAGGAAAACTTTTGTTCTTTCCATAAAGCCTCTCACTCAGAGAAGACCTGCCCCCAGTGGATTAACATCATGACCGCAGTGGTAAACCAAATTCTAGAATATCAAACCCCCGAGGATATGGAAGAGGAGGCTATTTCAAACAACAAAGAAATTCCCCCCCAGATGAGGATATGGGCTCCACTATCCTCGCTTTCGAGGTCATCTGCAAAGAGTCTTCCCTTCCCACTTCTGGGATAAACCCAGCTGAAGAACCTAAATCTAAACCCCCTTGAAAATAGGGCTTGAGGAGCAAAGGCCCGGTGCCTGAGCAGTCTTTCGAAGAGAAAATAAAAGCCTTCTTAAGGAAGATCCTGTCCCCGAACGCAAAAAACCAAGACAAAAATCCTGAAAAATTCAGTCCAAATACTCCTCGAAAAGGCCCCAAGGCTAAAGCTTCATTAGTTTCCCCTAAGAAAACCACCGAGCCCGCCTCACCCACAGATTCTGGGTATAACATTATCGAGGATATGAAGAAGACCAGGGCCAATATCTCTCTCTACGAGCTTTCTCACATTACTAACCAACGAGATATCATTCTTAAAACCTTTTCCAATCTACCGGTGACCAAACCCGCAAGCATCACGTCTACCCAAACTGTTGCTAGTCCCCAATCCATCGTGAATGCTGTGAACGCCAACTCCAGGGGAACCACGCCACCTTTCCTCCTCTCCTTAGAGATATTTAACTTCAATGTCTGCAACTACCTCGTCGATTCTAGTGCATCCAAAAATGTTATGCCCTTATCCATGTGTAATAAGTTAAACATCCTCCCTGAAAAAAATGACGCTAGAATCATCGAGCACGACAGATCTCAAGTCCCCACAGTGGGTGAACTAAACAACATCATTATCCGCTTATCCTACAACTCCAGAGTGCATCAATGCATCGACATAGTAATCGTCGATATCCCCAAGGCCTATTCCCTTCTGTTGAGCAGAGATTGGTCCAGTAAGCTCCAGGGATACTTTGCCACTGATTGGTCCCACCGTTGGCTCCCGTACAAAGGCAAGAATAACCAAATATGGATCGAAAGTGAACCATACATGAAACATACTATGACCGACCTAGATGCAACTAATGAACCAATCAATTTCGTGCAAGAAGAGCTCGATATGTGTTTCTTAGAGTCCATCTTTGGTTGTTATCAGACTCACCAATCCCCGATCACCCAAGACGTTCAGTCTGAGCTGCTTCTAGTTACTGAAAACTCCTCCCCATCCAAAAAATATTCAGTAGAAACTGATGCCCCTAGCACATGCTCAATAGGCTCGGATAGCCTTTTCCAACTAGAAGATGAAACATCGACCTTATATTATGATGGCTCCAAAACCCAAGACGGGGTTGGTGTAGGCTACATCTTGCTAGACCCTCAGAAGAACAAGTTTCTAATTTCCTACCGGTTAGAGTTCCAATGCACCAATAATACAGCCGAGTATGAGGCACTATTACTAGGACTCCAAAAGCCCATAGATCTAAAAGTTCATTGTTTGAAGGTAATTGGCGATTCCAAGATTATCACTTTTCAAGTACGCAACACCATCCATTGCTTGTCTCCCCATCTAAAAGGTTATCAGCAAGAGGTATGGCGCTCAATTTTATCTTTTGATGCTTTTGGTATTAGATCTATACTTAGAATGCATAATGCAGCAGCCGATACACTTGCCAATGCTGTCGCTAAGTTCACCCCACTTAGAGATGGATTTTCTATTGAAGTTATATACAAGCCATCCATACCAGACAATGTTATTAATTTACACATTTTCAATGATGACCAACAGGAACTAGATTTCATGCTCAATAAAAATATATTCAAAGATGCAGTTATGGAAGAAGAGGATTATGATCGGGCTTTGTAGGAGGAACTAAGAAATCAGAAAGAAAATCCCATACCCAAAGGGGTCATGTCGCTCAAAAATAAGTTCAACTTACAAAACCATGTCTAAGGGCCTCCAAATACGAAGGTGCAAATTTCTACGTTAGCACACCGAAAAATTAACCTCGGGAAAGACAAGGATCCCAAGCTTATAAATTTAGGTAATGAGTGCACCCCTTAGGAGAAACAAGCATTCACCGGATTATTTAAGAAATACCGAGATGTGTTTGCCTGGACGTATAGTGACCTTCGAACTTATGATACATGGATCATCCAACATGTCATACCCATTAAGGAAGGAGTGAAGCCGTTCCAACAAAAACTGAGAAAATTACACCCAGCTCTAGAACCGATGATCCAAATGGAACTAAAGAAGCTCTTGGATGCGCGGATAATTTTCAAAGTTAGACATTCAACTTGGGTGTCCAACTTGGTCCCTGTTCACAAGAAATCCGACGAAATCCGTTTGTGTGTAGACTTCAGGAATTTGAACAGAGCCTCTGAAAAAGACAACTATCCAGTCCCTCCTATGGAGCAAATCCTTCAAGCTGTATCAGGGTCAGCAATTTTCTCTCTATTGGATGAGTTTTCAGGGTATAATCAAGTACTAGTGGTTGAGCCCGATTGGCTCAAAACAACATTCAGAACTAAGTGGGGAACATTTTATTTCAGACGCATGCCCTTTAGGCTGATTGATGCCGACGCCACCTTCCAAAGAGCTATGGACATCGCCTTTAGAGGAATTATTGGGAAAATAATGGTAGTATACCTTGACGACATCACCGTGTTTTCTAAGCATAGATCTGACCACATACACCACCTCAAGAAATTTTTTGAAAGGTGTCAGAAATACGGGATGTCACTGAACCCAAAGAAAAGCATGTTCGAAGTAACCGAAGGAAACTTGTTGGGACACATAATAACTCGAGTTGACATAGTGGTGGATCCTGAATGTGCAAAATTCATCGCCCAAATACCGCCCCCAAGTGGTAGGAAGGCTATGTAGTCCTTTCTTGGCAAAATCAACTTCGTCCAAAAATTTATATCAGATTTCGCTCAGATCGTGAAACCATTACAAGGCACGATTAAGAAAAACGCTAAATTTAAATGGAATCCTCCTGAGAAAGAACCGTTCGACAACATCAAATGAGCCATCGCGGAAGCACCCGCTCTTTACAGTCTGGATTTCAACAAAGGCTTTATCTTGTACACCTTTTCCTCAGATTCATCTTTGGCCACCATCCTCACTCATAAAGATGACAGCCATGATGAGCGGATTATATCATTTATGAGCATTGGATTACAAGGTGCCAAGCTGAATTATCCATATATTGACAAAAAAGCTTACGCGATATACAAGGCAGTTAAACATTTCAGGTCGTACATTTTGAAGAATCATGTCACAGTCTTCGTGCCTCACCTAGTTGTTCACTCACTATTTGTACAGCAGGAGCTGGGTGAGCGACGAGGAAACTGGATGACATGCCTTCAAGAATATGACCTGGAATTCAAGCCAGCACACACTATAAAAAGCCAAGGATTGTGTCGAATGGCCGCAGAGGCAGTAGACTGACGAGGCAAAGAGGAAGAAAATTGGGAACATGAGATCGATATGTATCAAACTGATAGCACAGCCCCACAGGATACATCCTCTTCATACGTAGATCTCTCGCAATATCTGAAACATGACACCATGGGCCCCGCTTTAACTACCAAGCATAAGCGTGCGTTGAGACTGAAAGCTGTATCCTACCAGCTAGTGCAGGGTAGTTTTTTTCACAAACATCACAGTGATGTCTTGCTACGCTATTTGGAATGGGATGAGGCACAGAAAGTATTGTAAAAAATTCATGATGGCTCTGCAGGGGGGCACTATGTAGGAAACACCACTGCTCACAAGATCATGCGTGTTGGTTTCTATTGGCCTACATTGTTTAAATATGCACACGCATATGTCTAGAAATGCCAAAACTACCAAAAGTTTTCAAATAGAGATATATGGCCTTTAGCTCTGTTATAGTCTGTTGTAGTGGAAGAACCATTTCAACAATGGGGTCTAGACGTGATTGGGGAAATCCTACCACACTCTTCCAAGAAACATAGGTACATCCTGACCGCCACAGACTACTTCACAACGTGGGTTGAAGCGGTACCGTTACGTCAAGTCAATGATCAAGAGGTAATAGCCTTCATCACTCAATGCATCATGATCAGGTTTGGCATTCCAACCTCCCTTGTTTTTGATAATGAAACATATTTCTCATCGTTGAAATTATATGATTTTTCTCTAGAAAATGGTATCATACTTAAAAATTCTGCCAACTATTACCCTCAAGGAAATGGGTTAGCCGAGTCAACCAACAAGAACCTAATCCGCATCATCAAAAATACTTTGTTGTCCCAACAACGAAATTGGAATAGGGTACTCCACAATGCCCTCTGGTCAGATTGAGTCACACCCAAACCTTCCCTAGACACCTCCCCATTTTTCCTCATATACGGAAAAGAAGCTATCCTTCCTCCCAACTTGTCTCTCCCAGCTCTCCGATTATCTCATGAGACTCATGGAACTCCTTGCCTGGCTTTACAAGCCTGAATAGACACACTGTTGAAACTTGAGGATGAAAGGCAAAAAACTTGGGAAAAATTCGCCATCCACCAAGGAAGGATAAAACGATGGTTTGACAAGAAGTCAACCAGGAACAAGGTTTTCGAAGTAGGTGACCTTTTCCTAAAATGGGATAAAGCTCATGAAGATAAAGGGAAACACTCCAAGTTCCAGGCATTATGGATAGGCCCTTTCCAGATTAGAGAGAAGGTCAGTTCCCACACTTACAGGTTACAAAATCTTGGAGGGAGGATTGAGGTTCTCCCTGTGAATGGACACGAACTGAAGCACTATTTCACCTAACATCCCCTAGGGGTCATCGCTACACCTTGTACCATAGTTTGTCTTTTTTTTTGTCATTCTTTACCTTTCTTGTTTTCAATAAATTGCTTGTTCCACACAGCCTCCCGTTAATTGTCTCTTTCCTTTGGAATCCAAATTTTTGAAAGGGGATGTAGAAGTTACCCAAGTGGCATACTGAGTCGAGATCTACGCTAGTGTATTATCTCCTCCCAAAGTGTAAAAAGGGAAAGCATACCTGTGACGGGCACTCAATGGCGAGAACATGACTAAGGCCCTCAGACCAAAACACGGCAGCTTACCTAGTATGCTGGCCTGGGGGACTGCTATGCAAAAGGAAATGTTCGGTTAAATCAGTTACTAGATGGAAAAGGGAGGAGTCATCCTTAGGTGACGAACAGAAATCTAGGAAAACCCCAAGTACTCATGTAGACCAAGAGCAACCTCTCTTGCAACTAAAATAAGTCGGGATCCCTCATCTGCCCATGCGATAATTGCCAAATAACTAAGTGCCCTGAGCATGAAAATTAGTGCCCTGAGCACATTTTAATAAGTGCATTGAGGAAATGAATAAAGGGTAAAGGATTGAGAAAGGCTTCCTGTGCAGAGAGGCGATACAACGACTCCACTGGGGTACTGACTAGGCTCGCTGGAAGTGAAGCAACGTTCGTGATCCCTAGGCAGTGACTCCACTAGGACCATCTGGTTCACTGGCAACAAAGAAACAAAATAAGGTCCAAATAAACTATACTGGATCCAAAATTCCTTGAGGTTACTCCGAAATTTTCCATCCACTCTCCAAGAATGAAAACACGGTAAACCAACACCCAAGGGTAGGCAGATAAGGAGAGCAAGTGTGAAAGGCTTGAAGATGGAAGAAGTGGGACCCACGAGGTGAAAGGAATAGTGTGATACACCCTCCCACCCCCCTCAATATGAAACACCGACAGAGATTTTGGACCCTACCAGTGAATTTTCATTTGTTGTAGCCACTACAACACCCTACAAAATTTTCACCCTCTAAAATTTTTTTTGAGCCCCCGAGCATCGAGAAGCAAAGTCACAACCTGAAGTTCAAATATTTCAAAAGCCCTAAGTCGCTAAGTCACTAAAAATTTCATCTTCTCAAATCAATGACCTAGCGACCTTGTGACCTATTAGGTCACCAAGTCGCTAAGTCGTGTATCGCACCTAAGTTTAAACAATTGCGACCTAGCGACCCTGCGACCCTGTGACCCCCAGGTCGCAAGGTCGCAGGGTCGCAGGGTCACACATGTCATCAACATGGTCTAATCGCGACCTAGCAACCTCATTTATTGCCCGAATGCACAACCCCTTTATAAATAGAAGGGTCGTGCAGGTTGCATATCACCCACGCGACAGAGAGAAAAATGCATCTGACAGGCCAACTGGAGCGTGATTTTCTGGGGTAAGTTGCCTAATACTCCTGATGTTTCCATTTTTTCTATTTTTTTCCCCCTTCCCCTTTATCTTAGCCCTTTTTAAGCCACCAGTTATCCTCCATTCAGACCCTCTTTTGAACCTGAATTCTTCTCTAAACCTCCAAACCCTGTCATTCTTATGCAAACTTGTAGATGAAGCCAACCAGCCTCCCCTATGTCAGTATCTTCCTCTAATGACCACTTCATATTCAATTTATGGCTTTTCTTCCCTATCTCCATTTATTTATTTAAGTTAAAATTAAGTAAAAGACCATGTCGCCATCGAAATCCTCTGCCCAGCCCTAGCACGACCCCAACCCTGCGACCTTGTGACCTCCACAACCCAGCGACCTCGGTCCCTGGTTGCTAAGTTGCGTATCACTCAAAATAAAAATTTTGTGACCTTGCGACTCAGCGACCCAACGACCCGGTTGCAAGTCGCTAAGTCGTGAGGTCGCATCTTCATCAATTTTTAGACCAGTGCGACTCAGCGACCCCGCGACCTAGTCACAAGTTGCAGGGTCGCAGGGTCGCTTCCCTCTGAAATTTTAAGCTAGCGCAACCCAATGACCTAGGCAATGAGTCGCTAAGTCACAGATTCATCCATTTCTTGACCTTAGTTGGGCATAGTTAAAAGCAGTATTAAGCATTCATTAATATGGCACCTGTCTTATCCTGGGACTATTTTACGAACATGCCAGGGAAGCACAAAGCAGAGCTAGAATGCATCTCCGTCTCTTCAGTCTCAAGTGACATGGGGCCTCCGATAGTTCGCAGGAAAAAAATGAGCCCAGAGATAGAGATCACAGAAAGTGAAGTATCTATGTCTCCTCCCCCTATCTATGGGGACACCACATGTATATTCAGCAGAGGAGAAAGCATGAGTTGGTATCAAGTATACCAAGAGTTCGCACAACCGAAGTTTCTAGAGGACCTCCCAGACCAGCAAGTATATGTGAAAGTTAAGAGGTCAAAGCTTCACTACACAGGGGCCCACCCATCTATATTCCCATGCGCCAAAATTATTTAATGGATCATACAAAATATCGACCCTAGGATGTGGGTGATTCGGGATCACGAGGGGAAAGATTTTGCAAATTTAAAGGGCCAGGATGTGGAGTATTATTACGCACTTCCAGAGTGGGAAAAGACGTTCACAGAGGAATGGGCCACTACCCATGTGATTCCCATAGCAAACACCCTAAGAGGATGGTGGGAAGAACCAGAGAAGTTCAAAGTCAAGAAGGATCAGGAGTATCAAGTAGCAGGCCTCAGAAAGGTCTATAAGCTCGTAGTAGCTATGCTTTGTAGAATGTATGGTCGTCCCGATGCTACCGATTTCAGTGGTTCTTTGATATCCCTTATGTACTTTGTTACCGTACATGGCACCTGTTTCAATTGGGCCAGCTTACTGATATCAACCCTCAAAACAAACATATCTGCAGCACTAGCACCTGAGGAGGGATACTCATCCAAATTTTATATGGCCTCCTATCTATTGGATGCAGTTTGTGCCACGTGTCACTTCGAGGGATGGGCTCACAACTGGGATCAGGAGCGTGCACACCCAATTCAAAAGGAGTTGCAAGTATTTTAGGACTCCGAATATAAGTAGGATATAGAGCCAACCGCGCACAGTTTTATCCCTACACTCTACGAGAAATTGTTCGGTCAAGATACCCCATGCATGTCTTGGCGAGCCATGGAAACAATAGTCAAGGTAGCACATTGGTTTCCATTTGCCGAAGGCACCTTCATCCAATTCTTTGGTTCATTCAAGATCCCCATGCTCTGCCCTGATTCGTTACTAACAGGATGCTACTTCAGGAAGTATGTTATCAGATGACTTCCGGCTTCTCGAAGGTCTTTACTAAAGGTAAGAAGAAGCCATGGCCCACACTGCCACTCACTATTGGTGCTTATATGGTCAAGGATTTCAGAGAAGTGGAGGTGTAAGCTGAGCAAATCAGAGGATTCTTCTTGGCGCCTTTGGATTACTAGACATACGATCCTGAGAGGATAGTCCCTACCCATTACAAACGGGCCAAGTTTAAATGGAGCTACCAAAATACTGAATGTCCAGCTGAAGACAGGGTAATAAAATGGTACAATAAGGATAGGTATATTGCCTCGGAATCATTTACTGATCGGGAGGACCAAGATGATCAAACTCTAGAAGAGAGAATCCACGAATTGGGAGGAGCCTCGTCTTCCCAAGCCAAGAAGCCCCAAACTAACATAGGCCATAGCTCTTCCACCCAACAGAAAGAAAAGGAAGAAAAATCTCAGTGAGAAGCTGAAAAGAAAGCAAAAGAGGATGAGGATAAATGTAAGAAACACCTAAAGGCAGAGCAGAGGAAGAAACAGGCGGAGGATCCCGCAAAAGAGAGGAAGAATAGGAGGCAAAAGTAGAAGCTGAGTGTCAGCTCAAGAAAGAATTAGATTAGGTGGAGGCTAAATGCAAAAGGAAGGAAGAAGAGAAAACAAAAGCAAAAGCTAAGCACAAAAAAAAGGAAGAATAGGATAAGGTAGATGCGGAGCGGCTATTGAAAGAATAAGCATAACAAAAGAGAAAAGAGGAAGAGGATCGAATATCAAAAGACAATTCTTCCAAAGACACCGAGACACCTACTCCAGTAATAGGGGTACAGATAGAGTTGCTTCCCATTGAAGTACCTGCATTCAACACACATTTTTCACTCTCAGAACCAGGTACCTTTGAAGGACAGGAGGAGGAAGTGTTCAATCTAACGAGACTCACTTATGACCAGTTCACATTCAAAATTAGGCAGGAAAAGAGGAGATGCCTAGCATGGAACCCTGTCGTGCCATTCATAGCCACGATAGAAAAGGATATAGTCCTAGACACTAGGACCAATCTAGTAATGATAGCATCAGCCGACATTTCTTTCACGACAGCCACAGAAGAAAATGTGAGTCAGATGAGTAGGGAAATCCTCTCCCTATAAAATAGATTACAAGACTCCGAACAAAGGGAAGCTAGGTCGGAGCAAGAAAATAAAGCACTAAGGGAATAAATCCAACAGTTCTAAGATAATAACACCCTTATTAACAAAGTACCACTCACCTTCCAAAGATAGTTGGTGATGCTGGAAGCCACCATGAGACATGTATACGAGGAAATGTTCACCATAAAGCAAACAGTCGCACCTCTACTGAGAGCTCAAGCAAAAACTAAGAAAAGGAACGAGCAACTGAAAGAGGCCTCCACCACCTTGGATACAATGATAGAATGGAAAAAAAGATATCTGTAGGCTCTAGAAACTTTTCCCAAGAAATATTGGTTTCACACTCAGAACGACAAGGTCCAAATTCGCATGAAGGTGCAATCCAAGGAGAAGTTATTCAAAGACCTAGAGAAGGTGATGACCGCCTATGATCATTTGATCAACGACATTGAATCGATGGCTGAGTTGCACCATATTCATTCTCTAGGTACATTGGGTGAAGATAAGACATGGGAACAGGTAAATCATGAAATTCAGGCATTCTTGCAACCTATTAGACAAGCCGCCGCCACACCTGATCTTCCGGCATCATAGGAGAAATTGGTTAAGTTTGTCATGATGCCAGTTTGGATTTACACCAAATTGGATTCCTTATCCAACTAGGTCACAATAAAGAGAGAAAATATGATCCTGAACACCCTATAATTCCTGCACAGGTTAAGGGAAGATACTCCTCTGATCTCCCCAGTTGCTGCAGATTATCGTGCATGGAAAAATTTCCTTAAAGAGCAACAAGTAGATGTTCCCGACCTTGCAATCACACACATGCTCCCATGACTATATCACAAGGTACAACCTATAGGAGGGGTCGCAGGTCATATCTTCCATGGGCAGGTCACAGGTCGCACCTTCCATTTAGGTCGCAAAGCATACCAACAGGCAGGAAGGCGAAGAGTCAAGACACCCAAGGGTCACTTTTGTCTTATATATACTCCCTTCGGAGACTTGTAAATGGATCTCTTTTTGGACTCCAAAGGAGAGAAGAGATTTGCAAAGAATTGAACAGCCCCTTATGAATGAATACAAGCATTTGTCTTAAATCCACTATTGGATCTGATGAGAATCAATCTATCAACACTATGAGTATTTTTTTCATATATGTCTGATATATTATGATTAATTGATCTGTGTTTTATTCTTATACTCTTTATGCATGTCAGCTCACTGAATGTGTTAATGATGGTATGTTGTTTACCTAGGATATGTTTGTAACTTCATTATTGACATCTATCTTATTCACAAAAATTCTCAAGTACGCATAAGTTGTTCTTGCCAGGTGGAACTATTTCTTCCATGGTTTGAACAAATTTTACAAACACGACCTTAATGATATGATTCTAAAAACATCTCCTTCAACTGTGTGTTTCCTTTTATATCTTGATATTTGTAGTGTTTATGCTCATTGACAATAATCGATATTTTGTCTTGTATCATTCGACAACTATATGGCTATAACTCTGCAGGGCTCATTTGTGTCCAAGAGAAGGAGTATTCAGCGGTAGCCAGACCCACACCCCGGATGAGATCCCTATCACAAACGATTTAGAGTATAATCAGGACTTTTTACCGGGGAGATCCCCTACTATTGGTCAGATGAATTTTCCCATCAACAGGTTCAAGCAGTGGAGGATCACATCGAGCATCAACAAGAAGTTCTCCAAATCTTAAAGGATAACCTAAATTTGGCACAAAATCTAATGAAACAACAGGTAGATGAAAATCGCAGTGAGAGAAGTTTTGATGTGGGGGACTGGGTATTTTTATGCTACAACCATACAAACAAATGTCCCTCAAGCAAGCTAAGAAGGCTAAATTATCACCAAAGTACTATGGTCCTTACAAGGTTTTGCAAAAGATTGGTACTATGGCATACAAATTGGAGCTTCCTCCTTCTTCTTGAGTGCATCCAATTTTCCATGTTTCATGCTTAAAAAAGGTTATAGGGGACAAACTTCCAGTTCAAACAATATTGCTAGAAATTTATGAGGAAGGAAAAACCATATTGGAACCTGAAGCAGTCACGGAAACAAGAACTCGAAAAATACAAAATCGATCAATTTCATACTATCTCATCAAATGGAAGAACTTACCCACTGAAGATTCTATATGGGAGGATAAGAATTTTATACAAAATCACCTGGAGCTACTCAAGCGTTGAGGACAACACTTTTTTGAAGGAGAGGAGCATGTTAGGTCCCTATATTACTAGTATAGTCCCTTATTGTTGTTATTGTAACCCTCTTATTGTTATTGTTATACCCCTCTAACCCCCATATTGTTATTATTGTGCCCTTAAATTATTATTGTTAGGTCGGCTAGGATTACATTGTGGCCCCATGGACTCCTATATATAGAAAGGAGGTTTTTTCATTTGTATCATCTAAGAATTGTTCATTTATGTAATGTATTGGAGGTTTCCCCCCCGAAGTGGCTGATTTCTAAGGCGGTGATCTGTCTTGTCTTCTATTTTTGGAGCTGGTTACACAAAAATATCTCTGTGGTGCAAGATGGGAATACGGATCAATTTGAGATCAGGTTTAATTTATGAAATTAGCCCATTGGATGTATGCTGGTCCTGCTCATATTGGAACTCTATGAGTAGCTAGTTCATTTAAAAATTTCCATGCCATTATGCATGCTCCTCTAGGAGATGATTATTTTAATGTAATGTGTTCTATGTTAGAACAGGAAATAAATTTTACTCCTGCAACTACTAGTATAGTAGATCGTCATGTACTAGCACGTGGATCTCGAAAAATAGTTGTGGATAATATTCTTCGAAAAGATAGGGAGGAAGGTCTCGATATTATCATATTAACACCTACGTGTACCTCTACTATCTTGCAAAAGGATTTAAAAAACTTTGTGGATAGAGCACCCATAATCTCCGATTGCAATGTCATTTTTGTGGATGTGGATCATTATCTAGTGAATGAAATTCAGGTAGTGGATAGAACTTCGGAACAGGTAGTTCAATATTATTTGGATAAATCCCATACATTGGATCAATTCGTAATAGATGCAGCTTCTGTAAATATAATTGGGATTCTTACTCTAGTTTTTCATAATTGACACGATTGTTGTGAGTTGAGACATTTATTAAAATATCTGGACATTAGAATTAATCAAATAATTTTTGAAGGAGGAACTGTAGAGGATCCAAAAAATTTACCAAAAGCTCAGTTCAATTTAATTCCTTATCGTGAAGTGGGCTTAATGACAGAGATGTATTTGAATAAGGAATTTGGAATGCCTTATGTATCTACAACTCCTATGGGAGCTGTAGATATGGCTGAGTGCATCTGACAGATAAAGAAATCTCTTGATATCTTGGCGGCTCCTATTTTATCGAGAAAAAGGGTTGATTACGAATCCTATATTGATGGATAAACTCGATTCGTTTCCCAAGCTTCTTGGTTCTCAATATCTATCGATTGTCAGAACTTTACGGGGATAGAAACAATCGTTTTTGGTGATGCAACTCCTACTACTTCAATCACTAAGATACTTGCTAGAGAGATGGGAATTCATGTGAGTTGTACATGTACTTATTGTAAACATGATGCAAAATGGTTCAAAGAGAAAATTAAATATTTTTGTGATGAGATGATCATCACAGATGATCATGTTGAAGTAGGAGATATTATCGCTCGCATGGAACCCTCTACAATATTTGGTACTCATATGGAACGTCATATTTTCAAACGTCTTGAGATTCCCTGTGGAGTTATTTCTTCACCAGCTCATATCCAAAAGTTTTCCTTAGGATATCGACCCTTCCTGGGTTACAAAGTACTAATCAAATAGCTAATCTATTTTATAACTCATTCACTCTGGGTATGGAGGATCATCTTCTAGAGATTTTTTGTGGTCATGATATGAAGGAAATAATCAATAAATCATTATCCACGGATAGTAGTCCAATTTTGGATCCTGAAAATCGGCAAGAATTGGGTAAAATCCCCCATTTTGTAAGGGACGAATTAAAGATAAATACGGAAAAATTTGCACGAAGAAAGGGTATTTTGAACATTACTGTCGAGGTAATGCACGTAGCTAAAGAAGCATTAAGTTAAGTACATAATCAATATCAATATCAATTAATTGATTACATTGAGTGTATTCTATACAAAAAGAGTGGATCCAATTCGATACCTATTCCTATCATATCAATTGAGTTAATGACTATTCATAATCACGTCTCGATCATGATTCGAGATCAGGGAGGGATCTTCAAAACATCGTCTGAAACGATGTGGTAATTTACATAATTGGTTTCATGAATATGGATTATGACATCATTTCATATTCAGATCAAGTGCCCTTGGCTCAAAATTATTCTTATTTTATTATTTTCTTATATACTCTCCAATTCAATCTCATCTCCACGTGACTCCATACAAATATTACGAATATTTGAATCGTTCTATTGTTAAAGCCTAGGATTTTCTATCGATGTGTCTAACATCTCGTCCCAATACAACGACAATCCAAAAATTCATTTATCTCTTATTCTGGATTGACAATAGTGTATTGTGTCGATATAATTCGTCCATTCACAATAGAAATATATATCTTAGGTTCATCATTTATCAGTGATTCTATCCAATCATGATAATTCCGTCGATGGATCATTTATTCATATCCTAGATTACTTTATTCTGGAATGGTGGATCGAAAATATACATATCCATATATGAACTGACGAGTGAATTATTTGATCATTCACATAGGTTTTTTATCCCTCCCGTTCGTCAATTAGATTGGTAGGATTCTATTTACCGATTCATATTGAGTAACCTCGCATTCCACTTCAATCGTACCAAAAAGCATGATGATGTGGCAATGCATAATTGGATTGGTTATGGATCATGCTTAGAGTGAAAGGGACCTTCATTCAAGGTTTAAATAAAATAATTTTAAGGGATTAACAATTCTTCTTACGATGGAGGGAAATTTTTTTTATATATAAATCATCATGGCCAAACATCTTAAAAATGAGTTTGTTTCAAATGGTCCAAAATTAGAGGGAGCATTTTGGCTCCAAAATATTTTGAAAATTTAAATTATTTTTGTGGCTACCCTCCAAAACATTAGAGTTGGCCTCCCTCCTAGATTCTTCTTGAAAAATATAAAAGGAGATGAATTTCTCCTCAATTGGTAAGAAATTGTGAAAATGTAGAAATTTGGTGATCGAATTGCAACTCCTCAAGAAATTTAATCTAAAATGAAGAGACACAATTCTACTCTACTATTATGTGGAAATTAATTCATGATTTAGAACATGCACAAACATGCATCAATTAAATACAGAAGAACGCAATTTTTTCTAGGGGAACCAACTGGTAAAAACCACTTAAGCATTATTTTCATTAATAAGTTGAATAAATAATCTATTGCAATTGCATTCTGGCTCTGATCGTAACCTACAAATGAATAATTGTTTTCTCTACTAAGTGATAACCTTTGAACCAGAATTGTTCAATTTCTTCCCCCAACCAAGATCCTATTTCCTTGCAAAATTCCTGAGGAAATTGGACCCCATTCTTTATGAATTTCCTCCAAAATGATTGCAAAATTCCCAAGGATTGATCACTGATTGCATCCAACACCTGTACACTCAAAACTAGTTTACAACTGATGTTACACTGCCTTTGAATCTTCACCACAACTGAGAAATTTGAATTCCTTGCATGCATGAGCTATTTTTTGTTGATTGATCAGTTAAATGAATGATCTATGAGTTAGGATGTTGTCCCATTCCACAACTGACCTCCAACTAGTTCTATTAACTGTTAGAACTAATTTAACTGAGTACAACTAAAAATTACCGAACTAAATTGCTATAAATTAGTAATCAACACAAGCAAATTGAACTCCAATCCCACTAAATCGAATTTAGTGATCTAACTGAGTGACAAGATCCATGTCGCATCATTTAATTTCCTCTACATTGCATGTTGATGTGGAAATTTCGAATTTTCCCAATTTGGTGAAGGATAAGGTCAAATTGAGCCTTTCTTGCTACACTTCTCAACAAAAACACCTAATATTTTGATCTAGTTTTGGTCATCTTATGAAGTATTGATGGTTTTGAGGAGGTCAAATTTATTTGGAACTTTCCTTTGAGTTTATGGTTTCTTTTGTACTAGTTATTCCCTATTTGTCACAAATATGTGAATGGACACTAAATCATATGGTTCCTTTCTAGTCCTTGCTTGAGATATACTTATGCAAAAAGATTTAGGAGTTGTTGAGTACTTGCATAGCACCTGGGTCCTGGCAAGGAGGACTTGTATTGCATGAATCTAAGGCAAGATACATTTGTGACCTAGAATTGGAAGGGTTTTTGGATTGTCTAGGGTTTGTAGGCTTATTTTTTATTGGTTCTATGATTTTTTGGGGTTTTACTACAAAGACTGAATGGTCAAGTCCTAATGTTTTCCGGAAGTAGTAAACACCTTTTCCTCTTGTAACTTTGAGCCCTCCTTAAGGGTAAATATTTGATAAACTTGTGGACAAATTTGAGATGAGGATCTGTTAAGGATTTTTATTTATTTGTTTATTTTAAAAGGGATTTTACTGGTATATGAACCATTATAGCCATTCAACTATCTTATTTTATAAGGTCATAATAGGGACCACTTATTTCCAAAACTTGCACAAACCCCATGACACAAGTTTTTCCTTACACATTGAATAAAATGCAAACATTTTCAAGAACTAATATGAATCATGTATCAATCTTAATATGAGGCATATTCTCTCTATGGAAAGAGAAAAGTTTCTAAAGAAACTTCAACACAGATTATGGATTTATGAGGCATAGTTTTTTCATTCATGCTGAATCAATGAAAGTAGGTCATGTTGTCTATTCACATAGGTCTTGTAACTCAAGTTGTTAGTATGCATTCACCAATATTCTACATTCTCTTGTGAATTGATTCAAAGGAAAATAGAAATATTGAGAATTGGCGGATTGGTGGAGGGTCTGTCTAAACAAAATTATGGCATTATTCTAGCCCTAGGGCGAATAGACTCATGCATGTTCACTATGAAATTTTGTGAAGTGTTTAAGACATCCAACTGTTAACTGAGCTCCTAACGTGAATTTCTTGTGGACTATTGTAAGGGAACTCAAATTACAATACACTTATGTAACCAGTTCAATCTAGACACTTGGGTATCATATTTGCATAATATGGTAAAGCATTTTAAAAATCACACTCAAATAAACACTATGTATGATCTATGGCAATAGGGTATTTTTTAGCACTATAGTTCTTGCAAATTTTGTAATAACTGAAGCATTAATATCATCTTGAGACATATAAATTATTTCTCTAAAGGGTATTATGATTAGTCTAGCCTTCTTTTGAAAGAAAACCTTGCTATAAAATCATAGACTCTAAGGCCCATAAATTGACCCTAACTTGCGGGAACATTTAGTTTGATATTGCATCATGATGTGGTAAGGTATCTGAGCACAAATATAAGGTCGTTTACCTTAAGTTGAAGGCATGGATTTTAATCATGTGCCTTGATATAAATAGGATGATAGTTCAATCATATCAAATAGTTACAAAATTTAGACATCTCCAAAGCACTCATTAAAGTTTTAGAACTGGGATTTGAGTTATTGTTCTATTCCTTATTGGTAGAAATTATTTGATATCATTTCACATGATTCTTGGTCAAAGATAATTAATATGGAGAGGAGCTCCTGTGGTTGAGGATCCACTACAATTATATAACATAGAAAAATATTTCATTCAAGAAGTAAAGATTGGTTGCAATCTCTTGAAGTAAATAGTTGAAACCTTAAACAATGGTAAAGACTATATCGTAAGTACCTTTTGATCCGATATATATGTCTAATTATTTATACAATAATCGAAATATGTTGTGATTGGCAGTGATAGGCATCACAGACATATCTTTGCAGAAAAATAATCAAATAGAGAAGCATCTGTAAAAATAACAGTGGTTGAAGCACCTTCGGACATCACTACAAAAATATTATAGAGGGTTGAGGGTGATGATGTTTGAGCTAATGTTTGCAGTAGAAAAGTGAGTTGGCATGTTGATCAAAAAAGAGTATTAGAACAAAAATAAGATAAGATTTATAGAAAATAGCATTGAGTTATAGTACAATACCAAATAAATTTTTGATAATGACAGTGATCTTATGTGGCAGTGATCTTGTGATTATCATAGTTGACATTGATACAACTTGACCTTGATACATGCTTATTGTATCCTTTGCATTTGTATTTGAAAAAGGTGTTTGAATATGATCTATGATAGTGACTTGTGGCTTATGACTGTGTGATGCATGGGAATGATTCTATGACAAGATGAAGCTTAGATATTGTTGCACGGACGAATCCCTCTTGCAAACAAGAGAGATCTCCCAAGTATCCTAAGGATATCTAGAAACAAATAGACAGATGTAGACCATTTTATTTAGACTATTTTGCTTAATAATTTCTCATTAACTACATATAGATACTCCTACCTTAAGTCCAACGCTTGTTTGGTCTTCAATTTAGTCACTCCAGAAGTTATCGATCCAACGTATAATATCTTCAATCAAAGACAAGAAAACCATATTAAAAGCATCTGCAAAATATGATAATCGAAAGTAATAATCTATCTTAGAGATCAAGGAGTCTAAGAATTAAATCATTCAAAAGATAGATGAACAACTCAATGAGAAAATAGATTCCATTTGTATTAACTTTGAATAAAAGAAGAAACCTTACGACCTTGATGCCTTGATGTTTGTACAGGTTCTTCAAGGGTCCAAAACAACCGTTTTCCTCAGTTTGACAAGACTCCAACTCTCTGAATTAGCATAAGACTATGGCCATGAGTATGTAATCTCTCTCATGCCAATGATGCCAAATGTGGAGAGTATAATTTCTTCAGCAATTCTCTTCTACAAGCTAAGAAGAAATTATCAACTACTAAGTATCAAAAAGCACCCTTGAGGCTGAAACTTGGTCTTAATTTATAGCTGAAGAGAGGTAGTTTCAGCTCCAAAAAGGAAGGGATAAAGCCCTCTCATTATGGGATTTTAGCTCCAAAAACCAAGGGATAGCTCCATTTATGAAGGGATGAAGGTCCATGAATGGAAGGGACGAAGCTTGACCAAATAGTGCTTCTAGAAGGCCCCAGCTGGGAGAATATTCGACTAATTGGGCTTCAAGAACTTACATTTCTCTTTATTTTACCTTTTACGGGGGTCCACAGTTTTAATGAGCTTTACAGTTTTAATGAGGAGTAGGATTTTTAGGATTTTTTAAGAGCTTCTTCCAGTTCCAAGACTTGATTTGGGGAACTTTATGTTTTTAGACTTCTGAGGGAACAATAAATAGGTAATGATGAACCCATATAGACAGCTAAATGTCAAGGTGACAAATTTTAGTGTAACATATTTCCCCCTAAAGTGCGAAGTATGAAGAGTTCTGAAGAATTATGAAGAGTGAACTGCTTTATCATTCTGAGGATCGAGCTGTAGGCACACCGGTTGAAACCCTGAAAAAACTTTCAATACAAGCATATTTATATGTATATCATCGCTAAGGTAGGCATTCCCATACTCATATCAAAACTAACTACATGTTCTGATACATAAATGATTTTATAATTACAGAAGAGTAGACACAGTATAGATCCAGCCATTTGTTAGAAGTACTCTAGTGCATGAATAATAAAATTCCTCACAATGTATATGGTGGAAACTAGATCTGGGGCCTTGATTTCCACTTCTCGAACTAGTACGATTCTATCCATGCAATTGATTGTCTTGAAGTTGAACATGGTAAAAACCACTTGATTACTAGTCAATAATGTGAACTGTTAAAAAGTGTGAGAGAAACCACCAATAATGCATTAGGGGAATTTCGAGGTCTAAAATAGGCCTCCTAAGAAAAATGTACAACAAAAATAAAATTTATAACAACCAATAGGATTCAAGATGATGATGTCAGCCATGGGGGATGATTTACCATTTTTTAAATAAAAGGTAAAAATATTAAAAAATAATAAAATAATAAAACTACTTTTTCAACTCGTATTTTCAACTTATCTCCCAAAATTTTTACTCAAATTTCGAGTGGAAGTAAATTTTGGATGAAAAATTTAATTCCTCATCCAAAGAGTACCCATGTTGCATACTTTCGATGAACTCTACTACATGAAAAATGAAAAATACATAAAAAAAACGTGATTACAATCACGTTTTTTATGTATTTCTCATTTTTCGTGTAGTAGGACCCATCGAAAGTATGCAACATGGGCACTCCTTGGATGAGGAATTAAATTTCGCATCCGACGAGTACTCCCGCTCAAAATTTGAGTAAAAACTTTGGGAGATAAGTTGAAAATATGAGTTGAAAAAGTAGTTTTTTCATTTTTCCCTCTAAAATTTGATGATGTCATCAAATCTTATTTGATTTTTTCCACTATTATTTTATAATTTCCTTAGGAGGCCCATTTTAGACCTCAAAATTACCCTAATGGACAATGTTTCTTAAAGTACTTAGTACAATCCATGAAATGTGAATTTGTGATCTGAAGTCAAACATTTCATAGAATCATTCGATCGAAGGTCAATGATGCAACCTATTGTCGAAGGTGAGAAACCTTCCATTAGGGCATGTAGATTCCAAGGTACTGTTAGGATTCTAGATCAACTTTCTAGATGATGAGCTATCATCGATAGAAAGTGATCCATCGTAGGAAATCCCACGACACGAAACCATTAGGTCAAGTTTTGAAGAATTTTTTACCAAGGACTGACTCAGGGATGGTCAACGCGAAAGGAGACAAATGTTTGCAATGAATGGTTTATTAAACTGATCTCTTGAACACATAACGAAACTGCAGAGGGTGACGATTCACCTAAAGCTAATACCCAGAAACTAGCTAAAGTCTTTCAATGTGGTTTGTGTTTGGTCTCAACCTAGTCTCCTAAATTGAGTTCATTAATTGTCAACCAGGGTCAGTAAACTGCTGAAGTGAAGTGCACCATATGTGCCTAAGTAACCTCTTCCTACTTCGTTGTGTTTAGTGTTTTCTGATGTTTTTGGTTTTATGGTTTTATTTTGAAAAGGAAAAGAACTAAGTGCTAAATGAAGGGAAACTATTGGTCAAAACAAAGTGAAGCCTAAACTATGATGGTAAACAAATGCAAATGCTGAAACAAAACAGAGTCTAACTATGACTAGCAACCAACAAATACAAAGCTTGATAATGAATCTATTGTAAACTCACAACATGAAATTGAAATGAACCTAAGAAATGAACAAACTAAGTGTAAATGAAGTTTTCTCATAAATCACTAATCAAACAGATAATTTACAATGTACAACATCTCATCCATGAATAAAGATTTGTTGGAAAATATGTGGAAAAGAATATTTGTAACAAGGTAAAGTTTCTACTCTAAACTAGTTTCTACTTCTGTTCTGCAACTCAATTTAACACCACAAAACCTATCTCAAAAGTTATAAATTTCCTTTCAAAAATAGTCTTTGAGAAAGAGGCTTGTTTGTGAAATGATAAAGAGGCTGCAAAATACTCCAGACCTTATAATGATACTTTCTTCTATCCAGATAATTGTGTATGAGTATGAATTTTGAACAAAAGAATTTTGGTAAATAATTAAGCCTGTGAGATTGAATTTATCAACTAAGACAAAGTAAACTACAATGGACAACAGCTAAACTTGAAGTGTTAAAGCAATGAGTTAAAACTAAACTAAGATGCTATTAATCTACAATGAACAGTATTAAACTAAAGAGCCATTATCATACTTGAAAAGAAAGGACAAAGCTGAACCACATGCATTCTACCTCCGGAGTATTCTATTGAAATTGACATGCCATTAATCTATGAAATTACACAGTTTGAAATGAAAACACAATTAAACTCCTAAAATACCACAGTTAATTCCCATTCATCATTACAAATATTTTGGAAGAATTCATTAGAATGAGACTAAACTGTAGAATTCAATACAAATGAACATAAAAA
This sequence comes from Pinus albicaulis, assembly GCA_034641835.2. Classification (NCBI taxonomy): domain Eukaryota; kingdom Viridiplantae; phylum Streptophyta; class Pinopsida; order Pinales; family Pinaceae; genus Pinus; species Pinus albicaulis. The sequence goes on along the minus strand of CM076584.1, from coordinate 1,279,930,897 downwards.
CGCAGAATTCAGAAAATTAACTAAGCTAAGAATGACATGAGAGTTACTTATCTAAATTAAAAAAAAAACAGAGCTGCACAGGAGGCAGGGGCCCTCCACCACCTGGTAGCACGTAATCTAACTCAAAATCGACTCAGCTCATGCAGCAGAATGATGCTTTTTCATTAAAGGAGAAAAATACTTTAAAACAGAGTATTCACGGTTGGCAGCAAAAGCCAAAATCTAACTAAGATCTAACCAGCGTTGCTTGGTCTCCCAAGTAATATTTATAATGAAATTACATAACAAAACTTGAGATAATGCAGGGATTACTGTCTTTCCCATTCCTATTCGAATTAAAACTCTTATTGAAGGCTGCGTACTTTTTCTGCAGACAGCTGTAGAGTCTGTGTCCCGGTAGAACTCTACCTCTTGGTTTTGGTTTCCCACGTGCATAACCACATGTAGGATTGTGCTCAGACTTTGTAGGGAGCAAGGAATGATGTGGATGAAGTCTGGAATTTTCCCATATGCGCCTTTCTTTGAGACGACACTTGTAACCCACTCAAACTGTAAAACAGCTGAGGAATGCGGGATCAGCTATGGAATGCGCGGTCAGCTACGGAATGCTTGTATTCTGTAGCTATTTTGCATAAAATTGTTAAAATAGCAAAAATCATGATAATACAATATGTTAATCAATTGCATGTAACCTTTAAGCAATCCTAATCATTCTTCATTGATTTTAGGCTTATGAAGTGATAAAAGAATGATGAAATGAAGTGAAGGTTTGTAAAAGAGAAGGAAATTATAGGGCTCAACATACCCCCACTGCAAGACTATTGCATGTCCTCATGCAATTTCATCAAAACTTATTCCATGTGCTTTGAAACCTATGTTAGAACGTCCAACCTTATCTTTCTGCTTCTTTTGGCCCTAATCTATTTTCTAATCTCTGTTAACTTTTCAGAGATTAGTTCTTCATCTTCCTTTTGTAGTGGAGTGTCAAGTTTATTTTCAATATCCATGTCAGTTTCTCTTCTTCTGCTCCATCAAAAGATTTGGCAAAAGATTTTATAATCTCCTTATGGAAGCCATCAAATTTTTCTATAAAATTTAGCCTCCCTTCTTATTGTAGTAGCTCCTTGACTTGTGAATATCCTTCCAAATACTTGACTTCAACTGATTGTGTCCTGACAATTAGCCACATTCCTCCTTTGTGCAGATTATCTTCCTTTCAGAATTACTTTTCTATGCTTGAAGCTAGATTGACTACAGAGTCTAATGCTTTATTTTGAAATTGTATCTCTGTGTCTGAAGATGGATTAGTTGAAGAATGATGCTTCACCCTTAGAATTACCTTTCTGCACTTAGAGATGGATTGGTTGCAAAGTGTAATGGAAGTGAATGGATGGAGGTGATTAAGCTATAAGGGAAAATGAAGTGGCTATGGATCTGATGGAGAATTTATGATGACCTTGTGGTGAAATATGGAATGTTGGATAAGGGATATGGCTAATCAATTCGAATGATAGGTTGTTTTAGGAAACATATGATTATACACATTGTATCTATTTCATGTTTTAACTTTTTGCTATTAAAATAATTTTCACAATTTACCTCAGAATTTTGAACTTGTTAATTGTTGTGCTTGATGTTGTTCCTTTGGTCCTCTTTGAGCATGTTGATCTTCAAAACAGAATCCTTCAATTTCCTGTAATCATCATCTCTTTGTAGGCTGTACAATTATGTCAGAACTGCTGAATAAGATGTGGCTGCAACATGCAATCTGTAAGTAGAAATGAAGTATGAATATGGAAGATGGATGTGAAATGTAATGGAGTGAAAGTGGAATAGACTTGTGAAATGAAATGAAAATGGCGTGAGATGGAGTGAAAGTGGAGTGAGATGGAGTGGAATTGTAGAATGAAATGAATTTTGCAATTTCTCTCAAATGGTACATCAGAATTCCATGAAATTTTCTGAGGTTGTCACCAATATTATTATGCATCTTCTGACGAAAAATCTCTGCCATTGGTTGCGCGGATCTCCCAAAAAATGAGAAATGGCTGTAGGTGAAAGTGGCCAATTTCTTGAAAAATACACACTGAAATTTTCTGAAATTTTCTGTGTTTATTCACCCTACCTCAATGCATTTACCATAAAAATTTCAGGACCAACGGATGCACAGTTTGAAAGTTATGATCAAATCAATTTCTGCCCTGTTTCACCCTTCATTCTGCCCAATGTTGCAACAAAAAAAGTACGCCACAAACTCATTTTAAGGCCAAATTGAGTGATTCCAATGGGAAACTGTGTATTTTTACCTTCTCTACTGCCAAATGCTTCCAGAATTTCATTTTGATGAAGAAAAGGCGCTGTTGTGCAAAAATACTCAAATCTGTCCTATTCTGTCCATAACGTTGAAAATTGAAAATCTGCTTGAAAAACCCTTCTGAAATGCCCTTAAAAATTGTTTTTTTTCAAATTTTGTCCACCTCTTACTCAATTTATCATATTCTGAGAAAACCCAGAAGCTCAGAATTTTTTATTTCTACACCAATCTCTTGCAAAAATTGCACCAAAACTGCCTTCTGGAAAAAGTTGCAAAAACAAGAACAGGCTGCTACAGCAATAGCTGCAGAAACTGCCACTTTCCGCAGCTGTTATTGAATTGACAAAAAGATGAACATGCTGCTACAAGAAACTAATAAAATTCACTGCTGCAAGTTGTTGTTGATTCCATAAAACCATTAGTCTTCATCAAAGCCAACATTCATGGTACAATTCTTACCATGCGAATAAATGTGTCGAAGTCGAGCATGGGAAGAAATCATCGGATTACCGATCAATAATGAAAATCGTTAACCAATGCGAGACAACTCACCGATAATGTAAATGAGTGTCAAGGTACCTCAGTGCATCTTGACAGGGACGAATGAATGTGTCGAAGTCGAGTCGCCTGCAAGATTTGACAATCATGAGACATTGTTGTATTCCCATTGTTATCAACGAGGAGGCTTGCCATTGATGAATGCAAGCTCCAAGGCACTCCAAATAATCTCTAATCTTGATCCCAGATAAAGTGTCGAGGTCGATGGGACAAGATCTGTTGGAAGGTGGACCTTAAGGAATTCCACATCATCCAACTCGAGCATAGAACCAAGAATGATTTGAAGAACCATGAAAGATTGAAACCATCATGAAATTGCAGAACTTATTGTGAACTTTGCCCGCCAGTTTCCTGGTTTTCAAACAAAGCTCATGTCCAATTGCGCCAGCAAGTTGGTTTTCACAATAGGACTTATTTTTCTCTTTACTTTTCTTTTTTCTCTTTTTTTTTTTCTTTTTTTTCTCTTTTTATTTTTATTTTTATGTCCTACTCTACTTGAAAAAGAAAATCTTGTTCAAGTATATGAGTACTTCCAATGGAACCATGTCTGTAACAAGATGATAGATAAGCTCATATGCAGGTTTGAAAGATATTCTTTGACATGTACCTGTATATGAGATGCCAACTGTCTTGATTTAGATGATGTCAGAAGATATTGAATAATTGAACATTGGGATCTGATGACTAAATTGAACCAAGATTCAATGTAATCTTGTCTTCCTTGTCTTTCCTCTATCATGAAATCGGAGATGTGATCTTCATTCATAGAATCTAGTGATAGGCATGCATGAGACTTTTCAATCTCTGGTTCTAATATCTCCTCTTTATCAATAGACATCTCTGATTCTTGGACCTTATCTGAGTCTTCTTCTGCTGGTTGTTGTTCTTCAATGACAGCTGGTGAATCATTTTGCAATACCTCAGATTTGTAAGTTGATTGAGGTGTTTTATTGTTGGGGATATGAAATGGTTGTGGAGGTAGTGGAGTGGGGAATCTTTGGGGTGTTTGTGTGGATGGTAATGGAAAAGGTTGAATTGAGGTCAAATGAGGGTGATTTTGATGTTTTGGTGGAGACAAATGGTATGGATAACATTGATCATGGTATTGAGGATAGAGAGGAAAAGATTGAGGAGAAAGTGGATTTCCTTTGTATGGCCTTTGCCAACTTTGTTGCCAAGATTGGTTTTGAGGTTGGAATTGAGATGGCCAAGGTTTCCAAAGTTGGTTTTGAGGTTGGGATTGAGATGGCCAAGATTGCCAAGGCAAGGGTGTTTTCCAATTACCTTGAGATTGTTGTGCATAACCTTGATACTATGCATAAGGATATTGCATCATATTGGGTTGATGAGGCTGCCATAGTCCTTTTGGAGCTACATAACAAAGTTTCTCTTGTGCTTGATTTGCTCCAGTATTCTTATGGTAAATTTTCTTCAACCCTGGTAATGATGGGCAATCTTCAGTAGTATGTGATCCTGCACAAATTTTACACATTTTAATGTTATCAAGTGGACATTCATGCAAAGCATGTTTCTTTCTACATTTAGGGCAAAATATAAATGAAGCAACTTTTTGCTTGTTTTGCATTCTTAGCATGTCATTTTGTTCATTTAAATTACCAAGAATGTTTAGCAAATTGTTAGGTTCAGTTTGACTTACCAATCCTGATGCTGACTTACTTACTTTTGCCATAAATGGATCTTGAGGGGACCTTACACACTTTGCTTTTCCTCTTGATATGTTCTTGCATAGTTCACAAATTTCTTGAAATGAAAATCGATAAACATCTCCTTTTCCCACAAGATTAAGAAGATCAATCCATTCATCCTTTATAGCATTTAGTAGGAGATTTTTTAATGCATCTGATCCTAAATTATGCAATTTAGATCTTTTGATATTATAAGAAAATATCTCTACTAAATCTTCTAGGCTTTCATCCTCTTTTTGGTTCATGTTAAAGACTTCATTTCTAAGGTCATGGTGCATGCAATAACCTTTATATTTTTCCAAAAATACTCTTTTCATATCATCCCATGTCCCTATAGAATTTGTTCCTAAATTCATGAACCATCTAAGAGCTCTATCCTTCAATGTTACCGGAAACAAATTCAATTTTTGCATGTGCAATGAGTAGCCATAAGATCTACAAATTATTTCAAATTCAAAAAGAAAGGTTTCCGGGTCTTCTGATCTCATACCTTTGAAGTTAGGAAGTACAGATGGATGGATATTCTTCATTTGAATATTGATATCAGTTTCTTGAATGGGAAATCCAAAAGGATCTTCCTCCTTGTCATCATCTCCATCCATTTCTTCAACCTGCTTTATCACCTCTTCTTCTACCTGCAAAAATATGAATTCATGATGTGGATGTGTGGCTCTTACTGCACCACATGATATAGTGGGTGTGGTAGGTGATTGAACTTTTTGTTTTTGTTTTTGTGGATGTAGGAAATCAGGATACCTAGTTACACTTCCCCGGCAATGGCGCCAAAATGTTTGGTCTCAACCTAGTCTCCTAAATTGAGTTCATTTAATTGTCAACCAGGGTCAGTAAACTGCTGAAGTGAAGTGCACCATATGTGCCTAAGTAACCTCTTCCTACTTCGTTGTGTTTAGTGTTTTCTGATGTTTTTGGTTTTATGGTTTTATTTTGAAAAGGAAAAGAACTAAGTGCTAAATGAAGGGAAACTATTGGTCAAAACAAAGTGAAGCCTAAACTATGATGGTAAACAAATGCAAATGCTAAAACAAAACTGAGTCTAACTATGACTAGCAACCAACAAATACAAAGCTTGATAATGACTCTATTGTAAACTCACAACATGAAATTGAAATGAACCTGAGAAATGAACAAACTAAGTGTAAATAAAGTTTTCTCATAAATCACTAATCAAACAGATAATTTACAATGTACAACATCTCATCCATGAATAAAGATTTGTTGGAAAATATGTGGAAAAGAATATTTGTAACAAGGTAAAGTTTCTACTCTAAACTAGTTTCTACTTCTGTTCTGCAACTCAATTTAACACCACTAAACCTATCTCAAAAGTTATAAATTTCCTTTCAAAAATAGTCTTTGAGAAAGAGGCTTGTTTGTGAAATGATAAAGAGGCTGCAAAATACTCCAGACCTTATAATGATACTTTCTTCTATCTAGATAATTGTGTATGAGTATGAATTTTGAACAAAAGAAGTTTGGTAAATAATTAAGCCTGTGAGATTGAATTTATCAACTAAGACAAAGTAAACTACAATGGACAACAGCTAAACTTGAAGTGTTAAAGCAATGAGTTAAAACTAAACTAAGATGCTATTAATCTACAATGAACAATATCAAACTAAAGAGCCATTATCATACTTGAAAAGAAAGGACAAAGCTGAACCATATGCATTCTACCTCCGGAGTATTCTCTTGAAATTGACATGCCATTACTCTATGAAATTACAGAGTTTGAAATGAAAACACAGTTAAACTCCTAAAATACCACAGTTAATTCCCATTCATCATTACATATATTTTGGAAGAATTCATTAGAATGAGACTAAACTGTAGAATTCAATACAAATGAACATAAAAACGCATAATTCAGAAAATTAACTAAGCTAAGAATGACATGAGAGTTACTTATCTAAATTAAAAAAAACAGAGCTGCACAGGAGGCAGGGGCCCTCCACCACCTGGTAGCACGTAATCTAACTCAAAATCGACTCAGCTCATGCAGCAGAATGATGATTTTTCATTAAAGGAGAAAAATACTTTAAAACAGAGTATTCACTATTGGCGCTGAAAAGCCAAAAACTAACTAGCGTTGCTTGGTCTCCCAAGTCATATTTATAATGAAATTACATAACAGAACTTGAGATAATGTAGGGATTACTGTCTTTCCCATTCCTATTCGAATTCAAACTCTTATTGAAGGTTGCATACTTTGCTGCAGACAGCTATAGAGTTTGTGTCCCGGTAGAACTCTACCTCTTGGTTTTGGTTTCCCACGTGCATAACCACATGTAGAATTGTGCGCAGACTTTGTAGGGAGCAAGGAATGATGTGGATGAAGTCTGGAATTTTCCCATATGCGCCTTTCTTTGAGATGACACCTGTAACCCACTTAAACTCTAAAACAACTCATGAATGCGTGATCAGCTACTTAATGCGCGGTCGCCTACTTAATGCCTCGTACTCGTAGCTAATTTTGCGTAAAATTGTTAAAATAGCAAATCATGAAAATACAATATGTTAATCAATCGCATGTAACTTTTGCTATCCTAATCATTCTTCATTGATTTTTAGGCTTATGAAGTGATAAAAGAACGATGAAATGAAGTGAAGGTTTGTAAAAGTGACAAAAGTGTCGTGTTCAAGAGTGGTATAAATTTTTTTAAAACGAAGTGTGACAATTGGATTCATGTTCTCTCTTTTCCCCCACCATTTTTGGCAAGTACCTCTTTATTTTTGACAAGCTTGAGGAGGATAACATTTGCTTGTTATATAATCTCATCCTTCGGATGAGTCCAACATAGTATTAAAATAAAACCCTAAGAAGGAGTGGTTTGTTCCTATTTATAATTTACAGGTCCTTTACTGTTAAGCTTTAATGAGTCCAGTATAGGTGAAACTCGTTGTTTTTCAATTTTAAGGAGTCAGAAGAAAAACTTAAGAAAACTCTGTGGGTGTACTTTTTTGTAAATTTAGTCTTTCAAGCCTGAAAAAGGATAAAATAATGCAGGAGAGAACTCTATTAACCATGATTAGTCAACGTATACCTTTTTATTAAATAGTCCATTTCAGTCCGAAAAAGTGGTAAACTTATACTGAAGGGATGGTTGTTCATTTCCTTTAACGAGTTCGAATAGTCAAGTACTAGGCAATCTTTTCATGTTTAGAGAGTCTAAAAAGGGCTTAAAAGAGGACTCCATGGTTTCACTTTTTCTGTAAGTTTTAATGAGTTTCAAAAAGTAATAAAAATGTACTCATATAATGTCACTTTTTTTGTAAATTTTAACGAGTTCAAAAAAGTGACAAAAAGCATACTCATTTGCCAAAATGATTATTTCACCCGAAAATCCTATATTCTGCACAAAAACCCAAAAAATTAAACATACTTGCTTTATATAAGTAAAAATTATTTGAAAAACAACCTTTCAAAGTGGAATATATATATATATATATATATATATATATATATTACTTATTCAAAAAATATTATAAAAAGTAGTTTAACCAATTCATTTTTACCGTTTGCATCCAGAGCGAAAGTTGAGAGCTTTTGGTAGAAAATGTTCCGAAGGATATATCAGAAGAATCGACCGTCAAAATCCAAAACCGTCGACTCCAGGTAATCTAAAATTTATTTCTCTTCATTTTTGTCCATTTACATTCTCTTTTTAGGCTTTAGAATCATTTTTTAAGAGAAAAATAGGTTCAAAAAATCGCTCTCAAGGTACCGCAGGTAAAACACACAGTAAATGCAGACCCCGATAATTTTCCAAAGGAAAATTATCAGGGTCTCACACTTTTTGTGTCTAACTCGTGTGGTAGCTTGCACTGTCTTAAAGAAAAAAGTGTGAAGGCCCCATGAACAAAATAAAAATATGTTTTCTCTCAAATTAATCCAAATTTTTCCATTCTAATTGGATCTAATCTTTCAATGTGTCTATTGTAGAGTATCCACAATGCTTGAATGGAGAGAACGTGAAAATGAGGCAGTAGATGAAGAAACTATGGGAAGTTTACCCACAATGCATGTTTTGAAAAACTGTGGATTATACAAATATTGGGCAACGTAGGGCATGAGGGCTCAAGTAGAGCTCTTGACATGGTTGGTGAATAGGTGGGATGTTTAAGAACAGTGTTTCGTTATCGGTAACCACCGGATTGAAATTGAGCTAGAGGATATATACTTCTTTACAGGTTTGTCTAAAAGAGGAGAACCTATTTCCTTGTTTGGGGCTAGGCAAGGTGGTCAGTCTATAGCTAGCTACCAACAAGAATTTTGTAATGAAGAGGCTGATCCAAAAGACAACCACATTGATATAAAAACCATTATCCATCTTGAACTCAAAGTGGTTGCGTTCATAGTGGATAGATTGTGTGGGAGTGTAGCTCCACACATGGCTACTAAAGCCCATGTGTAGACATCGGTTGAATGCTACAGAGGCACCATCTTCAACTAGTGTGAAGGAGTATTGGCTAATGTAAAAGGCCAATTGACCAGAGCTAATAACACAAAGTTGAAAAACTTTGGATATGGAGCTATTGTAGTTTCTTTTGATCTGGAGAGAATTCAATCTCTTGCCCCCCCCAGCTTATCTTGGTTGATGCTGGTAGAGTTAGAGAGCCTCGAATGGCCCGCTGGGTACAAGTGATGGCACGTCATGGAGAGGGTTTTGATATATTTCTATTTACACCTGCATACTTTCATTAGCTACAGAACCAAATCTTCGCCATTGAAGATCTTCCGTATGCTAGGATAGATTTCCACAGTGACCCTGATATGCCTCTTCCTCTAGGAACACAGTGGGATGAGTCAGGTAAATTAATCATTTTGATGTTTTTTTAACCCTAAATTTTTTATTTTGTTTTCAATCATCTAAGTACTGATGAAAAAAATTTAAATGCAGATGTTGGTCCATGAATACCAGCTAATATACGCCGCTTTGAGAGGAAGTGAAAAGACGCTATTGTACCGCCAAAGAATCAGGCAGCAGAGATTCTCACTGATTTAGAGCAAAACCTAGAGAGGTTAACTAAAGACATTCCAGAGACTAGTATGGATGATATTCCTTTGCGCCTCCAGAGGCATGTTGTTGGTGTTCCTGGCTAGTTTTGGAGATATCTGCGTAGAGTGGCACGAGCGATAGTGTATTATCATGATCATCACCACGGATAGTGGATGATCATCACAGATCATTGTATTTTTGCTTTTTGTATCACTACCTTTCGAATCATAAGGTGATTTAAACCTATGGTCCTAGACAATGTAATATTTTTTGAAACACAAACTCTATCTATGATATGACTACTTTCAACGGCTATCTTGTTCAACACTTATCGAATGTTGTTTTAACTACTGTTTTAATGTCACAATTGTCTATTTATAACATTATTAGCTAATGCATCGTCCAATGTATTTAAATTTATCGGAATGTGTTGATATTCAATGTAATCAAATTGTCTTTCCAAGAGACAAACCTTCAAGAATAATCTCAGTAACACTAGATTTTTAATTGCGTATACTTTGTTTAAATGTAATAAAATGAGTTTAGAATCTAACCTAACGATCAAACGCCGAATTCCAAATGAAATGGAAATATATAATAACTCAGTCACTACGCTATATTCTACAACATTATTCGTTATTTGACCGAGGCTTACCCCATGCATAGAAATTAACTCATCGGTGCGTGAATAGATGACCCAGGCCGCAGAAGAAATATTCTGTGTACTACGACATGCACCATCAGAAAAACCAATGTAGGCTTAAATGGATGTCGACGGCTGCAATATCAAGAGTAATCAAGATAAGCAGGAATAGTAGTCAACAAAAATTTTTAACTAGACACACACATCTAATCTAAAGCAGCTAGTCTAGAAAAAATAACTAATATACATGTAAGATCTTCATAAAAAATCAAGCATAATATCTCTTTAGATAAATTCCATTTATGGGTTTACCTAAAGAGACCCTATCACAATCAATCAATTCGTAAGCCCCTTTTGCAAGCACTCGCTTGACAAGATAAGGAGCATGCCACATAGGTTCAAATTTTCCAGCTCCTAGTTTATTGTTAGCTTGGTCATATACCAATAATATTTCACCTTCCGAAAAAATACGAGGTGTAACACTTTTATCGTACTGAGCTTTAACATGTTTTTTATGAGCTTCGGCTACCAATGCAGCGGTGCACCGAGTCCCATCTAATTGTGCTAGGTACAAAAAGAATTTTTTCTCCTCAAAGTTAGCCGGTAGTAACTCTATGGCTAATTGGAGTGACGGTATTTCGCATTCAATCGATAACACAACTTCTAAATCGTAGACCAGTTGAAAAGGAGTGAAACATGTTGCGATTTTTGTTGACGTTCGATATGCCCAAAGTGCTGAGAAAAGCATAGTATGCCAATTCGATTTATGAATTCCAATTATCCGTTTAATCATAGTGGTTAAAACTTTATTGATAGCTTCAACTTGACCATTAGCCTACGGGTAATATGGAGTAGAAATATCATGGCGCAGGCCAAGCTGGTCAAAAATTTTAGTCATCATAATGTTTCGAAAATGGCTCCCATGATCAGTAACGATAACTTGGGGTACACCAAATCGAGCAATCATGTGATTGAATACAAAAGTAGCTGAAATTTTTCCATCTATCGCAAATGTAGGCATCACCTCGGCCCATTTGGTAAAATAATCTACTGCTAGAATAATATACCCATGCCCCCCGGCCGAGTGAGAGTTACATGTAATGAAATCAATGCCCCATTTTGCAAAAGGACCGACAAAAATTATGGGGTGAAGAGGAGCTGGTGGTGCACACATATTCTGATTAAAAATTGACAATTGTGGCATTTTTGGACTGCAAGAATACAATATTTAAATAATGAAGGCCAAAAATAACCAGCGTGGAATATATTTTGGGTTGTGGCATACCCAGACATATGACCACCACATGCTCTGGAATGGCAGTCATTCAAAACTCGTTCAGCCTCTTCATGAGTTAAACAATGTCGAATACAAAATCTGCACCACGATGATAAAGCATGTCTCCAACAATATTGTATTGTTGGGATTGGTAACGGATCTTTCATCGATGTGAATGTGAAAGTTCAGGCCGAAAAGTTTGGTTTCGGAGATAAGTGATGATATCCTGTTGACGGGAAAATATGTCCGGCCAACAGTAGGGGATCTCCCCGGTAGAAAGTCCCAATTAGACTTTGAACCGTTTGGAGTAGGGATCCCGTCCGGGGTGTGGGTCCGGCTACCGCTTAAATGACTTTCTCTTCGGTCTCGAGCAACCTGATTGAATCTGCAAACATACACTTATTTACGTGATACAGAATACATGACTGATGTATCAAACCAATATATGACACTATGCGTAGCAAGGTAATAAACAAAATGCATACACCCAGGAAGTGTCGTTAGCAACACATCTATGGGGTATGCATGCAAGATAATCTGACCACCAAAGAAACAATTCTTTATGGCAAGAATATCCCCTTAACTTTCCGAAAGATGCAATGAAATGCTAATAAAATAGTTCATTAACATTCATTATAAGAACAAACGATAAACTTAAGCATCATCAAGCACAATCACAGATAGCTATGAAGTACGAATGATACTATTAAAAACACAGCTTCATTAATCATACGATATTCTGAAACTATACGCAGAATACACACAGTTTTGTCATAGCTAAATACATCATCCAACAAAGGGATTTTAACAAGTATCTGAATTTCACATGAGTCAGAGTATGACCCTTCAATTACAATGCAATATCGCTCTTCAATCCACAAAAGAGAAGCCTTTAACTATGTGCCCCGTAGGGGTATTTATAGATTCAAGAAACGCCCTTTAGGCTTTCCGACGCTTCAAATTCCCGACGGTTCAGCTTCATTGCGACCTTTGCCAAACATGCGACCTGCGACTTGGGTGCTGGTGCGACCTGCGACTCAGGTGCCGGTGCGACCTGCGACTTGGGGACGGTCGCGACTTGCGACTGAAAAAGCTTAGTTATGGAGGTGGTTGTGTGATTGAGAGTTCTGGAGCGTCAACTTTCTTGCCCTTGAGGAAATCTCGCCAGGTCTGGTAATCCGCTGCTATAGGGGAGACAAGAGGGGTTTCCTCTTTTATTCGATGCATACATTCCAGGGCATTCGGTATCAGAGTCTCCTTCTTCTGAGAGATCTGGATTGAGAGGGAGGCAAGCTTGGTATAGATTTGTACTGGAGTGACAAGCAACCGATTTAGGTTCTCTAGTGATGCCTCAAATTCTGGTGCGGCAGCAGCTTGTCTTACGGGTTGCAGAAAAGACTGAATTTCCTGCTCTACCTGCTCCCAGTCTTTAGTTTCATCTAGTGCCCCCAACGACGGAATGTGATGAAGAGCGTTCATGGAGTCGATACCACTGATTAGGTGATTATATGCAGACATCACTTTGTCCAAATCTTTGGCCAGCTTGTCTTTGGACTGCATATTCATCCGGATTTGTACTTTGGCGTCTTGTGTGTGACTCCAATCCTTCCTAGGCACATGTTCGGGAGCTTTTTGGTACTGTGCTGTCCAGTTTATCATTTTGTCCAAAGCTACCGAGGCCTCCTTCAGCTGCTCATGCTTCTCTTTGGTTTCCGCTCATGCCTCTGCCGCGGCGGCTTGTTCTGCCTTCTTTTGACGATCGACTTTGTCAAGTTCTTCCTTAAGTGCTTGTTCTGCCGCCGCCTATGCTTCCTTTTCCTGTCTTTCCTTTTCCTCAGCCTGTTTCTTTTTCTGCTCTGTCCTTGCATCTTTTCTACGTTTCTCTTCATCCTCCTTCATTTTCTTTTCCTCCTCCTTCTTGGCTTCGGCTTCAGCTCCCCTTTGCTGATCCGAGGTGTCAGGCCCTGTACTGGTCCGCTTTTTCTTATCTTTGGAGGAAGAAGAGCCTCCTAGTTTATGGCTCCTGTCTTCTAAATTCTGGTGATCCTCTTCTCCTCGGTCAGAGTCGATCCCCGGAGCTCAATGCCTGTCTGTGTTGTACCAGTTTATTTTTTCGTCCTCTGCTGGGCGCTTGACATGCTGATAACTCCATTTAAAATTGGCCCTTTTACAATGCTCAGGAACTATCCTGACTGGGTCATAAGTTCGGCAATCCAGATTTCTAAAGTGGTAACCTTTTATCTCTTCCCCTTCACGCCCTACTTCTCTGAAGTCCTTGACTGTATATGCACCAATGGTGAGGGGTAAAGCGGGCCAAGGTTTCTTCTTCCCTTTGGAAAGGACATTGGAGAAGCCCGAGGTCATCTGGAAACATACCTCCTGCATGAGCACCTTATCGGTAATAAACTTAGGCAGAGCATGTGGTGCTTTGAATGTGCCAAATACTCGGATGGTTGTATATTCAGCGAATGGAAACCAGTGCGCCACCTGACCTAGTGTCTCCATTGCTCGCCAAGACATGCAGGGCGTGTCTTGACCAAATAGTTTCCCGTAAAGGGCGGGAATGAATATCTGAGAGATTTGCTCAATATCTGACTTGTACCTAGATTCCCAGAATACCTTGGTCTGCAAATGGATTGCCTGGGTCTGTTCGGAGTCCCAATTATGTGGCCATCCCTCAACATGCAGTTGGGCACAGACAGCATCTAATAAATACGAAGCCATATAAAATTCTAACGACGTTCCCTCATCTGGGGCTAAAGCCGAAGCCAAATTTGTTTGCATTGAGCCCACTAATATACCACCCCAATTGAATCGAGTGTCGTGCACCGTCATGTGTTCCATTATAGTTGCCCATGCGCCGTTGAAAGTGGTGGCGTCCGGACGTCCGTACATTCTGCAAAGCATGGTGGCCACTAATTTATACACTTTCCTCAGACTGGCCACCGGGTACTCCTGGTCTCTCTTGACTTTAAATTTATCTGGTTCCACCCACCATTTCCTGATTGTATCAACCACCGGTACTTCATTTGCAGAAAACCATCTCGGGGTAAAATTTTCCTCTGGTTGGGGTAGCGAGTAGTAGACCTGGGCTTTTGGGCCCTCCAACATTGCAAAAGCTTTACCTCCACTATCTCGGATTGTGAACCTCTTGGGATCCGTCTTCTGTATGATCCAGTCTAACATTTCTGGGCACGGAAAGATGGTGGGATGTGCCCATACTAGGTGCAATTTGGATCTCTTGACCTTTAGGTATATTTCCCGGTCCGGGAGATCTTCTGGAAACTCATCTTCTGGTATGGCGAACTCGCGGTATACTTCATACCACCTAAGGCTGTCCCCCTTTGCGAAGGTGCAAAGAGTGTCTCTGGATATTGGTGGAGGGGATGTTTGTATGTCTGTGTCTGACTCTTCTTCCACCACCTGCCTACTCTTCTTTCGGGACACCCGGGGTGCCATGTTGCTAGAGTCGGAGAGGACCGGTATCGTGTCTGCTCCAAATTCACCTGTTGCATTCAGGAAAGAATCCCAGGATGAGAAAGACATGATGATAACAGCTAAATGTAGTCTACACATGCAGAATTTGATTAACTATTCTCTTGGGGTCACAGGGCCACTGATTAACAAAAGAACTCACATGCGACCTCACGACCTTGCGACTAGGTCGCAGGGTCGCAGAGTCGCTAATAGGAGATCGCGCGACTTTGCGACCTTGCGACCGGGTCGCTGGGTCGCAGGTCGCACTTGGGCCTGCCGGGGGTTTTCGAACGCGCGTGGTTTTGCGGATAATCTCTCCCTAATGGGAAGCATACGCGGCTGGAAAGGGTCTAAACTGGAGATAGGACACAGCCATGAGGATCTGGGCAAGACAAAGGTGAACTTAGGGTTTATGAGAATCAAAACAACAATAGAACTCAATAGAAAACCCTACATCCTCACCAGCAAGCAATTAAGACCATGGGGAGGCCCAAAATTTGGCAAGAAATGCTCGTGAAGGAAACACAGGGAGGAAATGGCAACTTACCCTGAAGAAAAACGCGCCAGTCGACCTATCAGAGCAATTCCACGATTTTCGCCGCGAGTCACAAATGCGACCTAGCGACCTGCCCTTATAAAAAGGAGTCGCACGTACGAGCACTAAATGAGGTCGCAAGTTGGTAGTTTGCGACCTCGCGACCTCGCGACCTTAAGGTCGCTGGGTCGCAAGGTCGCTAAGTCGCCAATTCCTCTAATTACTTAATTTTGCGACCTTGCGACCTCGCGACCTTAAGGTCGCTGGGTCGCAAGGTCGCAAATTTCCTGAATTCCGACTCTTGCGACCTGGCGACCTGGCGACCTTAGGGTCGCAGAGTCGCATAGGTCGCATAGGTCGCAAATCATGGATTCGCGACTTAGCGACTTGCTCTTAAAAACTTTACTTGGCTTTTTCTCCTTTAGATTCAAAGGGGCTCCAAAATTTTTGAAGTGTGTGTTATTATTTTTTTGTATTTTTGGAGGGTTTTGTAGGGGCTACAACAAATGGCGATTCACTGGATGAATTCAGAGTCTCTGCCGATGAAGGGTCGATGAGGGAGGAGGGAGGGGTCTAATACTAGCTTGTTCGTTTACCTCAGAGTTTACGCCTTCCTTCCTTTGCCACCCCGCATAGTTGCCTGGCCTTTTGGCTTATTGGGTGCAGATCAACCGAATTTTAATTCCTCGCACTCCAGGACCGAGAGGTTCGGGGAAACCTTGGACAACTGCAGAGTCCGGTACAATTATTTCGTCCTCATGGTGTTGCTCCGCTGCCAGCAAACCTCTCGGCTCCGCCGGAGTCACTGCCTAAGGAGTCATGAACGTTGCTCCACTGCCAGCGAGCCTGGTCAGTACCCCGGCGGAGTCGTTACATCACCTCTCTGCGCAGGAAGCCTTTCTCAATCCTTTACCCTTTATTTGTGTGTGATTGCACTTATTTGAGAATGTGCCTGTAGCACTTATTTAGATGGGCATATTTTTCCTGGGCGGATGAGGGATCCCGACTTATTTTTCTTGCAGAGAGGTTGCTCCTGGTCTCATATGAGGACTTGGGTTTTTCCCGAATGACCTGCAATTCACTTAAGTTAGCCCTGTTCCCTCACGATCCGGATGCTGCTATGCAAGACCTTCTCTGCGTGCACCCTTCGAAGCCGCTAGGTGGTTCCTTATGCTTGAAGACTCCAGTAAGGCCGTGTACTATCCTTTGGTGCCCATTACAAGCGAGTTTTGACTGCTCCGTGTTTTGCGGGAAGGGCCTTTCATCAGCATAGAACCTATCAAGGAGTGAGCCAGTTGCGGGCAGCTTAGACAAGGTTTTCCTTGTAGATTTAGAGAAAGAGTTTTTTTTTTTTTTTTTTTTTTTTTACAAGAAAAACAAAATGCGACTTTTATAATACAGGGGGGAAACAGCCCCTTGAGGGCTACTCAAGTAAAATAGTGTTTGAGGTCATGCCCGTTTACCGGGAGGACCTCGACTTTTCCTTCCAGAGTTTGCAATCGGAAAGTATGGGGACCCACCTTTTCTTTAACCTGAAAGGGACCTATCCATAGTGCTTGAAATTTGGCATGTTTTCCTTTCTCTTCGTGAGCTTTATCCCACTTTAGGACAAGATCTCCTACTTCAAATTTTTTATCTCCTGCAGACTTTTTATCGAACCATTTCTTGATTCGACTCTGGTGGATGGCGAATTTCTCCCGGGTTTTCTGCCTTTCCTCTTCTAATTTCAGGAGGGTGTCAATGCGGGTTTGCAAGGTGGGGCAAGGGGTACCATGACACTCTTGAGACAACTGCAGAGCGGGAAGAGACAAATTGGGCGGGAGGACAGCTTCTTTCCCATACACGAGAAAATATGGTGAGGTACCTATTTGGAGAGCATTGTGCCAGTTGCGTTGGTGAGACAGAAGGGTTTTTTTAATGATGTGAATCAGATTTTTATTTGTTGATTCTGCTAGACCATTTCCTTGGGGATAGTACTTTGCAGAGTGTTTAAGAACAATGCCATTTTCCAACGCAAAATCATATAATTTAAAAGATGAAAAATACGTTGCATTATCAAAAACCAAGGAAGTTGGAACGCCAAACCTGGTAATGATGGAATGAGTGACAAATTGCATTACCTCCTGATCGTTGATTTGGCGTAACGGTACTGCTTCAACCCACCTGGTGAAATAATCAGTAGCCGTTAGAATGTACCGGTGTTGCTTAGACGAGTGGGGTAAAATCTCACAAATGACGTCCAGACCCCATTGTTGAAAAGGTTCTTCTACTGCTACTGACAACAAAGGGGCAGCGGGACGCGCTTCTCGGCTTGCGAATTTCTGGCATTGAATGCACTTCCGAACATATGCGTGGGCATCTCTGAAAAGAGTTGGCCAATAATAACCTGCTCACATTATTTTATGAGTCGTAGTATCCCCCGCAAAATGACCTCCTGCTGATCCATCATGCAGCTCGATTAAGATTTTCTGAGCTTCATCATATTCTAAGCAGCGTAACATGACCCCATCGGAATGTTTCCTGAAGAGCTTCCCTTGGATTAACCGGTAAGACGCAGCTTTGAGTCTGATTGCACGTTTCTGCCGAGCATTTAGAGCGGGGTCCAATATACCGTGTGCTAAATATCCTGAAATATCTGAGTACCAAGAAGGGTTCCTAATCTGAGGTACGACGTCAGTTTGGTACATATCAATTTCTTGCTCCCAATTATCTTCTTCAACCTGGTGGGAACTTGCGGCCTCTGCAGCCATTTGGCATAGACCTTGCCCTTTGACTGTGCGTGCTGGCTTAAACTCTAAGTCATACTCTTGCATACACGCAACCCAGTTCCCTCGTCTCTCGCCCAGCTCTTGCTGCATGAACAATGATCGAACAGCTGGGTGGGGAACGTAAACCGTGACATGGTTTTTTAAGATGTATGGTCTGAAATGTTTGACCGCTTTATATACCGCATAGGCCTATTTTTCGATTTCAGGATAATTTAATTCAGCTCCCTGCAAACCAGTGCTCATGAATGAAATGGGGCGCTCGTCATTATTCCTGTCCTTTTGCGTGAGTACAGCTGCTAAGGATGAATCCAAAGCGAAAGTATACAAGCTAAAATCTCTGCCGAAATCTGGGCTTTGGAGGGAAGGTGCTTCGGCTATAGCTTTCTTGATCTGTTCTAAAGCTTCCTTTTCGGGCTGATTCCATTTGAAGGTAGCATTTTTCTTTATCATTCCCTGTAGTGGTTTAACTATCTGGGCGAAATCTGATATAAACTTACGTACAAAATTGATCTTACCCAAAAAGGACTGCATTGCTTTCTTACTGCTGGGGGGAGGATTCTGAGCAATGGATTTCGCACGTTCTGGATCAACAACAATGCGTTATTTAGTTATGATATGACCCAGCAGATTTCCTTCTGCTACGGCGAAAATGCTCTTCTTTGGGTTGAGCGAGATACCGTATTTTCTGCACCTTTCAAAGATCTGTCTGAGGTGACACAAATGATCCCCCCGACGTTTAGAAAACACGGTAACATCATCCAAGTAGACCACCACACTTTGGCCTATCAGACCCCTGAATGCTATATCCATAGCTCTTTGGAAAGTTGCTCCTGCATTGATTAATCCAAAGGGCATACGCCTGAAAGCGAAGGTTCCCCACTTAGTCCGAAAGGTAGTCTTTAACCTATCTGGTTCAGCCACCAGTACTTGATTGTAGCCAGAGAATCTGTCCAACAAA
Source organism: Pinus albicaulis (assembly GCA_034641835.2). Classification (NCBI taxonomy): domain Eukaryota; kingdom Viridiplantae; phylum Streptophyta; class Pinopsida; order Pinales; family Pinaceae; genus Pinus; species Pinus albicaulis. The sequence goes on along the minus strand of CM076584.1, from coordinate 1,279,911,644 downwards.
GAGAACATTTCTGACCCAGATACTGCTTGTAATATTTTCTCCATAGGGGGCACCGGGTAATTATCTTTATTCGAGGCCCGGTTTAAGTTCCGGAAATCCACACACAAGCAAATTTCACCTGAATTTTTCCGCACTGGAACCAAATTGGACACCCATGTGGAATGGCGAACTTTAAAGATAATGCGTGCATCTAAATTTTTTTTGAGTTCCTTCAGAATCAATGGTTCCATCGTAGGATGTACTTTCCTGAGCTTTTGTTGGAAAGGTTTTACATTTTCTTTGTTGGGTATCACATGTTGTATGATTCGAGTATCGTATGTGCGTAAGTCCTCATATGTCCAAGCGAACACGTCACGATACTTGCGAAATAGCTGAGTGAAATCTTGAGCCTCTTGGGGGGTGCAGTCTTTACCCAGGTTGACGAATTTAGGATTATCTTCTGATCCCAAGTTCACTTGTCGATGGGCCAAGATAGAGCTCTGTACTTTGGCGTTTGGGGGCCCTCGGAAACGATTTTGCAAATCAAAAAGCTTCTCAAGTGATACCACCCCTTTAGGCATGGGGTTTCCTTTGACTTGTTCGTACTCCTTTTGCATAGCTTGGTCGTGCTCATCTTCATCTATAGCAGCGTCTTTGAATATCTCTGAGTTACACATGAAATCTAGCACCTGTTGATCATCATCGAAGACGCGCAAGTTAGTGACATTGTCTGGGACGGAGGGTTTATATATAACTTCAATAGAAAAGCCATCCCTCAAAGGGGTAAATCTGGCAGCGGCATTAGCCAGAGTATCTGCCGCTGCGTTATGCATCCTAAGAACAGATTTAATTCCAAAAGCGTCAAAAGCAGAAATTAATCGCCATACCTCTTGCTGATACGCCTTTAAATGTGGAGACAAACAGTGAATAGTATTGCGTACCTGCCGAGTGATAATCTCGGAGTCTCCAATGACCCATAAGCATTTTACCTTCAAATCCAGCGCCTTTTTAAGCCCAAGGATCAAAGCTTCATACTCGGCAGTGTTGTTGGTGCATTGGAACTCCAGCCGACAGGAGATTAAGAATTTATTCTTATGGGGATCAAGCAAAACGCAGCCAGCGCCAGAACCATCGAGATTTTTGGAACCGTCGTAATACAAGGTCCATATGTCGCTTTCCGGGCCCTTGGGGGGAGTGGATTGCGGAGAAATTTCGGCTTGGTGTGAGACAGTTTGGGCTTGTTCCTCTGCGACGAGTGTCATTTCAGATTGGACCTCGGGGCCTACTGAAGACTAAGGAGGTCGGTAACATCCAAAAATGGAATCTAGAAAACACATACCAAGTTCCTCCTGGGCAAAGCTGATGGGTTCATTTGTGGCATCCAAATCAGTTACAGTGTGTTTCATGTATGGTTCACTTTCGACTCTGATTTGGTTGTTTCTCCCCTTGTAAGGTAGCCAAAGGTGGGACCAATCTGTGGCAAAGTATCCTTGCAACTTGCTAGACCAATCCCTGCTAAGTAGTACACCATAGGCTTCAGGGATGTCAACAACCACAATATCAATGCATTGATGGACTCTAGAGTCGGATGAGAGGCGGATGATGACATTGTTTAATTCTCCAACAGCTGGTACTTGTGATCTGTCAAGTTGAATGATTTTTGCGTCAGTTTTCTCTGGGCGGATGTTGAGTTTCTTGCACACAGATAGAGGCATGACATTCGTGGATGCACCGGAGTCAACAAGACAATTGTGAACGTTGAAGTTAAACATCTCAAAAGACAAGAGGAAGGGAGGGGTGGATCCTCTCGAATTCGTGTTGACAGCGTTCACTATAGACTGGATATCTGGACTGGTTTGTGCAGATGTGTTGCTGACAGTTTTCGTATTTTGGTTGTTGGCGAAAACTTTTAGAATAAGTTCCTTTTGATTCGTGATGCGGGCCAACTCGTAGAGTGAGATATTAGCTCTGGTCTTTTTCATGTCCTCCACTATGTTGTAGCTAGTATCAGTTTGGGGACTAGGTTCGGTAGTGGTTTTCGAGGGTTCCACCGGGAGTTTGCTCTTGTGACTTGCTTTGCTGTTACTATTTGTGGGCTTCTCCGGCGTAGCTTGTCCTTCGTTTCCAGGGGGAAGAATTTTCCTCAGGAAAGCCCTTTTCTTGTCTTCATATGATTGTTCGGGGATAGATCCTTTTCTTCTAAGACTATAATTTCGAGTGGGCTGAGCCTTGGGACTGCCTGCCATGTTGATATCAATGGGAACAAGACTCTCCCCCCCGCGTATTATATCAAAAGTTAGAACAGAGGCTCCCGGTTCCCCATCTAGGAGCGAGCCTTCATCTCGATCAGAAACATCATCCTCTGTTTGGTTTCCCGGAGTTTGGTCGTCCAAAAGTTGGTTAACCACCGCGGTCATGCTGCCAATCCATTGCGGGCACGTTTTTTCAGAGTGGGCAGCTTGGTGAAAAGAGCAAAAATTATCTTTCCCTATCTCTTCCACGTTGAGAGTGGCGCTGGAGTTTAACGGAGGTTTGATGGTGTTGGGATTACTTTTCTTGAAAAAGGGTTTTGGGGGTTTAGTAGAAGTTGATGTTTCAATGCCTTTTCTCTTCAAGTCAGAGACCTCATTCGTTAGTAGTTTGAGGGTCTTGGCCATACTCTCGAAATCAAAAGTTTCTTTCTCTCTATTAGGGGTGGAAGAGTGACCCTTTTTAGCGATTGGTTTGTGATCATCCTTTCCTTCGTGGTCCATGACTCCTATCGACAACATGTCTTTTTCTACCACAAGAGCAGCAGCGTAATTTGCTGTAAGGGTAGCGCGGGCTTCATGTTTGACGAAAATGGCAATATCCCTAGGGAGAGCTTTAGTATAGTAGTCGATGGTGATAGAATCGTCCAATGCTACGTTTGGAGGAAATTTTTGCAATATTGTGGTGAAGCGTTGATTAAAGTCTTTAACTTTCTCTTTTCTATGACACTTGATAGTGCTTAACTCTGTGAGGAGCATAGAGGGTGTTTTATCTTCTGCAAACTTTTGCAGGAACACGCGACGGAACTGGTCCCAGGATGTAATAGAAGCACTGGGTAGGGAATGATACCAGGTGGCCGCATGGTTTACAAGAGTGTGTGGGAACAATCTACATGCAACATCATCGGACTGAACTCTCATGATTTGTAGAGACAGATAGAAAATACTAATATGGTCTTCCGCTGATGTGCCTTTCTCAGGATCAAACTTAGGAAGATGCTTCTCTGGGTGTCTAGGCATATCATGGAGAGGACCTAAAAGAGCCAATGGGGATTGAGCCATCCAGGCTAGAGGCTGCACCCTCCTGGGGTGTTGATGATATCGAGTTTCTGCCTCGGACTCACTTCCCGTCCCTGACACTGATGCTCCTTCATGATGGTGAGAGTGTTCATCACGGTGTCTTTCACGGTTATTCACGTTTCTAAAATACTCCCAGTTGTGGGGAGGGGCCCTATTTTGGTTTTGGTGGTGATGATGGTTGGGTTGGTGTCTCCGGCCGCGAACTATATCTCCTCTACCTCCACGTCCGTGACCCCTGTTGACCCCACCCTCATTTCTTCGAGGCCTATTTCCTTCCTCCGCATTTCTTCGGGCTGTGTTACCTTCTCTTTCATTTCTTTGACCCCCTTCTCCTTCTGCTGGTGGGGAATACACTTGGTTGTTGTTCCACTGATGTAAGTCAGGCTGAGGTTCGGGGAAAGGTTCTGTATCAGGGAAACCTTCACTATCTTGGAGAATGGGGTCATTTTCCTCGACAGCCCGCCCGAGGTCTTCAATCATGGAGTTCACAAGTTCAGGTATGGTGCTGACTAGCACGCCATTACGAGTGACGTTCTCAGCTGGGGTCCTAGTGTGGGCTAGGAATTCCATGATTGGAGCATACCATAAATCCCTGATGAGATTACGGGCGACTGGGCGTAAGGATCTCAACTGTTTGTTTGTGATTTCAAAATATCGAGCCTCCTCCCTTGGAATATCTTCCAAGGGGGGAAGATGAGGTTCGTTATTTATGATCTCTCGGTGGGGAGTTTGTGACGGAATGTCAGTTGTATGCTGGGAGGATGCCATGGCCCTCCTTCTAGCGCCAAATCTGTTGACGGGAAAATATGTCCGGCCAACAGTAGGGGATCTCCCCGGTAGAAAGTCCCAATTAGACTTTGAACCGTTTGGAATAGGGATCCCGTCCGGGGTGTGGGTCCGGCTACCGCTTAAATGACTTTCTCTTCGGTCTCGAAGAACCTGATTAAATCTGCAGACATACACTCATTCACACGATACAGAATACATGACTGATGTATCAAACTGATATATAACACTGTGCGTAGCAAGGTAATGAACAAAATGCACACGCCCAAGAAGTGTCGTTAGCAACACATCTATGGGGTAATGCATGCAAGATAATCTGACCACTAAAGAAACAGTTCTTCGTGGCAAGGATATCCCTTAACTTTCCGAAAGATGCAATGAAATGCTAATAAAATAGTTCATTAACATTCATTATAAGAACAAACGATAAACTTAAGCATCATCAAGCACAATCACAGATAGCTATGAAGTACGAATGGTACTATTAAAAACACAGCTTCATTACTCATACGATATTCTGAAACTATACGCAGAATACACACAGTTTTGTCACAGCTAAATACATCATCCAACAAAGGGATTTTAACAAGTATCTGAATTTCACATGAGTCAGAGTATGACCCTTCAATTACAATGCAATATCACTCTTCAGTCCACAAAAGAGAAGCCTTTAACTATGTGCATCGCAGGGGTATTTATAGATTCAAGAAACGCCCTTTAGGCTTTCCGACGCTTTAACTTCCCGACGGTTCAGCTTCCCTGCGACCTTTGCCAAACATGCGACCTGCGACTTGGGTGCCGGTGTGACCTGCGACTCAGGTGCCGGTGCGACCTGCGACTTGGGGACGGTTGCGACTTGCGACTGAAAAAGCTTAGTTATGGAGGTGGTTGTGTGACTGAGAGTTCTGGAGCGTCAAATTTCTTGCCCTTGAGGAAATCTCGCCAGGTCTGGTAATCCGCTGCTATAGGGGAGACAAGAGGGGTTTCCTCTTTTATTCGATGCATACATTCCAGGGCATTCAGTATCAGAGTCTCCTTCTTCTGAGAGATCTGGATTGAGAGGGAGGCAAGCTTGGTATAGATTTGTACTAGAGTGACAAGCAACCGATTTAGGTTCTCTAACGATGCCTCAAATTCTGGTGCGGCAGCAGCTTGTCTTACGGGTTGCAGAAAAGACTGAATTTCCTGCTCTACTTGCTCCCAGTCTTTAGTTTCATCTAGTGCCCCCAACGACGGAATGTGATGAAGAGAGTTTATGGAGTCGATACCACTGATCAGGTGATTATATGCAGACATCACTTTGTCCAAATCTTTGGCCAGCTTGTCTTTGGACTGCATATTCATCCGGATTTGTACTTTGGCGTCTTGTGTGTGACTCCAATCCTTCCTAGGCACATGTTCGGGAGCTTGCTGGTACTGCGCTGTCCAGTTTATCATTTTTTCCAAAGCTACCGAGGCCTCCTTGAGCTTCTCATGCTTCTCTTTGGTTTCCGCTCGTGCCTCTGCCGCGGCGGCTTGTTCTGCCTTCTTTTGACAATCGACTTTGTCAAGTTCTTCCTTAAGTGCTTGTTCTGCCGCCGCCTATGCTTCCTTTTCCTGTCTTTCCTTTTCCTCAGCCTGTTTCTTTTTCCGCTCTGTCCTTGCATCTTTTCTATGTTTCTCTTCATTCTCCTTCATTTTATTTTCCTCCTCCTTCTTGGCTTCGGCTTCAGCTCCCCTTTGCTGATCCGAGGTGTTAGGCCCTGTACTGGTCCGCTTTTTCTTATCTTTGGAGGAAGAAGAGCCTCCTAGTTTATGGCTCCTGTCTTCTAAATTCTGGTGATCCTCTTCTTCTCAGTCAGAGTCAATCCCCGGAGCTAGTTGCTTGTCTGCGTTGTACCAGTTTCTTTTTTCGTCCTCTGCCGGGCGCTCGACATGTTGATAACTCCATTTAAAATTGGCCCTTTTACAATGCTCAGGAACTATCCTGACTGGGTCATAAGTTCGGCAATCCAGATTTCTAAAGTGGTAACCTTTTATCTCTTCCCCTTCACGCCCTACTTCTCTGGAGTCCTTGATTGTATAAGCACCAATGGTGAGGGGTAGAGCGGGCCAAGGTTTCTTCTTCCCTTTTGAAAGGACATTGGAGAAGCCCGAGGTCATCTGGAAACATACCTCCTGCATGAGCACCTTATCGGTAATAAAATTAGGCAGAGCGTGTGGTGCTTTGAATGTGCCAAATACTCGGATGATTGTAAATTCAGCGAATGGAAACCAGTGTGCCACCTGACCTAGTGTCTCCATTGCTCGCCAAGACATGCAGGGGGTGTCTTGACCAAATAGTTTCCCGTAAAGGGCGGGAATGAATATATGAGAGATTTTCTCAATATCTGACTTGTACCTGGATTCCCAGAATACCTTGGTCTGCAAATGGATTGCCCGGGTCTGTTCGGAGTCCCAGTTATGTGGCCATCCCTCAACATGCAGCTGGGCACAGACAGCATCCAATAAATACGAAGCCATATAAAATTTTGACGGCATTCCCTCATCTGGGGCTAAAGCTGAAGCCAAATTTGTCTGCATTGAGCCCATTAATATACCAGCCCAATTGAATCGAGTGCCGTGCACCGTTACGTGTTCCATAATAGTTTCCCATGCGCTGTTGAAAGTGGTGGCGTCTGAACGTCCGTACACTCTGCAAAGCATGGCGGCCACTAATTTATACACTTTCCTCAGACTGGCCACCGGGTACTCCTGGTCTTTCTTGACTTTAAATTTATCTGGTTCCGCCCACCATTTCCTGATTGTATCAACCACCGGTACTTCATTTGCAGAAAACCATCTTGGGGTAAAATTTTCCTCTGGTTGGGGCAGCGAGTAGTAGACATGGGCTTTTGGGCCCTCCAACGTTGCAAAAGCTTTACCTCCACTATCTCGGATTGCGAACCTCTTGGGATCCGTCTTCTGTATGATCCAGTCTAACATTTATGGGCACGGAAAGATGGCGGGATGTGCCCCTACTAGGTGCAATTTGGATCTCTTGACCTTTAGGTATACTTCCCGGTCCGGGAGATCTTCTGGAAACTCATCTTCTGGTATGGCGAACTCGTGGTATACTTCATACCACCTAAGGCTGTCCCCCTTTGCGAAGGTGCAAAGGGTGTCTCTGTATATTGGTGGAGGAGATGTTTGTATGTCTGTGTCTGACTCTTCTTCCACCACCTGCCTACCTTTCTTTCGGGACACCCGGGGTGCCATGTTGCTAGAGTCGGAGAGGACCGGTATCGTGTCTGCTCCAAATTCACCTGTTGCATTCAGGAAAGAATCCCAGGATGAGAAAGACATGATGATAACAGCTAAATGCAGTCTACACATGCAGAATTTGATTAACTGTTCTCTTGGGGTCGCAGGGTCACTGATTAACAAAAGAACTCACATGCGACCTCGCGACCTTGCGACTAGGTCGCAGGGTCGCAGAGTCGCTAACAGGAGATCGCACGACTTTGCGACCTTGCGACCGGGTCGCTGGGTCGCAGGTCGCACTTGGGCCTGCCGGGGGTTTTCGAACGTGCGCGGTTTTGCAGATAATATCTCCCTAACGGGAAGCATACGCGGCTGGAAAGGGTCTAAACTGGAGATAGGACACAGCCATGAGGATCTGGGCAAGACAAAGGTGACCTTAGGGTTTATGAGAATCAAAACAACAATAGAACTCAACAGAAAACCTTACATCCTCACCAGCAAGCAATTAAGACCATGGGGAGGCCCAAAATTTGGCAAGAAATGCTCGTGAAGGAAACACAGGGAGGAAATGGCAACTTACCCAGAAGAAAAACGCGCCAGTCGACCTGTCAGAGCAATTCCACGATTTTCGCCACGAGTCACAAATGCGACCTAGCGACTTGCCCTTATAAAAAGGAGTCGCACGTGCGAGCACTAAATGAGGTCGCAAGTTGCTAGTTTGTGACCTCGCGACCGCGCGACCTTAAGGTCGCTGGGTCGCAAGGTCGCTAAGTCGCCAATTCCTCTAATTACTTAATTTTGCGACCTTGCGACCTCGCGACCTTAAGGTCGCTGGGTCGCAAGGTCGCAAATTTCCTGACTTCTGACTCTTGCGACCTGGCGACCTGGCGACCTTAGGGTCGCAGAGTCGCATAGGTCGCATGGGTCGCAAATCATGGATTCGCGACTTAGCGACTTGCTCTTAAAAACTTTACTTGGCTTTTTCTCCTTTAGATTCAAAGGGGCTCCAAAAATTTTGAAGTGTGTGTTATTATTTTTTTGTATTTTTGGAGGGTGTTTTAGGGGCTACAACATATCCCCATACCAAATATCTAATGTATTGATGAGAAATAGAGATTCATCAGCGATCAGATGCTCTACCACAATTTCTGTTTCAGTATTTGGAAAGTCACACATTAGTTCGGTGAACACTAGTGATTTCTTTGATTTGGATTTTTCAAATTCTAAATCAAACTCTTGAAGGATAACTATCCATTCCGAGTATTTCCCCCCGAGTAATTTTTTAGTAAAAATATACATCATCAGGTTACAATTAGAAATTACAGTTGTTTTTCGTAACAAAATGTAATGACGAAAAAGTTGGACAGCTTGAACTGCTGCCAAGGCCAATTTCTCCACATGTGAGTATTTAATCTCTATAGGATTGAGATTCCGACTAAGATAGTAAATCACATGGTTTTTGTGGAATTCATCTTCCTGAACTAATACCATTCCAATAGTGGAATCAGAGGCTGCTAAGTATAAAAAGTAACCCTGGCTATAATTTGGTGGATGCAGTAACGGTGCATGGGTCAACATGTGTTTTAAAGCATCAAAAGATTGATCAGCGATATCATCCCAAATGAAAGGAACATTCTGTTTCAAAATCTTGGTAAAACCTTTGTTTAACTCAGCATAGTTCTGGATGAATCTATGCAGAAAGTTTGCTTTCCCTTGCAAAATTTGGAGTTGGCAGAGTGAGAAAGGAGGAGGTAAATTGATAATGGCCTCAACCTTCGAAGGTTTGACATGGATGCCTTCTTTTGAAAAGAAAAATCCCAGTAACCTACCAGATTGTACATAGAAAACACACTTGTGTGGATTCAAGCGAATCTTATAATACCTACATCTCATGAAAATTGCTCGTAAGTGAGTAGGATGATCTTCCCGGTGTAATGAATGAGCAGGTAAATCATCAAGATAAGGTTGCACAATGTGTTTAATGTCATGAAAAGCATATGACATTGCCCTTTGAAAAGTTGCCCCAACATTCTTTAATCTGAAAGGTAATTTACAATAAGAAAACGTTCCCCAAGGACAAATGAACGTTGTTTTTGGTTGATCGGAAGGGAGTATGTTTATTTGATTGTATCCAAAAAATCCATCCATGAATGAATACATTTCATTTCCAGCACAATCGTCAATAATTTGGTCGATATAAGGATTTGGATAATTGTCTTTAGGACAAGCTTTATTAATATCCCTATAGTCAACACATACTCATATTGTTCCTTGTTTTTCCTAATGAGAATGATATTAGATACCCAATCTGTTAATGGGATCGGATAAATAAAACCCGCTCTTAGTAATTTCTCAACTTCAACTTTAATGGCAAGATCTTTTGTGGATGTATTGGGTGTATTCGTTTTCTGACAGGTTTAGCATCTGAGCAAGTCTTTATTTCATGAATGACAATGTTGGGATCGATTCCTAGCATTTCTTCATAAGACCAGGCAAATATGTCGCGGAATTCTTGAAATAGGGCTTTATATGTAGAAATTTCATCTGGCATACATGAAGCACCTACATGAATGTTTTCAATAATTCCGAGTTTAACTGAGATGTCAATAGGAATGGTAGAAGAAATATTCCCCAAATTTACTTTAGAATCCAAATTCGTGATCGAGATTGGACTCTGAGGTTCCTCGACATAATCAGCTATAAAAATAGAGGAAAATTTGTTTTCAAATTTATCAAGCTTAGATAAAAATGCTAACCTATTATGGAGATCATCCCATGGTAACTCATCTATAGACAAGAATTCATGAATTCTTTCATCAGTATGAAACACTTGTTGAAAACGATCAGGAATTGATGTTGTAGTCGAGCTTGATGTTGAAAATGATTCTTCACTGATCACATTCATTGGATCATTATCAGTTGATAAAGAATCAGAAAATGAATGTACAACTTGATGTACTATCTCAAAAGGACTCAAAGGCATCCTGCCATTGAATGAATCCAGCTCTGATTCTGAAGGCACTATCCAAGGATCAACATATGAAATAGTGCTTGATGTAATCATATTGATATTAGCAATATTATGTGGTATGCTAGGTGGAGGCATAGAAAAAGTTCCCATTAAAGCAGAATCTTTGATCAAACCTACTCCTACATCCTCATAAGGGATAGTTGTTTTTCCTATGTGCTGAATACTATTAGTAGAAGCTGGTACAGACGAATAATATGAGAGTTAATCGACTTTCACAATCTTTCCTTGATGAGGAAAGATAATTATCCAAAAGACGGATGACACAATAGAAGTCATATCATAAGACCAACTTTGACCCAGAAGAAGGTTGTAATCTAGAGGGGCATCAACTACTTCCACATCTAAATTAATGGTTTTCCCTTCGAATTCTATAGGTAGATCCTGTAAAATTCCGAATGGATGGAATCCTCTTCTGTCAAAGCTTTGAGGATTGTTGGTGACTGGTTAAGGGTTGGAGAACCAAGTGATTTCCAATATTTTAATGAAATAATACACGTAGATGCTCCTTCATCAATAATAGTATGAAAGCAATGACTGTTTTTTACTAGTACTGGGATCTAAAAATCCATTTGATGAGGGAGATGAGGTGTAAAATTTTCTAAATCGAAGACCATGACATTTTAATCCTGAATATCTACAGCTCCAATTGCTGATAAGAGTAATTTCCTTTGTGTTTAACATGATTTCAGCACTTCCAAGGCCGACATTGTTGAAGGATAAATTGCTAAATTCTCGACAATGTTGTAATTTTGAGCATCTCTCGCATGTGGATTGAAAGCTGATTTACGAAGTACACCTTTAGCAGGCGGTTTGATTACTAAATCAGGATGCGGTTTCTCAATATGCAGTGGATCAGAAACCAAAGGAGATGTAGCTGGTGCTCAACTAGAATTTTCTAGTTCTTTACTAGCAACACGGTTTTTACTACCATAATCTTGCGATCGAGTCGCAACCATCAAAATATCTGTTGATGTATTAGAGGAAGATCCAATCATTTTGCTATCTTGAATAGGAAAAAGATCCTTCAAAACAACAGGGGTGGATGAACCTTTGATGAATTTAGATACCTAGGCTCTATGCGGACATTCCTTGGTGAAATGATACTCATCACAGATAAGACAAGGATAACGAGGTTTTTTTTTATCATCAGTTGATTCATTTTTATCATTTTTTTCTTGGGAGATGAAGTCTGTTTATTCTTTTTCTTCCCTTTCTTCTTATTTCCAGATTTTGACTTTGTAGTATATGAATCTACAATGTGAATATCGGTAGAAGTTTCTAGGGAAGATTCTCCTTTTGGTGAATCAGGTAAAGTTATTATGGGAGAAGTAACCTTTGAAGATTTCTTCTTACTCTTAGTTGTACTAACTGAACCGATTACACCATCAGTGACATGAGACCTTGAAGGAGTTGTTGTTATCTGACCAGGATGGGGTAAATTGGGAATTTTCTCGTACAAAGTTCTGAACTGGGTATATACCAATTCAAGATATTGAGCTTGAGCAATAACTTGTTCTTCTGTAACAACTCCTGCTTTGGCTACATCTTCAGTGATCTTTGGTAGCAATGATTTGACAAACCATTCCGCCAATATTTGATCCAGGATAAAAAAATTTACCAAACGTCTTCTACGTCTCCATTCATGAATATGGTCTGATATGTATGTAGACATAGATTGTTTCAGTAAAGTTAATAATTCCATGCCATTGTCGTATCTGACTGGCAACTGAAAATAAGTTAAGAAAGCATTTTTTAGAGCTTTGAAATTGGTAAATGAGCCTCGTGGTAATTTAATGTACCAGTTGGCAGCTAATCCTATTAATGTTCTCTGAAAAGTCTAAGTCGAATGGAATCATCGATTAATGAGTTGGATGCACACTAAAGGTGGTAATTCATGACATGGTTATAAGGATCCTCTCTTGATTTTCCTTCAAAATTTGGGATATCACTAGGCAAATTATGCGGCATGGGCGGCCAATACGGATTATAATAGATAGGATAATTCGTAAGGAAAAATAAATCTAGTAAATCTAAATTTGCTATGAATGGCAATCAACGGATAAGGTATTATTGATAACCTTGCTAGACTAAACCAGTCTGAGGAGGAAGATATCTAGCATAACCTGGAATAGGTTGTGAATTTGGAATCAGAGTGCCCCCTGGATAACCAGGAATAACCGGACCATACTGGGGTTGAACAGGTGTTTGATATGTATACCTAGGGTACAGTTCTTGCAGGTAGAATTGAGTTTGAACAGGTCCATATTTATACGGCCCTTGATACAGTTGATAAGTAAACTGAGGTTGAATTTTTATAACCATAATTGTACCAAGTTGTCATGACGACATCTGAATAGTAGTCTGAATTGTAGGTACAGACTATGGAATAGAAACCTAAGGAATCTGTACTGATGTTTGAGGGGCAGATGTGATAGGAGCTATAGACACCCCAGGAATAGGTTTGGTCGGTTGAATAGAAGTATGAGTAGCATTTTGGGGTGGAGTCATAGGTGTACTCAGACCAAGCTATTGAACAAGACCAGATGTAGGTGTTTGAATGACAGGTTGGACAGGTTGTTGGGGTTGATTATAACCAACTAGTTGTCCAGCTTGATAATAAGGTACTTGCATATTTGGTTGTAAATTATGTTGTACTTGATATGGATCCCACACCATTCCGGGATAGGAAGGTCCCAATGAAGTTTGTAAATAAGAAGAACCATAACTTGGTTGAACATATGGCTGATAATTCACTTGATAATTTCCACCTCCTTGTAACATTTGTTGTTCTGGATAGAAATATTGTCCTAAAGGAGGTTGCAAACCTTGAGCTGTGTACTGCCCTTGAGGTTGATATTGACCTTGAGGCACGTACTGACCTTGAGGTATATACTGACCTTGAGGTATATACTGTCCCTAAGGCTGACCTTGGGGTATGTACTGTCCTTGAGGCTGACCTTGAGGTACTATCCTTGAGGTTCCCCCCCAGGCTGTATTTGACTATTTTGAGGTTGCCCCCCAGTCGATAAATTATTACCTTGAGAACCGGGGTTTGGGATATTTCTAGACATCATATAAACTTGCTCATTGTTCAAAGTTCTAGTATTTGATTCATTCATGTCAGATGATGACATTGGTTTGTTAGGAAGAGTAGATGCTCCTGAGAATGTACCAGAGAGCGACTGATAGCCTACAGGAATAGACGGACCACCATACAAATATGTTTATCGTGATTCAGTAAACATAGATGACTCACTAGACATGTTTAGTTGAGGTCTATAACCTATTGGTGTAGGGAAAAAAGGAATTCGGGGTGGCGAGTACTGAAGACCTACATTTTGCAGAAAATCTGTCAATGAAGAATACCAAGCGTCTTGTCTAAAAGGGCTGTAAAAAATTGATTCACGTTCTGTAAGTTCTAAAGTTTCTTGAGTTGAAGGAAGAACAAACTCTTCCTCTATATCAGTGATTTCTTCAATACTAATGAGACCAGGAGGAAGATCTTCTATAATCCGATTTATTACTCTGGGTGAATCAGGATAATTGGAAGTTGGAGTAGCAAATTCTAAAGTAGGTTATGATACAGTAGGTTCAGTTTTCGGTTCAGAAATTTCAGGTTCTTTAGGTGATAATTCACTTGTTGTAGAAGAAACTTCGGTTAATTCGGAAATTGAAACTGTCTGTGGAGTATGTTCTGCTATTTGTGGTTGATTTACTTCAGAATCAGGATGAATAATTCTGGATGATTACCCTTGTTCCGTTAATCCAGGTCTACCGATAACATTTGGTATCAGAGATTTAAGTCCTTCTAGTTGGCTTGGTGTGTACTCAGGGGGCTTCCCCTGAGTTCTATGTGATCGTCTCGGTAATTTAGCCATGATTAAAACTTTTAACGCATGCAAACAAAGAAAAAAATTCAAACAAACCCTAAAGTCGCTAAGGAAACAATCAAATGAACCACATGCCTATAAAAATCTAAGAGATCAATCCACACACAAACAGTAGATCCTCGCACTAAAAACACTAGTTGGTGATGAAATCCAACATCGTAGAATTTTAATGTAGAAATGGCGATTGGAATAGTTACCCCAAGAACCCGCTTAATAAAATATACTGGTGCAATTTTCTCCACTTAAACCATCTCGAGTGAAGATAACCCTCTGGAGAGTCCAAGTGAGTCTAGTCGACGTCTGCTCCAGGTACAGTGGGATCTCCCCTCCACCGTCACCTTGGGAAAGAATCCTAAATTTTATGGCCACTAAGGTCACCAACGAGAATACATATACCTGGGGGAACAGTCTATGATCCGATATACATGCAAGGGTAGAGTAACAAGCTCAATCCCCTTGAAGTCTCCTTGACATAATTCAAGGTTTACCGACAAGTGACCCAAGGCTCCTTGACAATGGTCAATCCGAGGTTTACCGTTTTTAATACATGCACACCTTATATCGTTCCCAATGAGATAGGTATGATTACCTCACTAGTTCAGATATGATATCGTGCTTGAATCCTTTAGGAGGAGCTTCCCAGAGCATACATGCTATAGTTGGATTTTCCTACTGCAAGATCGACTACTTGTTTGTTTTTACTGTCTTGGAAAGTTAACTAAAACCTATTCCAAGACACTAGCCTAAGCTATGTTGGTGGAAAAGAGTCCTATAAAATATAAAATTTCTAGATTGATTTTAATTAAGCGTTACTTTTAATTGGCAGTTTCTTAGGACAATAGGTATGGAAATGAAACTTGATGATGTTTTAATGACCCGACTCAAAATTCGCTACAATGCATCGATATGATAAACAACTCATTTATTTTCAATGAAGTCTAGCTAGAGGAAAGAGTTGAGAGAGTTTCAGAAACTTTCAAAATATCAATTCTTTCTTTCCTATATGAGAAACTTTGAAAAGTGGACAATTCAGAGATTCCAATTCCAAAAAGATCTTTTGCTCAAAATGAAATTCCTTATATCATTTAGATCAGAAACAAAACAAACTTCTTCCAAAAGAAAACTAAAAATAATAAAATAATAAAATTCAAAACTAAAAGAAATGTCTAATCTTGAACTCTATCTAAAAGTTGGAGGATGTTTAAGCCTGGGTTGTAATCTTAACCAAGAATTTTCTGCTTATTCCAACAAGAAATCAAAACATCCAAAAGTAGTTTTAAAATGAAAATCAGTCCTTGTCAATCTAAAGGTTTTATAAGTTTTCAAATGAAAAATAAAATCAAATTTTCATAAGAATAACAATGGAATCAAGTTCAATGGCTCAACAGAAAAGTAATGAAATACCAAGTAGTTGAGGTATACAAAAGTTTCTGATTCATAGCAATGGGAGGACTAGGCAAATTTTTTACTCATAATATGAAAACTAACTGAATAGATCACTTAATCATCGAAATTGTTGAAAGAAACTTTTGACAGAAGTCCTTAACAGTCAAGACAAATTGGGTAAAGAACAAAAATCAAGTAATGGAATGCCAGAAAAAAAATTTCTACTTTTTCTAAAATTTTCCAGAGATTTGCAGTTTTTAATGGAATAAGGTGCGGTACTGCACTTTATTGTACTAAATATTGCAAATTATACTGCTTTGTTTTAAAGGAAAAAGTGTGGAAGGAAAGAAAAGTAGAGAAAAAATAAAAATACAGATTTAGAGTAAGGAATCCTATTGGTTTTTCTACCCAATCAAGTTTTGAGCTAATCTCATTCAAATAAATCTCAAAGAAATTTCAAAAATCAAACTAAAAATAGAAGAAAAATAAGTTCAGATATTTCCCCAGTGGAGTCGCCATTTTGTTTCACGAATGAATCCCTCTTGCAGACAAGAGCGATCTCCCTAGTATCCTAAGGATATCTAGAAACAAACAGACATATGTAGACCATTTTCTCTAAACTATTTTTCTTAAGAATTTCTCATTAACTACAGATAGATACTCCTACCTGAAGTCCAACGCTTGTTTGGTCTTTAATTCAGTCGCTCTAGAAGTTATCGATATAGGATATAATATCTGCAATCAAAGACAAGAAAACCAGATTAAAAGCATTTGAAAAATATGATAATTTGAAAGAAACAATCTATCTTAGTGATTAAGGAGTCTAAGAATTAAATCATTCAAAAGATAGATGAACAACTCAATGAGAAAATAGAATCCATTTGTATTAAATTTGAATAAAAGAAGAAACCTTAAAACCTTGACGCCTTGATGTTTGTACAAGTTCTTCTAGGGTCCTGAACAATCGTTTTCCTCAGTTTGACAAGACTCCAACTCTCTAAACCAGCATAAGACTATGGCCATGAGTATGTAATCTCTCTCATGCCAACAATGCCAAATGTGGAGAGTATTATTTCTTTAGCAATTCTCTTATACAAGCTAAGAAGAAAGTATCAACTACTAAGTATCAAATAGTACCCTTGAGAATGAAAATTGGTCTCAATTTATAGCTGAAGAGAGGCAGTTTCAGCTCCAAAAAGGAAGGGATAAGGCCCTCTCATTATGGGATTTTAGCTCCAAAAACCAAGGGATAGCTCCATTTATGAAGGGATGAAGGTTAATAAATGGAAGGGATGAACCTCGACCAAATAAAACTTCTAGAAAGCCCCGGCTGGGAGAATATTCGACCAGCTGGGCTTCTAGAACTTAATTTTCTCTTTATTTTACCTTTTATGGGGGTCTGCAGTTTTAATGATATTTACGTGCAGTATGTACTGTATTTTTTATAGCAATTAGTCATGGTACCACAGGGAATGACTAGGAAAAGTGCGGGAGTAGGCTTTTTATGATTTTTTAGGAGCTTCTTCTAGTTCCAAGACTTGATTTGGGGAACTTTATGTTCTTAGACTTCTGAGGGAGCAATAAATAGGTAATGATGAACCCATATAGATATATACATGTCATGGTGAAAAATTTTAGTGTAACAGATATGATCAATATATGACTAAGTGAAACAATGTGTTGTGGGGAAGAATTATTGAGTAAATGTGCAACAAAGTTTTGAGATGAAGTACAGTAGTAGTAGCAACAATAAACAATAATGAAGTGCAACAATAGTAGAAGTAGCATGGCATAATATATATGTAGAAATGAGGTACAACAATAGTGACAATGGGTGTGGAAGTAGGATAGTGGTAGCAGTGAAGTACAATGGTAGTAGCAATAGGAAGTAGAAGTTGAGGTGTGGAGTAGGAAAATTGAATTGTACAAGGGGAATGAAGACTTATGAATGTTTGTAAGATTATTCTGTGAATGTTTGTACTTCATTTTTTCTTTTCACATGTACTAAATATTTGAACTATTTCAGTTATTTTAGTGCTTATCTTGTTGAGAATGTGTTGTAATGGTTGTAATTGGTGTCCCATCCTTTTGGACTATTCTGCAGGATATTAGACATATATTTCTCAATTTGTTGTGTGTAATTACTGTCACATCCATTTTGGGCTATTCCACTAGATCTTAGATGGAATCCTTTGGTTCACATGTGTCTCTTCTTAGGTGGTACTATTAACTCTCTCTTAGAGGGTTACTTATCTTTCTCCTCCCGTAGTAGAAGAACCTTGATACACTTGCAATTGGACATTCACTAAACACAACACCCTTTATTTTTGAAAGTGCATCTACATACATCTCTCTTGTTGACATCAAGAGTCAATGTATATATTTAATAATAAGGCAACTGAGACTTTTTTCTTAATGGAACTCCTATACCAAAAAGTGTGAGGTCTAGTTGGGACTTCATATCAGGTATATCCCTTAAATGTTGGCAGGTCCAACATTGACAACAGCTAGATATGCTAAATAAAATGGAATACGAAGTTGCTAGCATATGGAAAATATTAAAGGATGCAAAAGACTAACATAAGAGTTATATAGACCAAAATATAGCACATAATATTAGTTGCAATCTATTGAAGTAAATAAAACCTTAAACAATGGTAAAGACTATATATTAAGTGACTTTCTATCTGATGGATATGTCTACTTATTTATATAGTAACTGAAAGAAGTTTTGAGTGGTAGAAATAGGCATATCAGACATATATTTGTAGCAAAATAATAAAATATATGAGCATTAGTAAACATACCAGTCGTTGAAGCACCTTCAGGCATCACTACAACAATATTATAGAGGGTTGAGAGTGATGATGTATGAAATAATGTTTGCAACAGAAAAGTGAGTTGTCCTGATGATCGAAAGAGAGTATTAGAATAGAAAGAAGATGAGAGTTGTTGATAAGAGCATTGAGTTCCACTACATGACCAAATGAATTTTTGATAATTACAACGATCTTATGTGGTAGTGATCTTGTGATTATCATAGTTGACAGTGATACAACTTGACCTTGATACATGCTTATTGTATCCTTTACATTGATATTTGACAAAGGAGTTTGAATATGATCTATGACAGTGAATTATGGATTATGTCTATGTGATTCATGGGAATGAATCTATGACAAGTCTAAGCTTAGATGAGATCATTATATGACTAAGTGAAAGAATGTGTTGTGGGGAACAATGATTGAGTAAATGTGCTACAAAGTTTTGAGTTGAAGTACAGTAGTAGTGGAAACAATAAACAATGATGAAGTGCAACACCAATAGAAGCAATGTGGCCACATATATAGGTATCAATGAGGTACAATAATAGTGACAATAGGTGTAGTATTAGGATAGTGGTAGCAGTGACGTTCAATGGTAGTAGCAACATGAAGTATAAGCTAAGGTGTGGAGCAGGAGAATTGAATTTTACAAGGGGAATCAATAATTATGCATGACTTATGAAGGTTTGTAAGACTATTCTATGAATGTTTGTACTTTATGTTTTC
This sequence comes from Pinus albicaulis, assembly GCA_034641835.2. NCBI lineage: Eukaryota > Viridiplantae > Streptophyta > Pinopsida > Pinales > Pinaceae > Pinus > Pinus albicaulis. Next base: position 1,279,892,470 of record CM076584.1, on the reverse strand, counting down.
TTTTCATATGTACTAATATTGTTGAACTATTTTAGTTATTTCAGTGCTTATCTTGTTGAGAATGTGTTGTAATGGTTGTAATTGGTGTCCCATCCTTATGGACTATTCTGCAAGATATTAGACATATATTTCTCGATTTTTTGTGTGTAATGACTATAGCATCCCTTGTGGTCTATTCCACTAGATGTTAGATGGAATCATTCGGATCACGTGTGTCTCTTCCTGGGTGGTACTATTACCTATCTCTTAGAGGCTCACTTATCTTTCTCCCCCTGTTGTAGAAGAACCTTGATACACTTGCAATTTTCCATTTAGCAAGCACATCCCCCTTTCTTTTTGGAACTACATCTGCATCACTCTCTCTTGCTGACAACAAGAGTCAAAGTATATATTTAAGAATAAGGAAAATAAGCCTTTGTTCTGAATGAGACTCTTATAACAAAAAATGTGAGGTATAAATTGGATTTCATATCAAGGATATCCCCTGAATGTTGGTGGGTCCAACACTGTCAAAAACTATATATGTTAAATAAAATGGAATAGGAAGTTGTTAGTGTACGGAACATATTGAAGGTCACACAAGACTAACATAAGAGGTATATAGACCAAAGCATAGCACGTAAGGAATTTTGAATAGGAGATCATGTGTATCTCCAAATCAGGGAAAACCGGATTTCTTTAAGAGTGGGATTATGTGCCAAGTTAATACCAAGATATTGTGAACCATTTCATATTTTGAAGAGAGTGGGGCTAGTAGCATACAAATAAACAATTCCTCCCATAATGAAGGAACATGATGTGTTTTATATATATTTACTTAAAATATATATATACATGATGTTAACCAATTGTTGATTGGCCTTTGATACATGTGGAATCTAAGGGAAAATTCCATCCAAAACCATAATGGATACTCAAAAAAGAGGAAAACCATGCTCCATGTAAGTCAAGGTGAAATGGAAGCACTTTCGACCAACTAAAGCAACATGGGAACTAGAGGATTCGATGTAGAAGTCATACCAATTTTGGTTTTATGTATAAGTTTAGTTCTACAGATAGTAGAACACTGAAGATGATTTTTTTTTAAGGAGGATGGGAATGTAACATCTTTTTTTCTAATTCCAAATTTTTGTAATGTAATTAAAATATGACAATGTTGGAGATCCATTATGGATGGCATGCTAAACTATTTGATGTAAATATTTTTCTAATATAATTATAAATTGCTAAAGTTGAAGATGAGGACAAGAATAGATTGATTAGATATCTAATATAGGGGATTGGGATGTTTCCTATATTCCTTGACATTAATTTTCATGACCCATGTTGAACTATCGACGAATAAGAAATTATGAGAGGAATGGGGAGAGGAGTTACTGAATTTCCCTAACATGGGATATGCACCTTACGATGGATTCCTTATTAACTCTTTAGCTCAAGAAAGGGAGTGTAAACCTCTCATGCATGAAGTAGTGCTCATGAGGAGAGGGAAGATAATTTTTTGATTCTAAGTTGTTGAGTTTGGAGTATTATATTTTAAATCCAAAATGATTGTAAGCTAGAGACTTGTAAACATGAGATTGGAAGCTGGACCAGAAAGTCCAATATTTAAATGTGTTAAATGAGGATACAAAACAGAGATTACTCTGCTTGAATTAATTAAATTGAACAGAACTAAACTATTTAGTTTTCTTTATGCACATGAAGCACCAGAATAAGGAGAATCTTAGCGATTATAGAAAATGGGAAGGGATTTCCTTCTATGTTGTGAAGGTCGTTAGTTGTGATATTTGTTTTTTGACTAACCCAAACTTATTGCTTTTGTGGTGGAATCCCTATTTCCTAGCCAATGACAGAATTTTTCCTTCATACTCTGTACATTGGTGAAGCATCCATTAGACATTTGATATGGTTGGTGTAGAGTGGTCATCCCTTATTTGGTTTCCAAAAATATTAAGAGGAATATATATGTGTAAAAATTGAAATTTTTTATCAATACTTCATATTTAAATATTATTTTGGATCCATCGTGTATGTGTGCAATGGTAGGTTGAGAGTTTTATGGTTTTAATGATTATTCATGATGCTTGATCAATGTACTTAGCAATTAACATAGTTGGCCTGAAATGTTGAAATAAATTATTTTATGAATATGAATGTTGTGTGAAATGGGATTCTTTCATCTATGTTGAATGAGATAATTATGTGTTTTATGCTCATAAATTCATAGGTTATCATTGGATGTGTTTGAATGTGTTATGTTTACATACCTGTTTGTAATAATTTATGACTTTTTGTGATATACGGTGTGTTTCAAAAGGGGAAGGACTGATAGGTTGGTGGTCCTGGTTATTAATAAGCTTTTGGTTAAATCATTGTTCCTTGTGATTTAGAATAAAAAACATTAGGATGCCATGTATAGGATAAAGGGGCCTTATTATTGATATGAGGATTGCAAGGTTTTGTTAATGATGCTACCCAAAAGAAAGAGTAGAAGCTGTGATGAGGAAGGAGAGATTCAAAAGGAAAAAACATCTAAGATTTAGTTTGGAATATTTTGCCAAAGAAATATCAAGATAAAGGAAATCCTGCAAAATAACTTAAGTGGCTAAGTGATCTTGGGTTTAAGCCTTGGTTTTGAGAAAAAGCTGAAATTTTGTAGTTTGACCCCTGTAACTCAATCTATTAAGGGAATTTGGGGTTTACGCCCCTTAGAATGAAACTCTTTGGAAAAATCTGTTGTGGGAAAAGACATAAAAACGAGAAAGAGAATGGGAGATATAACTGAATTGGACAACTGAAGGAATTTTTGGAAACTTTTATTGACCAAATTCTCCACGTCATTACAAGCCTCTCGAGCCATCTTATTAAACCTAGATACATTTTGTTACTCTAACTACATCTAATTATTTCGTTATTTCAACTACCTAGGTAATTAGTAAATTTACAATATTTGTTGTCACATTTAACAAACTCCACCTTGACAACAAATTTTCCTAATGTCCATTCATCATCTTTTCTGCAAGCCGAGAGAACCAAGACACCATCTCAGCTTCTCTACTGTAACTGGCTTCGTGAATATATCTGCATGATTCTCCTGTGTGCGGACCTTCTTGAGGACTACTTTGCCACCTTCGATTATATGTCTCACAAAGTGATACCTCACATCGATGTGCTTGGTCTTGCTGTGATATGCTGGATTTGTAGCCAAATGAATAGCGCTCTGACTGTCACAAAACACATTCACTTTCTCTTGCGTCCTTCCAATCTCATCAAGAAGAACTTTTCACCAGATTTCCTCTTTGCAGGAATCTGAAGCAGCTATATACTCTGCTTCAGTAGTGGACAAAGCAACTGTCTCTTGAAGCTTTGACATCCAACTAATTACTCCACCTACAAGAGTAAAAACATAACCTGTAGTAGACCTCCTTTTGTCCAAATCACCTGCATAATCAACATCCACATATCCACAGACTGTACCTTCACGACCATCAAAGCTGATGCAATGGTCACTTGTGCCTCTCAAATACCGAAGCACCCATTTCATTGCTCGCCAATGTTCTTCCCTTGGATTTTCCATGAACCTGCTGACAACTCCAACTGCATGTGAAATGTCAGGTCTTGTAGATACCATTGCATACATTAAGTTTCCTATCGCATTTGCATATGGTACACGAGACATATACTGCTTTTCTTCATTAGTTCTAGGACTCAAATCCAAAGAAAGCTTTAAATGGGAAGCTAATGGAACATTAACAGGTTTCACATTGTTCATATCAAACTTTTCAAGTATTTTCTCCACATACTTCTGTTGTGATAACCAAAGCTTACCATTCTTCCTGTCTCTATGTATCTCCATGCCCAAGATATGTTTTTCCGCTCCAAGATCCTTCATTTCAAACGTCCTAGAGAGCTGAGCCTTTAACCTATTGATTTCTTCCATGCTTTTGGTTGCAATAAGCATATCATCAACATACAACACCAAGATAATGAATATGCCATTGAAACTTTTGAAGTATACACAATGATCATACTCACTTTTGATAAAATTCTGGCTCATCATGAAAGAATCAAAATTCTTGTACCAATGCCTGGGCAACTGCCTCAGGCCATACAATGATTTCCTGATCTTGCAAACTAATCTTCTGCCGCGACCTTGTACAAAACCTTTTGGCTGATCCATATATATCTCTTCATCCAAATCACCATGAAGAAATGTTGTTTTAACATCTAACTATTCTAACTCAAGGTCCAGTAAAGCAGTTAGTGCTAACACAGTACGAATAGAAACAAGTTTAACTACTGGTGAAAAGATCTCATGAAAGTCAATACCTTCAACTTGAGAATACCCTTTTGCAACCAGTCTCGCCTTATACCTTTCGATACTTCCATCAACTTTTCTCTTCAACTTGAAGACCCATTTGTACCCAACAACGCTTCTCCCTTCAGGAAGTTCTACAAGGTCCCAGGTATTTTTCTTGGCTAAGGAGTCCATTTCTTATTCCATAGCCTTTTTCCATACCTCGCTATCTGCATCATCAACTGCTTCTTGATAACAAGATGGTTCCCCATCTTTAGTAATCAATGCAAATGATGAAGCAGAGTCTTCATACCTTTTTGGTGTTCTTATTTCCCTTGTAGACCTTCTTAGGGTGACTGGTTGCCGGCTGGATTCTGGAATTTCTCCAGTTTCCTCTGCTTCTCCACCTTTTTCAAAGGTCTCTTCTTCCTTTCGACTTTCTAGAAAAGTTACAGTCTCCAATTGAATCTGCTGACCTTGCGATACCTGCTTCTGTTCAAATTTTTCAACATCTGATTTTAAAAGAGATGATTCATCAAATGTTACATCTCTACTAATGACTATCTTCCGTGAAGTGGGATCCCACAACCTGTATCCCTTCACTGAATAATCATATCCAACAAAGACACAACATTTTGATTTTGGATCTAATTTTGAACGTTGATTTATAGGAATAAGAACATAGGCATCACAACCAAAAATATTCAAATGCGAATAATCACAAGACTGACCCGGCCAAACTTCTTTAGGAATTTGACAGTCTTTTGCAACCGAAGGTGATTTGTTAACTAAATAACAACCAGTAGATACTGCTTCTTCCCACAACTCCTTTTGCAGATTAGAATTACTAATCATGCTTCTGTCTCTTTCCATGAGAGTCCGAATCATCCGTTCAGCAACACCATTATGCTAAGGAGTATAAACAGCGGTTTTATGTCTAACTATCCCTTCATCCTTACAAAATTGTTCAAATTATAAAGAGGTAAATTCACCGCCATTGTCAGTTCTTAAACATTTGATTGATTTTCCTGTTTTCTTTTCCACCATTGTTTTAAATTGTTTAAACAGATTAAACACATCAACTTTCTTTTTCAACATATAGACCCAAATGTTTCTAGAGAAATCATCAATAAAAGTTAAAAAAATACAAGGCACCTCCATAGGACAAAATAAGAGATGGTCCCCACAGATCATAGTGAATATAGTCCAAAATCTGCTTGTTATTATGATTTCTAGACTTGAATCTTTGTTTACATTGTTTTCCAAACACACAATATTTACAAAAATCCAACTTCAAGGATTTCAAATCAGGAAGTAGCTTGCGATTCATTAGTACCTGAAGACCTTTCTCGCTCATGTGACCCAACCGCTGATGCCATAGAGGAGAACCTTCTTCTGCTTTATCTGACACGATCGCTACTTCACTGACTTGAGTGCTTCCCTTGAGTCTGTACAGGTTTCCGACCTTTTCAGCCTTCATAACAACCAAGGCTCCTTTCGAGACTTTTAGCACTCCATTCTAAACTGTAAACTTATAACCATTCGAATCCAAAAATCCCAAGGAAATCAAGTTTTTCTTTAGATCAGGTACATGCCTAACATCAGATAAGGTTTTAATTGTACCATCATACATTTTTATTCGCACATTTCCAATCCCAACAGTCTAACAAGATGCATTATTTCCCATGAAAACATAATTACCATCTACAGTTTCATATGATGAAAACCAATTCCGGTGCAGACTCATATGATGAGAAGCACCAGAGTCTAATAGCCAATAGTCAGCATCTTGTGAGATATTACATATAGGGAGTGCTTCAGCAATTAAAACCTCATCATCCATACCTGAATCGACCTGATTTTCTTCCTTGTTGTTTTCCGTCTCCTTCCATTTCTAGCAATCCTTTTTGAGATGTCTCGGTTTGTTGCAGTACCAGCATTTTGCTTTACTCTTCTTACCGCCCTTTGACTTCAATCTGGAAGAACCTCTTGTCTTCTCCCCCCATTCCTTTGAGCGACCTCTAGCTACCATGGCTTCAGGTGCAGAAGTCTTAATGCTAGATTGTCTTCGCACCTCTTTAGATAAGAGAGCACCCACGATAGATTCAAAATTTAACTAATCGGCCATGCTCAAAATAATTGAGGTCACAAAGTGATCCCATGACTGAGGCAGGGAACACAACAAGGTTATTTCCTTGTCTTCTTCCTCCATATTTACTTCCATATCGGACAACTGAAAAATAAGCGTATTAAAAACATTCAAGTGATCTGCAAATTTCGTACCCTCCTTCATCCGAAGGCTGTACAGTTGTCTCTTTAAATAGATTCTGTTAGTCAAAGATTTTTTCATATAGAGAGTTTCCAATTTCTTTCACAACCCTGCGGTTGTACTCTCTCCAACAATATTGAAGAGTACTTCGTCTGCCAAACACAACCGAATGGTACTGAGAGCTCAGGAATCCAAGTCCTCCCAGTCCAAGTTTGACATGCTTGCTAGTTTTTTAGTTACCCCGTCAAGTGCCTTGTGAAACCCTTGTTGCACCAACAAATCCCTAACCTTCAGTTTCTACAGAGCAAAATTGTTTTTTCCGGTGAATTTCTCCACCTCAAATCTTGCGTTTGTCATTTTTTCCATTTTTCCCTCCTAGGATTTCATATTTCCCTTCTTCTACAAATAAAATATTTCCACTCTTATTCTAGGGTTTCAAGATTTTCCCTCTTGTTTGCAAATTTTTCTTTCTAATACTATGTTCTTAAGAACAGAAAATTGAGTCCACAAAAAAAAAAAAAAAAAAAAAAAACCTTCAATGTTAATTTCTGCTCAAAAAATTTCTTGACAATTCCTTTTAAAAACTGCTCAAAAAATGTGAATTTCTGCTTCAGAAAATTTCTTGACAATTCCTTTTTAAAAACTGCTCAAAAAATTTCATCATAATTTCTTTTTTAAAAAATCTGCTCAAAAAACCCTACTCAGAATTTTTTTTGTTTCTGAAACCCTACTGCAATTTGAATCAATGGATTTTCTGAAATTTTCTTTTTGAAACCCCTAATTGTTCCTTCAAATTGTCTGTCTCATATATTTTTTTTCCCACAACCTAGAAAAAAAAAATTAAGAACTACCGTACTTCTTCAAAAAAATGATTTCTTCATATTTCACAGCCCCAAAAAGAATTTAATAATTACACGGGTACCTTTGCAAATTCTGCAAACGGCTAAGTTCGTCCTTCTGTCTGCCTTTCTCGGACTCTCTGCAAAAAAACGATGTATTCTTCTGCAGCGGTCAGAGTCATTCTCTATGCCAAGACCGTTGGAAAATTCCACTTCTAGATCCATCTTCTGCAACTCACAAAAAAAAAACGCCTTCCTTACAACCGCTTCTTCTTTGCTCCGTGCAGACTTTTCCAGTCTCCCTCTATGGTGGCTTCTGTGTTTGTGTGGTCATGGATTTTTCCTTCAACAGAGCGGACAACAGTGTCGGTTAGACCTTCAACAACACAGCGTGTTCAACGGCGGCTGGCTTCTACTCGTTGGCTGCTCCCCTCGACAAAACTTTGAAGTTCAACAGTGACAGTCAAACAATCTTCTCTCCAACGTGACCTCTTCAAAAAATGGTCAGTCGAACACAATACAGTGGGCATACCTTCAACAATCAACCAGCTTTGATACCACTTGTTGTGGGAAAAATACATCAAAACGAGAAAGAGAATGGGAGATATAACTGAATTGGACAACTGAAGGAATTTTTGGAAACTTTTATTGACCAAATTCTTTGTGTCATTACAAGCCTCTCAGGCCATCTTATTAAACCTAGATACATTTCGTTACTCTAACTACACCTCGTTATTTTGTTATTTCAACTACCTAGGTAATTAGTAAATTTACAATATTTGTTGTCACATTTAACAAAATCAAGATGGTATTCTCCATTTCTATGGTGGAGTATTTGAAATTTGGGGTTTGGACAGCCCCATCCTTAGCCCTAGTTAGATGGATTGATGAGAGTGAGGAGCAAGAGATGGTCATGGGTATATAGTTGTAAGATCAAAATATCAATTCCTCAAGGAAACAAAAGTAAATCATTATGAAAAAAACCAAGAAATTTTTTTCAGTGGGAAGCATTTGATCTATTAACAAGGTGCATGAAGTGATGGCACTAAAAATTTGGAACCTTGAAACATTAGTATAACCAAAGTATCAAGCAGTAGGAGAACTGAGGGGTGATGTCATGATTTTATGACATGGGTATGCCATGTGTCACCTAGATCTAGTTTTTTTGACATGAAAACCTTGTGAATATGAGTGACATGTGAAACACATCAAGAGTGCCACATGGAAGAGGAAATGTACTCTTATCCAATGTGTTAGGTGGTTATTGGTAATCCATGATTGATGTGGCATGCCAAGCTATCATATATACATATCAACATATCAAAATTTCGGGAGGATTGCATCTTGGAAATCATTGTTACCTCGATAACCTAATATACATGTCAAACATGCCATGTGCCAAAAATCTCATCCTTTTCCATATGGCAAGCTATGATTGGGTGAAAAAGTTGTGAGGTGGTGTGCCGAGATGTCCTCATCCCTATAAACTTATGAATATTGAAATGGAAACAAGAAATGGCACCCATGGGACTTCTAATTTAATTTTTCCTTAATTAAATTGGAAGAGAAATTGTAATTCCATCACATGAAAACTTGTATTAGTTAACTAAGTTAGAATGATTGTGTTAGATTTGGAAATTCGAGTTGAGGGTATGATAGGACACATGTAGAGTTATCCCATGATTTTAGAGGGTCTAATTACAATTATTTGTGAGTTGTGATTAGTTAATTAATTGAGTTAAAATCAATTTAACTAGTTCTAACTAAGAAATGAGCTAGTGATAGGTCCATTGAATTAAATCTCATTTAATTCAAAATGAGTGATAAATAAGTTAACTGATAATTCTTTATAAATATATGTTTCATGTCAGTTCTAAGGAAGGCCCGATTGGGATTGGGGTTAAAGGGAAGATAACTATCAGTTGTATTATTAGAAAATTATACAGGTCATGCATGAGGTCACTAGTAAGCCTGGGAAGGATTATGAAAGCATTAATAGGGAATTTTATAATTAATATGGGCTCAAGTATCCCAATAATGTATAACCAAGGCTGGGCAGACAGGGGTTGAGAATTGGTTAAGTATTGAACTAATTTTTCTTTGAGCAGAGTGAGATAGTTAGAAGAGTGCAGGAGTTTCTCAATACATGAAATATCATTGTATTATTTCATGATATTTACCATATGTAATGTACATATAGCGGGGTTTGGAGTAGTTTCTTTCACCATATACATATTTTGTTGTGTGATTTATTATTTCTTTCTCTTTCTCGTTATGTGATTGTGTGATCAAATTTTGTTTCCACAAATTTTAGATGGATTTAGTATTTTTTTAGTACAATCCAATATCAGATATAATCCCTTGGTTATACTTTCTACATGGTATAAGAGTGCCAGGAATCACAATAGAAGAGAATAAATTGAGTTTGTTTTGAACATGTACATAGAATTTTCAGATTTATTCTTCGGGACCACAACAGATCAATATGTATTGCAATTTCTTGAGACTTGAATATGCACTCGAGGGCGATTCACATTACATAGAATGGAAGGAAATGATGGAGGTGGTGTTGGAGGAAAATAGACTGAAGGCATTCATTAATAGTGATATTCCTCATCCATTTGAAATAGATTCTCAAATTCTTGATGCATCGAAGAATAATGAAGCAAAGGTGAGAAGGATCTTGTTAGAGGGAGTTTGAGATCATGTTGTCTCGAGTCTCCCTGGAAAGGAAACTCCATATGCTATGTGGAAGGCCTTAACATATATGTTTAAGAATAGTAGTGATCACAGGAATTTTGCTCAAAAATATCAAGATGGAGAAGGGTGAAACAATCCAAAAATAATTGACGAAGTTCACTTGATGTCGAGATGAGCTTGGAAGTGTTTGGGTGATAGTTTCCACTGATGATTTGGTGATACTAGCTCTTCTAGGCCTTCCCAAGAGTAGGCATAACTACCACGACTCTATGAATGGGAGGGAGAAGCTATTAAACTAAGAACGATTTTGGTCCAACTTGGTACAAGAAGAAATTTGGCGGAGCACCAGAGATGGATCCTCATCAAGAAAGGAAAAGGGAAGCTGTCCCATTCCAAATCCATGTCTAGTAAGGCAGGAAAGAAGCGAGACTTTTCAAAGGTAAAATGTTTCAACTGTCATTAGCATGGACACTATACCACAAATTTTCCACAAAATAAGACCAACAAGAAGGCCTCAGGAGGAGGAGCAAGTGAAGCTTTGACTTCATAGTTCGAGTTGGAATTCACTCTCATCGCATGCATGGTGTCATCGGTGATGGGTTATGTGTGGTAATTGGATCGTGTAACTTCGTTCCATATGACCACCAACAAAGAATTATTCAGCAGCTTGGAGGAGAAGGATCTCTAGATGCACATCGAGGTGCATGACGATGAGAGGTATAGCGCTACCAGTGTTGGTACATTTACTTTGCAGATAGAGTCAGGTAATCCACTCACATTAAGAGATGACATGCATGTTCCTGGGCTACAGAAGAATTTGGTTTCTATTGCTACATTGGAAGATCATGGATATGATGTGATCTTCAGTGAAGGAAAGGTGTTCCTTCGTCACAAAGCCACAAGACATGTGTATAATATTTGGGTTCGAGTAAAGAACCTATACAAAATGGATGTGGAAAATTCTGTTGCATTGACCACGTAAGCAGGGAAGGTGGAGAACCGATACATTGGTGAGTTATGACATAGGAAAGTGGGCCATCTACACCATGGCACTTTTAAGATCATGCAACAGATTTGAACAGGACTTCCAAAGGGTGCACTTGCGCTGAGAGATACATGAAAATGGTGTACATTAGGGAAGTATACCTTGGCCACCTTTCAAGATAATGAAAGTCAAGCTACAATGATCCTTGAGAGAGTTCACTCAGACGTGTGTTGACTGTTCTTGACAGCTTCCAAAAAAAAGCACAATTATTATTTTATTTTTGTTTATTATTTTTCAAGAAAGTGTTGGATTTTCTTCATGCATAAGTAAGATCAAACAATATCCAAGTTTTGTGAGTTCAAGGCACTTGTTGAGAAATATATAGGGAAGAGGGTGAAGGCTGAGAGGAGAAAAAATGGTGGAAAATATATCTCAAACAAATTCAAGAACTTCTATGTATCAGAAGGAATTCAAAGAGAATTGAGAGCACTTCATAACCCACAACAAAATGGGGTTGCAAAAACAAACAAAAAAAATGTTGTGGGATAAACATGAGCTATGTTTCATGATGAGGGCATATCATTACATCTGTTGGGGCCCTTGTTTTGAATATTTTGAATTTTGAATAAAGAACAGCTTTTTGGGGTTGCGGAACGACACATGGCAACCGCAATCGAGTCACAACTATGGTGAGTAGCGGAGCTACCGAAGTTGCAAGGGAATAGGTAGATAGCTAAAGAAAGCAGATGCATGAGTACAGATGAAGAGAATATACAGCAGAAGACAGAGAGAAAAACACACAGACAACAAGAGAGAAGCCGAAAGCAACTGAAGAAGAATGCAAGAGGAACTAACAGTTGCGACGGCGGGTGAATAAATAGCTGTCACCCGGCTGAAGGAAGAAAGGGAATGCAGAGAGACTAAAGGAGATCGAGCAGATGTTGTAGAGGGAATCCAGGACAAGCATGATATCTCTGTAGTTCCTAGGTTTCTCTTACCTACCTTTCTATTCTATGAGACGTTTGTAATAGACTTGTAAGCTCTTCCCATGAAAGCAATGTAACTGTGGGCTTGGTTGAAGATATCAATATACTTGCAGGTTGTTGTCTTATCGAGTGAGTCACATGCATGCATGATGGTTTCAATGACTTAAAATTTTATTTTCTTAATACCTGTACTCTCTCTAAATTTTCTTGCGTATATAATGATGTTTATGTAATCAATTCTATGTTAATCATGAGTTATGGATCCTTTCACTGCTATCAATCTATTCCCCTTCTACATGTGGTCGCGGCATGCCTCGGGTGAGACTCTCTGCTCTCCGGAGTAGGGTGACAATGCCGGCATGGTTCTAGACTACATCGGATTCCCTTGTTGGCCCCAACCCCTGAACCTAGGTCTTGCCTACGAGACCTATTTCTTCGCCAACAAATGATTATGTTACCGGGACCTGCATGTTATGAGGGGAATTAGATCATGGTATCAAGGGTCTTCAAAGGAGAAATATAGAGATGGTGGGATAACCATCTGGACCAGTTTGTTGCTCAGCAAGCGGAGTTGAAAAAACAAAAGGAAAGGGTGCTCAAGGATCTCGTCCTTTTCTCGGATTCTGCCAGTGATACCTACGAGATCCTCTGGGGAAAATTCCCTAGAGACCTCTACAATTGGTTGCAGAGGTTACAGACGAAGGTGCCTAGGGATAGATCGTAGAAGATAAACTGCAAGTGTGGGCACAGGGATTTGGTGGATCTGCATCGGTTAGACACTGAGTTGACTCGGGCGGTGGATTTTTGGGTAGAGACCACTTTGGATGGATATATTGTATAGTTTGCTACAGAGTGCTACCAATCCTTCTCGAAGGATGAAGCTATCTTCCGTTCCAGGCTAAGAGGGAAGCTGCTTAAGGAGATTTCGCTGTGGATTAAGGCCTTGATGGTGGACGAAGGGCTAATGGAATTCCAAAAGTTGAGCATGGAAGCGTAAATCTCTAGTGCTAGGGGAAGGGCTGAAGGGACAGATGCTACATGAAGTGTGAAGCGGGGAAGTGGGGGATGGATGCTGAGGCCACAAGGAGATTGAGGGAGCGACGTGCACATCGGCGGGTGTAGCTCGCCGATAGGTGGCGATAAAGGGTGATGTGGAAGTTAAGATGACGGGAAAATGATAGGAAGAATCAAGAGGAGGCGCCTTAGAGGATAGGAATTATGGACACTCAGGCGGATACCCTGGAAAGGGAAGGGACTGTTGTGGGAGTGTGGTGGGTGCATGGAAGCCCAGCTAAGAGAGAAAGGGAGACAACGACTGACGAAGACGATGTAGTTGTGCAGCCCGAAGAAATTTTCGATGGCGAATGGTACATCGTGATGCAGCGGTTGTTTCAAGAGCAGACGACATTCATCTCTCTAGGCAGCCATACTTCCAAAAAATTTCACGGCAAGGATCCCTACCTTCCCCTGGTACTCTATCAACCTTTCAGTAATATTTTCATTAAGTTACAAGCATTGAGTCAATTTCACAATAGTTCATTGTCGACAATGACACACGTTAATAGCAGCGTCACTAGTAGTATTGCATTCCCTAGCGGAATATTCACGTAACCAGGACCCAGAGGATTTATCCTGGTCAACCCTCCGCAAGTAAATATGGCTGGGTCATTCACCCGGTATCCAGAATTCTCTCGTTGAGGCAACGATGATGTAGAGCAACACTGGTATCTTTGTGAAGCCATATGGAGGGCTCGGCAGACGCCAGATGCATGGAAGCTAATATATTTCCAAACCACACTTATAGAAAGGGCTCTACGATGGTTTATCAAGTGGTCCGAGGCCTATCCTAATCCAGTAATCGCGGACATTAAGCTGGATTTTGTCCAGGAATTTAAACTTCCCAAGACGGACCAGCAGGGTCGGTCCGAACTCTAGGAGATTAAGCAGAAAGAAGGAGATATTGCATGGGAACTGATGCATCTATTCAAGGACATGATCGAGAAACTCAGCTACTCGATCGACCCAAACCATCAGAGGGACTGGTTCATCAAGGCTCTGCTTCCCTTGACGCGAACCCCCCTCACCCAACAGAAGATTGACAACTTGCAGGATGCTTTGGAACATGCCATGAAGATAGAGGCCATGGCGGGCTACCCTCAGGAATATCGGGTAGGGCTGGCCCCACAGGATCCCTCCTTGGTGGGATTGCAGGATCATATTGCTAATCTAACTGAAAAAATCAAGGAGATGCAGCCTATAAGACCATCCAGGCTGAACGTTTGGTGCACTCACTGCCTGGTTGAAGGCCAAGTCACAACCGAGTGTCCTCGGTTGCGTGGCACGGGTGTGGGAGTCTCTGTTGCGGCAATCCAGGGGGGTCCACCCATGGGGGCTGGCACGACGATGAATCCGCAAGGGGTATAACAGCCGCAACAGCCTTATGCGGGGTTCCCATCTCAACCAAACCCAACTGCCACGGAATATTGCGAGATTTGTTGGATGATGGGGCATCAACCTCAAATGTGCCCAATACTACAAAATTACTCCAACATCCCAAACAATGTATACTATGAGTTTTGTGCTTCCATGACTCACAACAATGAGCAGTGCAGGGCTCTCAATGCACTCACAGACCGATTCGACCGACCCTCCTATAGAGTGAACGAGGCTTCTAGGGGAAGAGGAGGCAGTATGCGCGGAGGCCGCACAGGGGGACAAGGTCTGGTGAAATGCTACAACTGTGACCAGGAGGGTCATGTGGCTTAGGAGTGTCCCCTTCCTCAACATCCTTGGTGTTCCCAGTGCCGCATAAACGCTCATGCAACTGAGAACTGTCCCGAACTCATCAAGAAGTGGGAGGAATGGGCACGACAGAGGGGCATGAATTTGGTAAAATCTGAACCTCATGGAACCGCAACCCCGGCCATGCAGAATATAGATATCGTGATGCATAGTAGCAACAAGACAGGAGAGGATGCTCATGGAAAGGAGCTGGTCTGGGCTATCCGGCCCGCCTCCCCGAAATAACTGATCCGGTCGAACGCGCAGAAGAGGTACTTCCAGGAGGCGGTGGAGGCTTTTTCTCAGCTGGGGGGAGCTAGAGGCCTTGAGGTACCCCCGACGACTGGCTCCAGAGAACCGAGCACCACAGGGGCCTTGATTGCGAAATGACTTTAGTTGTTACTCAAGATTGTTGATAATGTTTCGATGCAGGACCAACTCAAGCGTACCCTGGAGGATGCACTGCAGGGGAATACAGGGCCAAGGGAACCTGTGGACACAACACCCTAGTACGTGCAGTGGGTCAAGCGAAACAAGAAACTAACGGGAAAAGAGTTCCGGCTTAACATGTAGGTTGCGGGATTCCAAATCAGCGATACCATGCTTGATTTAGGGTCCGACATCAACATCCTGCCGCGAAAGACGTGGGAGGCTCTTGGACGGCCATGACTGACCTACTCGCCAATCAAACTCAGAATGGTGAACCAGTACTGCATTTTGCCGATCGGCCAACTCGGAGGCGTCGAGGTCGACATTGCGGGGGTGAAGACCTACACGGATTTTGAGGTTATTGATATTATGGGAGATAAGGATTCTTACCCTGCCCTGTTAGGCATGGATTGGGCTTTTGAGAATTACGTCATCATCAACCTCAAAAACGAGTTGATAATCTTCGAATATGGAGAGGTCTGGGTCACTCAACCTCTCGACCTATATCAAGGCCCGCGATATACAGAAACTGTGGAAAACCAGGAGGATGCTCAGATGATGGACCACCATTATCAGATGACTGCCGAGAAGCTGGAGGACTACATTAACCCGATCGCAACCGGTTCCACCAGCTGGCGTAGTTTCTAGAGCTTGGAGCTGGGATCAGAACTAGCTTGGGAAGACTGGCAGCAAGGGGGGTACGAGACCGGCACGCGGAGATGTGCCGCTATTGCCCGAGTCCATTGGATTGGTGCTGAGTTCAGAGAATACCCCACCCTGTCGAACATGCCAGCTGTCAATACCTTTATTACAAATATCGAGGACATGGTGCCAGAAGGAAGTAGGATACCACTTTTGGACGTCGCACTACAATCCACATCTGCCAGGTGGTGGAAAAATCACCGCAACACCCTGTCGCGGTGGATTTGTGTGGTAGAGGCTTTAAGGGCATGGTTCAAAGAAGAAGAAGGCCCGCAAAGAAGGCACAGGTACCAAGGGACTTCTAATCCACAGGACCACCTTAGGACCTATGAGGAGCAATGGCAAAGTCTAGGATACTCGCAAGAGCTGTGGGTACATCGGTTCATCCACTCCTTAGATACCATCCCCTAGGCCCAGTACTTAGATGAAGAGCGGAAAAGAGGAACCAGCTCCTGGTGGGAAGTCACGAACAAATTTGTTTGGTGCTTTTCCTTCGAGGGAGACACCGAGCCGGTGTCCCGGGCATTACAAGCTATCAAGGGGGTCCTGTTTCTCTGTGAAGCAAGGACTAACGGGAGTACCTTTTCATCATATCCTGAGGCCAGGTGTGAATTGGCTTGCCAACAGATTGACGGTGGTCCAGACGATGACAGTCTGGAGGACCTCAGGCACCTATATTTCGAAGAGAAGGAAGGCAAGCGAAACATCACCGAAGAACCGACTATTGAAGGCATCCATTTACTCCCGATGCAGACAAAGAAGCTGAACATCGGTATGGCGGAAAAACCCAAACTGGCTACGGTTGGGGATTACTGGGATGAGGAGATGATAAGGGAAATTTTCAGCCTCCTCCAGAAATACAAAGACTTATTCCCTTCATCGGTTGCTGATTTGAAGGGTATCAAAGGTGACCTCGGAGAAATGTGTATTGTGCTGAAACCAGATGCCAGGCCCATGAATCATCGACCCTATCGGTTGAACCCATAGATCAAAGAAAAGGTCAAGATGGAGATTGACAAGATGCTAGCCGCAGGTCTCATCTTTCCGGTGGAAGAAGCCGAGTGGGTGAGCCCTATCGTCATTCAAAATAAGAAGGAAAAATCGGAGATACGCGTCTGTGTCAACTACTGGAGTCTGAACAACACCTGCATCCATGATCCGTTTCCCACTCCATTCAGTGACGAAGTATTGGATCATGTTGCAGGGAATGAAGCTTACTCCTTCACGGATGGCTTTTCGAGCTATCATCAAGTGTGTATTGCTGAAGAGGATAAAATGAAGATGACGTTCACCACCGAGTGGGGATCATTTGCATACCACGTGATGCTGTTCGGATTGAAGAACGCCCCGGTCGTGTTTTCCCGGATCGTCATCGCTGCTTTTCGAGAGTATATCCACAAGTTCCTGGAAGTCTACATGGATGACTGGACTATCTACAATTTGCTGAAGAACCACGCCACCCTGTGGCGTATCATGTTCGATCGGTGTCAAAAGTTGCAGACTTCCTTGAACTTGAAGAAATGCATTTTTGTAGTTCCTTTTGGCACGCTGTTAGGACACGTGGTGTGTAAGCAAGGGGTTTGCGTCGACCCCGCCAAGGTGGCCATTATCGTCCACATGGAAGCTCCTAAAATGGTTAAGTAGTTGCAGGCACTGCTAGGGCACACCGGGTATTACAGGCGGTTTATCCGAAATTACGCGAATATCACTGCGCCTTTAGAAAAGATGATGCGGAAGTCAGAAATATTCTAGTGGATAGAGGAGTGTCGGATGGCCCTTGACACCATGAAGGAAAAGCTGGCAACGGTGCCTATTCTTGTTCACCCTGATTGGGATAAGCAATTCCACGTGCATATCAATGCTTCCAGTATTGCACTTGGGGCTGTCTTGGCGCAACCCGGAGAGACGACAGTTGACCACCCAGTTTACTTCGCCAGCCACAAACTGTCTAATGTAGAAATGAATTACACCACTACCGAGAGGGAGGCCCTGGCAATGGTGTACTCACTCCAGAAGTTATGCCATTATCTTCTAGGGGGCAAGTTTAAGTTTTTTACGGATCACTCTGCATTGAAGTACTTGGTCAATAAGCCTATTTTGGAAGGACGGATCTGTCACTAGCTTCTACTCGTCCAAGAATTCACATTTGAGGTGATTGTCAAGCCCGAGAGGTTAAACGTCGGGCCCGATCATTTATCCAGGTTGGAGACGGGGGAGAATGACGGCTCTCTTGATGATCAGTTGCTGGATGCTGACCTCTTCCGAGTCGAAGCTGTACCGGATTACTTGGCCGACATTGCCACCTATCTGACCATGGGGCAGTGCCCTCAGCACTACACCCCACTCCAGAAACAGCACTTTGTCATCCGCGCCGCCGAATACCAACTGATTTTAGGGCAGCTATACAAACTGGGCCTCGATGAGGTTCTGCGCAGATGTGTACTTGACCACGAATGCGAAGCCGTGATGTGGGAATGCCACAGCGGCATTGCGGGAGGGCATGTGGGGGTGAAACCTACCACGAGGAAGGCCCTCCAAGATGGACTGTGGTGGCCAACGGTCCATGCCGATTGTAAGACATTTGTTAAGAGATGCGATGTCTATCAGCGAACGGGGAGGCCCTCTCACAGGGACGAGCTTCTGCTACACCTATTACATGTGTTGTGACTGTTTGAGAAGTGGGATGTTGACTTCGTAGACCCCATAGCCCCGATCGCCAGGCACTCCAAGGCCCGCTACATCATTACCGCGATCGACTACCTCACCCGGTGGGCTGAGGCAGTGGTGGTACGCGACTGCACAATGAATACAATAGCACGGTTCATCTTTGAACACGTCATTAGTAGGTTTGGCTACCCGCGAAGTTTAACCAGCGATCAGGGTACGCATTTCATTAATGACACGGTCAAATCGCTGCTAGACACATTCATGATTCAACATCAAAAAAGTAGCCCGTACCACCCGTAGGCTAATGGTACTGTTGAAGCATTCAAAAAAATCCTTGAAAAGGGGCTAACAAAGATCTGCAACGCCCAGCGGGATGACTGGGATGAGCACCTACCAGCTGCACTATGGGCCTACCGGACTACGGTGAAGCGCTTGACCAATCAGACACCATTCCAATTGGTGTATGGCTAGGAAACTGTGATTCCCACTGAGTTCACTGTACCAAGTATTTTAATTGCCACATCCCTCAAGTTCTCGGAAGAAGCATCCCTCCAGAAGCACCTACATGAATTACAAGAACTAGACGAAGCCCGGTTCCTGGCCGAGTTTCACCAAAAGGTTCAAAAGGATAGGAAGAAGGCGTGGCATGACCGCCACATCAAGAACAAAATGTTCCAAATTGGTGAAAAGGTCCTCTTATATGACAGCAAGTTTCAGAAGTTTCCAGGAAAACTACAGATGCACTGGTTGGGACCTTAATTCGTCTTCGAGATTAGAGATTCCAGCGCCATTCGGTTGGCTCAGCTGAACGGTACGGTTTTATCGGGGTGGGTGAATGGCACACGCCTAAAACCTTACCACGAGTAAGTCCTTTAATTTTTTATTAATAACTCTCGCAACCGAGAGAAGCCGTAGAGTAGTGTAGCTTAATAAACTCTCTCGCAACCGGTATGAGCATAGGTAGTATTTTTTGTTCATGAGTGAGTCGTCAATACCCATTCTGTTGCGGGGACCACACCTCAACCGATTGTGGTCAGGGAGGGGTGTGTCCAGCGTGTCATCCCCTTAGGACTAGAAAATGTGTCAGTGTCAGTCCATATCATGTCAGTCAGTACTTGTGTCAGTCCGTAAGATCGCCTAGATTTACAGCATAAATTACCATAATTAGAAGTAACCCTGCAACAATCATTTTTCCATAATTCGAAGTAACCTCGGCCGATGCATCTGCCCATTTCCCCATGCCACCATCAGCAACTGTCAGACTACACCTCAACCAACGATTGATCGCACAATTATCGCCGAGAAGAATGCAAGCAGGAATTAACTCGTCATGGGGTCTCATAAACCTCACTCGTGCCAGGTAACTACATCACTTGCATGGAAAAAAGCACGAGAATGCCGGAATAGTTAGAATTAGCAATTGAAGTGGAACCAAGGCAACAGAAGTGTCTAGAAGCATAGCGCCGAGAGATGACGCCGAGACCAATTCTGCAGGTGTATCAACGTTGAGCAAAGATGCCAAAGGCCCACCTAGTAGTCATGGAACCAGAGCTCGATAGAAAAATTCGCAAAATAGAGTCCCTCGTCGGGAAATACGACAATGCGGCCCTTATAGATGCCAATCTCTCGGACTCTGTCGAGTTCTCGACACTCAAATGGAATGCGTATATGGAACATCACTTCAAAGACGCCAGGCATTTAGCGAACAGAATTCTACCAGAGTTCTGAGGCTTACAGCAATCTTCTCTTCTGAACTTAAGAAATCTTCCAGTCTTCGGGACCACAGGACCGACTATGCAGTGCAGCAAGTTCTTACTCAGCCACATCCAGAATGGGTCCTTGTGGTTGAATAAGGAAATTCCAATTCATGCCAAAGCTATCCATAGGCTTACAAGGCTTTCGAAGAATGGCATGGATGTCTCGACTACATGTCAGACTACTTCCAAGTGAGTGAGGAGGTCGGGAGATGTCGACTATTATGTCAAATATGGCAGATGATGGGGAGGGAAGGGAGCCAAGATAGAGCTTATCAATAAGCCTGAGATCAAATTTGCATGCTACGTCATTGTCGGCAAGACAATAAGGCACTACACAAAGGGTGAATTCACTCTGGAAACTATCTCCATTGCAGAGCACTACGTTCAGGGCACCAAACTGAATTAGTGTTCCTTCCTGTTGAAGGAGCTACTTGACGCGTGCGAAGAAAACTACAAGTGGGATACAAGCTTCATCTACGGATATCTGATAGTTGGGTTTGCCATGTGGAAGTGGCACACTCCCCTGGTCAGGTTGCCAGTGGAGATTCCAGAGGGCCAACCTCTAGCGATGAAGTTTGTTCCGTGGAAGGTGTCGGTTGATCCCAGTATGAAAGAAGTTAATGCCGAGGCATTTCGGACCTGGTATGGTTTGATGATGGACGTGGTGACTAGCTAGCAAAGGGTGCCCAAGAACCTACTAGATGCGTACAGTGAACAGGTATGGTTCAGGGTCAGTCATAGGCATACTTATATCCGACCTACTTGTGTGCCAGAGGACACATTTCACATGTAGCCACTGAAGTTCCAACTGGAAGATACCACGTTCCATAATGAATTTTGTTCGTGGCAGGGGGTCGCGATGGAAATCCACAACAGGGTACCCATTTACAGCTTTGATCAGATGCTACCATAGCAACGGCCTGCAGAGACGGATGCGGAGGCAGCACCACATGATCCCACCGGGAAGCTTGCCCCTCTCATCCACCATTTAGAGACTCAGGTACGCAGTTTTAATGTGGCGACCAAGGTCGTCTCAAGCGGTGATGCTCCTTTTCCTTTGTTCTTTGATTTCTAGTCCTCTCAATCCACATTGCGTCCCCTCATAAATTCCATTACCTCCCCCATCCCCACTATTTTATTCACCTCTCCAAGTCCGACGATGACCCCGGTGGGGGAAAAGCACAAGACCACTAACTCCTTGGAAACCCCTCAGGCCAAGCGAGCTCGAATCATAGAGTCGAGTCTGGTGGTGGACCTCACTGAGGAGGATCCGCCCCAACCACCGAGTATAGGGGTGCCGATACAAGAAGAACTACTCATTGACCCCTCCGAGTTCATTAACATTCGCCTTCCCCCACCACGCACCGTTCCACCTCCACCTACCACTTCATCCGCCCGATCCAATTCATCTGCCACCGGGTCTGACGCAATCATCCGGGAACTACTTACTGGGGACCACAGGGCTGAGGTTGACTCCAGTACTGTAGTAGTAGTACCACCGATCGACTCCGCTGGGGAACCCCAAGTTTCTTTATCTGATATATTTACCCAGATGGCACAAATTGTTGCTGACTCAGCTGAGGTTCAACCTGAGCCTACTGTACCTCCACAAAATGCCCAGACAGCTCAACAGTAATGGCCAGACTTGAATATGGCCGACTCAGTGCCTCATTAGACTCTTCCATCATCCCCTCCTGAGCACTCTAATCGATCAGTTGCCAGTGGGCAACCCTTGTAGGAAAGGCAGCCGGACCAAAGTAATTCGGGGGTCACCAACCTAGAAACATGGGGTGTGGCTTAGCTATACTTCTTTATCCAGAGGGCAACCCATCAGGCCTAAAGGCTGCATTTTGAACTACAACAGAGGTGCGCTGAACAACAGCAACAGATAACCATGCTTACTGAACAACGCGACCAACTCATAATGGAACAGGAGCAACTGAAAGGTCAAATAAACGATGCCACAGGTGTTTTCAGAGCCGTGGCCAACTTTCGGGGCTCACTATACTCAGCTTCCTGCCGATGTCCTAGAGATGAGTATCGTAGCACAAGCCTTCCACCTCTGGATCGCATTCAATGGCCTCCATAGGAAAAGCAAGGAGCTTCAAGCAGCGTTAGCCACACGACCAGCACTGCTCGACCCAGAGGTTGTCTATTCAGCACAGGTTGCAGAAAAGCAAGGCCAGGCCACTCAAATGCAGGAAACTCTCAACTCTGTGGCATGCAAAGCTTACGACCTCCTGAAGGGTCTTTAGGAGTGCTCAATAGCCCTTACCGTCAAAACACAGCCAATTTCAGTGCAGCTACAACAGATTTCGAGGGAAATCCAAGAGGCCACGGACCCCACATGGTTGGACCAGTTATATGCCCAGGCGGATGCTCTAGAAGTGAAGATCCAGCAAACAGAGGCCAGCTCAGCAATGGCCAAACAGGTAATTCGTGATCTCCGCCTGCCCCTCCAACTCAGTGCCAGGACAATGCAACAGCTAGCCACCGAGGCCGAAACCCAGATTAGCACGGTGTTTGGGACTATATCAGCGCACATAGAGGAGGTAGCTGCCACCAAGATTGCCGCAGAGACAGATTCCTTGGTGCAGGGATGGAAGTGAGCTGTAACAACCTTCACTGAGCTTAAAGCTATAGCGTTCAACAAAGTCCCGGAGTTGGGGCCCTTGTTTGGACAACAGACGGAAGGAGTACAGCAAGAACAGGCCACGGGGTCCAACGGGGCGATGGAGATAGAGACAGTGATTTGCGATTGACTCGGGACGAGTCAAGAAACTGTGGTCGGGGCCTGTTGGGGCCCTTGTTTTGAATACATGTTTTGAATATTTTGAATTTTGAATAAAGAACAGCTTTTTGGGGTTTCGGAATGACACATGGCAGCCGCAATTGAGTCACAACTACGGTGAGTAGCGAAGCTACTGAAGTTGCCAGGGAACAGGTAGATAGCTAAAGAAAGCAAATGCATGAGTACAGATGGAGAGAATATACAATATAAGACAGAGAGCAGAACACACAGACAACAAGAGAGAAGCCGGAAGCAGCTGAAGAAGAATGTAAGAGGAACTAACAATTGCGACGGCGGGTGAATAAATAGCTGTCACCCGGTTGAAGGAAGAAAGGGAATGCAGAGCGACTGAAGGAGATCAAGCGGATGCTGCAGAGGGAACCCAGGTTGAGCATGATCTCTCTGTAGTTCCTAGGTTTCTCTTACCTACCTTTTTGTTCTATGAGATGTCTGTAACAGACTTGTAAGCTCTTCCTGTGAAAGCAATGTAACTGTGGGCTTGGTTGAAGATATCAATATACTTGTAGGTTGTTGTCTTATCGAGTGAGTCACATGCATGCATGATGGTTTCGATGACTTAAAATTTTATTTGCTTAATACCTGTACTCTCTCTGAATTTTCTTGTGTATATAATGATGTTTATGCAATCAATTCTATGTTAATCATGAGTTGCGGATCCTTTCACTGCTATCAATCTATTCCCCCTCTGCATGTGGTTGCGGCATGCCTTGGGTGAGACTCTTTGCTCTCTGGAGTAGGGTGACAATGCTGGCATGGTTCTAGACTACAGCAGATTCCCTTGTTGGCCCCAACCCCTGAACCTGGGTCTTGCCTGCGAGACCTGTTTCTTCACCAACAACATCTATGGATGGAAGCATGCTATAGAGAAGTATCTTTGAAGAACATAGCTCCTCATTGAATTCTTTGGATGATTACACCAAAGGGGGATTTTTCAAGTAAGAGACTGGATGTGTTGTATTTTAAAATTTTTGGTTCATATTTTTATTTCCATGTAAACAAAGATGCTAATAAGAAGCTAGAGCAAACAACAGAGTTGTGGATATTTGTGGGGTACATTAATATATCTCACAACTATCAGGTATACTTGTGAGCACACAGAATGCATGTGGTCAAAAGAGATGTGAAATTATATGAAGAGAAAGACATGTGATTATCCCTTGAGAAGGAGCTTGAGTTGCATGTAGTTGAGGAGACATTGGCTCCAAAGGATGAACCTAAGTATTTGGAGAAGCCACAAGAAGAGGAATAGAGTGTGGTAGAAACCACTCATGCAGAATCATCCACCAGAGATGGAAGGAAGCACACTAGAGAGGATGGCATATTATTGCTAGATGCAAGAGATAATGTACACACATCACATCATAGGTAAAGAAGGTCCCTAAAGTGGTACACTAGATACATGTTTCTTATGCACGAAGGTATTGAGATAGAACCATCCTCTTTTGAGGAAGCAGTGTAGCATCCAATGTGGGCTGATGCCATGGTTGAGGAGTATGACTCCATTACCAGAAACAATGGATGGGAAGTTATCCCAAGACTTGTGGGTAAGTCAGTTGTAGGATCTAGGAGGGTCTACAAGGTGAAGCGGGTATAAAATGGGAGTGTGAAGAAGCATGGTCAAAGGATTCTCTCAGGTGGAGGGGATTGACTATGATGATATTTTTGCACTAGTCTCAAGGTACTGATATATTAGATCCATCCTTGCACTCTCAACACAGATGGAATGGTAGATACATCAGATGGATGTAAATACAACATTTCTCGATGGAGTTATTGAGGAAGAAGTGTACATTGAGTAGCCATAAGGTTTTGAGATCTTACGCAGGGAGGCGCAAGTGTGCAGACTCAAGAGATCAATGTATGGGATAAATCAAGCACCTCATGCTTGGTAAGCTAGGATTGAAAACTATTTCACTGGGTTGGGCTTCACCAAGAGTGAAGCAAATGAAAACCTATATCATATTGTGGTTGATGGTAAAATTTTGATTATTATAATTTATGTCGATGATTTGATACTGATAGGTGATGAGAAACTCATCAAGTCTTGCAAAGAGAATCTTGAAAGAGAATTTGAGATGAAGGAAATGAGCTTCTTGCAATATTTCCTAGGATCAGAAATATAGAAAAGAGATGGGGAGATATTTGGATCTTAGGTAATGTATGCCAATGAGAATTTGAGGAAGTTCCACATGGAGGGAAGCAAAGCCATGGAGGCTCCTCTAGCAGGAAACTGGAGGAAGGAGGATGCTACTTCAGGAGAAGTAGTGGATGCTTCTATTTATCAACAACTTGTCGGTTCACTCCTGTATTTTTTGAACACACGACTAGACATATGCTATGCAGTTAACCAACTTATTCAATCTATGGTTAAGCCTACCAAGCTCTTTTGGAAGGTAGGGAAGCATGTCTTGAGATACCTCAAAGGCACTACATATTATGGATTATGGTAAAAAAATACATAGGGAGTGAAGCTTTAATGTTTAGCTGATGTTGATTGGGCAGGGAGTCCATCCGATAGGAAGAGAATGTAAGGGGGCATCTTCAGCATAGGATCAACAATAGTTTCTTGGTATAATAGGAAACAAAGATCAGTTGCACTCAGTTCCGCAGAGGTGGGGTACATGGTGGTCAGTGAGGTGGCATGTGAGGCCATATGGATGAGGAAGATACTTTTTGGTTTTTTTTCATCGACATATGGATCCGAAGATGATACATTGTGATAGCCAAAGTTGCATAAAACTCTTGTTTAATCTATTTTTTCATGACCGGTCCAAGAATATTGATATCGAGTATCACCATATAAAATATTGTGTGCATAGGTGCATTATCTCATCAGAGTACATTCCCACAAAAGAGCAGGATGTAGACATCTTGAAATGGCAACAAGAAATGGAACCCATGGGGCTTCTGATTTAATTTCCCTTAATTAAATTGGAAGAGAAATTGTAATTCCATCACATAACAACTTTTATTAGTTAAATAATTCAAAATGACTGAGTTATCTTAGGAAATTTGATATGAGGGTATGATAGGAGCCATGTAGAGTTCTCCCATTATTTTAGTGGGTCCAATTAAAGTTATTTGTGAGTTGTAATTAGTTAACTCAATTAATTAAGATAAAATCAGTTTAACTAGTTCTAACTTAGAGATGAGCTAGTGATACGTCCAACGAATTAAATCTTATTTAATTGACAATGAGTGATCAATTAATTAACTAATAATTCACTATAAATAGTTGTTGTGTGTCAGTTCTAAGGAAGGACGAGTTGGGATTGGGGTTAAAGGGAAGATAACTATCAATTGTACTACTATAAAATTGTACACATCATGCATGAGGTCACTAGCAAGCCTCAGAAGGATTGTGCAATCATTAACTGGGAATTTTGTAATTAATATGGGCTCAATTAGCCCAAGAATTCTTAATCAAGGTTGGGAAGATAGGGGCTGAGAATTGGTTAAGTATTGGACCAATTTTTCCTAGAGAAGAGTGAGACAATTATCAAAGTGCAAGAGTTTCTCAGTACGAAAAAATATCATTGTATTGTTTCATGATATTGACCATATGCAATATACATATAACACAATTTTGAGAAGTTTATTTCCCCATATACCTCTTTTGTTGTGAAATTAATTATTTCTCTCTCTTACTTGTTATGTGATTGCATGATATAATTTCATTTTTGCAAATTGTAGAAGGATTCCATATTTTGTTTTAGTACATTACAAGATCATATTGAATCCCTTGGTTAGATTTTCTACAATCAATTTTTTGTGAGTAGTTGTAGTTATATTTTTTTTGGAATCTTTGATAAGCCATTTTGGAGTGTTGTTATATCAATATTTGATGGATTTAACATTGTATTAGAGTATTAGAAAGTTTTGTGCATATTAAAATATTGCTAGGTCGATTCAATGGTATATCGACATGTCATAATGCTCAGGATTTGGAGAATGCACAACTCGTGAAATCACCAATATGTAAAGGCTCTAGTATAGCAAGAATCCAACAAACTTGGACCAATGCGAGCGAGATACATGGCTAAGAGTTTCCATGTGGTTGTAAAAATAATGAAATGGGCCTTTAAAAGGGTGAAAGTTCAAAGACTTTATGATAGGATCTTAATTTCAAATGAAATTTATATGGCGGGAAACCTCTCGATGAGCCAAAGATGATAGTTGTATCATAAATATGATTTACGATTATGAGAGAAATAATACTTTGGCCCCACCTTTGTAATAAAACTTGAATGAGAAGTGTAATTACACTCAACAATCCTAATATGACATTAGGTGGTTGGGTGTGTTACAAGAATATTATGCATCGCTATAGATGTCATTGAAACTTTTGAGGTGTGCCAACTTGGTATTATTTTCCATCCAATGTTTCTCTGTGGCATCTTATTTGAAACTTTCTAAAATGGACGGAGAACTGTTTCCTAATTCTGTTCATGTAGGAGATGCACTTTAACCCTAATTTTTTGTGATTATTTATCTTTATCATATTAACGTTTTTTCTCTTGATATAACTATAAATTTGGGAAAATGCCTCACTTTTTAACACTCAGTTTCATAACTGTATACGGAAAAATAAGTTGTAGTGTAAATTTTCCCTTTTTTTTAATGCCTAAATGTTTGGTTTATAATAGTGGTTAACTATTTCTATTAATATTTTTAAAAATAATATAGATTCATTCTCTCTCTCTCTCTCTCTCTCTCTCTCTCTCTCTCTCTCTCTCAATTTAATAATAATATTTATATTTTTAAATAATATTTAATGATATGCTTTTTAAAGATTGATTTAATTATATTTGAAATTAAATTTAAAATATTATATATTTTTTAATTTTATTATATGTTATTATGAATATGTTTTAAGAATTAAATATGTTTTATAAATATAATAATACATTAGTAATATTTTTTTCATTGAATATAATCTAAAAAATGAGTGGTCTGTAATTTCAGAGTTATTTTATTTTTATAGGTTTATTTTTATTTTGTTACTTTTTACTTTCATTTTTTATTTTCTCTTGACTAGGTTAAAATGTATACATTACAATATATTAATATTTCTATTTATTATTTTATTTCATTTATTTAGACATTATGTTACAACATTTCTATCATACTAGGTTAGTTATATATATAACAACCTAGATTTCATCTTAATAATAGATCTACCAAGCTTTAGATACATCAAATCTCTTGAGATCGAAATCTCTTTTAGAGTGAAAAGAGGTTTGATATCTCTCTATGCTTTGTAGTTCTAGAGTTAAAATGGATTTATACTTCTTTAATTTCACCCTTGAAATAAAGAATATTTCACATGAATTGGTTCTCAATACCATATTCTTATTATTATTTTATTTTATAAGTTTTTTTTTTTGTTATTTTTACTTTCATTTTTTTTTTTAATTCGGTTAAAATGTTTATATTACATTATATTTTTTATTGTATCTATTTATTTAGACATTATGTTACAACATCTCTACCAACCTAGATTTCATTATGTTACAAAATTCCTACCAACCTAGATTTCATCTTAACATAGGATATATCAAGTACCTAGAGGAATCAAATCTCTTTCCATGAAAACCTCTTTTAGGGTGAAAAGGAAATTCATCTTTCTTTATGAGTTGTAGTTCTAGAGTTAAAATGGATCTAAGAAGATTTAATTTCACCATTCAAATAAACTATATCCTTAGTAATCAACCCGATAAAATAGGTAATGAACCAATCAGTCAGAAGTTGATCAGGGATTTCAGACTTGATCAAACAAGGACACTGCCTCCAATCATGAATATGATTGGAGATTTGAGTGGCCTGATCCTGCTTCAAGAATGTTAGGAGGTGAGTCCCAGTTTCATAATGAACCAGTAACTCAATGTGCATGAGAAATGCCATGGCAAGAGAGTTTAAATATTGAAATATGTCACAGGAGAGTTCATTGTACCACTTTACAATGGCACCAGTGAGATTCCTTTGGAAAAGACATAAAAAAATCGAATCATCAACCCAGGAGTTAAAGGAGCACCATAGATGGTATGTCATAACATGCGCCTCGGAGTATTCTCCAGACTTTCCTTCAAATTTAGGACAATCTCCAGGGATTTTGGTAGGAACCGAAGGCCAATACTAGTTATGAAGAATGAGATCATTTTTTAACTTTGACACATCAGGTAGTTCCAGTGTAGCTAGAAATGGAAATTGCAAATTGAAAGGCATTTCAGGCCTTTGATAGAGACTAGTATTGGGATTCCAACCAGGTTGGGTGAAATTTTTACCCCATATGTTTTGTCCCGAAAGATTTTTTCCATAGGGGTTATAATTCTGATAATTCTACCCATACACCAGTTGAGGACTAGGGTACTGATTCTGAGTGAACCGCTGAGGTCCAGTTTGAGAAAAATATGGATTTTGTTGAGGAATGTAAGTAGTGCCTTGGGGTGGACCTTGTACCATCGAAGGTTGACCTTGGGAAACCATCAGTTGGCCTTGAGGGATAAAAGGTTGGCCCTGAGGCTGCACAGGATTCCCTTGGGGTGAGGGTTGACCTGGATACTGAGGTTGGATAGGTTGTCCCTAGGGTGTAGGTTGGCCTAGATGTTGAGGTCCACCAGGCTGCCCCTGGGGTACAAGTTGACCTGATGGTTGAGATGAGCCAGGTTGGCCCGGCTAAGTAGTGGAGGGTTGACCTTACTGTGAAAAATTTGGGCCTTGATGAACGTAAGGGTAATTTTTTTGCACAAAATTTTGTCCCTTAGATGGATAGGTTTTTCCCTAGGGAACATAATACAGTCCCTTTTGAACATGAGGTTGACCACTAGGACTGTAGGGTTGTCCCTGCTGAACTGAAGGTTGGTGCTGTAGATGAGAGGGTTTTCCTTGCGGACCATAGGGTTGTCCCTCGAGGTATGTGAACTAGCTGGGGTAAACCATAATTTGTGGCGTTTGAACATACAACGGACCTTGCGGGTGAGGCCCATGGTAATAAATGTGATTTCCATGCTCATCGTAGTAATGCGAAGAATTGATGGGAGCTTGAACCTACTGAGAACCCTGGGGGAAGTTATTTTGTTGTTGAATGGCCATCATGTACTGGTCATGTGTCAAACCTCTAGGAATAGGATTAGAGGAGATAGGTGCACAACCAATAGGTTGATGGACTCCTGATATGTGAGGCTGTGATCCACTCACAATGGGTCCAACACGTATGGCAGAGGAAATAGGAAGTGTTCCATTAATAGTATAAGATGGTGGCAATGATATAATCACACTAGTGGATGGTGTGGAGGAAGCCAAAAGGACAATGGGCTGGGTTGGGATAGATGTAACCATTGTCGACACAATGGGAGTTGAAGGGGATGGACCCAACATGAACGACCCCACAGAAGGAGTGAATGTACTTGAGCATACTAGATTCTGATACAAATATGTAGCACCAAAAATCATTTGAATCAAAGAACGATAACCAGCTAAGAGAGATAAAGGTTGTGAGGAAGGTTGGCTCGAGACATAAGGAAAATTATCCAAAGGGAACTGATATTCTCCCATAGAAACATAAGTCTCTTCACTACTAATAGGACTTGTGGCATCCATGTCAGATGAAGATATGATGTCGGCAAAAAGGCGACGAGCAGTGGAAAGTAAAGAACCCGTTAATGGTGAGGCATGTGGTTGCGAGGGATCTTCCCTTAAAAATGCCCAAGCATTCGGAGGTTTCCAATTGATATCAAATGGTTCCTTAGGGGGAGATCAAGTGGAAAGAGGTTGAACACTAGGAACAATGGCACGCCAGTAGCCTAGAGTCCCAACGGACTGAGGTGTCTCTGAAGAAACTTTGGGGGGATATTCGTCACTATGAGGTAATGAAGGGGGCGAAGAAACTGGTGGTTCCTCCACCGTGAATTTGTCTCAAAAATAGGATAGAATATAGATAATCAATTCGAGGCTTTAAGAACAATCACTAAGGAATTACTCATGAACAAGCCAAGAAATATCTTAATGGGCGTGTGATCGTGGGTAATTAATTTTTATGATGCTTAAACAAAAATCTTTCTTTTCGTATTTTAAGAGTCAAGAAAAGGACAAAATGTGACTCTAGTCACTTTCAGTTTAGACGAGCTTGAAAGGATAAGTGTTCGACAATATTTTCAAATTTTAGAGTCACAGAAAGATCAAAATGACTACTTAGGAACTCTAAGAAAGAGGGTGTACCCAGCTCCTGTGAACTGCAATATACACTTTGGTGATCAAATGAAAGAGAAATGACCAAGGACTTAACGTATGTGCAGGTAGTCTCCCCGAATTTTGTGTTCTATTTATCACGGTTATAGGGTGGCAGACTCAGCTTCCTATGGATAACGGATTGCAACCTATGAGGGTATCCCTTTATATACTCAATGGTATGGGGAGCACAAGTCCATGCTAGCGATGTCTAATTCCAGATGGAAAATGACAAATACTAGGTTTAACGATGTCGGAACACATCACTAGCCTATACCTCTAAATGTGAGCGTTAAGTTTCAATGCTTCCTTAGGTTGATTGAGTTCATTTTAAAGTTTATCTTGAAATTATGTTTTAGTTTCAAGGCCTTACCGAATGTAATCTCAAACCTCTAATGCGCAACTATATGAGAAATAATATCATTCTGATTCGATGAACAACTAGCTAAGAGAAGGATAGAAGTTCACAACGAAGCAACAATCAATCGAATGTAAGAAGGACTTTTCCTAATGCTACTAACATAGCCAAAGCAGAAAACGAAATGATTTTCTCTTGTTGTTCACTTTTCTAGTGAAGAAGAAAACTACTAATGCAAAATATTACTTTTTATTTTCAAACAAAGAGAAAGAATTCAAGTTTGTTCTTTTATATGAATGAGAATAAATAATTCAATGTTACACTAAAAGAACGAAAAAAACACTAGATTTGAGCAATACGAATGAAATTATCAAAACATAAAGAGACCAATCCAAAGCGAATGTAAAAAACACTCAAAACCAGAGACACATTCCTTCATGCAGAAAGAGGAATTTCAAATCGAATCAATGAGAAATGTGACATGTGCTCAGGGTGACAGATGGAGGGTCAAACGGACACCAGGACGATAGTTCGACAATCCTACAACACGTAGAATCGAAAGAAAAGACCAAGAAACTAGATAATAAGCTGAAAAACTGAAAGACTAAACTAACTCATACACATCTCGGAAGCTCAGTGAAAATGTGGCCAAACAAGAAATCAAAGACACCTAGAAACCCTAGGATGGCAAGCCACACTAATTAGATGAGAGATAATCAACTAAAAATAATGAGACAGGGAAGTAAAAAATAATCCAAGTGGACTAATCGAGGGAGGAAAAACCAATCTAGAGGGTAAGATGCACTGGAAAACTCAGGAAGAGGCCTAAACCCAAGCCTACAGGATTCAGTGCAATTGTTCAGTAGTAATTCGTGCTGAACAGGGGAAAGTGCACCCATGAAACATGGAACCCACACCAATCAGCGCGTCTGTCAGGGAAAAAATAATGCCAAATAAGGAAACTAGAGAAAGGAGAAAATGCAACCGGGAAAAGACGAGGCTTATCACTTTGATAATAGGTGATATGTCTTGAAACAATCAGATAAGAAAAACAAAGCAGATAAATGGAAATACAACCAAAGTCGAACAAAGAAGCAAAACTCTAAATGAAAAATAAGAGACGACAGACACTATGTTCCCCAGTATGGTCGCCAACTTGTTGAACAGGAAAATCCCCTCTGCGGACAGAGGCGATCCATTTAGCCCTTGGGTGGGTCTAGCAACAAGGGAACATGCTAGATTTCTAAATTCCTAGCTTATAAATGAAATATGGACCGGAACAAATATCCTACATCGGTCCAATGATTTTTTCATGGATTATGACAACGATCCTTCAATATTTGTCTTCATGCCTTACGCTCCATTTTGGTGACAATGTTCATGTTCCAGTATAAATATCAAACAAATTATGAAAACATACAAGCATATACATTCATCTACAGCTATTCAGCTAGTCAAGGAGAGCCAAACACTTTGCATATAAATGGAAACAAAGTTGGAACCAGAAAATAGTCATGTATTATTGGTATATGAAAAATAATTTTCCAACCTTATGCCTTGACATTGCAGATCTCCTTCGACGGGTTCAATCAAGCGCGTCTCAAGTATTCGTTCGGCATTCGACTCAATGCGGCAATGGGATTAAACTCTCTCTCAACAATGGATTCTTCTATGCTTCTTCAACATGCCAGCTATACTAATGACTGTTCAGCTAGCTGAATCAATGTGAGGAGGAAGAATTTATAGGAGAGGAGGAGGAGGTTTTGGATTCCACATAAGGTGGAGGAGAGGTTTATCCCTTTAGGGAGTTGCACATTTGTAGTAACTAACAAGAAAAAGGGAGAAAATCGACTTGATTCAATCAAAAAAACCATGATGACTCCACTCACGAAGCTTTTAAGCATGGAATATTCGTTTCTATTTAAAAAAATAATTCCAAAAGCAGCTCGGCGTAGGTGCCCTTCTGAGACAGAGCGCCAAAGGGTGCAGGGCCCAGTGTTAATTTCTTCATGGGCGCAAGGCCATAACTGCCTACCAGCACCAACGCAAAATAATATGTTTTTGAAGGTCTTCTTGAGAAATGATCAACAGAGATTATGATCTTGACATGCCAAGGGATGCAATGATATTCATGGGAATGTATGACAATACAAAGGGGTCACTGAAATTCTCCTTCAATGTTTGGGATAGGGATTGAAAGGACAATGGCAAAATACTGTGTAACACTTGGGAGATAATCTTGAACCTCGTAAAAATAAATGAGAGCCTCTATTATACCCTTACCTATAAAGAAGGAATGAGTGAGACCTGGAACAGGGTACAATATATCATAGATGTGTGAGAAGGAATCAAGATTTAACTTGGTGATAAACAGGTGGAGCTCACCTGAAGGTTACTCCTTAATAGGAAGAAAACCCTTCACTGATTAGAGTTAATATTTGAGAAGAAGAACTGAAGAAAAAATAATATAAGAAACCCCTTAGTCATGTGATAATTATCATTGTAGATAAACCATTGGTTCCAAGTCCACAAGATGCTCAGAATGGGAAATATTTGAGAGGCCTCCATAGCTGTCTGTGGCTAGAATACTTGTGACCTTGGGTTATCCTCAATAAAAAAATAAGGGAAAATTAGGAATTGAGTACCAAGACTGAATACAATTTTTCTTCTACACTTGTAAATGGAAGAAAAATTTACATTTCCTTCCTGAATGGTCTTTGGATTATCAAAGTGCGGTTCTGAGGCATATTAGGTTGATCTCCTTCCCAAATTTGTAGAGATGGATGCGACAGAAATATAGGTCAGAATGAGCCACTCTTGGCACCGAGGAGGGAGGGTGGTGTTGTAGCCGCTACAACACCACCCAAAATTTTGGGTATATTTAAAATTTCGGGTTCCCCCTCCGCTCGCTTAGGCGTTAAAGTCTTTCACCCGACCTACAGTCAGTGACATCCCACCAACCTATCCCCAACCCCTCATGAGTGTTCTCACCATCATGATTAGATGATGTCGCTGCAATCACGCCATATGTGGGAGGGATCATCCAGCGTCCGCTCAAACACTCTACCACAGTTGCGCCATGAGATTGCCATGTGTGCATTTGAATGGAAACCTTTGTATATTGACAATTAACGGCCCTCTTGTCATGGGTCATTAAGCATGTTGATTGCATACATATTTTAAGCTCGTTAATCTCATATGTTTTATCTAGAGACAACATTATCAAAGAGTAATTATGATGTCGTAATGTTCCACACAGGTCGACCCCACGGGTGATAAACTCCTCAGTCGTGTCACGACATCAAGGGTAATAAAATTGGGCTCAACAACGAGGCCAAAGTTGTGGAACATGGGAGGAGCAGGAGCAAGTGATCAGTGCTGTTAAAAGGAGGATGGTGTGATGCACGTTGATCAGAAAAGGAACCTTTTATGTCAATGATGCAAAGACTTCCTTCACGAGTGCGCACCAGATACTTAAAACGCTCTGTTTGGAAATGTCTAGATCCTACACCATACCATCTAAATGTCGATGGGTGCACACAACAGAACATATTTCACCACTTCGACAAGTCTAGCCTGAAGTATAGCCTGGTGAACAAAGTGGACTCAGAAGATTCCCCTAGAGAACGACCATCTCATTCAAGTCTTTTTCGTGCTGAGATGCAGTGCGAAAGCGCACATGCTGATGTTGGCAAGACAATTGCACAGCTAAAATTTCTTTTTCCTTAGTTGAATGAGATGGCTCACAGGTTCAAAATGTGGCACAATAACTATTTGAAAGTTCATCACTGTCAATTTGGTGATTAAATTTGGATTTGTTTCTCTCAATTCCTCATCATCCATCGAAGTACAGGTGTAGTTTTTTTGGTGAGATTTAGGCTTGATTGTTCAGGCAATGGGTGCATTAATAGTTTGTCACAATTTTGAATATCTAACACACTTTTGAGAAGCAATCTGTGCTGAACCCAAGCTACACAGTGGACGCACATTCGATGGACCAAGGTTATGGTTTTGATATTATATAATTAAAACAAGGCAAATAAAGACCATGTGGTGTCAAAATCATAGGAGATTGTTGAGCAGAACTGTGTGAAACCATTGCAAGTAGAGGCACATTGGATGGGACAAGGTTACATTGCAAGTTTAAAACCAAGGCGCAAGACCATGTGGTTTCCCAAGCCATATAAAACGGTGAGCCAAGACTATATGGAAAACATTACAAGTGAGCCTAAATTCTTCTATAGCAAATATAGCGATCTAAACTTATGTTTAAATAACCATGGTGAGTTAAAATTGACTCGATACCACCGCCATGCGACCATTTTTTGGCCACGTAGATCGGGTCATTAGTTATGGTTTAATGGAATGGGAGTGTGCGTTGTCATCTGTCATGGATGGGGCATCATAACGAAAAGCAAACAATCACGTTGCATTGTTAAGACACGACGCAAACAAGGTAGTTTCCCAACCATATAAAACAAGCGGTCCTAACCTTATGATTGAGACACGGGTTGTGAACCATATGAAGCCCAACATTCGATG
Organism: Pinus albicaulis; assembly: GCA_034641835.2. Taxonomy (NCBI): domain Eukaryota; kingdom Viridiplantae; phylum Streptophyta; class Pinopsida; order Pinales; family Pinaceae; genus Pinus; species Pinus albicaulis. The sequence continues at coordinate 1,279,856,117 of CM076584.1, read as the reverse complement.
GCGGGTTTTGTTTGAGAGCCAATATATTACATACAGTAGTTAATGATTAAAGTAGGGATCGGGGCTACAAGGAAATACGTTGCATTTTTATGCCGAGGTTTTAATCTACGAGGAAGATACGTGAGGTGGTCAAATTTACGTTCAAAATGGTGGAACGAAACCAACGTTTACGTTGCATGGAGCCAAAGAATCTTATATGGACGCAAATTTTTCATGCCGAAGTCTATGTGTTGGGTGAATATGTAGTGGTTAGATTTTATTGTTTAAAACGTGGAGCGGTGTGCAAAGGTTCGATGGCGGAGGTTTGGAGCGGATATATTTTATGGTCCAAAGGTGTTTACATGTGGCAGCGGAATAGTATAACACGTTGATGAGTCAAAACCACATGGATTAATCTGAAATGTATCTATCTCCAAGTCTGCATGGAAACCGTCGTGCTGTAATAGAATTCAAATGATTTATGCATTACAACTAAAGGCATGGACCGAAAAGCCAGCACCATAAAAGGCATGCTGCGCTGTTTTCAGAGGAATGGATAAAATCTGTTTTCTGCATCCACGACGAAAATTGTCCAAGAGAGAACATCTCTTCAAATCTTCTGCGCTGGTCCCATTTTAGAAAGGCGTTATCATTGCATGTTTGTTGGAAGCTGAATTTTCGGTAATGACCACATCGAGCTGTCTTCACCGAGCTAAATTTCCGATAATTCCTAAAGTGTTTGTTGTTACCCTGTCCAAAGGCACTGAAAATCCGAACCACAGCAGTCATATTGTGTCATGCAGGGTGGGGTATTATTTTCATGGCTAAATTTCATGGTCGGAGATATTTGTCTGCACACCGAGCCCCGCCCTACCGTGGTCATCCCACTATCGAGAGCCTGCCATCACCGTGCTCTCAGTGATAATCATCTAGGCTACAGGCACTCAACTGACAGGAACCACCAGGCCTGTATCCCGTTGTTATTTTATTGTTAAATATTTTCAAATGTATACCAGATCGTTTCTGGCCGAAGAAAACGTGGTGGCGGTCATGATTCATTGATTCATCGTAGGGTCATAGGGTAGGCGAAAAACAAAATATCAATTGCTACACGTTTCTGCTAATAGACTAACGAAGACCTGTTGGGCAGAATTTAATGCAAAGTTGTTGCTGTTAGTATGAATCCTTTGTCGAAGTGTACGAAAAAGGACCACTTTAGCTACGCATAACTAATAGCCCTAACAACAAAAGTGGCTGCCAATATCTTCAGATCTACTGTTAGTTGAACAAGAAAAGAGCTGCAAAAAAAACCAGATCTATGCATGGAAAGACATTAAGCAGTAAAAACAAGGGTTTTCTCCATATACCAATAGACAAGACAAGAACAATTTTTGAAAGAATTTTTATATTAATTGGGCACCTGGGAGGAAAACAAGAAGGCATATCCAATTCTCCTCAGTGTGATGGGTTCTTGGAAGTCCTCAGCACTTCAGATCTAAGATTTCTCTCTCTTGTTGGTGTAGAAAACCCAATGCAAAGAATAGAGCTCAATGGGAGCTCACACAGCAAATGATGGAAAAATGGGACCAAGTGTATAGATCCAGAGTGATATAATAGGCAACAAAAGGTGAAGAATGATGGGAAGAACCCTCCTATTTATAACAAAATATTGGGTCATTCTAGATCTTGGTGCATGATTAAAATAATGTTAACCAAATCTAGATCCACCTTTTATGGAATATTTTATTATATTTGTTGGAGGGAAAAGGTATTTGACTTGGGTCAACTCCCTTGATTAGTCAAAAATAAATAAACAAATGATTTATTTATCTTTTTAAGGAAGTGGTTGGAAGATAATCAAATAAATAATGATTTATTTAATTATTTAAGGAAATGGTTGAAAGATAATCAAATAAATAATTATTTATTTAATTATTTGTGGGTGATTTGGTCATATTTAACAAGGAACATTATCTAAATAAGATTTAAATAATTATTCCTAGAAAATAATAAGATAAATAAAGGTTTATCTAATTAATTTCTTTGTTTTTGAGTTAAACATGACTGGGAATAATAATTAAATTATGGTTTAATTAATTATTCCAAGAGGAAAATCAAACAAATATAGGTTTGTTTAATATTTCCTTTTGGGGTTTCCTGTTTGGACCATAAACAACCTAATAAATGTGGTTTATTAAGTTATTTAACATAGTGAAGGCAATTTTACTTAGGGTAAAATTTGTCTTACATGGTGTACTTGGGTCCATCTAATGATAATATGTTAGATGACCAAAAAATGGTGTAACAGATTGCCCCCCAGCGTGTGAGTGTCAGGAGCAAATCGTATGACCGAAGTACGTTGTAAGAACTCAATCACTAGACAACAAAAGGAAGTCAGAGAGAGAAATGCAAGGTAGATAGTGTGCTGAAGAACTAGACCCTGAGGAGAAGAGAATCGCAAGTGCAACAAGTCTCTTTTTATGAGAGGGTACTTGTGCTGAAGGCGGCGGGGGAGGCATACCTATGCCCGCCGAGACAAAGTACAAAAGAATAGGGTGTCCAGTAAACAAGGGACCGAACCATAGAGTACAGCTGACATAATCATGAGCCAGATAAAAATACAATGAGGAATCCCACATACATGCTGTGCCTGGGATAACAGTCAGGACTGGTACAATAATATCTGAGTACATGAGATAAATACAACCCAAATGCCCCCTGTAAATGGGGAAGGGCTCACAAAATCTGACTGATACATGCAAATCAAAGAGGCGCTACAAGTGGCTAAGGCCAACATCATCAAATATCTAGAGCTGCATCGAAGGCTGCAAGGAAGAGGTCATCCGGGCATGTGGGGGGCTACCTGCAGGGCCACCCCCTCATGAGGGTTGAGACATCTCACACACACCCGGGAATCATCAAGAGCTGTTGCTGTATCACTGAACCATCAAGTATACGGATCTCGGTCATGCTAAAAGGAGCTGGAGAAACAATCAAGTCAAATGGAAATGAGAGATCCCTTTGCTTGATCCGAGGCACCAAACAAGAGTGGAAGCTGGAACCAAGATACACCGCCCTCTAGACCTGGCTTCTGGAATGAATGAGCTGATGTCGACAGAAGGAGGTCCGCCATAGGTGAGGCAATGAGATATCCTCAACTAAGGCATGAGAGAAAATAGTGGAGCGACGGACAAACTGACACTAATGATGATAGTGAAATGGAAAGGACTGAGTAGCGAATGGGCGACTTCCCTTGTTAGAGCATAAAGGGCATGAATGACATGGCAGCGAATGACAAAATATCATAAGGGATAGGGGATAGCGGGACTGAAGGTCATAATGTGCGACGCAAGAGAGAGACCAAGCAATGAAGGATGGAGGGCTATACCGGGGTACAAAGGGACTCAGGATAGACTCCATGGATGCGATGATGACTCAACTTGGATGCTCTAAACAAGGGCGACTCGATGGTGCTGCCACACAGTAAAGGCCCCATGGGGGACCATGAAAACATGAGTACAAGATGGGAACTCATGACGAAAATCGACACGAACAAAGACGAGTAAGGAGGCGAAGTGGTGCCCCAAGTACAAGTGTCGTAAGTGAGGAAATTCGATTTTAATGAGAGGTGAAGTGACCCTTCTTGGACAAAATGTGTCCTGGTGAAGTATCAAATCATAAAAAACTAACAGATACCCATTTTAGGACTCGGTGAGAGCTTTCCAACGGTGCAGACGGTTTGTTAAACGGGGCTACGGTGTGGTCACAGCAGTCGAAAGAAGAAACATGGGTTCTCTTTTAATAAGGCAGTTTTCCCTCCCAATTCACTCATTTGCTATTGTTGCTGTGGTGAATGTAGAGAGGAGAGAAGGCCCTAAATCTTGCGGTGAGCGTAGTAGACAAACCGACCATTGGAATCGAGATCCGTCAGTTGCAGGTAAGAGGCCTAACCTTACTCTTTCATTTTGATGGATTGAAAGTTCAGTTTAGGGTCCAAAATCCAAGAAACAGACCCTCCTGCATCTCTACGGCCGCGTCGCAATTTTTGGGCCAAAAAGTGCGACCTGGGAAGCATGTTTCAGGGCAAAAAGTGCGACCTGTCCCAGAATTGGGCAGAAAACTACGACCTGGGAGATGAGGGGGTTTTGGTGCTATTTTATGGCTGAGAGTTGGGTTTTTGTGTTTGGTTATGGTATTCCCGATCTGTATACTGAAAAAGATGATGTTTTTGTGCAGGTATGGAAGATTTATGGGTTAACTGGAGAGAGAGAGACCTAGGTACATTACGGGCAGAGATCCAGGCAGACCAGGGCTTCCATTGTGTGTTGGCCAGGTTTGGGGTTCTAAAGTTTTTGGAGAACCCTTTGATGAGAGCGGGAGAGCCGTTGTTGGCCCGGATTATCAGTTACTGGGATCTAGAGCATGAGGTCTTTGTAGTGCAGGGGCACATGATCGAACTGACAGTCCAGGATGTATATTTCATGACGGGCCTCCCACCACTGGGGATGGTGGGAAACACGCACCCAGTATTACCGTGGGGGTGGCATATCATGGAGTTTGTGGAGCGACATTGTCGACCGGGTCTCCAAGTCAAGGGGAATCGGATACCGATCGGGGATCTAGAGAGGCTAGAGACCCATGCAGTGGCCGCAGCTGTGCTACGTATCCTAGGCAACCAGGCGCTCCATCACATCACTGGGGGGCAGATGATGATTGTGTAGAGTGTGTTGAGTGGGACCTACTATGGGTGGGCCCAAATGATGTTGGTGTTGCTAAAACGACAGTTGTCTCTTTGCAAGCGGCAAGTGAACCACGATTGCTCGTATGGGACTTTATTGTGCGCCTTCTTCTTTGAGAAGATCCCGACCTTGCGGCCTCGTATACAACTTCCAGATGGGGGCTCGAGAGAGCCCAGGATGCGCCGGTGGGGGCAACTACTGTGCAGAGGAGGAGGAGGGGCAGTCGGGCGAGTGTTTCGACCTGAGTTTTTTGCCCATTGGGATCAGATGCCATTATACATAGACGATTATCCCTATAGTGGGATGAGTTATTGTGGAGATCCGGACCTGCCACTTCCGCCTGGTCGAGTCTGGGGGCTCGATGGTAAGTGACATATTGCTAGTCTTGTATGGACATGTTAAAGTTTTTGGAATAGTAGCTAGGGTACTGATTCATGTACTTTTGGTATGCAGATATAGCACTGGTAAAACCGACCGGATATATGGGACGACCGGCAGCATCTAGAGCTACAGGTCCGAGTGGGTCGAGAGTAGCACATAATGAGGATGCGGCCGCCCTTCTGGAGGACATCCGCCGTAGATGCGAAAGGTTGTTGACCAAAGTATCAGAGCGCGAGTGGCAGGACTTAGATGACCAGTACATAGAGCCATGTGTTGGTCTACCCTCAGAATGGCGAGGTGTCATGCGGCGCATGGCGATGGCCGGTCAAGCGATGCATGATCTACAGGCTGCAGGGGCAGAGCCATTGGCTCGGGATCCGCCAGATAGTGATTAGGTGTGGGGCAGGTGGTGCCCCCTAATGTGTATGTAGGGGAAGGTGGTGTTTGGTCAATTTAGTGTGTCCTAAATTGCTGCATTTAATTTGTCAATCCGGGAATCGTAAGCTGATGAAGTGCGGCGCACTATATGTGCAAGATAACCTATTTCTTAACTTTTTGTCGTTTTTGGTTTTTCTAAGGTGAAATGGAAATTCTAAGATGAAAACAGGTTTGGTTATATTTGTTCAAGGAAGTGATATCCCCTATAATGATTTACCAACTTGAAACTTTAAAAAGCAATTTGAAATTTACAATGACAAGACTTGAAAGGAAATGAAAATGTGCTGCTGAAATGAAAAGGTGCTGCTAATCTAATAAATCAAAACAATGAACTATTGAGCATGAAAACTAAACTATTCTTGCTGCCAACTAAACATAAAAGAAACTATGCTTAAGGAAATTCAAAATTGCAACAAAATAAATCTAAATCAAATTACATCAATTTATCTTCTGATCCTTCATCATTAGTCCAGCTATGATTTTCGGAAGTAATCATAAACAATTTGAGTAACTGATATTTAATTTGCAGAAAGTAAACTAATACTAAACCATACACTCATGATTCAATCCCTCACCATCAGTCCAGCTGTGGCTTTCGGAGGCAACCGAAGATGTCATGTATGATTTAATATATCTAAATTTGCAGAAAAGAAACTAATACTAAACTACACATTTCATAATGCAATCCCTCACCATCAGTCCAGCTGTGGCTTTCGGAGGCAACTGAAGATGCTATGAGCAGCTTAATATATCTAAATTTTCAGAAAAGAAACTAATACTAAACTACACATCTCATAATACAATCCCTCACCATTAGTCCAGCTGTGGCTTTCGGAGGTAACTGAAGATGCTATGAGCAGATTAGTATATCTAAATTTAACTATTGAAGCAGATAAGCAATACTAAAATTAAACAAAAGCTATGAAAAGCAAATTAGCAGCAGAACAATGTTAGTTCCATGTCACTAGTCAAAAAGCTATGAAAATGCCCGGGCTGCCTATCTATAACCTGAAACAGGAACACTGATCAGTGATTATCAACATAAAACATGAAAAACAGAAATGAAATGGAAATTATGGAAGTGTATAAACAGAAATGAAACAAATGCAATGTATGAACATATAAATGGATTATGACACAATGGAATGAAATTAAAATTATACACTAATGCACAAAACCTTAGCTGAGCAGGGGCCCTCTACACTAGCCTTGGCAACGGTCCTCAAATATGAATTAAGTTGAAAAACAGAGTCTTCTCATATTAAAAAGCAGTCATTACAGAATGGTAATGTTACGGCACAAGTGCAGCGTAATCACTACAGAGCAGACTAATCAAAAGATAACAGAGACTACATTCACTAATATCGACTAACTCCATATGCGTATGCAAACGCATTATATATAACAACGAACTATAACTGTCTCCTAAAGTTCATGCTGGTGGAGAGCACGTAGACCACTACGTCCACGGATATAGGAGCATGGCCGTGTTGGAAAGTAAATCTATGAGAGGTGGATGCTTGAATTCGACTCTAGAACCCTGTACAGATGTCGATTTAACCTCCGCAGGCTTAGAAACGGCCGTATGGGTCTTCATGTGACACGAAACAGAGTCCGGCCGACATGAAACTCCATGGTTGACTTCCATGTGGACGCTTTTGACCACGACTTCTTTGGATGAGTTTTCTTGATCCAATAGGACACGAACCATGTCCACGTCATTCCTGACCTGCCCATGTGGCTCGTTTCCTTTGTAGACACCTGTAGCATAGAGTTTCACAAAATAGTTGCGGAAAGTTGCAGCAGCTGCGGAAAGTGGCAAGATTCCGCAGCTGAATGAACAAAATCTAGATCAAATAGCAAACACAAAAATATAATTAAAAACCATGTTAGATGCTCTTTTTCACATGATATTGACAATTTGGGAGGTTTAGGTGAGTGAAAAAGGTATAGAAAAGTGTATGGAAAAGATGCAGATTTGGGACTCAACATACCCCCACTGTGAAGGTGTTGCATGTCCTCATGCAACCAAAATTTTGATACTCTTTGTTCAGTTCATGTGCCTTGATACTTCAGCCAGCACATCCAATCCTCTTCTCTTCTTCCTTGGTACTACCATCATTCTGGGTTTCTTCATTAAGCATCTAAATTTGATATTTACAAGTGCTCTGCTCAATTTCTGGCATTTCCTTTTCAATTTCTTATTCTTCTTTTGCCATATTCCCAAATGTAACATAGTATTATCATGGATGATCTTGTCCAGTTTGCCTTGTTCTTTCAATGTTTCGTTTTCATTTTTGATGTGCCTATTTAAAAGCTCCAGCTCAAAAATTTCCTGTTTTAATGATTGAACTAAATCATCCTGCAATGTATGAGGTTGAATGGAAGAAGTACTTGGACCTGTGGCTGCCTTTTCCAAAGATTCTATATAGTCATATACTTCCTGCTGCTTGGGGTCTATTTCAGGTGTCATTTTTATTGGGTTGTCCCCAAAATGCTGTGAAGGAGAGTTATGTTCAAAATCTGGCTGAGGAGGGCTTACATCAATATTTTGCTGAGAATAGGATGGAGTATGCTCATTGTCTGATTGGGAATGAAATGAACCAGGTTCACTAACTGACTGAGATGGACTATGGTCAGTTGGGGACTGTTCAGATGTCTCTTCACCCAAATCAATGAAATGAGGACTCTTAATTTGCGTTTTTCTCAATTTCCCCTTAAGTCTGCTGCTTCTCCTCACACGCTGTGGTACACTACCCTTTTGTTCTTGTTTTCCTTTCTCTTCCTTCTTGGATATAGATGACTGTTTTTGAAGATAAAATAATATTTCAGATAGCACTTGATGATCTCCCTCTTCAGAAGAAGGAGTTTTATGTACAGCCTCAATAGTTTCTTTCTCTTTTGGTGTTATTGGCTTCTTACCCTTGATTTCCTTCTTCTTCCTTTTTACCAGTCTCTCTTCCCTATCAGTTTTTTCCATAGTAGTAGTAGGAGTATTTTGGATTTCATCAATTGTTCTTTTCCTCCTACTTCTTCTTGCTGTGCTAGCTGCAGGAATTTCCTGAGTAGGAGTAATTTGGGTTTCAACATTTATTCTTTTTCTTCTACTCCTTCTTGTTGAACTTCCTTCAGGAACTTCCTGAGGTTCCTCAAAGAAATTTCTAACTAGAAATTGTTCCCATGTGTCTTTTCTTTCCTTTAACTCCTTTTCAATCAGAATTTTTATAAGGTCGTGGTGATATAGATGAGGCTCTACATCTCCTAAGTGTTTCTGAACAGTCACAGCCATTTTCTTCAAGCTATTGAATAGAAAATATGGGAGATTGAGAGTTTGATTTTCTAGAAAATTCATCAATAGCCTGGTATGGTACATGTACATGGACCCAAAATGGCCTTCACATGTAATGAATTTCTGAACAACTAGCAATAAAGTGGCCCATTCTTCTTTCAATGCATGCATAGGAATTCCTCTTTTAAAAACAGTTATATCCATACCTTGGTTTCGTAAGATTGTTCTCCATGCCTCATCACTGATGCTTTTATTTTTGAACCAACGCTCTCCCTCCTGAAGAAGTTCCGTGGCTGTTGCTATAGATGCTTCATTGACCACAAACTTAAGGTCTCCAATTTCTGCTTCTGAACCATCAAACGACCTTGCAAATGATTTCGTAACTTCTTTGTGGTAACCTCTGAATTTCTGGATAAAACACAACCATTTTTCTTTCTTCAATATCTCCTTTACTTGCGGATATCCCTCTATAAACTTCGGTCCTTCCGGCTCTGCTCTTAGCAATTTTCCCATTTCACTTCTCTGTTCTTCACAAATTTGCCTTCGTGAGGGTTTCAAATGGAAATAGAATGATTGAATGCACAGGAACAAGCACAATGGCTGTGGGGATGTATCATAAAATGGGAATGAGCACCATAAACGGAATGGAGTGAGACTGTGGGTAGATATACGGGAGTGAGAATGAGCAAAAGGAACGAAATGGAGTGAAACAGGGAGTGAGAATGAGCAGAGTGGGGTTTCGTAAACACGGCAGAGACACGACAAAGAGATTAACAAAGTATAACACATTCGGCAGCGTTTTGAATTTTGGTGGCTGCGCAATAAATATGAACACGTTTCAATCAACGGTTATGAATTTATGCGGCCGTAAGAGTCCTTGGTCAAATCAAATACGTCTCATTATCTCCGGTGGGATATTGGAACATGAGTGAAAATCGGACTTTTAATGATAAAACCGTTTGTGAATGAATGCAAGAGGATAATATGGAGATCGTGAAAGGTTACAGAACTGTCAATATAATCATTGCGCGTAATGGATAGAGCTCATGGTTCAGAACTATATAAAAATGTGTTTTCCAATACTATTTGAAATAAATTTTATTCATACCTTTGGAATCTTTTCCTTTGCCCTTGGTCTTCAACTGATTGATCTCCATTGGTGTCTTGAATGCTCCATTGATCCTCTCACCTGCATTTTATTTTCTAATTATGGCAATAACATCTGACTGTAAATTCTCTTTGAAAACAGAGTAGTAGCTGCGGAATCTGCTTCTGGCTGCGGAAACTGGAGTCAGCTGCGGAAACAGATGTCAGCTGCGGAAACTGACACAGCTATTACTTGGTTGAATAGAAATGAACAAATGACAAATGACCATATGGAAATGGTCATGAAAAAGATTTTTATTGATGGAATGGAATGAAATGAAGTGGAATGAAGTGAAATGAAATGAAATGAAATGGAATGAAGTGGAATGAAGTGGAGTGGGTGGTGACAAAGCTTGTGAAATGAAAGAGAGATTTTTTTTTGGAAAATATAGAGTGTCAGGTGTCCCTGATTTTCACCCTATATTTTCTGTATAAGACTGCCAATCAATGATTGGTTTTCAGGCTTATACCATTTTTTTATTTTTTATTTTTTTTATTTTTATTTTTTTTTAACTGAAAAACAAAAGCTAGGCTGGTGGAGAAGAGGAATTCTTCTGTACCAGTCTGATTGCAGAACTTTCTTGAAACATCTTGACAAAATCCTCTTTAGAGAGTGGCTTATGATAAACTTTCAATCTATGGCCATTCACAATAAGAGGAGTTTGAAACTCATCAATGGTCTTGATTCTTACAGCTCCATTGCTAAATATCTTGTCAATCTCATATGGCCCAAGCCAATGAGTCTGAAATTTCCCTTGAAAATCTTTAAACTTGGAATCAAATAACAATGCCCAATCTCCTTCTTGAAACTTCTTCTCTTTGATATATTTGTCATGCCATTTAGTTCTTTGATATTGAACTAGATCAGTTCTTAGAATTGCTTCTTGTCTGATCTCATCTAGCTCATTCAACTGCTCCATTCTATGCTTTTGGGCTTCTCATAAGTCCATCCCCAACTGAACTGCTATCTTGAAGGTCTTGACTTGGAACTCAATGGGGAGCAAGACTTCTTTCCCATAAACAAGTTCATAGGGAGAATGTCCTGCTGTATTCCTCCATGTAGTTCTGTAGGCCCACAAGGCTTCTGGAAGCCTTTCTGCCCAATCTCTTCTATGTAGATGAACATTTTTGGTGATGATACTTTCAAGAACTTTGTTTGTGGACTCCACTTGACCATTTTCTTGTGGATGGTAAGGAGTAGATCTTCTGTGCTTGATTTTGTATTCTTCCATCAACTTTTCCACCAAATTGGATGTGAATTGGCTCCCCTGATCTGTTACAATTTCTCTTGGAACACCAAAGCGAGTAAAATATCCTCATAAAGAAAATGAACAACTGAATTTTCAGTAGCAGATACTAATGCTTTAGCTTCTACCCATTTAGTAACATAATCAGTACAAACCAATATATACTTCTTTTGCTTAGATGGTAGATTAATAGGTCCAATGAAATCTAAAGCCCATTTTTCAAAGGGTTCAATGAGTACATGTGTTTGCAATGGCATTTCATTTGAAAGGGTAGGTTTCCCTACTCTTTGGCAGCTGTCACACCTTTTGACATATTGTTTTGCATCTTTGAAGAGGGAAGGCCAATAATATCCTAAAGAAAGGATTTTATAGGCCATCCTTTTGTCTGCAAAGTGTCCGTCACATGGTTCATCATGACATGCCTTAAGAATATCAGGCATTTCATCTTCCCTGACACATCTTCTGATCACAAGATCTGGCCCTGTTTTAAACAATTCGTTAGAAATCCATGAATATTTTGAACTCTCCCGAATAATCTTTCGTTTTTCTCTTGGAAATAAATGTGAAGGTAGTTTCCCTGTAACCAAATAGTTAGCAATATCTGCATACCAAGGGGTCTTAATAGTTACTGCAAACAAGTATTCATCGGGAAATTTATCTTCTACAGGAGAATCTTCTTTAGTATTCTGAATCCTAGACAAGAAATCAGCTACTGTATTCTGTTTTCCTGGTCTATCCAACACAGTAATATTGAATTCTTGCAAAAGTAAAAGCCATCTTGTCACTCTGACATTAGTAACAGGTTTGTTCATTAAATATCTAATTGCAGAATGGTCAGTATGAATAAAAGTTTCATAGCCTGTTATGTAATGTCTAAACTTATTAATTGCATGAACAACAGCTAAGAACTCTTTTTCAGTCACAGTATAATTCAACTCTGTGGGAGTCAAATTTTTACTGGTGTAATAAATGGCATAAGGAATTAAATTTTTTTGACCCAACACAGCTCCAAGAGCTGTATCTGAAGCATCTGTAGAAATATGGAAAGGAAGTTTCCAATTTGGTCCTCTCAAGATAGGTGCTTCAGATATTCTTGTTTTCAAAGTTTCAAAAGCCGATTGACAATCAGGATCCCATTTAAATTCACAGTCTTTTGTAAGCAATTTGAAGAGTGGAGAAGCTATTTTAGTGAAGTTTTCTATAAATCTTCTATAGTAACCAGTAAATCCTAGAAAACTTCTAACATCTCTTTGACAATTTGGAATAGGTAACTTAGAGATGACTTCAACTTTTGATCTATCAACCTTAATCCCATCTCCCGAAATATGATGTCCTAAAACAATCTCTTCAGTAAACATCATAAAGCATTTTTCATGGCTTAATGAAAGGTTTGTTTCTTTACATCTTATAAGAACTTTTCCAAATTTTCTAATGCCTCTTCAAATGAATTACCATAAACTGTAAAATCATCCATATAAACCTCTACACAATCATGGATTAGATCAGAAAAAATTCCTAGTACTGCTCTTTGGAATGTTGCTGGGGCATTACATAACCCAAAAGGAAGCACTCGGTAGGCAAAAGTTCCCCATGGACAAGTAAATGTGGTCTTATCTTGATCTTCAGGTGCTACCTGAATTTGATTATAGCCACTTAAACCATCCAAAAATGAAAAGTACTTTTTACCTGCTAATGTATCTAATACCTGATCAATAAAAGGCAAAGGAAAGTGATCCTTCAAAGTTGCTTTGTTCAATTCCCTATAATCAATGCATACCCTCCATTTACCATTATTTTTAGGTACTATAACCAAAGGAGAAACCCATCGGCTATCTGAAATTGGATAAGTGAAGTTTACATTGAGAAGTTTTTGGAGCTCTTCTTTCACTATCTCCCTAAGATTTGGATTCATCCTTCTTTGAGGTTGTTTGATTGGTCTACTGTTTTCCTCAATATAGATATGATGGATGCAAGTCTTAGGATCAATACCCTTCATGTCAGTATACTCCCATGCAAATGCAGTAGAATGTTTTTGCAAGATTCTGGTTAGTTCTTCTTGTTGTGACTTCTCCAAATGTTTGTTGATATTCAATGTCTTTTCTGGGAAAATCTCAATAGCAGAATTACCAAACTCTTCCATAGAGTAAAGAGACATTTGTCTTGATGATAAATATTCTATGTCAGATTCCAACTGAAATTGTGTGGGGTCATATTCTGAAGTTATCTCAAAATTTTCTAATGTGTTCCGAATTTGACTATCCTCACTAATTTCAGAAATGGTAAAGACAGGTTGTATAGTGTTCTCATCATCGACCCATTCATTGTCTCCTATTTCTGTGATTTCTCTTGCTGGAGGATACAAATTGAATTTCTTTGTCGAATTACCATTTGAAATGTACATGTCTCCAGATCTACAACTAATAAAAGCATCCGCTGTGGCTAGCCAAGGTCTTCCTAAGATAATTGGATGTCCTCCTAGATTATTCTTGGGAGTCAAAATCATAAAGTCTATTGGATATTCCCAAGAATCTAAGGAGACTGAAATATATTCTAATACACCATCTGGTTTAATAACTGATCGATCTGCAAGTTGCAGTAAAGTAGGTGTAAAGAGAAGATTAGGAAGTTTTAACTGTTCCATAGTCTGTCTACTCATAATGTTGATAGTAGCCCCTAAGTCAATCAATGTGTTTGGAATTTCTATTCCATTTATATGTGTCTTGACAATTGGACTTCCTGGATCTACATACTTCTGCATGGTAATTTTTCCCATCATAATGTCTGCAATCTTTCCTACCAGGTAGATTCTTCTTGTGTCTTTTAGCTTCCTTCCTGGTCTTTTGAAACTCAACTCCTTTATGGTTTTTGCTAGAATAGGAATTTCTCGAATGGCTTGTAGCAATGAAATCTTGATACAAACATTCTTCAATTCATCTAGAAAGTCATAGTTAGGCAACAAGATTTGTTTTTCCACCCCCTTATCAATTTGTAGTATTTCCGGAAAAGGAGGTGTAGATGAAGATGCAGGTTGCTCAACTATAGGAGTTGTGGGTGTTAACTTTTCTTTTTCTTTTTGCATGCTTGAATTTTGAAGAGACTCTTCCTCAGAATCCTTATTAACTTGAAGAGAGTCCTCCTCAGAGGTATCTTGCTCTTGAATCTCTATAGAAGGTTTTTCTAAAACTCTACCAGATCTGAGTTGTACATCGTTGAGAGGAACAATCATATAGGTAGGAAATTTTTGTCCTTCTACCATATAAGTATTCTGAGGATTCTTATTGTTAGGATTTGGCAATGGCTGAGCTGGAAGTTGATTTGTCTTCTGTTGGTATGGGAGAATGAGTTGAGGATTTGTATTTTGTTGAGAAGGTTGTTGTTGTGGAAATGGCAATGAAAGTTGTGGATTTGGGCTTGGAAGTTGTGGAGCTTGTCGATTTTGAAAAGATGGAGGATATTGATAAAATGGAGCAAATCTCCCATAAGGATTTTGCATCCCTTGTACCCATGGCTGATATGAATTTTGATGTTGGGGCCAAGGTTGTTGCCAAGGATTCCAATTTGGTGGGGTTTGAAGATTCATAGGGTTATTAAACCCTTGAGATTGTTGTCCCTGCCAAGGTCTCCTTGCAACAAAACAGAGAGATTCTACTGAGTTTGGATCTTCTTGAAAAACAGCTTTGAGTCCAGGAATTGAAGGAAAATCCTTGATCTCATGATTTTCTAAGCAAATCATACATGTTTCTACAACTTTTGCATCCAAGGGACATTCCCTTAAAGCATGTTTCTTTCTACATTTCGGACAAAAGATGGCTAAAGCATCTGTTTCTGCTTTCTGCTTGTTTTGGATTTTAAAGGTGTCTAGTTGTTCACTAAGGCTCCCTAAGATATCAGTTTTGAACTCATCAAGCATATTACCAATCTCTGCCCTACTTACTGATCCAGTTGCAGATTTGTTAGCCCTAATAAGAGAAGGATCCCTAGGCCCTTTTCCTGTTTTAGATTTTCCCCTTGAGAGATGGACACATAGTTCTGTTATGTCACGAAGTGGAAGTCGAGAAATGTCTCCTTTCCCCATCATGTTTAAAATATCTATCCATTCATCTCTAATGGCTTTTAATATGAGGGATTTCAAGGTTTCATCATCTAAGTTGCTCATATTTGCTCTTTTTAAGTTGTATTGAAATCTTTCAAGTAAATCTTCCAAATTTTCATCTTCTTTTTGCATCATTTTGAATACCTCATCCTTGTGATTGGTGGGCATACAATAGTCCAAGTATCTATCCAAAAATGTTTGTTTCATTTCATTCCAAGTCCCGATAGATTGAGTGGCTAATCCCATGAACCATTTCAAAGCAGATCCCTTCAATGTTGAAGGAAACAATTTGAGTTTTTGAGAATCTTCCATATAGTCATAAGTTCGGCACACAACTTCAAACTCAAACAGAAATGTTTCAGGATCCTCAATTTGCAATCCATAAAAGTTAGGGAGAACATATGGTGAGATATTTTTCATTGTTGCATGAGTTTCCTCATCAACTATAGGGAATCCAAGCAAATTGTTTCCTTCCCTATTTCTACCATTATTTCCTTCACCATTGTTATCTCCATTGTTTCCTCCTCTTCTACCTCCACCTCTATTTATTACTTCCTCTGCCATGATAGTTTCTTTAGAGTCCTTATAGTCCTCTAGTTCTTCTACCAAGGAAGGATGAGAGAAAGTCTCTTTGTTTTCTAAGTTGGTTTTAGTAGGTGGTATAGGAGAATCCTCTAATTCAGCTGTTCCTTGACTTCCAAAAATCTTAAGGCTAGGGGTAGATGGTGGTGAATCTGGTCTATGCCTTGAAGAAGATGGAGTTGTGAAAATCAAACTCTTGGCTTTAGCTATAAACCTTCCCCTAGAATCTCTTGCTCTATGCATGTCATTTTTTTTAAAATTTTTTTTTTTTTAAAAAGTTGGGCCAATAATTCTCTTTCTGATCTTCCAGATCACACTAGGTGCAAGAAGAGAGCATACTTAAGAAATTACTAAACCAATAACTCTCTTTTCTGATCCTCCAGATCACACTAGGTGCAAGAGGAGAGCATACTTCAAGAAGTTATCAAGTTTTCCCTTCTTTTATGATTTTATGTGTTTTTTTAAGAAATTGGCTACCTAGTTACACTTCCCCGGCAACGGCGCCAAAATGTTTGGTCAATTTAGTGTGTCCTAAATTGCTGCATTTAATTTGTCAATCCTGGAATCGTAAGCTGATGAAGTGCGGCGCACTATATGTGCAAGATAACCTATTTCTTAACTTTTTGTCGTTTTTGGTTTTTCTAAGGTGAAATGGAAATTCTAAGATGAAAACAAGTTTGGTTATATTTGTTCAAGGAAGTGATATCCCCTATAATGATTTACCAACTTGAAACTTTAAAAGCAATTTGAAATTTACAATGATAAGACTAGAAAGGAAATGAAAATGTGCTGCTGGAATGGAAAAGTGCTGCTAGTCTAGTAAATCAAAACAATGAACTATTAAGCATGAAAACTAAACTATTCTTGCTGCCATCTAAACATAAAAGAAACTATGTTTAAAGAAATTCAAAATTGCAAAAAAATAAATCTAAATCAGATTACATCAATTTATCTTCTGATCCTTCATCATTAGTCCAGCTATGATTTTCGGAAGTAATCATAAACAATTTGAGTAACTGATATTTAATTTGCAGAAAGTAAACTAATACTAAACCATACACTCATGATTCAATCCCTCACCATCTTCGGAGGCAACCGAAGATGTCATGCATGATTTAATATATCTAAATTTGCAGAAAAGAAACTAATACTAAACTACACATTTCACAATACAATCCCTCACCATCAGTCCAGCTGTGGCTTTCGGAGGCAACTGAAGATGCTATGAGAAGATTAGTATATCTAAATTTGCAGAAAAGAAACTAATACTAAACTACACATTTCACAATACAATCCCTCACCATCAGTCCAGCTGTGGCTTTCGGAGGCAACTGAAGATGCTATGAGCAGATTAGTATATCTAAATTTAACTACTGAAGCAGATAAGCAATACTGAAATTAAACAAAAGCTATGAAAATCAAATTAGCAGCAGAACAATGTTAGTTCGTTTTCAGTGTAACAGGTCGGCATATCATGGAGTTCGTGGAGCGTCATTGTCGACCGGGTCTCCAAGTCAAGGGGACTTGAATACCGATCGGGGATCTAGAGAGGCTAGAAACCCGTGCAGTGGCCACAGCTGTGCTACATATCCTAGGCAACCAGGCGCTCCATCACATCACTGGGGGGCAGATGATGATAGTGGAGAGTGTGCTGGGTGGGACCTACTATGGGTGGGCCCAAATGATGTTGGTGTCGCTAAAGCGACAGTTGTCGCTATGCAGGTGGCAGGTGAACCATGATTGCTCATATGGGACTTTATTATGTGCCTTCTTCTTTGAGAAGATCCCGACTTTGAGGCCTCGTGTACAACTTCCAGATGGGGGCCCGAGAGAGCCCAGGATGCGCCGTTGGGGACGACTACTGTGCAGAGGAGGAGGAGGGGCGGTCGGGCGAGTGTTTCGACCTGAGTTTTTTGCCCATTGGGATCAGATGCCATTGTACATAGACGACTATCCCTATAGTGGGATGAGCTACTGTGGAGACTCAGACCTGCCACTTCCGCCTGGTCAAGTCTGGGGGCCCGATGGTAAGTGACAGATTACTATTCTTGTGTGGGCATGTTAAAGTTTTTTGAATAGTAGTTTAGGGTACTGATTCATGTACTTTTGGTATGCAGATATAGCACTGGTAAAACCGGCCGGATATATGGGACGACCGGCAACATCTGGAGCTACAGGTCCGAGTGGGTCAAGAGCGGCGCATAATGAGGATGCAGCCGCCCTACTAGAGGACATCCGTCGTAGATGCGAAAGGTTGTTGACCGGAGTATCAGAGCGCGGGTGGCAGGACTTAGATGACCAGTACATAGAGCCATGTGTTGGTCTACCCTCGGAATGGCGAGGTGTCATGCGGCGCATGGCGATGGCCAGTCAGGCGATGCGCGATCTACATGCTGCAGGGGCAGAGCCATTGGCCCGGGATCCTCCAGATAGTGATTAGGGGTGGGGCATGTGGTGCCCCCTATTATGTATGTAGGGGCAGGTGGTGCCCCTAGTTTTGGGTTTTTTGTAACATGCTATGGGCATGTCATATGTATCAGAGTAGATGGAATCTAAACACATGTTTTGCGACACATATTATGGATATGCATCGTTTTTTGATGGTTATGAATGTTATTGTCTTGTATGAAATGTGTGTGATAAATGCCAATCTAGAACATGGTTTGCAATACTATCTACATAGTGATTATGTTCTCGAGGTACATGGTTGAAAGTTATGGTTTCAAATGCACGTATCAAGAGTTTCACTCGTAAATAGCGTCTAAATAGCACAGGGCTATGCACATGATAAACACCATTTAGTTGCATTACAAGAAGAAGGGAATCTAAACGAACGTGCAGATGGAGGATGCGATGAAAGAGGGCATCGGCTAAGAGACCACGCACTGCATAATATTCGGCTTGATTGTTGGTGGCAGAACCAATGCAGACCCCATTCGAAAGAACAAGGGCATGCAAGGGGGTGAAGATGGCCCAACCTGCCGAGGCTAGATTCCGGGAGTAATGACTTTCACCATCGGCGTAACCGGTAAAGGGTGTGGACGGGGGGTCCTGTGAAATGGTGTGACAAGACAACAAATGAGGGGAGGAGAGGCAAGGACGGCAGCGTGAGTGCACAGAAGTCATCGGGCGGCAATCGCAGGAGGGAGTGCAAGGAGCAGGATGACTATGAATCATATACAAATCAGAGGGTGGGATATGAGGGCTATTGGAAGTATGGTGAGGACTCGGGCTGCGGAGGTCAACAGAGACACGGGTGGAGTGGTCTCGTGTATGGTTAGGAAAGGGGTGGTCAAGGGACACAATAGGGGAGGATGCAGGGGGGCTAGGCTCCAAGTGTCTCGCAGAGGAGGAGAGGTAAAGAATGGTTACAGTAGACTCCGTCATCTGAACATCAGGGGGGAATGTCGATCTGAGCGGGGGGATCCTCAGGCTGACCTGAAGCGTACTGCGCGAGGATGGGAGAGGCGGATTGATTCTGTTCAACCTCATACTATCGGATCACCTCTAAAGAGGTGCGGTAATGCGTCAGGTGAGGACAATGGTGGGAGTAATGGCCATGCACGCCGCACAAAGCACAGGGTTTGTTGGTGCGGAGAGTCTTGGGGTTCTTGGTTACGGACGAAGAAGGAATGGAGGCTTCAGGGACCGTAGACTCGGGGAACATGACTTTAACCATGGGCTGGATACGGGGCAACTTGGGACAAGCATGGGTGGCATGATCGGTGACATCACATAAGGTGCAAGGCTTCGCGGGCGGAGAAGGGGCCGGGTCAGTCGTGGTGGTCTTGTCTTTAAGTGCCCCCTTGCGGGCTTTGCCTTTCTTCCCGGGAGCCGTCACGACAAGAGAAGGGTCCTGTGGAGGTGCTGGGGGCACAGTGGCAACGGAGGAAGCGAGGGGGACCGGTTGAACCGATGTCAAAGCCATGTATGGTTTGGGGTGACCAGGAGGGGTGGCGGTTGGGGGATCAAGGTACCAGACCGGTATGCCCAAGGTCAAGTTAGGGAGAGAGAGGGTGGCCATGACGGGGACAGAATATGCTCCGGGAGGGGGAGCTAGGAAAGGGATCTTCCCAGCAAGGTAATGACCAGGAGGGACGGCTTCGAGATGGTTAAGGCCAGGAGGAACCAAATCAACTGTGAGGATAAGGTTTATGATACCAGTTCGTAGGGAGGGCCAGAAGGAGGAGGTCCCATTTGGCCGAGATGTTAGAATGGCTAGGAGCAAAGCTAAGTGAGGGCGCAGGGGAGGTTGTCGACACGTGCAGGCCGCTTACGGGCAGCCTGGGACGATTGCATCATGCAAACATTCGATAAGTTGGGATCGGTGACAGGAGGGGGGGGAAGGTTAGGGAAAGTTCCAAGCAGGGAGGAATCTTTGTAAACGCCGGGGGAGACACTGGTTAAGGAATCGATGGTTTGCTTGTTGGCTACAGAAGAGATGGTCGTCTCAGGGGAGGTCTGAGATTTTGGCTCATGATATGTCAACTGGTCGATGGTGACTATATTTCCATTATGGGGGAAAGACATCTTGCGAAAGACCACGGATGGGACAACAGACATAGCATAGGTGTAGCTTCGCCCCAATAGAATGTTGTAATCTAGCGGGGCATCGATGACTTCAACGTCAATGCAAACAGTCTTACCGGCGAGGGTGATAGTGCAATTGTGAAATATGACAATGGGCTGGGAGGCATGGCCGTCCCACGCTCGAAGAGTGATCGTGGAAGGGGCCAACGCAGGGGATCCGCGTTGCTTCCAAACCGAAGTGGACATCACGCAGGTGGATGCCCCTCATCAATTATGCACCGGGAAACGTTGGCGTTCCAGATTTTCACTGGGATTTGGAAGTCGACGGAAGGAGGGAGAGGAGGATGGTCCGATTGAGGGCGTCAAAAACAATCATCATTCGTCATCAACAGATCTACAGCGTTTCACTACAGTATAGTAGAAGGCCTTCTTTTGGGAAGGGCACGACCGGAGGAGTTCCAAATGCTGAAATGGCTGCTAGAGATTGACACAAATCATCTACTATATGAATGAGCAAAACTTGACCTAGGAAGGGGCTAAGCTTGACGCACTCATCCCTTAGGAATCTTGGTATGAACCTCAACTTTGGGTCAGATGGATATGTAAGGCCATTTGGTGTCGAAAGAGGCCTGCAACCTCGAAGAAGGAGGCTCGGCTGCGTACCGGAGTGGTGAGGTCAATACTGGCGAGACCGAGTTTGAAGGTGAAGGTCGACGGTTGGGGAAGGATCGGAGTGCATCATAAGGATCTGGTAATCAGAGGAACCAGAAAGGGAAGGGGGAGTGGCGACCTAGCTGTCAGGCGGTTGGGTAGCCACGAATCCTTACTGAGGGAAAGGATCAGTAAACACAGCTGGTTGGGTAGTGGCCACATTAGGAGGAGCATGAGGGGAGGCGTGCTGACCGCGCAATGTGGCTTGAGACTCCCACATCTGTCGCATCTGGGGTAAGAGGGGACAATCGTGGGTGTAATGACCATAAACACCACAACACGAACAAGGCTTATTTGTGCGAAGCGGCCTGTCCAGCTTGGGCTGAGTGCCCTGTTGCTGGTTGGCAGTGTTAGGGTCAATACCAGGATTGGGTCCACGGGTACCAGGGGCAGATTGTTTTGGGTTGCCTCTCCACCTTCTTTGAGAAGAAGGGGAATTAGTTGCACCCTGTTGTGCAAATACTTGCCCTGGAGGAGGCTGTAAGTGCTGTTGCAGGTTTGGAGGAGGCAAGGGAGATGGAAGCGCATATGCTGGAGGATCTGGCGCACTAGGCTGCGGGTAAAGGTAATGGTTAGGTTGGGAAACATTGAGGTAAGCAGGAGGTTGGGCAAAAGGAGGAGGCATGCCGTATCCTAGATACATGCTACCGGGAGGGGGAAGAGTGCTGGAGGTGCTGGCCCCTCCCTGAGGGAGACCATAGCCCATAGGAGGTTGAGTGTACGGATGGGAAAGGGCTCCAACGATACCGTCGGCGGAATGAGATGCCCTCGAGGCGTTAGCGCCACCGGGCCTGGGGAGGTCAGGAAGAACGGTATAAACATAACCAAATTGAGCGTAGATCAGGTCATATTTCAAGGCTATTTGGAGGGCGGCTTCTTCGGTTTGAGGAAAATGGGAGGTGACATCTTTGCCGATGGGAGCTGGAAGGGTGCGGAGGAACCAGTCCATATAAACCCGATCTTCGAAGGGAGGGGCTCGACATAAGCTCCATCTTCTTCGCCATTCCTGAACATGGGCGGAAAGGCGGGTTGAAGAGGATTGCTTAAAGGAAGTCAAGAGCTCCGTGCCAGTGTCGTATCGGAGAGGGAGATGGAAATAGGACAAAAAGGCTTGGGCAAGGGTCGCAAAGGTGGTATGGGAAGAGGTGGCCTGTTCAACATACCATTTAGAAGCTTCGCCGGTAAGTGTGCATTGGAACAAACGAAGACGGATGGAGTCATCGGTAATGGAATTGGAGGAACACCACATGTGGAAAGATCAAACATGATTGGTTGGATCTTCTCCAGCTTGGCCTTCGAATTTAGGGATGTCGGAAGGGAGCTTGGTCGGCATGGCAGGCCAACCAACATCGTGGCGGATAGGGTCATTGATCAACTGATTGAAATTGGGGAGGCTGAGGCCTGCAATGTACGACAGCAAGGGGGTGGCCGGGGTCGTTCCTGTGGTGGTTCCGCTAGTAGTCGGGCTAGCATTAGGGCCAGGAGAACCACTAGCGTTAGGCCCTGGACCAGACATGGTGGTAGGGGGAGAACCAGGAGGAGAAGGGGAACCCGATGAATCAGTAGAGGAGTCGGAGTGCGGACTCGGAGGAGGACTGGCTCGACGACAGCGGGTCGGAGCAGGTCAATCGACCAGAAACTGAGGGTGAAGGCCAAGAAGTCTCCAGGAAAGGCGCCTTGGGGGCGCAATGGCGACAGGAAGAAGGAAAATGACAGGGGCAGAAAGGGATAGAATCAAGTGAGGTCAAGGGCAAAAAAGGTGCAGTGAAAATTGATTTTAGAGTCTTTGCCAGGCGGTGTTAACCAGGTGCTTCTTCACTTAGGGTCAGTGTGTGGCGTGCGTTAATTTTAATTTTTAAACCCTTTCCGTTTTGAGAGCAAGAAAAAAGTGTGCTGCGTAGCTGAAAATAAACCTACAGAGAACTGAAATAACAGAAAAATAACAGCTACTTGTGCATCTATCTAACCCAAGAAGGTGGGTCTATCAAAACTAATATGAAAAGAAAGGGAAAAAACTATGTAAAACACACGGAAACGGGGCCAATAGATCTAAGGTCGAAAGGGACGGGGATCTAAAGGATAAATCTGCTGAAAAGAGGTGCAGATCACAGCCAAGAGACAGAGGCAAGGTGGCTGGAAAAAGGAAGGAAATCAGCAAAAACCGAAGGGGGCAAGGCGGAGGCCTTCAAAGGAGGTCCAAACAAAACGACAGGAGGTGACGAGAGGTAGAAGAGCGATTTCAATGGATCTGAAAGGGAGGTAACAGATCTGGAAAAGAGGGGGCTGAAGCTCTGAAACCGACGGCTGAAACAGATAAAACTCTTCCACAAAAAGTGGAGGGTACTAAAGCCCTAAGGGGCTGGGTTCCCACTTAGATGAGTAAAAACAGATCAGATCTTGGTCAAGGCGGGCTGAGACAGAGGCCGGAAAACCCTGGCAGAGGCTGCAGCAGAACCCAGAAAATTGCGTAAAATCACCGAAAACTGGCGGTGTCGCGCTTTCTAAAAGTGATCGGGCAAGTGTGCCGCGTAGAAGGGGCAGGGCAAGACCCCGGAGGTCCAGGTCGCAGTTTTTGGGCCAAAAAGTGCGACCCCCCATTCCGGTTGTCTCGGCGGCAGATTTTCAGAAAAGTTGCCGTCTCAGTTGCGGCTGGTGTCGCTTACCTGCGCAATAGGGCCAGAAACACACGGAAGTTAGAAATTTTAATGTTTTAGGGTTTTATGTGAGAAAAACAACATAAAAATAGGAAAAATAAACAGCTTAAAAGAAACCCTAGGGTCTGAAGTAGCTGGATATGTAGGAATATGAATGATTACGCCTGGGCCGTAGTTAAAACTCGTGGTGGATTCGCCGATTTATTAGTATGAATCCTTTGCCAAGGACAAAAGGACCATCACTTTGAAAGGCAAAGACAACAATAGCCTAACTAACAAAAGGTGGTCGCCACATCTCTGCATCTGCTGCTAGTTAGACATAAAAGAGCCTAAAAACCAAGATTCGCATAGAAAGACATTAAGCAGTAAAAAATAAGGGTTTGCTCCATATACCAATAGACAAGACAAGAACAATTTTTGAAAGAATTTTTGTATTAATTGGGCACCTGGGAGGAAAACAAGAAGGCGTATCCAATTCTCCTCAGTGGGATGGGTTCTTGGAAGTCCTCAGCACTTCAGATCTAAGATTTCTCTCTTGCTGGTGTAGAAAACCCAATGCAAAGAATAGAGCTCAATGGGAGCTCACACAGCAAATGATGGAAAAAATGTGACCAAGTGTATAGATCCAGAGTGATCTAATAGGCAACAAAAGGTGAAGAATGGTAGGAAAAACCCTCCTATTTATAACAAAATATTGGGTCATTCTAGATCTCGGTGCATGGGTTAACCAGATCTAGATCCACTTTTTATGGAATATTTTATTATATTTGTTGGAGGGAAAAGGTATTTGACTTGGGTCAAATCCCTTAATTTGTTAAAAATAAATAAATAAATGATTTATTTATCTTTTAAAGGAAGCGGTTAGAAGATAATCAAATAAATAATGATTTATTTAATTATTTAAGGAAGTGGTTGAAAGATAATTAAATAAATAATGATTTATTTAATTATTTGTGGGTGATTTGGTCATATTTAACAAGGAATATTATCTAAATTAGGTTTAAATAATTATTCCTAGAAAATAATAAGATAAATAAAGGTTTATCTAATTAATTTTTTTGATTTTGGGTTAAACATGACTGGGAATAATAATTAAATTATGGTTTAATTAATTATTCCATGAGGAAAATCAAACAAATATGGGTTTGTTTAATATTTCCTTTTGGGGTTTCCTGTTTTAACATAGTGAAAGCAGCTTTACTTAGTTTAAAACTGGTCTTACATGGTGTACTTGGGTCCATCTAGATAATAAAGTTTATGACCAAAAATGGTGTACGCTTCAATCAATCCCCCACACATGCAGAATCCCTAAAAATCTTGCCTTATACTTCTCGATGCTCCCATTAGCAGCTTGCTTTACCTTGTAGATCCACCTTGATCCTACAACTGATTTACCCATCGGCCTTGGAACAATCTCCCAAGCACTATTTCTGACAGTGGAGTCATACTCCTCCACCATGGCATCTACCCATGTGGGCTCCTGAACTGCTTCTTCAAAATAAGATGGCTCTGTCATGATACACTTGCTTATAAGATCCATGTATCTAGTAAATCGGTCAGGTGATTGTCTCTGTCTACACTGTGATGTAGGGACTCCTACATTTTGTGCCACATCAAGCTTCAGTCTCTCAACTTCCATGGTAAGCTTTTTGCCTTGTCTGATGTTTGGTTCTGCATGAGTGGACTCCTCCACTCCATGATTCTCCTCCTGTGTCTGATCCACATCTAGAGGCTCATCTTTGGGAACAAGAATTTCTCCTCTGCATGCAAGTGTAGCTCCCTCTCAAGCATATCTCATGCAACACCCACTATCATTTTATTCTTCCTCTTTATGACCCCATTTTTTTGTGGGTTATGAGGTGCTATGAGTTCTCTTTGAATTCCTTCTTTTCTACAGAATTCTTTGAATTCACCTGAGATATATTCACCACCATTATCGATCCATAGAGCTTTCACTTGCTTCCCGACCTCCTTCTCCACCAATGCTTTAAACTCACATAACCTTGAGAATGTGTGTGTGGTGCAATCAATGCATCACTATAGTCACAACGGATACTCCATCATTCCCTTTCACCTATCTCTCCACTGGGTCTTCACTGGAACTGACATGCACTATAGTTAACTGCTGTATTTGTTCAATTGATTAATGAGTTATTATTTGTGAACTAATTAAGTAATTAATTCACTCCACTCTCACTAGTCTATCATTAAGTTAGACTAGATACAACTAGCTCAACTAAGTTTAACTCCATTAATTTAGTTAAACTGAATAACAACTCCATGAACTACTCTTCCAACTCTGTCATAAATTTTCCACTTCAATTCTAACTGAGTCCTCCATGCATGAACCACCAGTAAACCCTAGGAATTGCATAATTCCTTCAGCCCACTTGTTTGCCAAATCTGTACACTAAAATTAAGTGCTCCAAGAGAATAAGTTGATGTTTATTGTTGGATTATTATTAAGAGCTAATAATAATCGACACTTCTATTTTTAGATCGACGATCTATAAATAGACTTCGCCCAATATTATAAAAATATAATTTCATCTATTTTTCCAACTTGACCAACCATCCACAAATAGAACCCTGCAACTTCTGAAATATGATCACCATGTCTAAAAATAGACATAGTCTAAAAATAGACTTACACCTAAAAATAACATGCAGGCCCACTTAGTGATGGTGACTGATTTTCACTAAGCTCATCATCTTGTTGAATCTCAACACTCCCTCTCAACAAGATAGGGATTATCCTTCACCCCGATCCTGCCTCTATGGTATTCGAATTTTCTCCTGGTGAGCACCTTCATCAGAATATCTGCATCCTGATCCTTTGTAGGAATGTACTGAAGCAACATGATCTTCCGCTGCACACAATATTTGATATGATGATATCAGATATCAATATGTTTATATCTATCATGAAACACATGATTAATAGAGATTTTAATGTAACTCTAATTATCACAATGTATCACTATCGGATCTAAATGTGAACTGAACAAACCAACCATGATCTTCCTCATCTAGATAGCCTCACATGCAGATTGACTTGCTGCCATGTATTATGCTTCCGTAGAACTGAGTGCTACGGATCTTTGTTTCCTGTTGTACCATGAAACTGTTGTAGATACGATACTGAAAACCCCTCCTGATGTGCTCTTTCTATCTGTTGGGTTGCCTACCCAATCTACATCCATGAAGCCATGCAAATTCACCTCATCCGTCTATCTGTACCATAAGCCATACTCAGATGTGCCCCTAAGATATCTCAGGACATGCTTACCTACCTTCCAAAAGAGCTTGGTATGCTTAACCATCGCTTGTGAAAGATGGTTCACCACATAGCATATGTATGGTCTTGTATTAACTAAATACATGAGCGAACCCACCAACTGTCAATAAACAGTGGCATCCACTACATCTGCCGATGTAGCATCCTCTTTCCTCCAATTTCCTGGAAGAGGAGTGTCGATAGGCTTGCAGCCTTGCATGTGAAACTTCTCAAGTATCTCCCGGGCATACTTTCCTTGAGACACAAACAGTTCACCTTCCCGCTGCCATATTTCCAATCCAAGGAAAGAATGAAGGAGGCCCAAATCCTTCATCTCAAACTCCTTTGCAAGGTCTGCCTTGCACGAGTGTACCAACCGCTCATCACCTGTTAGTATTAAATCATCAACATAAAGAACAATGATTAAAAGCTTACCCTCCACCAAAATTTAGTACAGGTTTGCATTTTCCTCACTCTTGGTGAAGCCAAGTCTAGTGAAGTATCTATTGATCTGTGTTTACCAAGCACGAGGTGCTTGTTTCAGCCCATACAATGCTCTTTTGAGCCTGCACACATGCGACTCGTTGTTGAAGATCTCAAATCCTTCAAGTTGCTCAATGTACACCTCTTCCTCAATGATCCCATTAAGGAACATAGTCTTCACATCCATCTGATGAATGTGCCAACCCATCTGTACTGAGAGAGAAAGGATAGTCCTTATGGAAGAATACCGTGTCATAGGTGCAAAGGTTTCTTCATAATCGATCCCCTCGATATGTGAGAATCCCCGAGCAACAAATCTTTCCTTATACTTCTCGATGCTCCCATTAGCAGCTTGCTTTACCTTGTAGATCCACCTTGATCCTACAACTGATTTACCCATCAGCCTTGGAACAATCTCCCAAGAACTGTTTCTGACAGTGGAGTCATACTCCTCCACCATGGCATCTACCCATGTGGGCTCCTGCACTGCTTCTTCAAAAGAAGATGGCTCTGTCACAATACACTTGCTCATAAGAGCCATGTATCTAATAAATCGGCCAGGTGACTGTCTCTGTCTGTGCTGTGATGTAGGGACTCCTACATTCTATGCCACATCAAGCTTCAGTCTCTCAGCTTCCGTGGTAAGCTTTTTTCGTTGTCTGATTTTTGGTTCTGCATGATTGGACTCCTCCACTCCATGAATCTCCTCCTATGGCTAATCCACATCTAGAGGCTCATCTTTGGGAACAAGAAGTTCCTCCTCTACATGCAAGTGTAGCTCCCTCTCAATCATAGCTCGTGCAGCACCCACTATCATTCTATTCTTCCTATATGTGACCCCATTTTGCTGTGGGTTATGAGGTGTTATGAGTTCTCTTCGAATTCCTTCTTTGCTACATAATTCTTTGAATTCACCCAAGATATTTCACCACCATTATCGCTTTGTAGAGCTTTCACTTGCTTCCTGACCTCCTTCTCCACCAATGCTTTAAACTCACAGAACTTTGAGAATGTTTCACTCTTCTTCTGCATGAAGAAGATCCAGAATCTATGAGAATAGTCATCAACAAATATAACATAATACCTGTGTTTTGCTGTTGAAGCAACCGAGAAAGGTCCACACACGTCTATGTGAATTCTCTCAAGGATCACTGAAGCATGGTTCTCCTTCTCATGAAAGGTAGTATTCACAAACTTACCCATAATACATCCCTTGTGTTAGCCACCTATAAAATTTGTTATAACAAAAGGTGGCTAAATCATTTTTGGAGCCTTCAAGGAACAATTTTTTTGCAAAAAAGTGTTGGCTCTTGAAGACTCTTGAAGTCCTCATGCCTCTGTCCAAAATCTTCCCTACTGTGCCCATTTTACACTCTGGAATTCTGCTAATTTCATGAGAAGAAATTGCTGCAAAATCACCTTTTTACCTTTCTTCATTTGAAATACTAACCCCCATTTTTCTCCCCTTTTCCTCAATAAAAATCCTCTATTTTTCGTGATTCCCCTTCTTCCATGTATGAAAATCATTTTTACAAAGGTTAAAACTTGTTTTGAACTACATCGAAATCCCCAAAATCCTTCTAAACATCTTGAAAATGTCCTTAAAAAAACAAGTATCTTGACTATGGGTTTAAGCCCCTTTAGGCTAAATCCAAACCATTTTCCCTCCATGTGCCCCAGTGCTAGAACCAAGTGCTAAGGTCCTGAGTGCTTATCGTGTCGGAGCAACTCATAGAGTGAATTTTTTTGTGTTTTAAACAAAAAATCTGATGCCGATTAGCCTTGTATATTATAGCCCCCGATCATATTGCATTTCATATAGACCAAGGCCTCGCAGTCGGGCACCTATCCACTCCGTATATATAAAACCATCCCGACACATGAAACCTTTGTTTATATTAATTTTTATGTTTTTTGCAGGGTTTGAAAAGGTTTTGACTGGTGCAAAGCTTAGTTCGCTCCCCACCATTGATTTGATCTGCAGATCGACGACCCACAAAATCAATCGCCTTGGTGGTCCCCATGGTCAATCACTGTACAAAACCGGAGTAGTTTTTATTGCACCGCCCTTGAAAGGAAAGTTGTATTCCGCGTTTGGACACGATCAATGCCACAGGCCGACACATGGCCTTGAGCGGTTTAGAGATTCTGCCCTCATCACGCATTAAATGTCGACTATGGTCTCAGCACGATATTGGCGTATGCCGTCCGATTTGGGGTTGGCTCATCAGACGATGATTGCGCTCAAAAGAAGCTCGGGGGATAAACTAAGGTATGGCGTGACCCATGGCCCACAATCAGTCGCCCTGGTCCCCACAACCACGACAGCAGTCAGTAGTCCCACAGAACCGGTGATCCCCAATGCATAGTCAGCACCCATGCGGCAACAACCGATTGGAGCGGGTCTCGTTTGATTGCTCGCATAGTCATGAAATCCGGACCCGATAAGATTTATATGGTGGATTTCATAAAATTTCGAGTCACACTTGTGCTGACATCAGCAGGCCCCAAAACAGACCCAATAAGCTTTATAGGGCGGACTTCATAAAATTTCAGGTCACAAACACCCTGACATCAACAAGTCCCTTTTGTGACCCGAAATGGTTATACAACTTGGTTTTATCAAAAATTTTGAAGTCTGGGGTATAATATTTGATAAAGGGTGTTTAACATATAAATCTCCACCGTCGATCTCATCCGACGGCCCATGATCGTCCTGAACCCCAAACTCATTTTTTAACCATATTTTCCTCATAAAAAAGGTTTTTAACCTTATCTCATCGAATTTTTTCCATTTCTTCATAAAGTGACTCCCTCGCTTTATTTTCTCCTGATCAATTCTGACCGTCGATCACTGTGCGATCAACGGCTCTGTGTTAAGTCTTCCTCCACCTTCCTTTCAACATCTTCTAATAAATCTTGACCGTTGAATGTTTCCATCCAACGACTGCACTCTCTCCCGATGCCCTCTAAAGCAGTAAAACCTAAATAACGCAGGATTTTATAATATAAGTTCATATTTTGCAGGGTGTTGATGGTTTTCCATCATATTAAAGAAAAGGTAAAAGGCTGTGATTCTCCCACCTTCGATTCATTAAAAGAAAGCCATCCCAGGGTTCGATTTCCACGTCTCATCAATTTTTGATGGGCATTGATGCCTTACGAGCCCTGTGCGGCCTGCACATAAAAAAACACAGTGCATGAATCACAAACAAAGAGTATCAGTGTCGAAGACAAAAACACACCAGAACAGTAGATTGAAGACAGATCTGTGTGGATTACAGCTAAGAATGATTATCAAAAGCCTAATCCTCCAAATTAAAACACAATTAAAGAAAAATCATGAGTGTTTTATCAGACAGAAAGGACTCCACTGCCACATCTGAGGCAAATTGATTCCTCCCAGCTACAACAGAGCCACCTGTTGCCTCAAATAATTCAAACAGAGGCCGAAGTTATTGATCGAATCAGATATTTTCCTTAGCATAGCCAAAGATTTAATTCTGCAAATAAAATTAATGACAAAATATCAGCAGAGTTATTACATCCTGGAACAGAGCCTTAAAAGTTAACAAAAGCTCTCTTTGAGCTCAATTTTAATGTGAAATATTTAATACAGAAGACACATATGTAAGCTTCTTCATCAAGCCCCTCAAAGGCTGAGAAGCCTTAAAGACCGTATTAAATACCCTGATCACTAGTCGTAATATTGAAACTCTCTGAAATAATACATAGTCTGTTGAAGTTGAAGAAGAAATTGAAGTCTTGGAAGCCTTGATAATGTTGTTGCATGGTTGTTCCTAAGAAGGCTCTATCATTGGATCCATGAGCTTGGCTGTTGGTGAAGTATTTTGAACTGTTTAATGTTTTCTCCTGTTTTCATTCTGTTCCATAATTTCTTACTACAGTAGGTTGAAAGTTTTAGGCTAATAAATGATTCCTGGAAGCACCTTAGACCTGTTCATCCTTCATTGTTTCATGTTTTCTTCTGTTGAGGCATTTTAGAGTCTTTAATCTCTCTCTTTAGTCCTCATGCTTGTTTATTTCTATGATAGTTCGAATAAGTTGGTTTCAACATGATTTATGGTTCTCCCTGCTTGTCTACTACCACTTAAAGGTTGTTATTGAAGTCTTCCTTTGAAGTATTTCTATTTATAGTGAGCCAAGGAGGTCTGTTCTGATCTTTCCCTTTGTCCTTGCTTAAAGAGTTGTCTTAAAGGTCTTTTTAGTTGTAATCATAGATGTGTTAGGTGTTCCCTCTTATATGAATGCAATTATCAGTGAATCTTTTATTTTTTCTAAGTCATTTGAAATAAAATCTTTGAGGAAATAGGGTGTTCCCCGAATCTTAGATTTCATTTTAAAAGTTGTTTTGAAGTCATTATTTGCTTAAAGTGTGGTTTGTAGAATTCATGGCCAGCCCTGTCTATCAAATACCTCTTTATTGTTCAAGTTATGCTTTCAAATTCCCTTTGTTGAGAATTTCAATTCTCTTTCTAAATCA
This sequence comes from Pinus albicaulis, assembly GCA_034641835.2. Taxonomy (NCBI): domain Eukaryota; kingdom Viridiplantae; phylum Streptophyta; class Pinopsida; order Pinales; family Pinaceae; genus Pinus; species Pinus albicaulis. The sequence goes on along the minus strand of CM076584.1, from coordinate 1,279,824,064 downwards.
TTGATGTCCATCTCATTTCAAAAACTAAAGAATCATGTGGCCAAGTTGGATTTTCCCTTTGATATCCCATATCCATTGATAAGTTTGTCATGACCTCTTATTGACTCCATTGCCCAATGAAGCTATTACTTCCTCTTTCTAACTACCTTTCCTAGACCTTTCATATTCTGTTGTGTCATTCAACCAAACAAACAATTAAACACCTGCATTTGATAACTAGCCTAAAACCAATACTCTAAGCACACAAGATAAACCTTTGAAAACAAACATTTGAGAGATCCCTCTCTGATAATAGGAGGAATAGATCCTGTAACTCTAAAGATTGGTTCTGATGTTGCCTTGTCTTTTGATTTTCCAAACTATCAAAACATGGGACACCAACATAATGGCGATCACAGTGGGACTCTAAGTAAAATATTTAAAATTAAACACTCACTGTCTAGTATAACATAAGTAACCTTTTTCAAGCACTACCAAGCATAACGGTAATCATGATAGGACTTATTTTGAATTAGTGACAAACTAAGTAACACTTAGGATTCTCTTTGAACCTTATCAAACCTTGAAGGAATCAGTTACCAAGCCATAAGAGTCAACTCTATATGATCTGATACCTTAGCTAAGTGTTAATTCAGATTTAGGACACTCTCATAACCTATAATACCAAGAAACTTAGAAAAACCAAAAAACATTTCAGTTTGGCTTCATAATAAACTTGGTGGTGGACCATAAAACCTTTTACCTCCAAAAGAGCTAAAAATTTCCACTTGGTGACTCCACAATCCTAAACAGACCTTAAGACTCCACTGGGAAGACCCATAATCTTTGTAACATCATACAAACTCAGTTAGAAGGCTTCAGGATTGAATTTTTCTTCTTTTAAAAAGATCAGTTAGCCTCTTAAATATTGTCATATTTGGTTAAAATTTTCTTTTAGTTGGGTTCGAAAAACACAGCACAGTGGCTCCTAGAAAGATTTATACTAGAGCCTTCCCTGACCCAAACCCACCAGAAATAGTTGAAAACCCTAAAATTATGCTTAGAGAGTCTCCTAAGATTAAATTTTCAACTATTTTCAGATCACCCTTGAGAGCTAATTCAATTCCTGAAAATCTTGCAGCTCTACACCAATCACAAGTCGACTTAAGAAATCCTTTTAGAACTAGGTCGCTTGATCATATAATTCAGATAGACTCTGAGTCTTCACTTTTATCCCCCGAACAAAGTGAACATCCTGGTAGTAGAGAAACCACACCACCTGATTTACATTTCCTTCTCAATTTAGGTGTCTCTCATCCAAGATCAACTCAACAATCTATCCCTAGTACATCCACATCTGTCCATCCAACATCCACTATCCAAACCATTTCATTGCAGCCCACTTTCCCTTTCGCAAACCCACCCCTTGTAAACCCACCTTTCTTTCTAGCCATGGCAACATGGTATGCCCCATTAGTGCTACAACAACCTATGCTTCGCTTACCAAATTATTACCAATCCAAAATCCCTCATTTCACTGGAAAAGAGTCTACAACAACTCAACATCATGTAGATAGGATGGAAGATGCTTTTGATTACATGGAGATAGAAGAAGAAACTATGAATATGAGAATATTCACCCAAATTTTAGGAGGAGATGTAAATAAATGGTTTAAAAAATTACCTCCTAATAGCATAAATGATATCCCTGCCTTGCATCAAACATTCATCAACAAATGGGAACTCAAAAAGAATCCTCTCCAAATACTAGCAGAGTATAGCAGCCTTAAGAGAAATCAAGGGGAGAGTGTTCATGATTACTCCACTAGGTTGAATAGAATTTACGATGCTCTTCCACCTCACATGAAACCTCCTCAAGGCATGACCTTGGTAAGGTATCCCGAAGGCCTTGATGTTGAAATGACTTATCAGTTAAGGGAGAGAGATTACTTAACCTTAGAATATATGCAGAAAGGAGCTGTGATCATAGAAGCAAACATAATTGAGAAAAGAAATAGGTTGAGATCAGAGAAGAGGGTAACTTATAAAGATGACCTACTACCCTCAACCTCAACTTTTGACACAAAAATCAACAACCTAGTGAAGGTAATGGAGAGGATGCTTGAAAAGATTAATTTGAATGATAGAGTGCCCCCAAGAGAACCTCAAAACAACTAAAATAGAAACAGAAATCAGAATTATAGAAGAGAAAAAAATCAAGACAAAAATAAGGAAAATGAGCAAAAAATTAGACCTCCCTTCCAGCAAAACTATGTAGATCAATATGAAGAAGATAGGGAGTTGGAAAGGTTGGGAGAAGCTCATGTAAACTTGATTGGATCAGACAGTGAGGATGATGTTTTCCTCACTAAGGAAGAACAAGTTTTCTTCTCTGATCACAAAAGAAACACCTATGAAGATTTTGATGACTATAGATTGGATTTTGAAAATGCAATCATGGAGGTGCACAAACAATATGATCTTAGGAGCAAGGGGAACATAGATAATTCAAAGGATAAGAACACTAATACTGCTATCAGGAAAAACACAGAAACTCAACCCAAAAAGACAGCAGAAAAAACCAACATTTTGACCAAGAAACCAGACATAAACAAAGACAAAAATGTCCAGCCAAATGTTGAACAGAGTACCCCTAGCACTTCAGCTAGTGGTCCTAATAAAACTGTCCCAATTACCAGTCCAAACAAGGTTCAACAAATCAAAATTGCTAAAAATAAAAAAATTGAAAAGACAGATGTAAATATGAACAAGTCAATTGTTCCTTTCAGCCTTTTGGGAGAGATTGCTAAGATAAAAATTACCATTCCCCTTGCTGAACTAGTAACCCAAGAAGTGTAAAAAAACCAAGTTTTGAAAGCTTTGAACTTAGGAGGTGATACTGACACTTTGAACTTGACAGATGACAAGCCTGAGTTGTTGTTTGGTCAAGAAGTTGAAGGTAAATACCAAGAAGGGGTTGTCCCTCCCTTCTATGTTAGCTTGAACATACACGAGAAAATTTTACACAATGCCATGTTAGATTCAGGAGCTTCACACAATCTAATGCCCAAGGTGGTAATGGAAAGCTTAGGCTTAGAAATTACTAAACCATACAAAGACTTGTATTCCTTTGACTCAAGCAGAGTCAAATGTTTGGGTTTAATCAAAGATTTGTGTGTTAAATTATCCCAAATCCCTGCTAAGAGTTTAGTCATGGACATATTTGTAGCTGACATTCCGCCTAAATATGGCATGCTCTTATCAAGATCTTGGGGAGCCAAAATTCAGGGAAGCCTTCAAATGGACATGTCTTATGCCACCATCCCTGTTTTTAACCAAAAGAAAATACTATACATGGAATCTCACATGAAGTACATGGTGAGCAACATAGAAAAACCAAACAACTCTCCAATCTATTCTATTCAATCGAGTTTAGATTCATTTATCTTATGTAACGAAGATGAAATCACTCAACAAGATAAGGAAAACATAGACCCAATAAATTCACCAGAACAATTAAATCTTCCCTCGAATCAAATTCAAAACATTGACAATCAACAGCAACAAGAAAATGAAAATGAGTCAAATATACTTTGGACAATAAACTTTGATGGATCCTGTAATAAAACAAGTGTAGGGGCAGGTGTGTGGATTAAAAATACGAATCATATTTTTTCATATAAATTAGATTTCCCATGCACTAACAATATTGTTGAGTATGAAGCACTTCTCCTAGGCTTACATTTTCTTAAACAATTAGAAACCTAGAGGATATCAATCTTAGGAGATTATGAACTTATCATAAGACAAATCAAAGGAGAATACTCTGCTAGAAATCCAAGGCTCAGGGAATATCGGAATGCTGCCCTTGATTTATTGAAAACCTTTGAAAAATATGAACTTATTTTCATTCCTAGAGCACTGAATCATCTAGCAAATGAACTTGCCTTCAATGCCAGCAATTGCCAAATACCTGAGATAAATGAACAACTTAGTGTAAATATAAAACACAGGCCTGTTGTGCCTGATAACGAAGATCACTGGCAAGTTTTTGACTCTGAAAAACACATAGATGATTTCTTAAAATCAAAAAATGACTTCGACATACAAATATCAGAATCCAGCCAAAAATAAAATTGTTTGTATATTGAACAAATCCAAGAAGTTGAAATGACATATTCTATTGATATAAATAATTATGAGTATCCTTTTGAAGCAGAGATAATTGACAATGCAGACCAAGAAGACTTGGAAGTTTTACAATGCAAAAATTATAAAATTCCAAGAGGTCTCACACCTTTAGAACACCTCTTTGATTTAACAATGTAGCTAAAGAACCGAGAATAGAGCCTATGGAAACAAATGTAGAAGAGCATAAAATAGGCAGTCTACTAGAACCCAAGATGATTAAACTATCCAACACTCTCCTGGATCACATAAAATTGCAATACATAGAGCTGTTTAAAGAATTTAGAGATGTTTTTGCCCGGGGATACAAAGACTTGAAATCATATGATACCAGCATCATTCAGCACAAAACCCCTCTTAAAGAAAACCAAAAGCCTTTCAAACAAAAGCTAAGGAGAATAAACCCTCTCTTACTACCTTTAGTTAAGGAAGAAATTGAAAAAATACATGATGCTGGGATCATAGTACTCATTAGATATTCAGAATGGGTATCAAACATAGTTTTTGTTAGAAAGAAAATAGGGGAAATTAGGCTCTGTATTGACTTCGGAAATTTAAATAGAGCCTCTTTAAAAGACAACTACCCCTTACCCAAGATGGACCATATACTTCAAAGGTTAGTTGGGTCAAAAAGGATATCCCTCTTAGATGGGTTATCGGGTTACAACCAGGTGTTAGTGCTCCCAAGTGATCAAATCAAAACTGCTTTTACCACACCTTGGGGCACCTTTATGTATGTAAAAATTCCTTTCGGGTTAATGAATGCAGGGGCCACCTTCCAAAGTGCCATGGACATAACCTTCTCTGAAGATATTGGCTATTTCATAATCATCTACCTTGATGACATAACCGTTTTCTCAAAAACTGATGAAGAACATTTGATTCACTTGAGGAAAGTTTTTGAGAAGTGTAGGAAATTTGGGTTGTCATTGAATCCCAAGAAAACACTCTTTGGTCTCCAAGAGGGTAAAATTCTTGGCCATATAATTTCGGAAGAAGGAATCAAAATAGAACCTACAAGGATAGATGGCATATTACAAATCAGTCATCCAAGAAACCTCAAAGAGTTGCAATCTTTCATCGGAAAGATTAATTTTCTGAGGAGGTTTATCCCTAATCTTGTTGAGCTATTAAAAAACATTACAAACATGCTTAAGAAAGATGTCGGTGTAAAATGGACTTTACCAGCTAAACAATCATTTGAACTGGTCAAACAAGCTCTTACTCAAACACTAGTCCTGATTAGTCTAGAATTTACCAAAAACTTTTACATCTTTTCTTTCGCATCTGAGCATACAATAGCTATAGTTTTACTTCAAAATAATGACTTGGGGCAAGAACAACCAATATCCTTCTTTATTAGGGCCTTAAGAGATGCCCCTCTTAAATATAACATCATGGAGAAGCAATCCTTAGCATTAGTGAAAGCTTTAAAAGACTTTAGGGTCTATATTTTACACTCTCACATAATTTCTTTTGTTCCACATACTGTTGTCAAGGAAATTCTAAGTCAAGACCCTGATGGTAAAAGGGGAAAATGGATTGAAACTATTCTTGAGTATGACTTAGAAATTAGGCCCACCAAACTAGTTAAAGGGCAAGGATTAGCAAAACTTATGGCTGAGTCTAACTTCCAAGCACTAGACATGAATATGGTAGATGTGTTGGAAGAAATAGAAGAATCTACTGCTCCTTTTATTGAAGAAACATTTCTGAATTATCCTTGGTATGCTGACATTGTTTATGTGCTTTTATATTTAAATTCCCCTCCTTCTCTGTCTAAAACTAAAGCTAGATTTTTGAAACAAAAAGCTTTGAGTTTTTGCATCTTAGATGGGGTATTATATTGGAAAAATGCTGTTGGAATTTTTCTTAAATGTTTACTTGAAGATGATGCAGGAAAAATCATGCATGAGTTGCATGACGGAGAATGTGGAGGACACCTCTACTGGAAGGCCACAACGAACAAAATTCTTAGATCTGGTTACTATTGGCCTACCCTTTTCCTAGACACTCAAAAGTTGGTCATGTCTTGCCATAAGTGTCAAATCTTTGATGGCAAAAGAAAACTCCTTCCCTTACCCTTACATCCCATCAGAGTTGAGGCACCTTTTCAACAATGGGGTTTAGACTTCATTGGGGAAATTCACCCATCCTCCTCAGCTCAACATAAGTGGATCCTCACAGCCACCGACTTCTTTACCAAGTGGATAGAAGCTATACCTTCCAGAAATGCTGATGACTCTCATTATCAAGTTCCTTGAAACAAATATCCTATCCAGATTTGGTTGTCCCAGAAAAATCATAACAGACAATGCTGCTGCTTTTAAATCTAAGAAGATGGTGGATTTCTGCTATAAATACCACATAACCTTGGGCCATTCCACTGCTTACTATCCCCAAGGAAATGGATTAGTTGAATCTTCCAACAAGAGCCTCATCAATATCATTAAAAAACTGTTGGAACAAAATCAGAAATCATGGCACAGTAAACTGGTTCATGCCTTATGGGATGATAGGTTAACTACAAAGAAATCAATAAATATGTCCCCCTATCAGCTAGTTTATGGCATGGATGCAGTATTTCCCACCTCATTAGGAGTGCCAGTCATGAAGCTCCTTCAAGAAGTGCAGGTTGAAGAGAATGATATGCAGAGGAGAATCAATCAAACCATCCATTTACAGCAGACCAAAGAAGAAGTTTATGAGAGAACACAGTTGGTCCAAGAAAATATGAAGAAGCTATTTGATAAGAGAACTAAGGCAGACAATTTCCAAGTTGGAAATGTTGTTCTTAAGTGGGATTCAAGGAGAGAAGAGAAGGGAAAACATGGCAAGTTTGAGAACTTGTGGAAAGGTCTCTATATTGTTCATGCTGAAAGGGGTCACAATGCATTTTTCTTGAAGGAATTGAATGGAGAAGATCTGTATGGAGGTCCTGTTAATGGCAGAATGCTAAAGCATTACTTCTGCCAGGAATCATGAGTTTCAAAGCATTTTATTTTTTCATTTTAAATTTCATATTTTGAAAATTGCATTCAAAGTTATAAAAATAAAAATACAAAAATAAAGAAAGAAAGAAAAGAGGGCAGATTGTGAAAAAAGAAAGGTACAGCCCCATACCAAAAAAAATTAAAAAGAGAAACAAATCTGAAAGTGTGCAAGCTCAAATGCCACTCGTAAAGAACACACTTCTAGTTAGTCAAACAACCTAATCTTGACTAATTAGTTTTAAATTTTCTGTTGATAGGATTGTGAATTCGATTTGCCAAATTGTTTAAATATTGGCTTATCAGTAGATAGTTTAGGATAGAAATTAAAGGTTCAAACATGCTCAAAATCTGAACCTAAGTTTCCAAAGAGAATGACTCAAATCTGTTTCAATTTCCGAGTCAAAAAAGATGTAAATCTGGTTCCAATTAGCTAAAAATATGAACCAGTTGACAAAGGAAAGACAGCTCAAAATAAAAGTCAAAACAGAGCTGTAAAGAAGATGAAGGAAATGCTTGGAAATTTCAGATCTTAAGCCTTCCATTTTTTATTTAATTTTCTGCAAAATAAGATCTATGTGCAGCTTGTTTTTTATGCCTTAGATCACAAACAAGTTAGACTGTTCAATCCTAACTTGTATGCTTTTAAATTTCTGTTGTAGAATTTAGAGAATAAAAATCTGTTGGACAGTTTAATCCCAACAGATAGTAGATTATGTAGAGAATCATATGGGCTCAACTGTTTAATCTGAGTCCATGGAGAAATAAGGAGTAGAAATAGATTAGATTTCCTGCTTTCAAAAGAATAAATGTTGTAAGAGAGTTTGCCAATCCAAGTGCACTCTAAGGAAGAAAAAATGTTAGATCTATGGGATTGGGTAGGTAGAAAGCTTGTTGATGAAAGATCCATTGTTTTTATCGTTGCTGATATGTTTTCAGAGTAAAAGAAGATAATTCAAGGAAAGAAACATAGCCCAATGGATGATGTACTGATCAGCCTCCTAGAGAATGCAAGTCAGAAGTTCTTGATGCCTTCAAGAAGGCACCATCCCCAAGTGGAGCCACTGTTAGCCACCTATAAAATTTGTTATACCAAAAGGTGGCTAAATCATTTTTGGAGCCTTCAAGGAACAAATTTTATTGCAAAAAAGTGTTGGCTCTTGAAGACTCTTGAAGGCCTCATGCCTCTATCCAAAATCTTCCCTACTGTGCCCATTTTACACTCTGGAATTCTACTAATTTCATGAGAAGAAACTGCTACAAAATCACCTTTTTCCCTTTCCTCATTTGAAAGACTAACCCCCATTTTGCTCCCCTTTTCCTCCATAAAAATCCTCTATTTTTCATGATTCCCCTTCTCCAATGTATGAAAATAATTTTTACAAAGGTTAAAACTTGTTTTGAACTACATCAAAACCCCCAAAATCCTTCTAAACATCTTGAAAATGTCCTTAAAAAAACAAGTATCTTGACTATGGGTTTAAGCCCCTTTGGGCTAAATCCAAACCATTTTCCCTCCATGTGCCCCAGCGCTAGAACCAAGTGCTAAGGTCCTGAGTGCTTATCGTGTCGGAGCAACTCATGGAGTGCATTTGTTTGTGTTTTAAACAAAAATTCTGATGCTGATTAGCCCTGTATATTATAGCCCCCGATCATATTGCATTTCATATAGACCAAGGCCCCGCAGTCGGGCGCCTATCCACTCCGTATATATAAAACCATCTCGACACATGAAACCTTTATTTATATTAATTTTTGTGTTTTTTGTAGGGTTTGAAAAGGTTTTCATTGGTGCAAAGCTTAATTCGCTGCCCACCATTGATCTGATCTGCAGATCGACAACCCACAAAATCAATCACCTCGGTGGTCCCCACGGTTAATCATTGTACAAAACTGGAGTAGGTTTTATCGCACCGCCTTTGAAAGGAAAGCTGTATTCCCCGTTTGGACGTGATCAATGCCACAAGCTAACACGTGGCCTTGAGTGGTTTGGAGATACCACCCTCATCGCGCATTAAAGTTTGACTGTGGGCTCAGCGAGATATTGGCGTACACCGTTCGATTTGAGGCCAGCTCATCAGATGGTGATCGTGCTCAAAAGAAGCTCAGGGGATAAACTAAGGTATGGCGCGACCCATGGCCCACAATCAATCGCCCTGGTCCCCACAGCTACGACAACAGTCAGCAGTCCCATAGAACCGGTGGTCCCCAACACATAGTTAGCACCCACGCGGTAGCAATCGATTGGAGCGGGTCTCGTTTGATTGCTCGCATGGTCGTGAAATCTGGACCCGATAAGCTTTATATGGTGGATTTCATAAAGTTTTGGGTCACACTTGGGCTGACATCAGCAGGCCCCAAAATAGACCCGATAAGCTTTATAGGGCAGACTTCATAAAATTTTGGGTCACAAACACCCTGACGTCATCAAGTCCCTTTTGTGACCCGAAATGGTTATACAGCTTGGTTTTATCAAAAGTTTTGAAATCCGGGGTATAATATTTGATAAAGGGTGTTTAACATATAAATCTCTGCCATCGATCTTGTAGGCCGATCTCATCCAACGGCCCACGATCGTCCCGAACCCCAAACTCAGTTTTTAACCATATTTTCCTCATAACAAAGGTTTTTAACCTTATCTCATCGAATTTTCGCCATTTCTTCATAAAGTGACTCCCTCGCTTTATTTTCTCCTGATCAATCCCGATTGTCAGTCACTGTGCAATCAATGGCTCTATCTTAATTCTTCCTCCACCTTCCTTTCAACCTCTTCTAATAAATCTTGACCATTGAATTTTGCAATCCAACAGCCACACTCTCTCCCTATGCCCTCTGAAGCAGTAAAACCTAAATAACGCAGGATTTTATAATATAAGTTCATATTTTGCAAGGTTTTGATGGTTTTCCATCATATTAAAGAAAAGGTCAAAGGCTAAAAATGACGATTCTCTCGCCTTCGATTCATTAAAAGAAAGCCATCCCAGGGTTCGATTTCCATGTCTCATCAATGTTTCATGGGCATTGATGCCTTATGAGCCCTGTGCGGCCTGCACATAAACAAAACACAGTGCATGAATCACAAACAAAGAGTATCAGTGTCGAAGACAAAAACACACCAGAATAGGAGATTGAAGATGGATCTGTGTGGATTACGGATAAGAATGATTATCAAAAGCCTAATCCTCAAAATTAAAACACAATCTGAGGCAAATTGATTCCTCCCAGCTACAACAGAGCCACCTGTTGCCTCAAAGCATTCAAACAAAGGCCGAAGTTATTGATCAAATCATATATTTGCCTCAGCAAAGCCAAATATTTAATTCTACAAATAAACTTAATGAAAAAATATCAGCAGAGTTATTACATCTTGGAACAGAGCCTTAAAATTTAACAAAAGCTCTCTCTGAGCTCAATTTTAATGTGAAATATTTAATACAGAAGAAACATATGTAAGCTTCTTCATCGAGCCCCTGAAAGGCCAAGAAGCCTTAAAGACTGTATTAAATACCCTGGATATCTGTCATCAGATCACACCTCCTCATTTTTCTATAAATACTCCTATACAAGATGAGAAGGGAGCTGGTTGATCACTAGTTGTAATATTGAAACTCTTTGAAATAATGCATAGTCTATTGAAGTTGAAGAAGAAACTGAAGTCTTGGAAGCCTTGATAATGTTGTTGCATGCTTGTTCCTGAGAAGGTTCTATCATTGGATCCATCAGCTTGGCTATTGGTGAAGTATTCTGAACTGTTTAATGTTTTCTCCTATTTTCATTCTGTTCCATAATTTGTTACTATAGTAGGTTGAAAGTTTTAGGCTAAGAAATGACTCCTAGAAGCACCTTAGACCTGTTCATCCTTCACTGTTTCATGTTTTCTTCTGCTGAGATATTTTAGAGTATTTAATCTCTCTCTTTAGTCCTCATGCTTGTTTATTTCTATGATAGTTCGAATAAGTTGGTTTCAGCATGATTTATGGTTCTCCTTGCTTGTCTGCTGCCACTTAAAGGCTGTTATTGAAGTCTCCCTTTGAAGTATTTCTGTTTATAGTGAGCCAAGGAGGTCTATTCTGATCTTGCCCTTTTTCCTTGCTTAAATAGTTGTCTTAAAGGTATTTTTAGTTGTAATCATAGATGTGTTATGTGTTCCCTCTTCTATGAATGCAATTATCAGTGAATCTTTTATTTTTTCTAAGTCATTTGAAGTAAAATATTTGAGGAAATAGGGTGTTCCTCGAATCTTAGATTTCATTTAAAAAAAAAAATTGAAGTCATTATTTTCTTAAAGTGTGGTTTGTAGAATTCATGGCCAGCTTTGTCTATCAAATACCTCTTTATTGTTCAAGTTATGCTTTCAAATTCCCTTTGTTGAGAATTTAAATTCTCTTTCCAAATCATTGATGTCCATCTCATTTCAAAAACCAAAGGATCATGTGGCCAAGTTATATTTTCCCTTTGATATCCCATATCCATTGATAAGTTTTTCATGACCTCTTATTGACTCCATTTCCCAACGAAGCTACTATTTCCTCTTTCTACCTACCTTTCCTAGACCTTTCATATTCTGTTGTATCATTCAACCAAAACAAACAATTAAACACCTGCACTCGATAACTAGTCTAAAACCAATACTCTAAGCACACAAGATAAACCTTTGCAAACAAACATTTGAGAGATCCCTCTCTGATAACAGGAGGAATAGATCTTGTAACTCTAAAGATTGATTCTGATGTTGCCTTGTCTTTTGATTTTCCAAACTATCAAAACACGGGACACCAACATAATGGCAATCACAGTGGGACTCTGAGTAAAATATTTAAAATTAAACACTCATTGTCTAGTATAACATAAGTAACCTTCTTCAAGCACTAACAAGCATAACGGTAATCATGATAGGACTTATTTTGAATCAGTGACAAACTAAGTAACGCTTAGGATCTTTGAACCTTATCAAACCTTGAAGGAATCAATTACCAAGCCATAAGAGTGAACTCTATATGATCTGACACCTTAGCTAAGTGTTAAGTCAGATTTAGGACACTCTAATAACCTATAAGACCAAGAAACTCAGGAAAACCCAAAAACATTTCAGTTTGGCTTCATAATAAACTTGGTGGTGGACCATAAAACCTTTTACCTCCAAAAGAGCTAAAAATTTCCACATGGTGACTCCACATTCCTAAACAGACCTTAAGAATCCACTGGGAAGACCCATAATATTTGTAACATCATACAAACTCAGTTATAAGGCTTCAGGATTAAATTTTTCTTCTTTTAAAAAGATCAGTTAGCCTCTTAAATATTTTCATATTTGGTTAAACTTTTCTTTTAGCTGGGTTCGAAAAACACAACATAGTGGCTCCTAGAAAGATTTATACTACAGCCTTCCCTGACCCAAACCCACCGGAAATAGTTGAAAAACCTGAAATTATACTTAGGGAGTCTCCTAAGATTAAATTTTCAACTATTTTTAGATCACCCTTGAGAGCTAATTCAGTTCCTAAAAATCTTGCAGCTCTACACCAATCACAAGTAGACTTAAGAAATCCTTTTAGAACTAGGTCGCTTGATGATATAATTGAGATAGACTCTGAGTCTTCACTTTTATCCCCATAAAAAAGTGAACATCCTTGTAGTAGAGAAACCACACCACTTGATTTACATTTCCTTCTCAATTTAGGTGTCTCCAATCCAATATCAGCTCAACAATCTATCCCTGGTACATCCACATCTGTCCATCCAACATCCACTATCCAAACCACTTCATTGCAGCCCACTTTCCCTTTTGCAAACCCACCCCTTGTGAACCCACCTTTCTTTCCAACCATGGCAACATGGTATGCCCCATTAGTGTTACCACAACCTATGCTTTCGTTACCAAATGATTACCAATCCAAAATCTCTCATTTCACCAGAAAAGAGTCTACAACAGCTCAACATCATGTAGATAGGATTGAAGATGCTTTCGATTACATGGAGATAGAAGAAGAAACTGTGAAGATGAGAATATTTGCCCAAATTTTAGGAGGAGATGTAAAGAAATGGTTTAAAAACTTACCTCCTAACAGCATAAATGATCTCCCTTCCTTGCATCAAACATTCATCAACAAATGGGAACTCAAAAAGAATCCTCTCCAAATACTAGCAGAGTATAGCAGCCTCAAGAGAAATCAAGGGGAGAGTGTTCATGATTACTCCACTAGGTTCAATAGCGTTTACAATGCTCTTCCACCTCACATGAAACCTCCTCAAGGCATGGCCTTGGTAAGGTATCCCGAAGGCCTTGATGTTGAAATGACTTATCAGTTAAGGGAGAGAGATTACTTAACCTTAGAAGACATGCAGAAAGGAGCTGTGAGCGTAGAAGCAAACATAATTGAGAAAAGAAATAGGTTGAGATCAGAGAAGAGGGTAACTTATAAAGATGACCTACTATCCTCAACCTCAACTTCTGACACAAAAATTGACAGCCTAGTGAAGGTAATGGAGAGGATGCTTGAAAAGATTAATTTGAATGATAGAGTGCCCCCAAGAGAACCTCAAAACAACCAAAATAGAAACAGAAATCAGAATTATAGAAGAGAAAACAATCAAGACAAACAGAAGGAAAATGACCAACAAATTAGACCTCCCTTCCAGCAAAACTATGTAGATCAATATGAAGAAGATAGGGAGTTTGAAAGGTTGGGAGAAGCTCATGTAAACTTGATTGGATCAGACAGTGGGGATGATGTTTTCCTCACTAAGGAAGAACAAGGTTTCTTCTCTGATCACAGAAGAAACACCTATGAAGATTCTGATGACTATAGATTGGGTTTTGAAAATGCAATCATGGAGGTGCACAAACAATATGATCTTAGGAGCAAGGGGAACATAGATAATTCAAAGGATAAGAACACTAATACTGCTATCAAGAAAAACACAGAAACTCAGCCCAAAAAGATAGCAGAAAAAACCAACATTTTGACCAAGAAACCAGACATAAACAAAAACAAAAATTTCCAGCCAAATGTTGAACAGAGTACCCCTAGCACTTCAGCTAGTGGTCCTAATAAAAATGTCCCAATTATTAGTCCAAACAAGGTTCAACAAATCAAAATTGCTGAAAAGAATTCAATTGAAAAGACATATGTAAATATGAGCAAGTCAATCATTCCTTTAAACCTTGAGGGAGAGATTGCTAAGATAAAAGTTACCATTCCCCTTGCTGAACTAGTAACCCAAGAAGTGTACAAAAACCAAATTTTGGAATATTTGAACTTAGGAGGTGATACTGACACTTTGAACTTGACAGATGACAAGCCTAAGTTGTTGTTTGGTCCAGAAGTTGAAGGTAAATACCAAGAAGGGGTTGTCCCTCCCTTCTATGTTAGCTTGAACATACACGAGAAAATTTTACACAATGCCATGTTATATTCAGGAGCTTCACACAATCTAATGCCCAAGGTGGTAATGGAAAGCTTAGGCTTAGAAATTACTAAACCATACAAAGAATTATATTCCTTTGACTCAAGCAAAGGATTGCCATTTTGTATGTATTTCTGCCAATCCTTCTAAATATTGTGCATTATTGTTTCCAGGGGTTGAGATCTTGCTCCCCCTTATTTATTAGAACTGTACATTGATATATTTGTTTATTGACACTATTTGCAGTAGTTCTCCTTCATATACTACGCAGTCATAGCCAGGGTTCCATTTATGTAGCAGTATCTCTCCATTGTCATGTATATGTTTCATTGAGGCTGCATTGCCTAGCTTGAGAGATCATTTCCTCAAGATCTTGTATACATTATTTGCTGCTATAATATAATGTAATGGCTATATAGATCTTCCAGCATTCTTGTATTAATGCATTCACTGCTATTTTCTAGCTCATGTTTATGTATTGCTGATCTCCACATTGGTAATATCTTGAGATATTCCCAATAGTGTAGCTATTCCAGATTTGGAATATTACAGTGGTATCAAAGCATGATATCTAGCTCAGCCTATGAGTCTCAGCCAAAGAAGGTAAATATTATGAAGAAGATGAGCTTGCTCTCATCAATTTTCAGATCTAGAGAGAACCTCTCCAAGGAGGCCAAGAAGATGGAAGAAGGATAAGTGGAAGGCCCATGCACTTCCTACTCTCACAGAGAAGAAGACCAGAAGCATGAAGAACACTTGGAATTAAAATCTCTAAGTGAGTACCTTGCTGAATACCGAGCTAAACTTAGTGCCTTCCAAGAGACTCTAGCTTTACCACAATTTATTCAGCAGAAAGAAGAAAGAATACCTCACAGCTATGGGATGATGAGAGGCAATAGATTTCTATTATCTACATTTTATGGATCACTCACATGTGCAGTAGAGGTTTGGGTGAAGAAACTAGAGGCCTTCTTCCTACTACATCTTCTAGTAGATAGAGAGGCTATAGAAGTTGCACCGCTGCACCTTGAAGGTGAAGCAAGTACTGGGTGGTTCAGTCATTCAAGCCATACAAGGGTTTCTACTCTTGTTGAGTTTTCTCAGACATTGATCAGAAGATTTGGCCAGAAGAGGGAGGAGCCCTCACCACCAGTTGATAAGATATGTACCAACGCTATTGAGACCATGGAGGAGCAACCTTCATCTTCAACAGTTTGGGAGACCAATACTTGTGAGGAGGAAACTCTTGCAGCCCTGCAAGGAGCTTCCACATTTCACCAAGGTATGATTAAAAATCCATCTCTTGTAATTTTAGCAAACACTTTGGATGGGTCTACATCATTTCTTGTAGTTTACCTAGAGTAGCAGGATAGCCCTGTGTTGCACAAGAGCAGTGATGGAGAAAAGAGGATCCATTCCTCAGGTGAGCACTCAAAGGACAACTTCATTCAGGAAGCCATGAAGGAAGCAGTGAGAAGGAGTAGACATCTGGAGATAAGAAACTTTTTCTCCTCTCTAGATTCCACTCTCTCAATGAGAATGTCATAGATCAAAGAGAGAATTATACTGGCAGTATATCCAAGGCCTCTTTGGTTTTGGAGGAGATCTCCCGATGAGATTTCAATGGAGGTGCACTCCCACACATGATGGAGTGCAAGGATATTCAACAGTTTGAGGAGGTTCTTCCCTTCTAACAAGAGCAGATAGTAGATGGAGGACATCTTTGGATGGATAACATCTCTCATGACTGTGTTGGACATTCCTTGAGCCATGCACATCATGATGGGAGGTTTTTTCCTACTACCTATTTGAGTCCTTATAGGGTCAAATTGATCCTTGGGAAGATTGCATTTCAAGGTCCCATGAGATGCAGGAATCTAATTTGGGATGATGGTAGCCCTCATGGGAGGAGTACCAAGATGAAGGATGGAAGAAGACATCCACAATTGGTTGAGTGGATGTGGATGGTGAGTAAGAAGCTGGTACGCTACTTGCAGATTTATGATATCGGGTAGTAGGAGGCTTGGCTGCACTGGTTACTCTTGAAGGAGTTTGGCCATCACTTGGCATACAATATTTCCAAGGGTATGAGGATGGAGAAAATGTGGTAGGATTCTGGCATCATGGAGCAACAAAGAGTATGGGTGCATAGTGATGATGCAACATTCATATCATTCACTATGTCTTCATCACATATCTCGCATGATGAGAGCATGAAGAAGCAGCAAAAACATTTTTTGCTGGGGTCATTCTTTGGAGAGCAAGGGAATATTTTCTCTCATTTATTTTATGATGCTGTAGGAGTAGGAGATGGCACTATCATGGTGCAAAGGTGATACTCCTTCACCTTTGATGATCAGGAATTACTTCCACCTTGGGGGAGATTCCATAGTTGTAGCAACATTGTTGGAGGGTTGCCCATTTATGTTGAGGAGGCTAAGCGCAACAACGTTGTGCCATCTAGAGATTATCTAGTGCCTCAT
Organism: Pinus albicaulis; assembly: GCA_034641835.2. Classification (NCBI taxonomy): domain Eukaryota; kingdom Viridiplantae; phylum Streptophyta; class Pinopsida; order Pinales; family Pinaceae; genus Pinus; species Pinus albicaulis. The sequence goes on along the minus strand of CM076584.1, from coordinate 1,279,807,017 downwards.
CCAGAGAAAGGAGGAGCTCTTGATCCAAGTAGAGGGATGCTTGCATATTTGCAAGGAAGTCCCCAGGATCTCATGTATGGAGATCAAGGCACAACTCATGTTTTACATGTGCCATTGTTTAGGAGGTGTTGAACCATGGAGACACAAGGAGAAGATAGGGAGGATGACCATCATGATGAGATGAGGAGCACACATCCCTGTATATTATATGAGGTTGATGCACCTAAGAAGGTGATTGGATTGTAGAGTGGAAGCATGGATAGATTTGTTCATTCATATATGCAGTCACCTCTTGATGATGATGTCTCATTGCATGGAGACATTTTGCCGAGGAGGGTGGATGCTTCACAAGTTAGGGCAAAACTCATTGATTTCAGGAGGGTGGAAACCTAGGGAGAGCTGGGTACAACGCTGAGAGTCTGGGATAGACTCAAGGAGGAGAGAGGAATTATCTCAACATCATTTTCACCCACTCTCATTTCAGATTCTGCGCTATGGCAGAAGCAACAGGGGAAGGATAGCAACCTTCGAACTTGCATCTTTGGCATGAGAGATGTAAAAGAAGGATATTACCATATGATAGATGTCCTTCATGAGGAATCATCAGCGCTGTCACTATGGAGGATAGATCCATGTTGGAGCTCCGGGTTGTTGGTGGAGTATTCCCAGGATCAACTTGCTTGCATGATATTGGCAGATCAGCATGTAAGGAGATGCATAGATCATGTATAGATGGAGGAGATACATAACTCTTTGTAGGAGTTAGCACAATCACCTATTTTCTCTTTGAGGATGAGAGGAGACTCATTTTTGAGCCACTCCATTTGCATGAGCAAAAATTATGGTAAGGGTATTGTTTATTTGCATGATGATTTGTATATTCATCCCTTAACCATATATGTATAGGATGTTGCTCCAAGGAGGAGCATTATTTTTTCTAGACCCCATGGTCTACTTGAGGCCATGAGCACTATTGGTGACCACTCCCTAGGAGGACTTGGGGAGGAAATTTATTTTGGAGGACATACTCACCTTGCACCATACATCATTCACTTTCTCCATACATTTGAGGAGAGTAGGACAACAAGAAAGTGGTTGAGAAGCCACACTTTTTGTCATACTCTTTTGCAGTTGAGGGTCAAACTGCATTAGTTACAATTGAAGGACCATTGTCCTTATCCATTTCTACACATAACAACAAGCATGGTTCTCATTATGGTTAATTATGTTGTTGTTGTCTTTATGTTTGTTGAGAGTGTGATTGGGGGAATGGCACATTTGTTGGATGTGTCCCTTGGGGAGAGATCTCCCACATTATTTGAATTGCATGTTCTAATGGGAGAATGAGAGCACATGTGGCCACTACAGCAAAACATTTTTTTCCATTTGAGGTGAGCCATATGATTGATTGGATGCCATATGATGGTGACTTTCAACTCATCACACGTGAGATGATTTGGGACAACATGTTTCATACCGCTAGAGAAGAGACCCTTGGAGGTCTAGTATTCATCTTGCCACTTGAGGGAAACATTATTGCAACCCAAGATCAGCATATACTCTGCACTCATCCTAAGTGGAGAGGAGGAAAACGTGGGGTAGGCTATTTTTTCTACCAAGATCAGATTTTCAGCCCACCTATATTGCAGGAGCCAAAGGTGGAAGATGATTGTCAGGAGTTGCCATGCTGGGAGGTAACTCATTTTGTGTGGATGATTGCTTGGAGGATGGAGGATCCATTTGGGTAAGATTTTCCTCAACATATTTCAGACTCCATGCCTTGGGTGGAGATTCTTTTTTTTAGTTCTATCCTTGCATTTTCTTGAGGACAAGCAACATTTGGGAAGGGAGGACTGTAATATTCCCATTTTAGCTCATAGCTAAATGGAATATTAAAATTTTTCTTTTATCACCTAGTAGCTAAATAAATGGATAAGGAGGCCCATGCTTATAGAAAACATGAATAAAATCCCTCATAATGTGAAAGGGATCACCAGAGTAGCTTTATTTTGCACCCTCAAGTGTGAAAAGGGGCAAATGCATGAAGACAAAGTCAAGTTTGAACAAGTCAATAATGCTACCATAGGAGGAGTGGATCACTTTAGAAGACAATGCAATTTGAATGAGGAAGAGGATATTTGGTGGAGGAAACCCTAATGAGTGGGACCCATGGAGAGAGAGCTTTCACTTGTTTAAAAAGAGGGCAAGGCAGCCATTGTTATTCATGAATTGGATTATTGATTTCATTGTCTATGCAGACATTATGCATTCTTTTGTTGTTTAGAAAAGTTGCTGGGGGAATTCCTGTTTAGGATTTATTTACCTTCTTGAGAGGACTCTTGAGGGATTGTTCTTCATTCTCCACATTTCTTGGCTCAAGGGCAAAGAATCCTCCTTTAGCTACAACGCAGTTTCTGCTGAGAGCTGGGTTGTGTTGCAGGGTGTTGCAGTGGGGAACTCCACAACACCATTTCCTTGGCTCATTTTTTAGAGGAGGGAGATTTTATTCCTCTGGGAGGTTAGTGAGGGAGATTTATGCTATAGGGTAAACTGCTTGGGTGGTTGGTTTTCGTATATCCCTCTCAGGGCTTTCCGGTGCCCGAGGTAGACAGTCAGATTAGCTATGCTGTTCACAAAGATGGTATGAGCATGTTCATATTAGCTTGAAATAACTTGAAGGAATACAATAGAGAATTACCTCTTTGACAGCTTTAGAATCCTTTGGAGAGCGCTACGCAGCAAAGCAAGAGTCCTTCTTCGCCGGCTCCAAATCTGAATCCTACAATCAGTCAAAGCACCCGCGTAACTTCTGATATAACAAGTATTCTATCAATTAAATCAACAATAAACATCTAGATTATACACATCTGAGCCATTCATATCATACTAAGCAAATATTGAAACAACAATATAACATTAAGCATCGAATGGACAAAACGAACATAGTTCTATTGATTTCGAAAGAAGGAGGATTACAACCATCGGTTGTACCAAGCCCTCCTCAGTCTCCCAATCTCTCTTCTCTATCAAGTGAAGAAGTCCAAGCCAACAAGCTCTCTAAGACCCTCTTTGACTCTTGGCCTTCACAATGTCACACTATTCTCTATTCCACAAGTATGCAAGAACTTTTGAGCAATCCTTCGACCTTCAATTAAGAGCCTTCAGCTCCTTCTTATAGGAGAGGGAGAAAGCCATTGTTGCCCTTCTCTTTCCACTAGTTTGGAATGGAAAAGGCTTAGATGTTTCTTTGATCTCCATGCTTTTGCCTCTCTTGGATTTCATTCTTCTATGGCAATGACCAATAATGAACTGGTGCTTCTGCAGTTTCCTTCGTGCACTAACTCCTTCGTGAGGGAAAGTCAGAGATTCAAATCTTTCTCCGCGCTCTTTTCCCAATTCAAACTTAAAACACGGGTAACGCGACCATCAAGTGTAAACAGAGCATTTCCCTAGCCACTAACGCGGCTAATGTATTTCTTGCCTGCGTTATAATGCCCTTGTTCTATTCTATATATGCGTTACCCTGGCAGAAATAGGTTTAATTTAGGTCTTTGTACTTCTTCCATATTTGTCTTCCCCTCTAAGCTGATGAGGAGGTATTTTGACCTGTAAAAGATGCCCCCTAAAGTGTGAGGTCAGAGACGAAGACGATGGCCGAAATACTTTATAATTTGTAGAGAGAGAGAGAGATTGAAAGACTGAGGAAAACCTGAAACAACAACATATGTCAGAAAATATAGTATTTGCCAAGAGTCAGGCATGTCCCATGCTCAGTAGCTTTAAACAACATGATTTCTCTAGAATAGAGATATGAAGAATCTATCCACCAATAGGCACAATGTGGAAGTGTCTGTCATAACAGGATCAGGCTGAAGAAGCTGTCTCCATAAACAATATCGTAGCTTGGGGAAGGGAACACAACTTTAATGGTGTAGCCTTTTGCCCCAAGGTCTTGACCGCCGATTCACTTAAACTGCATATTTCTCAACATGTGAATGAGGGAGTTGTCATTGAACATGTGAGAAATCGTCTGATTACCAGTCAATAATGAAAACTGTTAACAGACGCGAAGGTGGCCACTGATAATGATGATGGTCCCTAAGATGCCCAGTACAATCTAGCGAGTGTGAATAAAAGGAGTTGAAGTCGAACACTCGTAGAATCATTCAACCAAGAGCCAATGATGAAGACTCTTGATCAAACACAAGACTACCTGCCACTGATGTCTGCAAGTATCTAGGTACTGATGTGTTTCTGGATCAACTTCCTAGATAAGGTGTTGAAGTCGATAGGAAGTGATCTGTTGAGAGGTAGGCACTGAGGCGTCCTACATCAGTCAACACGAAACGGAAACCAACTGATTTTGTTTATAATTTGAGATAAGGAAGAGTGAATGGGAACGTCAGACGACAAATAATTTCTGGCATAATGAATGGTTTGGTTGATAACAGGAGCAGTAGATAGCGAGATCTGCTTGAACAATAGAAGGCACTCTAGCAGGGTACTAGGCAGCTGAAGTGTGTTGAACACCAAAGAGTGTGTTAGGATTTTACCAGTGCAGGGACACTGGGAAATGAAGGCTAATACTCATAGATGGTAGGGTTCAGCTAACTGCGAAAGAGTTTTCTGGGAAGTGCCATGTTCAAGAATTTTTCTTCCAAATCGACCTTTTTGAAAATGTAATAGAGGTAGTATCCATTTTGTCCAAATTTTTCCCCATCTGATTAATTTTAATGAGTCCAGACGAGTAAACTCGATGAATTTTTCATGTTTAGAGAGTCTGAAAAATCTCAGGAGAGACAACTCTGTGCCCCATCTGATTAGATTTAACGAGTCCAGATGAGCAAACTCGGTGAATTTTTCATGTTTAGAGAGTCTGAAAAATGTCATAAAAGACAACTCCATGTCCTGTCTGATTAGGTTTAACGAGTCCAGACGAGTAAACTCTGTGAATTTTTCATATTTAGAGAGTCTGAAAAAATGTCGTAAAAGACGGCTCCATTGGGGTACCTTTGTCATGTCTTGATAACCGGGCACGGCAAAGGGGTAATAGTAAGCCCGAAACAGTTCATTTTCCGTTAGTTAGTCCATCGAATCCGGAAAAGTGAGAAATCTATGTTCAATGGACATCTACCTCATTTTGTTATGAGTACGAGGAGACGAAGTAAACTCAATATTCCTTGTGAAATTTTAACGAGTCCAACAAAGAAAACTCGGTACCTCCGTGAAATTTTAACGAGTCACGCGGAGAAAACTCGATACCTCCGTGAAATTTTAACGAGTCACGCGGAGAAAACTCGATTTACTTTTTCTGTTTAAAGAGCGTTGAAAAAGAGGAAAAGAATGGCTCCTTGTTCTTTGTCTCAGTAGTTTAACGAGTCTGACAAAGGTGACTCGGGATTTTTTCGGTTTTATGAGCGAGAAAAAGATTCCTAAAAAGAATGCTCAGAGCTTATTCATGGTTTTAACGAGTCTGAAGAAGAAAACTCTAGGTTTTTCGGATTAATGAGCAAGAAAAGACCAAAAAAGAACGCTCGATGCCAACTTCGTGTAAGTTTAACGAGTCCGAAGAAGAGAACTCGAGGTTTTTCGGATTAACGAGCAAGAAAAATACCATAAAAAGAACGCTCGATAAAACATGAGTGTGTCTGCTCATAAATCTTGATCCCTTATTAGAATCATCGGTACCAAATCTCAAGAGTTGCGACATGTGCACAGTGAGGAATCACGACTTTGCCGACTGACTTAAGAGAGTCATGCCCCAGAATTAGCTATAAGAAGGTCAGAAGACATTCATTTTCACTGTTTCAAGTGCTGTGAAGAAGCTCTGGAGTGGAAAAGGGGTGAAAACTTCAGCTGGTGATTACAGTCGATCCGGGCAACAGTTTTCTATTCCGCGAGATCCAAGTAAGAGCTAGAACCTCCTGTTATCATTTAATTGCCAGTTTTTTAGTTTTTACTGGTTCAAAATTAGGAAATTTTGAGGCCCTAGAAAAATATTTGCGCCTAACGCGGGTTAGGAGTATATCAGGCGCGTTAAGCGCATAACCCGTGAGGGATGTAAGCGTTAGAACGCTCTGTTTTGTATTAGTGACCGCGTTAGGCGCAACATGCTTTCTAGCAATTCAATTTTTTCATTTTTGAAGTGGTCCAGGCAAATTTTAATCGGTTGAAAATGTTGCATTTGCAGGTGTTCAACTGTTAATCATGAGTATCTGGCGAGAGAGAGAGCATGAGCGGGAAGAACGAGAGATGGTGATGGATGCGGCAAGTTTAATGGCTCTCCGAAGGTGCGGATTGCTTAAGTATGCCCGTTTAGAACTGATGAGGGGTCAAGAGGACCTCCTGAGGTGGCTGATCCAGCAGTGGGATGAGAGACATCATGTCTTTCGAATTGGTGGCAACGAGCTCGCCATCGAAAAAGATGATGTTTACTTTTTGACCGGCTTGTCATGTCGTGGGGCGAGGCCCAACTTGACGGGGTCCAGAGCTGACCCTCGTTCCACTACTGATTTGATCCATGCGCACTGCATACGTGGCACCCAGGCTGTGAGTAACCGGATACCTATTGCACAGGTGACTTTGAGACCCTTGCGGTCTATTCTATGGATGATTGTTCGCTTGGCAGGCGCCAAGAGTCAACATGTGGCTACCAAGGCCCAGATGCTCCTAGCCTTGGATTGTATGCAGCCTCAGGTTTTCGACTGGTGTGACGGTGTAGTCCGTCGGGTCCGAGCAGAGCTTACTGCATGCAAGACCCGTACTCAAAGAGACTTTGGGTACGGAACACTGATTGTTTCTTTCATACTGGAGCGGATACCACTGATGAGGCCCAGGATCCCAACAGCGCCATTGGGTCCACGCGAGCCGAGGCAGGCTCGGTGGGCCACTTTGCTTCCACGGACTGGAGAGGGTCCCGTCCGTCACTGTTTCGATGAGGGATTTTTTGATTGGCTGGACTCTCAGATCATCATGATTGAGGATTATCCCTATGCAGGGATGAACTTCACAGGTGATCCCGAGCTAGTCCTGCCCCCTGGCACCCAGTGGGGGCCCGATGGTGAGAAAAAATGATCAGTTGTTTTCAAAGAAGTTTTTGTTTTTAGCTTTTGAATGTTTATGTAATTTTTTTTTTTTTGTTGAAAAGGGGTGAAAATGAAATTTTGACATGAAACTTTTGCTTGCTTGACACAGATGTGGCACCCGTCCGTCCAGCTGGGGCCCTTCGCTATGCACGGCGAGGATTGCAGCTACCCGCGGCTGGCGCACCTGTAGAGGAGGCGGAAGTCGGCGACGACGATGATACCCAGATTTTACATGAACTATCCAGGAACCTGGAGGGTTTGAGTATGGGTATACCACCGCTTCCTATGCGGGAGGTTCCAGTTTGTCTGCAGCGGCATACTGTGGGTGTGCCAGAGAGATACCTGGTTCCTCTGAGGAGGATGGCTAGAGCAGTTGTATGCTATTATGAGCATCAGGCTTAGCTGTTTGGAGTAGATGTATTAGTGTCAAAGCGTGGCTTAGCGTAGCCAAATTTTGTAAAACACCCCAAGTTTTGGGAGATTTTTCTTTTTGATGTTTTCTATGTACTGGACACGACATATATCTATATATATATATATATTTTGGTGATTTTGTGTTTTTAAATTTTTATGCATTTTTTGATGTGATAAAAATATATGTACTCATGAGTAAATCTTTTACAATAAATGTGACAAATGCCAATCTAACACATAATTTGCCAAAGAATCAACTAATGCATTAAATTCCCTAGGAACGTGCTCAAATGTGATTGTTTGAAATTGACGTTCTAAAAGTCGCACTCGTAAAAAATAACGTAACAACACAGGGTGGCGGATGCAGTAATGATTGTTTAACTGCATAATGATGAGTTGGGAATCTAACCTGACCACTAAATCGGAGATGTCACGAGATGCCGCTTCCGTGAGGAGTTGGATCACTGACATGTACTCGGCCACATTGTTGGTGGCGTTACCCAGGAAGATCCCCCCGGAACCAAGAAGGTCCGACTCAGGAGTATAGAGAACCCAAGCAGCTGAAGCAATGTGTCTAGTGTGACGACTAGCACCGTCCGCATACCCGACGTATGATAACGAGTGTGATGACATCTGTGCGAAAGAAAAAGATTACATGAGAAAAACACTTCAAACCAAACAAATAATCCAGAAGCATAAAAATAAAAATAGGCAAAACTTATATACATAAAATTACAAAGCATATGCCTAGTACAAAACTAGGCAAAATACTTCTTCAGATAGAGCCCGTTGCGGGGCTCCTCGAGTGGAATTCCATTACAGTCCTGTAGTTCGTAAGCTCCTTTTGAGAGGGCTTTAGTAACGATGTAAGGACCGAGCCACAATGGTTGGAGCGTTCCTACCCCCAAGAGGTCGTGTTTTTGATCATAAAGTAGAACAAGATCGCCCTCTTGGAAAGAACGAGGCTTGACAGATTTGTCGTATCGAGCTTTAACTCGGCGCTGGTGAGCTTCGAGTGCTAGAGTAGCATCTCGACAAGTTTCATCCAAATGATCGAGCGAGAGCAAGCGCTCTTCTGTGGCGGTGGTGCCAGGCAGGAGTTCAACGGCCAGTTTAAGCGATGGGATTTCACACTCAATCGGAAGTACTGCTTCCAGGCCGAAAGCAAGTTGGAAAGGTGTGATATTTGAGAAGCAATACGGAATATTTTCCATGATACCTGTCTTGACCGAGATATCGATGAGTAGAGTCTTGGAAAGATTACCCATGTTCCCTTCTGAATTGATAGTGTGGACGGTCGTATAAGAGGAGGGAACTATCTCAGGTTGGTCAAAAGACGGGATTTCAGTTTTTATCGCCTCCGAATCAATTGTCGAAGTGCGATGGTGGAACTCTCCCAAAGGTCATTCTTCTAATGACATGATCTCTCGAATAGCTTCGTCTGTAGGCCAGACTTCATTGAGGAGATCCCTAGAGAGAACTGTTATGGGAGAGAGGGTTGTACCTGTGGTCGAAACCATATCAGTGGAGGGTTCAGATGCGACTTGGATGGCTTGGTAAGCCAACTCAACCAGCGAAATCGGCATCTGATCTCCATAGGAATCAATTTCTGAAGGTGCCGGAATGATCCATGGGTCGATAGAGCCATCCGAAGAGGTGGATATCATTGCAACCGTGTTTGGGATCTGAGGCGGCGGTAGAGGAAAACAACCCAGTAGGGAAGATGCCTTCAGAAGACCGGTACCGATACTGACGTAAGCATCAGGGACACCTCCTATTAAGGGTACAGAGCTACTTGGTAAAGTGGAATAATCAGGGGTGCAGAAGGATAGCTGATCGACCGTGACTATTTTCCCATCCAATGGAAATAGGATGAGTCGGAAGACCGAAGACACGATGGCGGTCATAGCATAAGACCAACTGCGACCGAGCAATAGATTATAGTCGAGATGTAGCTCTACGACTTCAACGTCCACGTTTACCGTTTTCCCACCCAGAGTGATGGGAAAGCTAGCAAGGTATCCTTTGGGTAGGAACGTGTGGCCATCGAAAGCTTTCAGGGAATTCGATGGCAGGGTTAGAGTAGGAGAACCTAAATTCAGCCAGCAAGCTTGTGACATAACGCAGGTCAAAGCACCTTCGTTTATGACAGTGCGATGGATGGGTCTCCCTTTCGACACCACTTGCACCTGGAATGCGAGTTGATGTGAGAGGCGAGGTTTAGCCTTTTCCATATCAAAGATTGCTAGCGTGGAATCCTGTGGGTCTATTCCGCCAATGGCCGAAAGCAAGGCTTTCCTTTGTGCTGGACAGGTTTGTAATACTTCAAGTGCAGACATGGCTGATGGTGCCTGCGCCAAATCTTCTACAATATTGTAGTTTTGGGCTGCACGTGCAGAGGTATTATGAGTCGTGCGTCGAAGCGTCCCTTTGGGGGGACTAATTACAGGTTCAGCAGTAGGCCTTTCGATATGCAAATCGTTAGGCGGCGGCAGATTGGAACTAGTTCCAGGTTCTTGAGCATCTATGGTAGGGGCTCCATAAAGCTTGGCGCGAGTTTGAAGGTCAATACTCTCGATGCCATAAATGGCAGATGGTCCTTCGCCGGAAGAATTCGAACCACCATTGCCCCGTTGATGGGGTTGTGGTGGGTTGTCAACCATATGTTGATGTTGCTGTTGTTGATTGGGGAAAGGATTGTGAAGAACGGCAGGTGTTCTCCCAGAATCTTTGTTAGCAATAAAATCAGTGCATTCCTGCAACCGAGGACATTTGTATGTCAAGTGGTCCTCTGCACAGATTTTACAAGGAAATCTCATGGGTTTATCCTTTCCTTTTTCATTAGCAGCATTTTTCTGATTAGAGTTATTCTGATTATTCGACTGCTCTTCCGAAGAAGATGTTTTCTTCTTATTCTTCCTATTTTTCCCATTGGGTTTTTGTGAGGTTTGCACCGAATTTACCTCGGCGGAAGGGAGAGGAGTCGTTTGATGGGGGGCGGTGGCAGCCGAGGATGGCTGGGAGGTTTGCCCCCGAGACTGATTGGTGGCTACACCAGAGATCGCGCCAACGAGACCATCGGCATGAGCTCCGGTTTTCTTAGTAGCCGGAGGGTTCGGGTTACCAGGGGCATGGGGGAGCGGATCGTAAAGCGTGCCAGATTGTGAATAGATTAAATCCAGGTGCTGGGCACGATGGATACATTGATCTTCTGTCACCGCCCCAGAAAGGCCAATGTCTTTAGAGATATGGGGTAAAAGAGACTTGCAAAACCAATTGGCTAAGAGATGGTCCGGTATTGGCGCTTTGACAAGCCTCCTCCTACGTCTCCATTCATGAATATGGTCGGAGATGTGGGTGGCGGTGTCTTGGCGCAGTGATGTTAACAATTCTGTGCTGGTTTCCACTCTAATTGGTAGTTGAAAGTTCTTTAAGAACTCCGTCGCTAAAGCGCCAAACGTATTGATGGTGGCACGTGGTAATTCAATGTACCACTTGGCGGCATTGCCTGTAAGGGTGCGGGAAAACAGTCGAAGGCGGACACTATCATCTACCATGGAATTGGATATGGACCACAAATGGAAGGTAGTGATGTGTGCGGTCGGGTCATCTCCATGCTTCCCGTCGAACTTCGGGATATCTGAAGGAATCTTATGCGGTATAGGAGGCCAAAGCGAGTTGTGGTTGATGGGGTCGTTTGTCAGCTTATGGATGTCGGGTATGTCCAAAGCTGCCAAGAAAGGCAATTGTGGATTTGCCCCAAGTCTAACCAAGGCAGTATGGGCTGACTATTGGGACCATAGGGTCCTCCCATCCATGTGTTACCAGAAGGGTAAGTGGGACTTTGATAAAAACCTCCCATAGGTGGAGGAGTAGGAACATACGGTTGTTGTCCATAGGGCATAGTGTATTGAGGGGAAAATGGTTGGTTGCCCCCAGCGTAAAAGTGCCCTCCCACTCCAGACGGAGGTTGGGGTTGGTTAGTCCAAATGGATGCAATAGAGTTTCCCGGAGGCATACTAGTATTTTCATAATTTGGCAACGGTATAGATCCTACACCTATGTTTGAACCACTTAAGGGGATAGTATTTACAATGGGTTGTCCCATTTGTCCTAAGGATTGCATAGGAAGAGAAATATTCCATGCTACCTGTGTACTGATAACACTGCCCCCTGGTATAGTGGCCAGGGGGTTTGAACTCAACAGAGGGTTCCAACCGAAAGGGTTGCTAAAGGGCACCGAAGTAGTCGTGCTCGTGGGAGGAGCTACCGTGGTCCCCAACGTGGTCACAGTAGGAGTAGATGCCGAAGGGTTCGGTAAACTACTGATAGTTGTGTTGACCATAGGGTTGGGGGTAGGCATATGTTGACTACTGGGGTTACCCAGTAATGACATAGAACTGACCACCGGCGGGGAGGATGATGGCGAACCAGGAATGGTTGCCATTGGTATCAACCCTGTGGATACCGGTGGAGAAATAAATGTTGGTGTTGCCGCAGACATATCTTGGCGCGGTGGAATCTGGATTATCACCGGTCCTAACGGATCAGTGAGCGGAGGATTGTAATTAGGTACAACGTCTTCAGTGAAAGGGTCCTCCGGGAGTTCCGGCTGATAAGGGTCTATGTGACGATCCAGATTAGTCAAAGGAGACTGCTCTTCCGTAGAAGGCCCGGGTTCACCAAGGTTCAATATTTCCTCTAAGGTGAGAGGAGGTAGACCTTGCTGTCGTCTAGACTGACGGCGTGGGTCAGGGGACGCCATGGTGACGGGTTTAATTTTAACAAATTTTATTTAAAATGTGATATATTATGAAGTCTCAAGTGACAGTAACCACACACTTACTAAAAAGAAAAAAGACTCTCTAAAATCAATCAACAAGCAGCCAGTATAGGGTGCCCTGTCTGAGTACTACTGTTCACTGGTGATGAAATCCAGTCTCACAATAGCATACAGAGAGGGTTGGTCGAAAGTACAGTTACGGTTACTCTAGAGCTTCGCCCGAACCCCGGACGATAGGTGTAAGCACTCTCGTGAAGACGAGTACCCTCCTAAAGACTGAAGACAGAGTAGGTCCATCTGTTTCAGGTACCAGGACAGCCCGTCCCAGTCACCTTGTGTAAGTCCCTAAAAGTATAGCCACTAAGGATACCTCAAATCACAGACACTATCAGGGGGGTCCACGGTCAAGGATAGTGTGCTATATGGGCAGAATACCTAGATCCCCGATCTAGTTTCGACATCCCCGAAGGGAACCCCAATATATAACACACCCACGGGATGCAGTCGAAGGCGGGCTACCTTCTAGTGCACCCAAGTGTTGTCTCGCGCTGAGCTCCGGTAAAGGAACGGTCCCAATAATGTGAGTGCAGCAGGATTTCACTCGTTAATGACTCTAGTTTTCAAGTTTTGAGATCTTGGGTAATTTTCTCACTTTCCTAACCCAAGATCCTAGCCTGAACTACTGTTTGTGTGAGCTCAAAAAGAGTTATTAGATTGATTTTATTATCGCTTTGTTTTTAGTGTACTTTGTTATTAGTCTGGCGGAGGGGAAATGGACGTATGAAGTATAGTGAGACTCTTGACTCAATAAACCATGCAAAACATGCTCTAAATATTAACTTCAATGAACAATGTTTCTACAAGGAGGGGTTTCTTTTTTCAATCATCCATGCACCAACATGTAAATAACACAGCTCAACTTTTAAGATTCAGACTTCGATCTACCTCTTTTAACAGTCTGTGAATCAAACTTTCAGAATAAACTCAGCTTAAATGCAGAAAAATATATATATATAAAAAAATTTCTCTTTAAAAAAGTAAATGCTTTGCACATTAAATAAATAAGAGAAACAAATAATCAATGCCAGTTTAGCAGACAAGCACAGGGATTCGGTCTGTGAAAGGTACTGGTGGCCAAAAAACTCCACAGCTAAAACACAGTCACAGAAGTGAACAACAAGGTTTTTGGCTGGGTAACGCTCTGTCTGTGAGAAAATACAGCGTTATAACGCACTGTATTTAAGCCTAGACTGCGTTATAACGCACTGGATACACTGCATAGGTCACGTTAACCAGGGAAAAGCTCTTCAGTTGGCCAGACAGGCACAGGATTGAACTCTGCAAGCGTTTGGTATGTCTACTGGGCATCAAAAAATGGTCGGAAGGATACTGAACAGAGGAGAGAAGAAATAAAGGGAAAAATAGTTCAGAAACTATGGGGACACTCCCCAGTGGAGTCACCAATTCTGCTATAGGGTAAACTGCTTGGGTGGTTGGTTTTCGTATATCCCTCTCAGGGCTTTCCGGTGCCCGAGGCAGACAGTCAGATTAGCTATGCTGTTCACAAAGATGGTATGAGCATGTTAATATTAGCTTGAAATAACTTGAAGGAATACAATAGAGAATTACCTCTTTGATAGCTTTAGAATCCTTTGGAGAGCGCTACGCAGCAAAGCAAGAGTCCTTCTTCGCCGGCTCCAAATCTGAATCCTACAATCAGTCAAAGCACCCACGTAACTTCTGATATAACAAGTATTCTATCAATTAAATCAACAATAAACAAATAGATTATACACATCTGAGCCATTCATATCATACTAAGCAAATATTTAAACAACAATATAACATTAAGCATCGAATGGACAAAACGAACATAGTTCTATTGATTTTGAAAGAAGGAGGATTACAACCATCGGTTGTACCAAGCCCTCCTCAGTCTCCCAATCTCTCTTCTCTATCAAGTGAAGAAGTCCAAGCCAACAAGCTCTCTAAGAGCCTCTTTGACTCTTGGCCTTCACAATGTCACACTATTCTCTATTCCACAAGTATACAAGAACTTTGAGCAATCCTTCGACCTTCAATTAAGAGCCTTCAGCTCCTTCTTATAGGAGAGGGAGAAAGCCATTGTTGCCCTTCTCTTTCCACTAGTTTGGAATGGAAAAGGCTTAGATGTTTCTTTGATCTCCATGATTTTGCCTCTCTTGGAGTTCAGTCTTCTATGGCAATGACCAATAATGAACTGGTGCTTCTGCATTTTCCTTCGTGCACTGACTCCTTCGTGAGGGAAAGTCGGAGATTCAAATCTTTCTCCGCGCTCTTTTCCCAATTCAAACTTAAAACACGGGTAACGCGACCATCAAGTGTAAACAGAGCGTTGCCCTAGCCACTAACGCGGCTAATGTATTTCTTGCCTGCGTTATAACGCCCTTGTTCTGTTCTATATATGCGTTACCCTGGCAGAAATAGGTTTAATTTAGGTCTTTGTACTTCTTCCATATTTGTCTTCCCCTCTGAGCTGATGAGGAGGTATTTTGACCTATAACAATTTATGAGCATATTTCAGATCATCAAAATCAGGCCAAGTGCTTCCCTTCACCAACAGTGCATTCCCTTCTCTTGAATGCGTTATTTCAGAGCGCAATTGCAGTGGGCACTTGATCCACTATTTTGGAGGGTGAGATCTTCAGGGATTGGATCAAATTTTAACCTGAGAGATTTATTGGATGAGATCTATCCATATTTTGTAGCATCATTAGCCATCTTCATCCATGTCTATTTTCTGAGTTGCAGCTGTTGCCCAGCAACTCCGGCATTTCTACAAATTTTCCATTTTGTATATATTTCTACCAATCCTTCTAAGGATTGTGAATTATTGTTTCTAGGGGTTGAGATTTTTCTCTCCCTTATTTATTTGAGCTGTACATTGATATATTTTTGTATTGACACTATTTGCAGCAGTTCTCCTTCATAGACTGCGCAGTCATAGCCAGGGTTCCTTTTATGTAGCAGTATTTCTCCATTGTCATGTATATGTTTCATTGAGGCTGCATTTCCTAGCTTGAGAGATCATTTCCTCAAGATATTGTATACATTATTTTCTGCTATAATATAATGTAATGGATATATAGATCTTCTGGCATTCTTGTATTAATGCATTCACTGCTATTTTCTAGCTCATGTTTATGTATTGCTGATCTCCACATTGGTAATATCTTGAGATATTCCCAATAGTGTAGCTGTTCCAGATTTGGAATATTACATGATTTGACTGCGCAAGAGTACCCTTGGCAAGTCTAGTAGAAATCTACTTCAAAATCTTCAAAGCACCATGGTGAAGACAGCCTAATCTCCTGTGCCATAATTCACCCTCATCCCAGCTCACCACTTCTTCTGCTTTGCCCATCATTGCAGCGCATCCATCTACCTCTAGCTTGTAGAGATTCTTAACTCGAATCCCTATCCTCTTGGTTTGACCCATTGTTTTATGTCGCAGGAAAGGTTTTCCATCGCTAAAAACAACGTCATATCCTTTGTCTTCCAATATTGTGACCAAGACCAAGTTCTTCTTCAGACCTGGAACATGCATAACATCTTTCAACATAAATGGATTACCTGAATCCCTCTCAAAGGTAATGTTCCCAATGCTGGTCGCAATGTATCGACCATTGTTTCCCATCTCTATATGCATTTGGAGATCCTTGTCCTCCAAGTCACTAAACAACTCCTTGTCTCCCGTCATATGGAAAGACACACCACTATCAAGATACCACACCATTCCCATAGAGCTTGAAACCAAGCATGCGATCAAAGAGAAATCAATTTCAAATTGTGAGGCTAAGGCCTCTCAAGCTGTAGCTCCAGCAGCCTTCTTGTTATTCTTCTTCTATGGGCAGTTAGTGGTGAAATGCCCATGTTTGTGATAGTGAAAACACTTCACCTTGGACAAATCTTGCTTCTTGCCTTTAACTTTAGATTTTGAAGGAAATTTATTCCCCTTCCGTTTCCTTGTTTTGGTAGCCAAAGTGAAATTCTCTTCATCTTCATTATTCGATGAAGAGCCATCCCTGGTACTTCGCCTTATTTCCTCCTGCACAAGATCCGACCAAAGTCGCTCCCATCCCCGCAGTTTCTCCCGTCCATTAATAGAGTCTTTGTAGATATGCCAACCCTTCAGAAGCCCAAGGAGAGCTAAGCTCACCAAGTATTCATCATCAATAGTAGTCCCCACACTTCCCAGTTCATCCCTATAGTGGAAAAACTTCTTGAGATATTTTGGAATATTGTCGCCCATCTCCATTTTTATTTTTCTAAGATTATCTTTCAGCACCAACTTCATCTGGTCACTGCTGCTTTGGAACAAATCTGTAAAAGCCTTCCACATTGAAAACAGAGTGGATTTCCCATGAAGGCTGGACAAAATATGGTCCTTCACACCTTCCAACTAAATTCTTCTTGTCTTTTCTACCTTCTTTTTCCATGCGTCAAGTAATGCAGCATTGCTAGATCTCGGCTTAGGAACATCACTATCGATGAACTCCTTCAGTCCATTATCTTCCAACACTGCCTCCATCCTTTCCTTCCAGGCTATGTAATTCAAGCTACCATCAAGGATGTACTCCAATCGCAACCCATTGAAAGACATTTCAATGTATACTCAAATGTCACGGCAAGAATTTTCTGCAGCAAATTCGAATTGTCCACTAGCACAAACTCAACAATTCTTCACAATTGAAATATTCAAGAATTAAAACTACTCCGATACCATGTATAAATTATATACAATATGCATGTATATATCCAGATTCTCTTGATCTAACAATATTTTATCTTCTTTCTAAATGCAGAATCCTTCCACTGTTAATATTTTGCGGAAATTTAAAATTCAATTTCAAACACATGAAGCAATAAAAACAATCACACATAACACAGTTGTTTAATGGGAAAGCCTGAAACTGAAAACCCCAACCATCATATATTATGTATCATGGATATCACGTAACAATATCATACAAAGCTTAGTACATCAAGCTCTCAGCACAATCAATCGTCACACACTAATCAGAAGAAATCTACAAATCCATGCACTGATTTCTTTCCACCTGATAGCCTGCCTCCATTGCACAATTCCTGCTGAAGAAGACCCCTGAATGAATTAAAATCTACCTTTCTTGCACTGCACAATCCTCATTGGCAACTCCAATGTGTGTGTGGTGAAATCAATGCATCAATATAGTCACAATGGATAGTCCATCTTTCCCTTTCGCCTATCTCTCCACTGGGTCTCCACTGGAACTGACATGCACTGTAGTAAACTGTTGTATTTGTTTAATTGATTAATGAGTTATTATTTGTGAATTAATTAAATAATTAATTCACTCCACTCTCACTAGTGTATCATTCAGTTAGACTAGATACAACTAGCTCAACTAAGTTTAACTCCATTAATTGAGTTAAACTGAATAACAACTTCATGAACTACTCTTCCAACTTTGTCATAAATTTTCCACTTCAGTTCTAACTGAGTCCTCCATGCATGAACCACCGGTAAACCATAGGAATTGTGTGATTCCTTCAGCCCACTGTTTAGCCAAATATGTACACTAAAATTAAGTGCTCCAAGAGAATAAGTTGATGTTTATTATCGGATTATTATTAAGAGCTAATAATAATCGACACTTCTATTTTTAGATCGACGATCTATAAATAGACTTCGCCCAATATTCTAAAATATAATTTCATCTATTTTTCCAACTTGACCAACCATCCACAAATAGCATCCTGCAACTTTTGAAATATGATCACCATGTCTAAAAATAGACTTACACCTAAAAATAGCATGTGGGCCCACTTAGTGAAGGTGACTAATTTTCACTAATCTCATCATCTTGTTGAATCTCAACATAAGGTTGCATAAAGAAGAAATTTCTAGTCCGATTTGTGGACCCCCTCCATACGTTGAAGCATAGTTTTAAGAACTTTGTTAACAATGATAACTTTTCCATTAGCCTGCAGATAGTAGGGAGTGGAACTTTCATGCGAAATTCCCAACTTAGTAGTTATTTCGGTCATTATATGATTCCAAAAATTATTTTCATGATCGATGACTATCACTTGCGATACACCAAACCTAAAAATAATGTGATTGAAGAAAAAATATGTAGTCGTTTCGCCAGTGTTGTTATATTAAGGCATCTCCTTGGCCCACTTAGTAGAGTAGTCAACAATGAAAATAATATAACCATGCCCCCTGACCGAGTGAGGGTTACATGTCATAAATTCAATGCCTCATTTTACAAAAGGAGAAACATTGACAAGAGGATGCAATGGAGTAGGCAGAGAAAAAATATTACGATCATAGATCTGGCATGCATGACACTTCTGGATAGTGAGGATGTAGTCGAGAAAGTTAGTGGTCCAAAATTAACTAGTGCGTAATATCTTCTACATGATAGCATAACCAGATAGATTTCCACCACATGCCTACGAATGAAATTCATTAAGGACTTTATCAACTTCCTCAAGGGTGAGGCACCTTCATAAAATCGTATCAGTACCATGACGATAAAGGGTGTCATCGATCATGATGTAATTTCAGGATTGGCATCAAATAAGTCAATGCTCAGAGTAAGAGGTATTGAGCCGAAAAGTATGGGTCTGGAGATATATCAGAAAATATCCATACCATGGGTCATATGATGAAATCAGAAACAATGACTCATCAAGGATAGAATCTTCAGATGTATATTCATAATTAGGGGAAAGAAGATCGCACATAAGCTCAACAAAAACTAGGGATTTATTCAACTTAGACTTGATGAGCTCCAGGTCGAATTCTTGCAGAATAATGATCCAATTATAGTAATTCCCCCCCAAAAATTGACGTGAAAGTATATATTTCATAGGGTTTCAATATGAAAAGACCATATTTTTCCGAAGCAAGATGTAATGGAAAAACCTTTGGATGACTTGAATAGCTGCCAAAGCCAAGTTTCTACATGATTATATCTCATTTTAGTATCTTTGAGATTATGAATCAAATAATAAGTTGGATTGTTAGTCCCAATATAATCTTCTTAAACCAATACCATTGCTATAGTAGAAATGGCAACAACTAGGCATAGGAAATAGTTGTGCTGATATTTAGGGGGGTATAAAAGAGATGCCTGAACCAATACATATTTCAGGGCATCAAAAACATTCTAAGCACCATCATCCTAATGGAATGGTACCCATTTTTTTAGTAAGTGAGTGAATCCTTTGGACAACTCAACGTAATTAGGGAGGAACCTCTGTAGGAAGTTAGCTTTCCCTTGGAGTATTTGTAACTTAATGAGAGAAGAAGGTGCAGGAATGTCCGTGATCACCTACACTTTCAAAGGATCAATACGAATTCCTTTTTTTGAAATGAAAAAAACCCAGGATTCAACCAAAACCAATGCAAAACACACATTTTTATGGGTTGAGTCAAATGTTATAATGTTTAAAAAAAAGGAAAATAGCTCGAAGATGAATTGGGTGAGCAAACTAATGTTTAGAATGAGGAGGGAGATCGTATAAATAGGGTTGCACGATGTGTTTAATGTCCTAAAAAGCATAAGCTATCACATATTGAAACATGGCCTCGACATTCTTTAAGACGATTGGGATCTTGCAATAGGAAAAACTACCCCAGGGACAAATAAATGCATTCTTAGGTTGGTCCGCCAGGAGAATGTTGATTTGATTATAACCTGAGAATACATCCATAAATGAAGAAATATCACAACCAACACACTCATCAAAAATCTTGTCAATAAAGGGGGTCAGATAGTTGTCCTTGGGACAAGCATGATTCACATCCCAATAATCGACACATACTCAGATCATGCCTTGTTTCTTCATGATAGAGATGATTTTCGATACCCAATCATTTAAAGGAATGAGGTATATGAAACCAGCCTGATAGGAAGTGTTGGGTTATTCATTTTTGGAAAGAATAATAGTCATGAAGGATGTTTTGGTTAAAGATTTCAGAAACAGATCACCATAAAATTCAAAACGGTAGTGCACCGGGAAATCAGGGATCGATTTTGATAACGTCAAGTAAGAACCAAGGTATTGAAAACCAAGATCAAGCGAGCAAGGTATTAGATCAAGTTAGCATAGTTATAAAAGAATATAGATATAGCAACTTCGAGAGCTTTTCAACTTTTAGAGTTCTAGATATTTGACAATGATTTAATGTCCTGAATGTTCATGATCAGATCAAGAAGTTATCCTAAGTCATGTAGTCATTAGAGCTTAGATGTAATTTTTTTCTGTTATTTTTTATTTTTGAAGTTGTATGCAAGTCTGTAAAGGTCATGAGTTGTAGTGTCACAGTTGATGTAACACAAATATTTTGATATTATTAAACATGGGTATTTTGGAAGTGACTTATGTATTTTTGTACGCCTTTAAATTTTTTTGAATGTATCTAATTTCTGAATGAATGTACTAAGCCTATTTTCTGAGGTTGATTATAGTAATGGTTGCACAAATTATGAATTTGCATATCTAAGCTCCCTGTAATCATTTATGGTCATGTCTCACATTGGGTGAGACTCACCTCGGTTTTAGAGGAGTGAAAATGCCAACAAAGTGGTAGAATATGCGAGCTCTTTTTTGGCACCATCGGTTGAATCTTGCGTGAAAATGAATCCAAATTTTATTTCCAACTAATGGTTGCATTACCCAAACCTTGAGTTTTATCACAGGGGGTTTAGATCATGTGGTTACTGTATAGTCTTCGCAATCTATAGAGATGGTAGCATAATGAGCTAGAACACTTTGTCTTACAACATACACAACTTAGGGAAAATAAGTTAGAATGGACCAAAGAATAAATATGTATGTAGAAAATTGTTGTGATCAATATGAGATATTTTAGTGTGAGTTTCTCGAGAAGCTAGAGAATTGGCTTACCCGATTCAGTCATAAATAAGGAGTCTCACAATAGCTGAGATTGTAGAGAAACTCAACTACAAAAAATATAGATGTTATTTATCATTTGGATACAAAAGTGACAAGAGCTACCGATTTCTAGGTTAACACAACTCTTGAAGCCTATATTATTGAATTGAATCTAAAAATAATTAGTCATTCTTCTGTGCATAAGCTATATTTAAATTTGGAATGTGAGGGTGGCTATTGAAGGAAATTCCACTTTGGATTAAGGTATTGTTAGTAGAAGACCACCTATTTGAATTTCAACCAGGTCAAATGGTAGTATAAACCACTTGTGTTGGGGGAATGGATTAGGTGGGTGAGGAATGTTTTATTGATGCGAGAGGATGAATGAAGTTTTATAATGAATCAAGAAGAGTTGCAGCAAGCAAGAGATTTCAGAGCATTGCGGAAGGTAGGGATCGTTGAAGAGTGGAGTGAGAAGAAGTTGAGGGAAATTAGGGCTAGAAGAAGATAATTACAGGGCATAGGCAATGTTGTTAGGGGTTCGAAAGAATGTAAGAAGGAAATAGAGACTCCATAATTTTAGAGAAGAAGTGAAGGAGGAAGTACTTTCTCTGGCATAATGGGGGATGTCAACAGAATTCAAAGTGGAACTGGGACATAGGGTTCAGAAGTGGTAACTCTGATGCATGAAGAAGAAGAAGGATTTTGGATGCCTGAGATAGATAGTCTGGGAGCTAGAAGAACAGATGAAGATATTGTAGTGGATGATGATCTAAATTTCTTGATGAGGAAAATTTTCTTTGAAAATGACTTGATATTAGAAAGTAACACTCCACAAGATAGCAACATACCTACTCCTCCTCCCTCTGACCTTCCCGTGGTGCTCTATCAAAGCCCAAATTTTCTCTTTTCAAAGGTACACAATTTTCTTAAAGTCTAGTCGTTGTTTCAAGGTGCAAGTAATTATAGCTGTGTTATCCAACTGATTTCATTTAGTTATTCGTAACCTAGTTCAATAGGATTTGTACTTGTTTCCACACCATAATAAACCATGGCTGGAGTTGCAGTTGGGTCTCTTACAAGGTACCCCGAGTTGGCAAGTAGGGGGGATGAAGATGTTGAGAAGCATTGGTACCTGTGTGAAGTTATTTGTTGAGCCAGCCAGACACTAAACACTAATAAACTCTTTGAGTTCCAGACAATAATGAGGGACATAACATTGATATGGTTTATAAAGTGGATTTATGCCAATACAAACCCTGGTATGGAATTTTTAAGCAAGAATGTATTCAAGAGTTTAAATTTATGTAGTTAAATTAGTAGGGAATACAAGACTTATTGGACATCCACCAAAGGGAGGGGGAATCAGCCTCGAAGTGTATGTAGTGATTCAAGGATGCTATGAGTAAATTATCATACCCTAAAGATCCTCATCATTAGACAGACTGTTTTATCAAAGCTTTGTTATCTATGACAAGTAATCCTCTTTCTCAACAAAAGATTAATACAATCCAAGATTCCCTTAAGAAGGCTATGAAAATTGAGGGCATAGCAGGATATCCGCAAGAGTAAAAATCAAGGGGGTCATCATCATATCCTGCTATTATGGGGCTCCAAAATCAAATTGCTACTTTAACTGAAATATTGAAGGATATAGAACTAGCAAGACTAAAAATACCTCATGTATGGTGCACCCATTGTTAGGTCGAAGGACACCATGTTACAAAATGCCCACGATTGAGAAGGCTAGGAGTGTGAATTACATCTATGGGGCCTCCACTGCCACAACCTAGAGGAGATGTGCATGTATCTTTCCTCTTGCCTTATTAGGGTCATACCCAGTTCCCATCGTTGCACATTCAACCAGGTATGACCACAGCATAATATTTTGATCTACCTCATTTATGTCATATTTTACAAAAGTATTCAATTTTTTTGAATAAATTGTTTTTCAAATTTTGTGGGTACCAAAATCACCATATGAATCAATGTTGATCCTTAGACACACAAGCGGATTTCCTTGATCAAAATTCTTTCACGGTGAATGAGACTCCTCGAGGCTGACGAGGCGGAGTTCCAAGGGGAGGAAGAACATGGGAAATATTTTAAATTAGATGTTATAATTATGATCAAGAGGGCC
This sequence comes from Pinus albicaulis, assembly GCA_034641835.2. NCBI lineage: Eukaryota > Viridiplantae > Streptophyta > Pinopsida > Pinales > Pinaceae > Pinus > Pinus albicaulis. The sequence continues at coordinate 1,279,783,664 of CM076584.1, read as the reverse complement.
ATGTAATGAGAGAATTTCCTCATCTAAGAATACCTTGGTGTTCTTAGTGTCGAGTAAATACACATGCTGCCGAGGAGTGTCCTTAGCTCATTTCTCTATGGGAGGAGTGAAACTGCGCAAATCCAATCAACTTAGTCTATGTGGAGTCTAGATATCCTAATTCTTCAATACAATCCAATATCAACATTGTCATGAGAGAGGGGAAATGAACGGGAGTTGATGTTGGAGCCATTGAGTAAGTTGTTATAAATCCTATCTCTCTAATGATATTGTATGAGCCTAATCAGCAAAAGGATTATTACAAGGATGCAACTGAAATTTTCCACTAGATAATGTCCTCTAAAGTACCTCACAGTGAGTTTTAGGGGAAGATAAGGAGTAGTCAAGAGAAATATATTGCAGATCCTCCTCAAGCTATAATGGATTAGTTCATGTTGTTTTTACATATTATGAATGAAGAGAAGATCACTAGCTAATTGCGGAAGAGGATGAATAATATTGTTAAAGATGATGTATTATCTGAAGAACATATCTCTTAAAATATACCTGAGAGGCATTCCAGAAGGGTGCAAAGGAATAATAATAGGACTGTGTTTTTCTAATAAAAAACTTTCTATTTTTCTTAGAAGCTTTATAAGGAACAATGGGTACCCTTTAAATTTTTTAGGTAAAACCCTTTTATATAGATAAGTTAAGTATATCCTCCCTTATCTTTCCAAATAAAACAAAGAAAATTTTTCTTTTTCATAATAAACACAATCTTCTAAAAACATTGGAAAGCAATGAAAAATGTTAAAAAAGGTTTTAAAAAAATTAAATGTCGGTAATATATGGAAACATGCCAAAACAAAATCACCAAAATGAGAAATTTTTAATTGCCGAAATTCCAAAATGCCAAACTCTTAAAGTTCTGAAATGCTGATATGTCAAAGTTCTGAAATGTCGAACTCTCCAAGTTTGGAAATGCTGATATGTTGAAGTTCCGAAATGTTGAAATTACATCAATTAACCAACTGTCGATATCATGTTTTGTCAATTGACAGATCTCGGTATCGCATTCTGTCAATAATCCCGATATTTTTATGTTTCACATATCGCGCCATTACTAAAGCCAATCATCACACCCTATATCAAAAAATTCGAAAAGTGAAACTCCGAAGTAATGCCAACTATTAGCATCACATGAAAAAATGATTAGAAATTAAATTACCACCTTATGGTTTATAATATCGAGGCTTTCAAACAAATTATAATGATTTTAAGTTAATATGAAAGGAATTTTCATAAGGCTCGCATTGAATTGACATGACTCTCGCATACTTCTAAGTAATTCTCTGCTTATCTCAACTCATTTTTGACAAGTAAATCCTCATCAAGAACAACATATGGAGATTTTTAGGATAATCAAAGCATGGAGAAAGATTGCAGCTGAGTAAGAATTTGTCTTGTCACCTGAAGAAACTCATGAGATGGATCCTCTGTTCGTAGATACTACATGTACCTAGGATTCAGCTTCCTCTAACTTGGAAGAAATGGACAAGTTATTTGAAGATGAAAATCCAAGAATAACTGAAAACATAGGAGCTACTACTGACGAGTCTCCACCAAGGGATATAGATGCATGGAGAGCTGTAGCTAACTCATTTATTCATAGAATTTTTGCTCGTCTGAAAATTCTCCCACACATAGATATGGTGAGGTGGGTCATCTACCACGTGGATATAACACACCGACTCTTTATTACCTCAAAAGAGACAGTAATTGGTTCCTTCAAGCCAAAAGACTTAAAAAGGATGTACCAATTTCCAATGCCTCAAAAGAAGTACGATAAATAGTTCGTCCAAAATTTCATGCAAGAAAATCCGAACCCTACAGAGCTTATCAAATATTGGAGGATAGACCCAAATAAACACAAGCAAGAAGACAAGAGTATGTATTCACTAGCCTCTCTTATTGGTCCTTTCTCCCAAATTTTTGCTATGTATTGTCATCTTTATGGTTATCCAAATACTCAAAATTTTTATGAATAATGGGTACCATTGATTGAAACAACCTATGATGGTTATATCATGGACTGGAAAACCATTTTTTCTAACAATCTGAGTACTCAAATCCTTAATTATAGGAAAATATGCAATTTAATAGAAAATATAGCTCCTCCCTTTTTCATGAGTGCCTAAATTATGGATTCTATATTTTATTCCTTTAATTTTCCATCCTTGGGATGGAAATGGTTTGCTCAATATTCCACCCCATTCATTTTTAATTTTACATTTTGTGGAAATCCAAGTACCGTTCTAGTTTCTATAAGATTTTTCATGAAGTAATGCTTCCCTTCCATCAAGAATTTTTAGAAATAAAGCCCCTAGGCTTAATGTTGACACTAATAGAGACCTTAGACCTATAGGGAAATGGTTCAGAGAAGAAAATTTCACTTATGTTTGAGTTTTCAAAAGCTTATCCCATCCCCATCTGTTACCACTATTTGTTCCAGATAAATTATTTGCCAAAGAAATCACCTACCAGACTGTTGGACAAGGCCTAACTAAAGTCCTCAAAGATGCAAAGAAGACCGTTTAGCCATGTTTTCCTATTCTGTGAGTTACATATAATTTAGAGAATTTCAAGCATTCTTTGATTTAAATTGAGCGATTGAAAGTTTTTTGTTTTCCAGTGATACCTAACCACTAGTTTGACCCAAAAGGAATTTCTAAATTTATCACCACACAAGTTAAACTCAGGTTTTTTTTTAATGATACTACTAAGTTTGATGATTTATTTGAAATAACCCAAAAATATTCTATGGAAAAAAGAAATTTTTGATTGATTGACTCCTGACAAGTTAATTAGTTTTAAGCAATAATGTCAAAAGATGATAGCTCATCTACCATAATTTTTGGTAAAATGTTAGAGTTAGAGCTCAGAGAATATAGAAGTATATGCATCCTCTTCCCAGGCTCCAAATGTTTAAAGTACATAAAGAACTAATATAGTTATTGGAAAAGAAAGTAGAATCAAAGAAGAATGACTTGACGGAGTTTGGGAGGAATTCAAGAATGTTCTGATGACTAAGGAAACCCACATTGAAAATGTTTCAAATCATGCAGGTACAAAAGAAGTTGTAATCAACTCAGAGCCAAATTTGAGCTCTACAGAGCCAGTCATAAAGCCTGCCATAGAACTAAGCATAGAGACAGTTTTTAACTACAAAGAAACTGTACATGTTTTGAAGAATGTAGGGAACACTTCATTTACTATAGAGGATCACTAAAATGATGTAAATACTAAAACACTTCCAAAAAAAACTGGTGCAGAGGTAAAGAATGATTCTCATATAGTTGAAGACATGTAAATAATTCCTGCATTTCCCACCACAAAGATAGTCCTTAAAATTGAAGAAATCCCACATTTGGATGTATTCTATAGTCCGAAGCACAAGGGTGTCATGAGCAGGTCTAGAAAGAAAATAAAAATGGAACAAACTCAAGTGCTAGTTCCTAGTGAAAATTTAGTTCAAATTCTTTTGAAAGATGCTCAATCCACCACAAAGGATGATCTAAATTGACTATCTCAATTTGCAGGAGATCATACTAATGCGACAATGGATAAATCTGCTGAAGTAAATTTATTGATGAAATAAAAGGATCAAATAATTTCTCTATTAGAGAAAAGTCTCAAAATTGAGAAGCATGTATTTTGGAGCGAGCCCCCCTTGGGGTACTTTTTTGGGATAATTGTTTTTAAGTTTTTTCATACGCGTTGAGAACAGATGGTTAAAGGGGCTTTGGGGCGGGTCAAATTCCCTTAATTATTGTAAAGGGTTAAAGGAAAAAACCATGAGTCTCAAACCATGATTTGAGACCATTGTATGTGCGAGTTTTGATAATATAAATATGTAAGAGTCGGGCGAGGAGAGACATGAAGGAATGAATGAAATATTGATTAGTTTTGTTATGTATCTTTCTTAGTCTAGGTTTTTGTTTGGGTATAAAGGCTCCTGCTAGCTTTGTGCGCAAAGACCTAAGTCCTAAGCTGTGTGCGGACTCTTCCACTGTGTGCATAGAAAGATAGATTGTATTGAATTGCAAATCTCTTAATAAAGAATGAATTTTTGGTGAACCCAATTCTTATGTGATTTACACTCTTTATTATCTGTAGATATGAATCTATTTTTTTGTGCATATTTACTTTTGTAATTGGTTAATTACAACTATGTGTGAGAATTAGTTGATGTTAGATAAATAGATTTGAATGAACTACAATTAACTATTGTGCGTGAAATATATGAAAGTATTATGTGACAATCTCTGAAATGGTTAGATTTGTTGCCATTGACTATGGGTGCACAAATCTATTATATTATTTTCAGTAAGTCTAATTATATCTACCACATCAAAAGCTCCCTTCGGGTGTGGAAACCTGGTTCCAACACCCCCCCCATACTACTTCGGGTGAGAATTTGGTCTGCGCAAGCATATCACTGCCGAAAGGCCAATAGTTGGAGGTTTTTATTGGTTGTGTGATTAGTTTGAACCTGGGTCAGGACCCCTCAAGTCAAAAAATGGTTTCATTGCTAGTAACAGTGTAGCAGCAGTAGTGCATTAGGGGAATTTTGAGGTTTAAAATGGGCCTCCTAAGAAAAATGTACGACAAAAATAAACTTTATAAGAACCAATAGGATTCAAGATGATGATGTCAACCATGGGGGATGATTCACCATTTTTTAAGTAAAAGGGTAAGAACATAAAAAAATAAAAAAATAAAAAAATAAATTTTCAACTCGTATTTTCAACTTATCTCTCAAATTTTTTACTCAAATTTTGAGTGGGAGTACTCGTTGGATGCAAAATCTAATTCCTCATCCAAGGAGTACCTATGTTGCATACATTTGATGGATGCTACTACACGAAAAGTGAGAAATACATGAAAAAACATGATTACAATAATGTTTTTCATGTATTTTTCATTTTTTGTGTAGTAGGATCCATCAAAAGTATGAAAAATGGATACTCCTTGGATGAGGAATTAAAATTTTCATCCAAAGAGTACTCCCGCTTGAAATTTGAGTAGAAATTTAGGAGATAAGTTGAAAAAGTAGTGTTTTCTTTTTTTCCCTCCAAAATTTGATGATGTAATCAAATATTATTTTATTATTTCCACTATTATTTTATAATTTCCTTAGGAGGCCCATTTTAGACCTCAAAATTAATCTAATGGGAAAAGTGTGGTACACTTCTTGATGAGGCCATGGGTGTTTGGACTTCTGTTAAGAACGACACAATGGTCCAACAGTTAATGAATGAGCTCCAGATTAAAGAGAAACAATTTATAAAAATTAGAATGGCGGTGCCAACCTTGGTAATAACACAGAGGCTTTCCAAACTTCATTAAGGCAAGGCCATTCAGAAGGAGATTGAGGATTTACGCCACCGCGAGCAGCTACTAGAGACACTGATGCAACCTTGGGCCGAGGAATCCCTACATCTGTCACAGAACCTCAACAGCACCCTCAAAATCCTACAACAGACTAAGTGTAGCATCAACCTGGTAGTTTAGGGGCCAACAACATCCAAGTTGGTGGATGAAGAACAGAGCGCCACCATGCAAAGTAGTGTAATCATAGTTTCACTGAAGAAAATTGTGGAAGAATTGAAGGCAAGATGAAGGTGACTGCCCCGCAATGAATCAGGACGAGTCACGATATTGTGTTCGAGGGCTGCTGGAGCGAGGCCCCCTGGGGTACTTTTTTTGGATAATTTTGTTTAAGTTTTGTTATATGTGCTGCACAGAGATGGTCAAAGGGGCTTTGGGGCAGGTCAAAGTCCCTTAATTATTGTAAACGGTTAAAAGGAAAAACCATGAGTCTCAAATCACGGTTTGATACCATGATATGTGCACGTTTTCATAATATAAATATGTAAGAGTTGAGCCAGGAGAGACATGAAGGAATGAATGAAATATTGATTAGTTTTATTATGTATCTTGTTTATTTTGGGTTTTTATCTAGGTAGAAAGGCTTCAGTTGTCTATGTACGTTGAGACCTAAGTCCTGATCTATGTGTGACTCTGCTATTATGTGCACAAAAATATAGATTGTACTGAATTGCAAATATCTTAATAAATAAGGCATCTTTGGCGAACCAAGGTTATTATGTGATTAACTGTCTTGATTATCTGTTATTTTCTATAGATCTGAATATGTTCTATTGTGCATATTTACTTCTGTAATTGTTTAATTTCCTCTATGCGTGAAAATTAGTTGATGTTAGATGAATAGATCTGAATGAAGTACAATTAGCTACTGTGCACAAAATATATTGAAGTATTTTGTGACAATCTACGAAAAAATTAGATCTATTTCCATTGACTGTGGGTGCATAGATATGTTATATTATTTGCAGTAAGTTTGATTAGATCTACAACATCAAAATCTTCCTCAGGGTGCAGAAACCTGGTTCCAACACCCCCCCATACTACTTCGGGTGAGACTTTGTTCTGTGCAAGAAGATCACTGCTGAAAGGGCCAATAGTTGGAGAGTATTGTCAGTTGTGTGATTACTTTGAACCTGGGTTAAGACCCCTCAAGCCAAAAAAGAAATAGAACATCAATGGCAAGTAAACCTTGCCAATTTACAAAAGAATTTTGATAATCTAAAGGTGTAATATGAAGAAGAAGTTAGAGATAAAGATCAATAGATACAAAAATTGCACCAAAAGGTTAATCAATTGAAGGAAAATCATAAAATAAATGAAGTTTGAAAGGAAGCATCATATTTAGATATCCTTTTGACAAAGCAAAAATATATTTTTTATCATAATTTGTCCTAAATTCATGAATTTTCTAAAAGCAATGATTCATTAGTCACCCAAATTTTAGAGTTGATAACCTTCTATGAAGAGAACGACGAAAAAATCTATGCTTTCATAGATTGGAAGGATGGCACAAGAAGGATAAAAAGCAACCTTCCCGTAATTTAAAAATCATAAAATGATATTGTATTTGGTGATTGGGATATTAAAATGAAAATTGCAGAGATTGTAATCATCAGAGCCAGGAATATTGCATCAATTCTCAATGAATATGTCACTGATGCTCTACTACAAGCCAATATGATACAAGACTATCTAAAGGATACTTTTCCAAATTTCATTTTCTTGAAGTAGTCTTGGAAAGAAGCATCAAGAAGGAGGACTCAAGAGATTCAAAGCTTATCCAAAGTAAAATTGGAAATTTATTGGTAGTTCCTAGTAAAACCGCATTGTCAGTGGCTCACACTGAGGTGTCTACCAAATGTATCAACACAACTTCTTCCAGCACTTAATGATGCAGTGTTAAAGGGAGATATGCATATGCATCCAATGCATCCCCCCAACTAATGCCAATGATATATATTCACAACCTCAAAGAACATATGAAGAATGAACCTGGGAAGAAGTCATGAATATTGTTGCAACTGGTAACTAGTTTGTTGTCCTTTATCTTAGCTTAAGTTATTCGAGGCTTTATAGAAATTGTGTTTACAAGTTTTATATTTTTTTTAATATTAATATACTATTTAAACCCCTCTCATGCATTTAGAAAGGGGTCCATAATTTTGAGAAGATAGCTTTGAACTTGCATTATTGTTTGATGAAGTGCTATCTAATTGAAAGCTGATCCTGAAAGCTATTTTTTTTAGATACAAAGCACTGATGCATGAGGTACTATTATATTTGTGTTATTGCTTTCTGTTATTTAAATAGATAGTTATTTTATCATTATGTTATTTCATTATATAAGTTCCTTTGAAAACAATGTATCTTTGTCACTATTGATATGAAATATTGAATGATTTGTAGTTATATATGAAATAACGAGATCTTTTATGTGATTGAGTTTTAATCAGCTAAATTAATTAATTATTTACTAATTTAGTTTCTTATGTATGCTTTCTTTTCATTAGAGTATGGAATGATATATATTATTTTATACTTCATGAAATATTTCTATTATATCACATTAAAATACGTTTTTATCCCAAGAAATAGTTAGAATAAGTTTTAAAATCACTCCATCAATTTTATTTCATTCTTTTTCTTATTATTAAATCTCTTTAAACGAGAAATTAGTCCCTATATCCCTAGTCGGACCCACCAATTTCAACGGAAAAGGAGTTGTTTTAAGCCCTCGACCGGGTGTTATTCCCCAATGTTGAGGTCGTCAACTTTTAGCCTTCAATGTTTTTGGCACTAGAAGGAGGGCCTCCAAGTATGAATGGCAACAAGGTCTGATAAGAAGATTCATCCAAAGAGTAATTTTCCCTTAAAATATCCCCTTACTTCTAGGTCTCACTCAAAGTATCCTACTCCTAGACCAGAAGTAAGAACAACTATAAAGTCTCCTAGTATTGGATCTAAGACAATTGATAAGCCTTATTTAATTGAATCGCCTGAAGTTAATAATTTAATTCAGAAATTAGAAGGGATTTATATTTCTCAAGAAGAGACTCAACGTTCTGAGTTATCCCAAGGAAGCATATCATCTTCTTTTACACCATCTCGGATTTTGACTCAATCTCAAAGTGAGAAGCTTGGGATTACTCCTTTTGAGTTCCCTCGGCCTCCTCATAGAAGAAAGACTCAAAAATCCGAAGCTTAGTCTTCTACTAGTGAGATGTTATCTTCATCACCTTCACAAATGCCTTTATTTCAATCCACTTCTTCCACTTCTCCACAACAAACCCCTTCATTCATTCCCAACACTCATTCTCAAACAACAAGTGTTAGTACAAGTAATATTATAATAGGGGCTACTTCCTCCACACAGTCAACCTCTTCTACTACAGCAACCTCTTCTAGACATATTCCCATAATGGCTAATAAACCATGGAAAAATCTAGGTGTTGTCAACATGCCTTCACCACTTCATCCTTTTCCTAAGTATCCAGAGGTATGGTTACCAAAGTTTAATCAAGATGAAGGAACCCAGGCAGAAGAACACCTGCATAATTTTATGCTAGCCATTAATATTAAAGAAGTATCATAAGACGATTGCATATGTAGAATGTTTCCATATACATTTTTAGGATCAATGGGATCCTGGTACTTTTATTTACAATCAGATTCTATTACTGATTGGAATATGTTTCAAGAGAATTTTTTGACAAAGTTTGGAGATGATCACACAACTATGACATCCATCAATGATATTTCCAACTTAAAATAAAATTCAAATGAAAGGATCAAATATTTTAATTCTAGATTCAATAAAAATTTTAAAAAGGTTCTGCAAGCCTCTCAACCTGGTGTATATGTTTAGATACTATGGAGTATTTCTACATTACCCTCAAACATTTCCATATTTGTAGATAGAGATAATAAAAACACTCTCACTGATAACATGAAAGAAGTTATATCTGTTGAAAAAAGGATTTTAGCCTTATAAAAGAAGACCATTCTAGAAGAAAGAAAATATAAGAAAGTAACGTTCAAAGAAGAAATTAAAAAGAAGGCATCAAAAGACCATTTCGATTTAGAAGGACTACATAAAGTTCTTAAAACAATGTCAAATGAAATGGTCAAAATTAAAAAACAAGTTTCAGATTCACCTTGAAAGACTTTTATATCTTTTAGGAAAACACAACATTCATCCTCTCAACCACCTAATGTTATATCCAGTGCAAAATAAAATCAAGAAGAAGATGAAGAGAAATATTTTTCCTTTGAATAATTAGAAGGAGAAGAAGAATTAGTTGAAGCACATGTCTTATGGGATTTTATTCTCACCCCAGCTAAAAATAAGGAAGAGCATGAAAAGTTACCAATTGAAACTAGGAGATAAAAGCTAATGGTTCACCATCATTAAATTCAAAGTAGAAATAAGGTACTATTATTAACAAAGATAAAACTTCCTTGAGAAAATCTTCTCCTAAGTTTTCAGTCTCTTCTCTCAAATCACCTAAATCTTCCACATCCCGTTGTAATTCACCACCTATATCCAAAACACTTGTAGTTTCGAATAAGGACATAGAATATAACATTGTCGAAGATATGAAGAAAGTGAAATCCAATATCTCCATGTATGAGGTAAGTAAACTTAAGCAACACATTTTGTTTTTGCTTAAAGAATTAAATGCTCTTCTTATGTCTCCTTTGCCAACAAAAAAAACCACATTAGGTAAAGGAAAGCCTCTAGAAGATACCCTGGATAAAATTTATCCCTCAAATGAAATTCTAATTGGATATCGATCCAATTCTCATACTCCTCATTTCTTATTAACATTTTAGGTTTTTAGCAAGAATCTCCACAATTGTCTAATAGAATCGGGAGCTTCTTCAAACATAATTCCATATTCAATATGTCTCAAATTGAACATAAATCCTAAAAAAAAATTTGTGCAAATTTTGCAATTAGATATATCCAAGGTTAAATTTTTAGGAGAGTTAAACTCAGTATTAATAAGAGTATCCTCAAATCCAAGGGTTTTTCATATAATCGATATCTTAATCGTTGATATTCCTAAATTTTATGGTCCTATTTTAAGTAGAGATTGGTCTGAGAAGTTACATGGGTATTTTGCAATAAATTGGTCACATATTTGGCTTCTTTATAATGGTAAACCAAATCAAGTTCGAGTATATAGAGAAAACCATATGAAACAATTGGTTATTGATTTGGATGAAGAAAACGAACCTGTGATTTTCACAAATAAAATTCTAGGGAATTATTCTTCATAATCCTTTTTTGGAAGATTTATAGCACAAGAATCACATTTTTTACCAAATTATGTTTGTTCTTAAATTAAAAATTGTTCTCAAATAGATTTTTCTAAATGTATTAATATTGTAGATACTGTTGTAGATAAATATGAATCTTTATTTTGGACACTATATTTTAATGTTTCTAAATCTAGTGAAGGTGCAGGAGCGGAATGTATATTAATCATCCCAACTGGTGAAAAGAACATGATAGCATGTAGGATGGAATTTGAATGTACTAACAATATTGTGGAATATGAAGCGTTAGTACAGGTATTATATAAGGCAATAAATATTTGTATTAAATATATTCAAATCTTTGGTGATTCATAAATCATGATAAAACAAGTAAGAAATAACATTAATTGCGTATTAAATCACCTGAAACATTATCAATCCCTGATTCAAAATATTACTTCATATTTTTTAGCATGCAATATTTATCCAATGCCCAGAATTCAAAATGCCAGTGTTGATCTTTTAGCCAATGTCAGATCTAGGTTAATTCCACACGAAGATTTTAGTCTAGATCGACTTTCTATAGAGTTTATTTTTCTCCCATCCATTCCCGAAAATATTACAAATTGGTGAGTATTCAACGATGATGGAGATATCCTAGATTTTTTAACATATAAAGAATCTTATCTTGATAAATTAGTTGATGAAGATGAACACGATACTCAAATGAACAATTTTAATGAAAACAATGCCTTGCCAAAACCTACAGTTAAACTTGAGGATCTATGTGATTTTAAAGACAGATTTAAAAAGGTCAACAACTGCAAACTTCAAATTTTAAATTTAAGGTTTGAATTAGTTAACCTTGTATCCGATGAAAAACCTTAGAAAATCAACTTAGGACTTGGCCTTTCATCTAAATAAAAAAACACATTTATTCATTTTTTTTAAATATATAAAGATTTATTTTCATGGAATCATCAAGACATCAAAACATATGATGCTTCCATCATCCAACACACTATCCTAATGGTACCATGAGTCAAAATAATTCAAAAAAAGCTTAGAAAGATACATTCGAATTTGGATACCCAAATTAAAAGAGAATTGAATAACCTTTTAAAATATAAAATCATTTTTCCACTTCGACATTCAAAATAGGTTTCCAATCTTGTACCAGTTAGGAAAAATAATGGTGACATCCAAATTTGTATTGATTTCAGAAATATTAACAAAGCATGTCAAAAATATATTTTTACTCTCTCATCAATGGAACCAATCTTACAATTAGTCACTGGTTCTAAACTAATGTCTTTCTTAGATAGATTTTTAGGTTATAATAAGATATTAGTTCTTCCAGAAGACCGATTGAAACTACATTTAGAACAAAGTCAAAAGATGCCATTTAGATTAATGAATGCAGGAGCTACATTCCAGAGATAAATGGATATTTATTTCAAAGGGTTAATTAACAAAACTGTTGTAGTATATCTCGATGATATTACCATATATTCAAAAGAGAGAAATAATCATCTACATGATTTAAAACAAATATTTGATAGATGCAAAAAATATGGAAATTCTCTAAACCCTAATAAATCATTTTTTTCTCTTATTGAAAGTAAAATCTTGGTATTTATTGTTTCAAAACATGGAATTTTTATTGATCTAGAAAGAATTCAAACCATTTCCTTGGGAATACTAATTTTCAGAATACTTCAATTTAAATCCTCTCGTTAAAGAAAAATCATTCATTGAATTTCTAGAAAATAAGAAGCATTCACTACAAGGAAAAGACCCTCTAGAGGAGGTCATAAAGGAGGTTTTTAGTGTTATAAAATTGGCCAAAATTTTCAAAAAAACATTTTCTACAACATCCGTTTATGGTTATGAAAGTTCTGGGGGATATTTTAACGGAAATTCAACACAACTAAAAAAAATGGGTGGCCAGAGGTTATTACAGAGGTTTTTTTATCGATGCGCTACTAAGGTTTCAACGCATCGGTGTGTGTCAACTAGAAGGTGGCCCCGAGGTAGTCGAAGGTGCATGCACTAGGCCGTCAAGGTATAAAACTGCACTGGGCGCAGTGTTGTTGATACAATGCACGTGGCCATTCCAATTAGTCTTAGTATTTGTGCAGTGCCCATAGGTCACCTCAATGCACCGACACATAGAATTATAGAAATGCATCGGTGCGCTATGTCAGAAAAACACACTGAGATTTATAACTGGTATTGGTATTTGTGCGGTGCCCATAGGTTGTACAAATGCACCGGTGCGTAGTCTCACATACACGCACCGGTGTGCAGTATCGCACAAACACACAGAGATTTTTAATTAGTTTTGGTATTTGTGTGGTGCCCATAGGTCGTAGAAACACATCGGTGTTGTAGTAAGAAGCCGCACAAAGGTACAATAACCGATATACACCGGTTTTCATTTTGTATTTTTTAGAAACATCAACCTGTGACAGTGCAATTATCGTGATTGTTTTAAATTCATTATTTATCAAAATTCGACACATCTTATAACAATATTCATATTAATTAATTTTTTATTAATGCATTTGAATCTGATGTTTGGATTAATTTGTTATATCATATCATCAAATTTCACATCTCTTCATTATAATATTTAATCATCCATAAATTTAATCGTTGGTGTTACATTTCACAATGACAATGGAGAACACAATAGAATAAATTAAAAACATATATATATATATATATATATATATATATATATATATATATATATATATATATATATATAAGACATTCTTTTTCATACAAAATTGGACAATTATTGGTATCCCTTTGTCTTTCAATTGCGACACTATGTCCATTACATTAAACGAAATGTCTGATTTCATAGACAAATATTTCAAAAAAATACAACGTCTTTCTTTGATATCCAAACATAGTGATCATCATTCTTCACTTGAACTATTGTCACTGCTAGAGCTACTTCCATGACTTGGGGTTATTTTTAGGAATGTTTTGTTCACAGTGTTGATTGTGTTCTTCTTCCTCACCTTCCATCTACAAACATAAAAATAAACTGTAATGAGTGTATATACATTAGTGAGAATAATGAAAATTGCAGTATTAAATAATATAAATTAATGTAAATCGAAAAGAAATGACGTACCATAGCAACAATTGACTTATAAACTATACACATTCTTTCAAAACCATGTACCATGCCATCTTTCAAGATTTCATCTGTTGGCCCAGTTCCATACTTTGTTTCCTACAAGTTTTATACCCCATAACAAATCATATATTTAATATAATAGTTTTTTTTTCTATTAATTATAGACGAAGATAAGTGAAACAAGATCGATGGATGCTTACAAATTCCAAAATTAATTTATGATATGCCAACATATACTCACAACCCATATTTAACCCAATTTCAATCAATTCGTCTGATGGTTCTTCTTTGTATGTTAGCACCTATTTGAAGACATTCAATGATTATTTTTGTAAAACAACTTTAAAAATAAAAAAATGAAATCTAGTTAAGTTGTTATAAGGAAGTAAAAATCAATCACAAACTTAGATATCAACCCTTTTCTTCCTTGTCATCCTGTTTTATGTGTTGAATGGGTTCCATTTTCTTTTCTTTTCTACAATAAAATAATTGAAAATAAATATTTAATGCTATTTTTTATTTATTTATTGTACCTAATGATCGAAAAATTCAATGATTACATATTACATTTGAAGCACGTTGTTGTTGATATGGCTCCTCATGTGATGCAATTTTGTCCATTTCTTTGACTATCTCCTTGTACACCTTTTTGGACATTCCTACTGGCATATTTCTGATATCAGCTCATTAATCTTTTGAGATTTTCATAATCTCCTTGAAAATGTAACATGAAAATAAACTATTTAATTTTTATGAAAAGTAAATATAACAAAAGTGATATTTATAAATAATTCTAGACAAACATTTAAAGGAATATTAATTTTTCATTCCTTCTTTTTTGTTGTTGTATGTTTTTGCTATTAGAAGTTTGACATGTCTCATTGACCAATTATTTTGAAACTCTTCTTGTCATTTAGATAAAATTTGGTTCTTGGAATCATTGGATTGATTTTTTTATTGTAAGTGGAAAGAACGTCTATACATTCATTCCACTATATCCCTCAAACTTTTGTAAAAATTTTCCCCCTTTTGTTAACCTCCAGCACCACTCCAGATGAACTAAGGAGCAATTCATTTTCATTTTCATGTTCTATTTTTTTTCTTTTATTAGAACAACATTCCTTTTCTGAGTTGTTGGTCCCTGTAAAATATTAAAAATATGTGAATTAATAGATTGTTTGACACATGTTAACTAATAATTTTAAGTATATTATTAATGAAAATAAAAAAAAAGAAACTTATATTGGATCGATAGTATTTTTTCATTCACTTGATTCATCCTTTTGCAATTTTTCCATTAAGATTTTACACTCTTCTGGTCCTAGATCATAAATAATCTTATCGAGCTTCATCATTTTGTGGCTCTGTATGATACACAGTAAACAATACATATTAGTTAAACTTACATATAGTTCAAAATTAATATTTTTTGTATTAGACAAAGAAATTTCCTTTTTTGCTTTTCTTGATGTGTTATCAGTATTTTTGTTACTTGATCTCTTGTCAGTAAATTCTTTATCAATCTAAAACCTACACCATATCATTCATTAATATATTTATAAATAAATTGTCAACTTTTCATGTAAAAAAAAAATCAAGAAACTGGTGCGCCATTCATGGTGTATGCACCGACGTCAGTACGTGGGGATATTATAAACGCACCACAAAAATAGTATAATAGACCAAATGGTGCTTTGCGTCAACAAGGAGCACTGGTGCATTACATGTTAACCATCGCACTGATTAACACATATAAAATAATAAAAATCGTCCAGTGTTAGTTTTGTAGCATAAACACCCCACACAAACAAGGGACCACCATACGGTGCTTTCTATGAAATAGGAGACCTGATGCGGTGTGTTATATGTTACATGGTGCACCGATTAACACATTAAAACATTTTTTGCGAAACAACACGTCTGCAGTGCGTCATAATGAAATAGTGCACCGATGTCCTATTTTACATATGGCGCACTGATTAAATTTTTATTTTTTATTTTTTTTATTACACAATAATTTTGCAGTGCACTGGATAATAAAGTGCACCAATGTGCTAGGTTATGTAGGGTGCACCGATAAAAAAAAAAATCTTTTTTTTTTCAAAAATTCATGCAAGGGCCGACATGGATTGGGATCTGACTATGCAAGTTGTCCCGTGGGTTGGATGTTATAGCCCTATAATACAAACCCTATAAATATAAAATGAAAATCCCTAATTCTAAAATCATAGAAATATGGAGAACAAAGGGCAGAAACAAAAAGAATGAAGGGTTTAGGGTAAAAATGGATTTTATTTTTTTTGTTTCTGAAAATGAAAAGAAAATTTAAAAAAAATTGTTACTTCATAGAAAAACTACAGAAAAATTAAAAAAAATATCAAATTTAATCACAAGATCATTTGAAATTCTATGGTACAGGGTTTGAATCACCAGAGGTTTGGAATTCTGATTGTCTGAATACTTCTGTTCGAACGTATTTCGCTACTCCATAGTGCTCTCGTGCTCTCTTGCTCTAGGTATGTCTCCTGCAAATCTCTGGTTGAAATTTCTTGCAAAAACAGTGAAATAATGAAAAGTGTTTAGTATTTAAAGAATTTTTTTTTGAAATTAGATTTTCAAAAATATTTTTCCACCCATTTTTCAATTTATCGTTTTTTTTTTCACTTAAAGAAAATAGAGTTGCATTTTTGTTTTATTTGTCGTTATTCATCACCGGTGTGTCACTTAATAGCAACGCACTAGTGCGCCCATTGGTAACATGGTACCGGTGCACAACAACTAAAATGCACCGGTGCAATTATATGTACCTTAGCACTGATTACAAGAAGTCCATTTTTAAGGCACCGAAATTACTTTTAGGTGTGTACACCAAAATTTAGTGAAATCCAACCATAGAAATCGAGAATTAGAATTTTTTTTATTCTTGATGGAAATATGCAATTAGAATTAGAATTTTGTTTATTCTTGAGAATTAGAATTAGAATTATAATTGGATAAATTCTTGATGGAAATAAATATTCTTCCAAGGCATTTTGTTTATTGCAGGAGGTCCCCACTGATTATGTGAAGAGAATGAAATGTGGGGCATGTGAAGATGCAATATACAGTGCCCAAGTGGGAAATTGTGGCATGTGAACCTGTGCTATGCTAAGACGTGGGTAGTTTTCACAAATGGTTGGGAAAGTTTTGTTTTTGAGTAGTTTATTGAAGTTGGAGATATTTTAGTTTTTAGACATGTTGGAAATGTACATTTTGTTCTGAAAATATTTGGGCCATTTCTTTTCAAAAATACACCTCTTCTTCTTTCAGAAAAAGAAACTTGAACCTTTCCACAACTTGCAACAAGAAAAGGTGCCAATAGGAGCCTCTGACATGCATATCTATTTCTTATGTTGAGGTCTTGAAGGAATTGATTATTACCAATCTACTTCACTAAGTAATCTGCCTGAATTTTCTTTGGTTCTACTGAAGGGTGCAGTTACTAACAGATACAATATTGTAAGCTCCCTCCAACCCTCATTAACTTGCAGAATATGGATAAAATTCCATAGAAATGCCTATCATTTGCGTAAAATGCCTCGAAACACATAATGGAGTGTTTTATTTTTTGAAAGTTGTGTGTTATTATGGTGAAAGAAATTATTCTTTCTATTTTGTGCTAATGTGGTGAAGAAATGGAATAGTGCTCAAGTATATGACAAAAATCTTCAATCATATTCTCAAAATATATTGGTTCTTTGTTAAATGCATAGCTACAAGATTTAGTCATATTGCTGCTAGGAAAAATTCAACTGAAATACCAATACGGCAGGTTCGGTACTGTCTACTATCCCATGAACCCATAAACCCCACAAAAAATCTTGAAAACCTTTTAATAAAATGAAAAATAGTTCAAAAATGTTTTTTTTTTCTATTGCATTCTTGACACTCGAATTCTTCTAAAATATGTTCATGGAATTAGCATCCATAAGAGGCAACATAATGGTAATATACTCGAATTCTTCTAAAATATGTTCAATGGAATTAATACATGTGAAATGGTACATGTCTTATTTCATCAATATTTATACTTTTTAAGATGGGTTTTTATAAAGAGGACTTAATTACCTTATACCTTATAAGACTCTTTTTTTCAAAACATAATAATATGTATTTTGAATTAATGTTAAAATCAATATTTCACTTGATAATTTGCAATTATGTTGATCTCAATAAAAAATGGGGTACTGTATAATGTTATTTTTTTTGGTATGTAAGATCATTATAAAATAATGATAATTCTAAAGTACATGAATTTATTTGCATTATTTTCTAAACTTTATTATGTTACAAAAATTCATATCATTCCAGATTTATTATTTTACAATTATTTACAATTTTACAAATTTAAAAATTTTAATAAAATCATTTCACATTAATACAATTAAAATTTTACAAATAATTTACATACAATTACAATTACAATTTTACAATATCGCATACAATTAAAATTACAATTACAATCATTTCATAATAAAACAATTAAAATTTTACAAATATTTTACATATACTTAAAATTAGAATTAGAATTAAAATTTTACAATTTTACATATATACAATTACAATTAAAATTACAATTACAATCATTTCACAATAAATTAAATATTACAATTACAATTAAAATTTTACAAATATTTTACATACAATTAGAGTTAAAATTACAATTACAAATACAAATACAATTTTACATACAATTAAAATTAAAATTTCAATTACAATCACGACATAATATTTAATAAATATCATGATCATTTAATATTAAATTAATTAATAAACATCACGATCATGATAACCATCGTACAAACATCATATTCGACTAAAAAACACATTCAAATTCGCAAACATCATCGTGATCATGATCATCTAACAAAACACAATTAGCATTGTATAACATCATCACGACACAAACATCAGATATACATCTCATGTCAAATAACGACTATCACATACACGTCTATCTGCAAGCTGCACATTAAATGAACATATCTAACATGACATAACAATATACACATCATGATGATCACCAACATGTAAATTAAGTACAACTGCAACATGAATATAAAATACATGGACCATATATATATATATATATATATATATATATAACTGAATAATGTCAAAAATATACAACTGTAATATAAATGTCATGGATCAGCTAGTGGAACATCATCAATAACAGTACTAGTCGAGGCCTGCTCAGTCAATGGTGCAGCCTCAACAACCTTAGATACATGATAATCATCACGTGCCTGCTGATCTTGTACTGGTGCCTCATGCTGTTTAGGATCGACTCTCAGTTGCTCATCGTGATGAATTGACATAGTCGATTGTCTAGCCTGCAAATGATCATGAGTACTGTTGGATGCTTCAGGCTACTGATTGGACATGGCCGATGGTCCAGCCTGCTCTCCATGATGATTGTTGCTCGATGCTAATGGAGGTTGTTCATCTGGCGCAGTGTGAGGTGAACGATCATCAGATGATGCGTTACTACTCGCAGACTGTCGATCACATGTTGCGTCTCGACCATGCCTATAATGTGCAACGGTGCTCCTCAGCCGCATAACTAAGGTTTTAGCTCCTACAACATGCTGCATCAAGTTGTACATGTCATGC
This sequence comes from Pinus albicaulis, assembly GCA_034641835.2. NCBI lineage: Eukaryota > Viridiplantae > Streptophyta > Pinopsida > Pinales > Pinaceae > Pinus > Pinus albicaulis. The sequence goes on along the minus strand of CM076584.1, from coordinate 1,279,764,157 downwards.
GGCATGCCTCTCCACATATGTAACAACCTACCATCAGCCTGTATGTCTCTCATAGTAGCGGGTCTGACTCCAGGCTCAAAAATCAATGTAGTGAGTTGGTTGCCCAACTCCATTCTGAACCTACTATTAAGCCTACCGCACCTAGCAAAGGGAAGTACTGGTGCACCAGCAGGAACAGGGCTCTCTACACTAGCCTCCTGATGATCCTAGGCATTTGGCATATCCTTATCGTCATCAGGATCCACACCTGGATCATGTGGTGGTGCTATCATTTCCTCGCCATCAAAAGACCCAATGTCGGCAAAATATATACAAGTACACAACAATAATTAGACAATTTCATTACACAATTTAATAAAAAAAAGTTAAATAACATGTTAGAATAAATTTAAATAAAACATTAATATTACCTTTATCATCCAGCGACTCATCATCTGTGAAGAGGATGTTGGCACACCCTCGCCAATCCAAACCTGTATAACGACAGGGGACCATAATTAAGGGATGCTCATCAACACTGGCTAGCAACTGTAGTGCATCATGTGATATCCTCATGGAAAACATAGTCTCGACCCTCTTGGGCATCATCTATCCCCACATGTGCATCTATGCCTTGAAAATCGGCCTACGAGGCTGCCAAACAAAAATAGGCCTCGTCTCTGGAAACCTCTCAAAAAGTAAACAGAAAGGCTCTAAAGCAAAAGGGAAGTTGACCCTCCCTTTTGCATGAGCACGGCATCTATCTAAGGCTATACAGAACTACCACAAAAGAATGGCAGACCATCTGACATGTCGTGGCTCCTATACTAAAGAATCAACATAATATAGAAGCGAGCAACTAATGCATTGCCCGTCGCTAGTGTTGTGTGAAATGGTTGAAATCAAAAGTGAGAGGCACCTCACCTCCTGACTACTAAATGAACCAATACGTAATTGACCTCCGGAGACTTGAAAATATGAAGGAGACAATGTATCTGCGCTAATGTATCTCTCGGGGTACACCAACTGACTCCCTACTACATAGCCAACTGGAACCTCTAGGAATGAGGGAAAATCCACTCCTCTCCTTGATAGCCTTGTAATGAAATATATTTCCTCCTCAGTGGGCACGTACCACTGGTTATGACCAACTCGGAAAGCCTGTTGGTGGGCATTCCATCTGTGAATAAGATGTCTCAAAAACACACCATGGTCCTTTAGGGAAGTAGCCTCCGCATAGAACTTGAGGAGGCCTACCTGCCTTAGGAGCCACTGGGTAGTTGCTGTAATAGGGTGAGGGTATGCATCACTCTCCCTCTCTCATACCTCCCATAGGTGAACCATGTTATACTGCTTGTTTTTGCTATTTCCCCCCCTCTTCTCTCCTTTCACATCTCTAAATGATTGACATATTAAATACACTTTTTTTTATTAAATGAGACATGTATTTAGGAATATACATATATAATTTTTTTTGGAAAAAAAATAGTCAGTGTGCCACAAAAAACAGGCATGCACCGGTACCGGTGTGTCTTTTTTTGTTGCTCACCAACAGTGGTGCACCAAAAAATATTTAGCGCACCGGCAACGGTGCACCTAAAAATTTTTAGTGCACCATTGACTATGGATGGTGTCAGGAGTGTGGTGCGCTAACTAAACTCTACGACCCAGGGTGTATAGTTCGGTCAGTGCACCAACCTCCTAACATCATTACATAGTCAACGGTGTGGTCTTTTACCAGGTCACACCGTTGACCTTGTCAAAATGCGGAATGCGATGCGCTGACAAAAATACCCGCCCCGGGGTGGATATTTAAGTCAATGCACTACATTGCTGCTCTTCCACATGGTCAATGGTGCGCTCGAGTAACCGATCGCACTTCACTTCTTTTAAAATTTTAAAATAACACTGTGCGCCTTTTGGTACCACGCTAGAACCGATGCGGATATCATTATCATTGGTTGTAGTGCAGCCTGTAAATTTACAGGCAACACTGCGAACCGGTGCAAGCTGAACGTCTCGAGCAGACCGCATGACAATTTTTTTCTTTTTCTTTTAAATGGTTAATTTTAAGGTAATTTGAAATTCTAATCCACTAAAAGGCTTAATTATGGAAAAACAAGAAAAATACCTGTACATTTGGCCATCGAGGAATCATATTGGCTATAGAATTTGCAAAAGAAAAATTTCCCACCGTTTTGCAAAATTCAAGCTGGAGATTGGTGGGCAATGCACAACAATAGTGTGTGAAATGGATGCAATGGGAGCACCGATGTCAGGGCAGCTCAGACAAGGATAAATTTCACCGGTGCTTGAGAGCTCTGGAGCATTGATAAAAGTGAAAAATGTGATTTTTTGGCCGTAATTATTTTTATTTAAACTTGTTCCGGTGCATGAGGTTTTATAGGTGCACCAATGCGGTTTCTTAAGACCGCATCGGGCGGTTTCTGTTTTAGTGCAGGGTTATATGACGCACCAATGTGGAATATTTATAAAGCACAGGTGCACTATAGTAACGAGACACACCGGGGGGGGTGTGTACGGAGTGCATGGTGTATGGTGTGCCAATGTTTTGTGCACACCAGTGCTTTCTCTTATTGAACGCATCAGTACGGTTTAGGATGATAAGTGCACCAGACAAAAAACATCCGCAAAAACCTCCACCCGCCAACCTCCTCTAGTAACCTCTGCTATAAACGTATGTCTAGGGTATTTTGATAAGGGGTTCCTGAAAAACATCCGCTAGAGGGTCTTTTCCTTGTAGCGATTATAAAAAATAAGAGCATTAGGAACACAAAATATGGTAATGATAAACTAATCAATGAATTCAATGATGCTCTCAGAATTGGATAACTTCAATGGTATTTCCTCTACCAATTTTTTGAAATAATACGTTGTAGTCAAAATATATTTATGTTGCTTGGAGGAGTGAGGAACAATATCACCTATTATATTAAGTCCCCATTGCTCGAAAGGTTGTTCAATATTGATGGGTTGCAATGGAATAGATGGTTTCCTTTGTCTTCTTGAAGTAGTTTGGAAAAAATTTAATTTTATGACGTACATATGTACAACTTTAAATAAGGATAACCAGTAATATCCAACATGTAGAATCTTATGAGAAATAGTATCTCCACTGTAATGTCCACCTGCTAGACCATTATGAAGTTCTTGTAGAACATTTTCTGCTTCATATTTCTCCAAACATATCAATATAACATAATCATATTTTTTCCTAAATAATACATCATTAACAAGCTGATATTGATTGGCCTTCAATCTTAAGGATCTATTTTTCTTAAAATCAAGCTCAAGTGGAGCATAACCAATTTTTAAGTAAAATATTAAATCAACATATTGAGAGTCAATATCAATAGGAAATACCTGTGTAACTTCTTCAATGCTACCTGTTACTTTGTCAATTGATGCATCATGCATTCCTATGACTAACTTGCAAAAACCTTGGCCTTTTAAAATCTTAGCAAGTTTGATCTATAGATCATATTATTGTAATGGTGTGACCCACTTAGCCCTTTTTTCCCCTGACTCCTTTTGAATCAGAAATTTTCTAAATGTTGAGAAAGGAACAATAAATTTAACATGAGTTTTCAGAATAAAAGGCCTAAAATTTTTAACATATTTGTAAAATGTGAAGGCTTTCTTTTCTACTCTTGCATAATTTAATTCAGCTCCTTGAAAATTTGAGCTAAAAAAAGTAATTAGAGCTTCAATTTTATGTTCATTTGATTGGGTTAAAACTATCACATAAGATAGATCAAAGGAAAAAGTATATAAAGTAAATGAATTAGAATAATTGGGAGTTGATAGAGAAGGATCATTAATTATGGATTGTTTAATGGTTTTAACTGCTTCATTTTCATCATCTCCCAATTTGAACAATGAATTCTTCTTGATCATTCTCTGTAGAGGTAAAATAATGTGTGAAAAATTAGGGATGAATATTTTGACAAAATTAATTTGAACCATAACATATTGCATCGATTTCTTAGTATGTGGTAATGAGATTAGAATCAACTAATAAAAATATTCAATAAGGATTATCAAATGAACAATTGACCAAAATAAAAAAACTGGGCACAAGGCTTTAACATTTTCTTTATGGGAAGATAGTTATCAAGCATCAATAGGAACATCACCTTTTCATCTGGTATATGGAAAAGAAACTATTATACCTTTAAATATAGCTATTCCTTCAACAACCCTAGTTCAATTTATTAATGAAGAACCTTCTTCCGCTTTACAATTACGAGCGTCTCAAATAATTAAGTTGGAAGAAGAAAGAAATAAAGCTAAGTTGGTTATGTTAGCACAGTTCTCTGCTAATTCATGAGTCTATTTTAAATTTTTGTTTTTTATGATAGAATCTGAAAAAATTTAAAAAAAATTAATGCTACTGAAATTTCCGGTATTGCCTCTTTTAGCCCTTTTCGAACAGTCTGTTTAATTATGTTTTGTGTCTGTTTTTCTTTAATCCGAGGCTACCAGAAATTTCGGTAACTTCCCCTGATTTAAAAAAAAGAAAAGAAAAGTGCATCCTCTTTGTGTTAAACCACGTGTTCCTATTATAAAATACGTTTCAAATATTTCATTATCATTTAGGTCATGTGATATGAAAGGTTTACATAGAGTTATGTTAAGTTCAAGTTGTGGTTATATGTGAACGTTAGGTGTCAATCCACAGTTAACACAGCCAACCGTTGTTTCATACTTTCTGTTAGCTGAGTCACCTCATTCATATGTCAAAGTATTTGTTATGTTTTGGAATAGATCATGGATCCACAGGTTTAATGCAATGACCGTTTGGTTGATCACACATACACACTGTCAGAAATTTAGGCCAATAATAAAGATTCAGTGGAGGTGACTTCCAGTTACATCTCCACTTATTTTCAGCCACCTGTAGCATACCATCTGAAGCTATGCAGCCAAATCAATATCATAATGACTATCACATGGTTCATTCTATGGTCTAAGATACTTACCATAATGAAAAATCTCTTGCATGGAAAGATGAACCAATGTAGTTGTTTTAAACCACTGAGAAGGAAGGAAGACTGTTAGTTTTGAGTTTAACTCTTGGTGAATGAGATTTTATAGTGAGAAGCTTGAGAAGGGAGTCTTAGGTTTCAGACAATATCTCATAGAAGCCACAACAACATTGGTTAGGTGAGCTCCTCTATCCTTGCCACCTATCAAATTTCAAGAGACAAGCTTATTTATTATTGAAGATGACTAAGATAGGAGGAAAGCTAAAATGAATTGAACCATAAGGAGCTGGCCTAGTGGATGCTAACTTGAATGTGAGAAGGTTTTTTTTTGAAGAAGGGTTGTATTCACTGTGTTCAAGATTGGGAAGATCTCACTTAGGAGTAGCTCAGGAGCTTGCACATTCTTTTAATGGACATGAAGCAAAAATTTATGGTCTTAGATTGCAGGTATCAGAAAATTCAATTTCTGAGGCATTCAACTTGCAGAGAAAGGATAAAATTGGTTTAAAGGCCAAGTCATCACTGGAGGATACCTCAATAGTTTCCTTAAATATGGAAACAGAGATCCCAACTGGGCCAAAGGATTTCCCAGCAGTTACCTCAAAAGTGAATGGGCTGAAGCTGTTAAGCTCATAAAAATTGACCTCACCTGCGAGAGGAGGTATATTGTGGTTTTTATGTATCATATGAGAATTTTGTTTCATGTTACAGGTATGAAGACCCTCAAATTTCCATTTTTTCTGCTAAAGATCCTGACAAAGATGTTAGCCAAGATTCAAATACACACAACTGCTTCAGAATACAACCTATAACATCAATCTATTATCAAAGTGTTAGTTGAGAAAGAAATCAGGAAAAGAAATCAATCATGGGACCATTTTATATTTTACAGGGCAAGCCAACCTACACCTACAATAGATGTTCCAGCTCATCTTCGCAGCAACACAGGCTCAGCCTACCAAGAGAAAAAAGAGAAAGGCTAAGAAGGAGAATATCCATAAAAATATTAAATTTAGAAAAGAAAATACTCCTTTAGCCAAGGTTGAGAGGAAGTTGGAGAAAGAAGAGAGCTCATCAATAAATAAACCTAAATCCATGAAAATTTTTCCTCCCATTTCTCCTTTTCCTAATGTTTATATGAGAGATCAGAGAGGAAGGTCTGTAACTGCAGAAAAATATAAAACACAGGTACTACTGGAAATTTTGGAAGTAGACATTCAATGGAGAATTCAGAAAGAATATCATCCCACTAAGTTTGATGAAGAAGTCCTAAAAGATGCAGGGTATGAAATCAGCAGCTAGAGAAATAAAGAGGAGGCCAAACCTGTTGTTGGTACCAGAAAAAGAAACACCAGAGACAACATCAAGTTCAGACTCAAATCTAAGGCCCTTCATAATCCAAGTTTGTTGATAGAGGTCATATATGTGGAAGGAAAATCTGAAGGAATACATACCAATGAGTCAAATAAGAAAGAAAAAGGCAAAGCCCCTTCAAATCAGAAAACATAACCCTCAAAAAGAAGAAAAAATCAATAGGGTTCAAAGGAGGAAAATACAATGTCAAATAAACAACCACAAGGACCACAAGATCAAAATCAGTCGTTGACAACAAATTAGACTTGGACAAGCTTGCTAAAGCTGCAACCCATATGAAAGAAAGGTAAAAAGGTTTCCTAATGAAACACCTTTTTTCTTACTAAGTATATTTTGAACATCAGCTCAAGTTTTGAAGTGTATAAGTCTACACAAGTTTTTCAAGTGTTTTTTGTGCAATTTTGAAAAAGAAACAAAGTGCTACCAGAAATTCAGGTAGCATTAATTTTTTTTTGTAGTTACAGGTTTTTACCAAAATTTCCGATAGTGCCTATTTTAAATGATTTTTGACAACTATGAGCAAAGTTTATGAGCAATTTCAAGAAATATAAGGACTAATGACGATATGGATATAACAAGTGATGGTTGATAGGTGGTTATGAGGTTGTTAAAGGTCATGTTTAATGAAGACATATTGCTATTAAATAACCAAAGTCATGACGAGACAAATCAACAGAAAAAAGGGTAGCATGTCAACATACTTAGAAGTTCAATCCAAACTGCCTTCTTTTCTTTCATTTACATCTATATTTTTAGTTATATTTCGAGGGGATATAGTTTTAATGTTATATCACACATATGTAATGTTAGGAATAATGGTTCCTTATTTTTAGGAGAGATGGAGTTAGTGCCTCTCTCCCTATATATACCATTTGTAACTATCATTTCAGGGTTGGATTTTGGTCTACCTAAAGACTTAATATAATAAATAAAATTCCTTTTTTCACTTCATGCTAGAGGATTTTGTGATTCAAGGAGTATCTAATGTATGGTGTGTTTCTCTCGTTTTTTATTTCTTCTGATTTATGAATTGCAACAACTATTAAGGTATGAGTAAGAAATTGTTAGAGGATTTAATAGTAAATTATCTTTGGAAACTAAACTTCTGTGATCCATCATATAATTAGTAGAAATTATTTCGGTAATAATCACATGCATAGGAACGTGGTCGACGCGTTTTGAACCAACCAGTGTGGTTCATCATCAGGACTATGTCCTGGTGATGAACCACACTGGTTGGTTCGAAACGCGTTGACCACGTTCATGTGCATGTGATTATTACCGAAAGAATTTCTACTAGTAAATTATCTATTTTTTAGTTTCCTGCAAGTCATATAAATGTTGTGTAGAACATGTTAGTGGAGATTACATGAAATATTTATGAAATAATATATGCATGTACTCTACTTTATGAATGTTGTTTACTTTAAATAAACTAGAGTTTGTGCAAAGAGCCATCATTATAGTTGTGTGAATGATTTAGGATATGAATATTTCTTAGAATAAGTACCAGCTATCTATCTCCTTTCATTTTTTACACTCTGCTCCCTATACTACCAATTTACCCATACGATTTATACTTTCCACAGCTTGCCAAATGCATGAAAGTCTTAAAGAATAAAAATAATTTCAAACTCGTTGAGAATCCATCCCACCACTCAAAGCCTTTAAATTTGAAATGAACTATGATGTGTAAGGCTTACTCATTTTGTAGTCAAGAAGTGACTCCTTGCGCTAACAGGTTCATGCTCATCATCAAGAATTGGTAAAAATTTCATTCGATATTAATTCAGTCAAAGACAAACATTTTGAAATTGGAAGCTTTTGAAATGGGACAAAGTGCACGAGGATAAGGAAAGCATACAAAATTTCAAAAACTATAGCTTGGTCCGTTTCAAATTTTTGAGAAGATAGGTCCATCGACTTTCATATTGCAAGATTTAAAAGGGAAGAAGGAGACTCTTCCTGTCAATGGACTTACACTCTAAAGGTATTTATCTTAAAAGGAACAGAATTTCTCTTGTAAAATATGTAAATATTTTCATTCAAATAAATTATGTTGTAAAGTATTACACCTTGGAATAATAAATTGCAAGTTTTTTTTTTCTCAATCATGAAAATGTTAGTTTTTAAAAAAAATAATGAAGAAATAAAAACTAAAAATTGAAATTTGAATACTCAAATCATTTTAGAAAAAATTTAATTAGCATATCCATTTAAAATGAATATATATTTTGGATTTGTAATTTGTTTGAGAATCCAAATTGTTGTGAGTCAGATTTGAAAAGTTATATTTGTAGAAATTAGCTGAATAAATCACTTATTCAATGAAGATTAACCCGATCATACATCAATTTCGAATTGCATGCATAACACATAACCCTCTTCTACAATTAATTGTCACATGCGGAAATAATATGGAAGCAATCGCACATCAAATCAATCACACATTAACTCAGTATGTATGGGGAAAGCCTATAGCTGAAAACCCCGCAGCTATTGTGTATATTATAATGGAGAAATCATGTAACAATCATAGTACAAACACTCTTCACAAGCTCTCATGCACTACCTCCCATGCTACACACTATCAAGCTAGATCTAGCAAATCACTTGCTCCAATCCTTAGCCACTTGATAGCCAACCTTGATCGCGTATTTTAATGCTAGGTGATGGCCTCCTTATATAGATAAACCACCAGCCTAAACTTTGCAATACTCATAGCTTACTCCACCTATCTATGTGTTGCAAATAGCAACAGTATAGTTACAACTGATAGCTAACTCTACCCTTTCATCTATCTCTTCCACTGGTCTCCACTGAACTGATCATGCACTGTAGTGAACTGAAGTGTTCTTGAGTTGACTAATGAGTTAATATTTAGTAAATTAAATATTATTTAATTTACTCCACTCATATCTAGTTGATTAGTTAGTTAACTAATCCCAACTAGTTCAACTAAAAACAAACAGAACACAACTCCACTACTTGTCCCGTTAACTTCTCCAAAACTCCTGCCACTGAAGTCTAACTGAAGCCAACCATGCAAGATGCCATCAAACCCTAGAAACCACGTGATTCCTTGTGTCAGTTGCATGAGTCACCTCCATGACTCAAACTGAAGTGCGCCAAGAGAGTAAACTGCTGTTTATAGTCAAAATATTATTAAGGGTAAATAATATTTGACTTCCATATTTTTAGGAGATCAGTCTAAAAATAGTCCGGGTCCTAAAAATTAGGGTCTCATCTATTTTTACCGACATGTCGCATCCATCAAGAATCTCCAAGTAGAATTCCCAAATTATGCTCCGTATGTCTAAAAATAGACATAGTCTAAAAATAGACTTTGCGCCAGAATTTGCCTGCGGGCCCACTTAGTGAAGGCGACTTCATTTCACTAAGCTCCATCATCTTGCTGCATTCTCAACACTCCCTCTCAACAAGATATGGATTATCTGCAACCCCTATCCTGCCTCTGTGGAATTCGAACTTGCTCCTGGTGAGCGCCTTCGTCAGGATGTCGGCATCCCGATCCTCCGTGGGAACATATGAAAGCATCATGATTCTCCGCTGAACACAATCTCTGATATGATGGTACCTGATGTCGATATGTTTGGACCTATCATGAAATACTGGATTAGCCGAGAGCTTGATGCAGCTCTGGTTATCACAGTAGATCACCGTAGGCTCCAAATGCAACCTGAACAAACCTGCGAGGATCTTCCTCATCCAAATAGCCTCACATGCAGCCAAGCTTGCTGCCATGTACTCGGCCTCTGCTGAACTGAGTGCCACGGATCTCTGCTTCCTGCTGTACCAGGAAACTGCTGTCGACCCAATGCCGAAAACTCCTCCAGAAGTGCTCTTCCGGTCTGTTGGGCTCCCTGCCCAATCTGCATCAGTGAAACCAGAAAGTTTCACTCCATCCTCCTGTCTGTACCATAGACCATATCCCGATGTGCCTCTGATATAGCGCAATACATGCTTGCCCGCCTTCCAAAGAGCTTGGTAGGCTTAACCATAGCTTGCGAAAGCTGGTTAACTGCATAGCATATATCGGGTCGAGTATTGACCGTATACATAAGCGACCCCACCAATCGTCGACATGATATGGTATCTCACTTTCCCCCCCGAAGAAGACATCTCTTCCTCCAACTTCAGAAGAGGGTATCACCGTATTGCAGTTTGCATGTTTAACCTCTGTATCTCCATAATTTTGCCTAGAAACAAACAATTCCTCCACTGCAGCTGATGCTGTGTCTCACCATCTCAGGAAGAATAGTGATGCCAGTTCCTCATTGCCTCAAACTCCCCGCAAGATCATCCCAGGTATGAAAGTATTACCTGCCAAGCTGCCAGACAAAATCGTAGATTATCGACATGCTGTGCGATGAAGCTTTGTTTAATGTTCTTTCCACAACAATTCAGGCTGTGTACTTAGTGAAGGCGATTTCATTTCACTAAGCTCCATCATCTTGCTGCATTCTCAACACTCCCTCTCAGCAAGATATGGATTATCTGCAATCCCTATCCTGCCTCTGTGGAATTCGAACTTGCTCCTGGTGAGCGCCTTCGTCAGGATGTCGGCATCCCGATCCTCCGTGGGAACATATGAAAGCATCATGATCCTCCGCTGAACACAATCTCTGATGTGATGGTACCTGATGTCGATATGTTTGGACCTATCATGAAACACCGGATTAGCCGAGAGCTTGATGCAGCTCTGGTTATCACAGTAGATCACTGTAGGCTCCAAATGCAACCTGAACAAACCTGCGAGGATCTTCCTCATCCAAATAGCCTCACATGCAGCCAAGCTTGCTGCCATGTACTCGGCCTCTGCTGAACCGAGTGCCACGGATCTCTGCTTCCTGCTGTACCAGGAAACTGCTGTCGACCCAATGCTGAAAACTCCTCCAGAAGTGCTCTTCCGGTCCGTTGGACTCCCCGCCCAATCTGCATCAGT